>OX638251.1:20963033-21627200 GCA_951806755.1 Brenthis hecate
AAAACATTATGAACACTGAAAACTTATCATAGCAGTATTTTAAATAATTTAATAAATTATATACAAAATAAAATATATACTATTTACATTCACCTATTGAAAGAAATTATTCTATTATAAGATTTTTTTTAATAAACTCTTAAAAAAATTATGATTTGCCTTGAGCCTTTACGAACTAGTTAGTATTCTTCGATGTGGGAGGTATCTTCACACGTCAGATATACGAGTAAGTATCTTTTTTATATCGATAAGAAAACTCTAAATTTTTAAATAATTATGTACAACTAGCTACTACTAATAGAAAATCAAAAAAATTTATCCCACGGGAGAATATTTTTTCCGAGATCAAAAGTAGCCTAATTTTATTCACAATCAGATCTGTTCAGCCGTTCTGGCGTGATTGAGTAACAAACATCCAAACGCCCAAAAATCTAAACTTTTACATTTGTAACTTTAGTATAGAGAGAATAGATTAACTCTTTCGCTAATATAATTTATGGATAGACAAATAGAAAATTAATAACGTGTTCTAAGATCCGTTCCTAAGATGAAATAATGTATAGTGAATTGGCTTAGTGAATGTTTGCTTAGTAAATGCAATTCTCTCTGCGATCAAACTCGTATTCCGGCTCAATACTGAAGGTACACGATTATCTATACTAATATGAGTTTGTGGGTTTATGACTTTGTGACGTTGTAGGGGGTAATCTCTCGATCTACTGAACTGATTTAGATGAAAATTGGTAAGAAGATAGTTTGAGACCCTGGGAAGGACATAGGATACTTTTATCTCGGAAATCATCCATTAACACCTCCAGGTAAATTTCTAAGAAATTAATTAAATTTCTAAGAAATCTATTGTTAACTGTAACGCCGGCGTGTCCGCGGTCGCGGAGGGATTATTATATTAGCGACTATTACAAATGACAAATTTTCGCGCTGTAATTATTCAGCAGATCACGAGCGAAAATCAGGATGTAGATAGCTATATTTTTTTTTTTTTTTTTTGGCTCAGTTTGTAGTGACCCACCCTACTTTCTGTACCAGCGGTCGCGGGTTCGAGTCCCGCTGGGGGCATTAATTTGTGTGATGAGCATGAATGTTTGTACTTCAGTCATGTGTGTTTATATTTATAATATGTATGTATTTAAAGTTATATATGTGTAGTGTATCAACTATCTGGTATCCATAACACAAGCCTCGTAGCTTATCATGGAACTAGATGGTGCTGTGTTCTAATGTCCCAACATATTATTATTATATTATTATTATTATATTATTTTATTAACACATAGGATATTTTTTATCGCACCAAAGAGCAGAGTTGCGAGGGATAACGAGTATTTTATTAAATCGAACAGGGCAATAGAAATGCTTTATAGTTCAACTAATTCGTTTGATATTTCCGAGCAAGTGAAGCGAAAGCTAATACTCATCTCACTCTTCGAATTAATATGCTAGCTTTGGTTACTTTCATTAAAGAGCTTTCTATAGAATTTATTATATAAATTCTATTTAATATATTATTTTTAAAGTCGATGATAAGTTTTTATTATATTACGCAAAAATTCTAATGCCCTCTCAGGTAAAATCTTAAAATTGTCATAACTTTGTGTGAAAGAAAAGTTTATGAAAAGATTTAATGGAAATGTAAATTGCTGAATAGTTCTCTAAACTTTCTCTCCCAGATTTCAGTGAATTCAGAGCTTAATATAAAAAGTGATACTTAATATAAAAAGTATACATGAAAATAAATGAATAAAGTAAATATACTCTTAACCAAGAGCTTTTAAAATAAACAGAAATTTCATGAAAGCTTCTGTCTAGCTGATCTTATAATATTTACTAATATATCTAGTTAGTACTTGGCCAAAAATGTCAAATTTGTTGACCCAAAAATATTAGACTAATTCAATTTCCGAATATTATAAAAGTAGCCTTAGAGCTAGTAATGAGAATAATTTAAATAAATAAAACCGCGTAAGTCCGATACTTGCAGTATTAAACAAATATGCTTCAGTGAGGTACACCAACTTTAACAAAGTATGCACCAGGATCACTTTTGATCCAACCAGGTGGAGGTTTGGGGACCGGTACCCATTCTTTGACAACTGCAGGCCCCCACATTCTCTTCCATACAGCCACGTATATCTTCTTCTCCTGCCAAGTTTTCACCCATCGAGGCCTCCAAATTAACTTCTTTTTCCAAAATCCTTGGAAGTTAGGCGTCTCGTAGTGATGATGGGATGACCTTTTACTGTAACAAAGTTTTTTTTTTGTAGTAAAAGGTTATGCATAGCTTTATACTTAAGATTAATATTTGTTTTTTGAAAAAAAAATGATGATAGATAGGAGTGTACACGTACGCGGTATGTTTCCATGATAGATATAAATGTATTCGCTTGTTAAATGTTTCCAAAATTCAAAATCTCATATTTCACAAAAAAGGGTATTTTTGAAAAAAAATATTAGTTACTAGTACTTTCACTTTTACATAAAAAATATATTTGCTTATTGTTATAAAGAAGTTAATTATTATTTACTTATGAATGCGCATAATCTGCTTCTATAGGGAGGGTATCTACGTATATAAAAATTAAATTACCGTTCGATAGTCTCGCTAAAACTCAAAAACGACTGGGCCGATTTGAATAATTCTTTTTTTGGTTTGTTGGGGATGTGCCAAGAGTGGTTTAAGTATAAACAAATTGGGTAAAACCCAAAAAATTGCTGGAGAATCGAAAAGTTCATAACTGGATATTTTGTACCTATGTAATATGTACATATATTATGCTTAACATATAATCTATCATTTCATACTAACAGTTAAAATGCTCCTCGGGACGAACCCGAGCGAAGCGAGAGTGGATCTCTAGTACACAAATTAGAATACAAATTAGAATACGTGACTACGTAAGAAACAAACTAAAAATATAGGAACAAGTTATCGAAGGAAAATAGTATTGTGTGGCTGGGTACGGTGTAAAAGTTGAAGAGTATTATTTGTTTCTGAATATTTCTATACGACTGCGATGAGGCCCAAACTAGGGTTATGTGTTTGACCTGTAGATTTGTGTCTTGCAATTTTTTTTTCTCCAAATCTATTGATTAACATAATTTGAAAGCGGAAAATGTCTTCGTAGAACGAAAGTAAATATTTTGCTTATACTAAATTATATTGAATGAAGCCGTTAGAACCGAATGCGCAAAATGTGTATTGACATAAGCGAGGCGCTATAAACGTTTACCTACGATTGGATGGTAAACACTGTTACATCAACTAACATGAGTCCTCACCTGACTAGAACTTTAGGTTCCTTATTGGATTGCATTTAATATCAAGTTATATGCAATTATGCAGTAAGTTAAATATGACAATATATGTATATTTAAAGATTCAATTATTTGTATTATTAATTATGATAATTAAGTCATGGCTTTTTCTACCTGACTTTGTCTCTATCTCTCTCTCTCTCTCTCTCTCTCTGACGTTGAAAGCCAAAGAAATTAAGATGAAAGACGTGAGTACTAATTTTATACTTATCTTATGACTCATGATAAACTAATTTAATGGATATGAAAATAGAATTAAATAAAATAATATATTTTTAAGTGAAATAAATATCCTTACAAAAACACAGTAGTAGGTAAAATAACAAATTAAACTTCTCTAATATTTTCTACATTTGATTTTCCAAACACGATACAACAAACTATGTGCCCAGCTTTTCGAATTTCTGGACCATGAAATGTCCATAATTCTATTTCCGATTATTGAAAATTAATATGGTAGGTACAATTATTACATTCCATTTGAATTTCGCATATTTTATAACAAAAGCTCTTCGATAGTGGCTAACACAATATCACCAAATACCTAAGCTAATAATTACGTTAGCGTTGGAAAGACTATTGATAGAAAATTGTATTTGATATGCAAAGCGTGCTTTACAACCGCACTATGCACTTGGTGATAACAAAAAATAGATCTATTATTATTTATTACTCACATTGCTGGAGTTACATAAGATTCTGTTGTTTTTTCTTCAATTCCATCACTTGTACTCAAACACATTTGTGTTGTTAACAGAAGCCCGAAAATAATCTGAAAAAATATTTTATATGCTTTTAGCGAAACTCAATAACGAAGGTAAAACTTATGGCGGTTGAAATCTATTGAAAGTTACAACACAAGTTTCTGTACAGAATCCCAGACAGCTGGTAAAACATAGATCCAATCAGTTGAACGAATTTTAGGAAAAGTTCAATATCCTGCGTTGATGGGTTTCGACGAGAAATTCATGTTTCATCGCTGTGTAACTAATGAAGTTATACGTGAATTCGAACGTGCGAATTTGCAAAAAAAATCTACTATAAAAGTTTGATAAAAATCACAGATCACAGTAGCAAATGAATAAACTTCTAAAGATAATATATTACATCGTATAACTGTACAACTAACCAGCAGTTGTGCGTTCATTTTGAAATAAAGGTAGACGATCTTAACAGTTCACTGTACACTAAAGAAACGTCGTTATGTGATACTGATGATGTATTGGCCATTAATGCCTTTTATAGGTACACTTTATTTGGCATTTAGGCAGGGCCGGTCAAGCTTACTTCCTTTTTTTATTAATGTATTGACAACAGTGGCACTACTTAAAGTTCACTTAATATGCGCGTATTGATTGTTAAATAATTATAATTTATATATCCAACTTATTATCCAAATTCAGTTTTAGTGATCCTTAATTAAAAGCAAATATTAAACATTTACTTGTACAACACAGTGCATATTATGTACGTACGTACATATATGTGTATCTAGACATATAATAAAATTGTAACTAAGCCGAATCTGTACAATAGATATCTTTTGGAAAATCTTATTGAAATAGTCGTTATTATCGATACAGAGGCCGAATCTATAGTTTTTAGAATTTTTGTGTCTGTATGTCTGTTACCGCATCACAGAAATACCACTGGAGGGATTTTGATGAAATTTGGTATGGTGATAGCTGGTTATCCGGGTTAACATATAGGACTTTTTACCGCGGGAAAATGTCTCATTTCTGAGAAAAAATACAAAAACTGCAATGTAAGAGTATACTAATATGTAAAACCTAAGAATTTGGTTCTCGGTCATCTAAACGCGGGCGAAGCCGCGGGCAATGCTAGTATTATATAAATCTTTCAGTTGTCAGCACCATACCATAAAATTAGAAAGGACTTATTACATTATTTTCTAAATTAACTGAATGAGTAATAAATTAAAATCAAATTACCACGTTATTTATTTATACTCGTAATTTACGTTAAGCATTAATAGTAGGTAATTATTATTTCTTATATAAATTCGCTGGCGTTGACATGAAACCCCGCATTCGAGACCCGACTCCAATCAGGAGCAAACAAACCGTTGTTAGGGAATATTGAAAAGGCTGTTTGTAGATTGAATGCTTTTTCAACTTTCTACGATATTGTTAAAACCCCGACGTAAAAAAGGTTTGTCATAAGTTTAACGTGTGTATCTGAGTGTCTGTCTGTGGCATCGTAGCGGCCAAACGGATGAACCGATTTTAATTTAGTTTTTTTCGACATGATTGAAAGTGTACTTAGCTATAAATCAATAAAATCCATTTACTCGATATAGACCATCAGTTCTTTTCTAGACGGTAAAAGGATATGAGCTACTTCCACAATCTATCTAATCTATTCGAAACTTGGTATCCCGTTACTTTAGTGACATTACAATCATATGGTACTAACCTGGGCCTGATGCTGCAGCGTCACCTAAAATTTTCGGCTTTGATTCGCATTACAAACGTGAGGAGCGATTAAATGAGATTAAATGGGTATATTAATATTGAGGTTGGTTCCAAGATGGCTTGGTTCATAGTAAGTCTGTAACTCTTTAAAGATATACAGCAAACATTTCATATTTTAACGCATTAGATTTGGTCTCGATGAGTAAGTTTTTTTAAAGCGTGCAGTGGCCGCGGTGTACAATTCACGCATAGCGAAATGTAGCTGAAGGAATGTAACTTGGATAAGAAGTTTTTATTGTATCTATGACTTCTTCAGGACATCACGGCTATAACGCATCAAACCCATTCCCCAAATTCCCATTTGACAAAAACTTAAAAATAATAAGCATGAAATAAATCTTTAATAAAAAACTTAAAAAACCCCAACACAAAAAGGAACAAGAATTAAAATAAAAGATAACGACTCCTCAAAAAGTCAAAAACAATTCCCATTTAATGGCCAAACCAAAGTGTTCTTTGCCATACCCATTAATTGTAGGTACGTCGTGGTATCGCTGAATAAATAAAAAATAGAAAATATGAACTTTTTAATTTTTCAGAATTTATTTTGTCCCAAAGGTCCTAACGTGGAACTACATATATGGTTTTTATATAAATAATAGTCATTGTAGAATGGAATATAAAGAAAGTAACAAGTTTAATGAAGTGCCGTTCTTATGGGACGCCGTTTGTTTGATCGAAACGTAGCAAAGATTGAGATGTTTCTTTACATTAAATATTGTGTTGCGCTTGATAAATAAACAATAAGTGTTCGTCCAATGTTGAGACATTTATTTTTGTATAAACTGGATGATTTTATAGTCATCATATTCTTTATTTACGAATAGAGTTGATATGAGTCCTCGTGAAAATCTGACTTCGAGAAATAATTGCAAGGTCTTTAAGATTTGCCATATTCAGAAGAAAGGTGGAGATAGCGCTGATGCAGTTGAATTTTTTGATGCCACAAATACGTATTATTATGGATTATTATATTTTGTGGATCAGTTATATATTGTTGTTGGACAGCTCAGAATTGAGTGAGAAAACTCGAATAGAAGTACCGTCTACGTCTAGCGTGGATTCTAGTGTCGCTGTACCCGATTCACGACAATATACTTTCATGCTATTGATTAGTATATTTACTACCTACCATATGCTCAGCGCTCTTAGAACTTAATATTATAATTTAAAACTCCAACTTTTTTCTGGTTACGAACAAAACATCAAAAAGGTGCAGAACTTGTTCATCTACTTTGCGATTTCAAAAACATAAAAAAATGGTGAAATACACGGGATCAAACAAAGGTGAACTTTTATAATTATAAAATGTAAATGAAATAAAACTAACTTTGATTTAGAATCTAGGATATAGGACTTAAAAGAGACTAGCTGGTGAGAAAAAGTATAAAAGTTAAAAAAAAACATAATTTATGCTAAAAATAATTAAAGCTTAATCAATACCTAATAATTTTGCTTTCTCTATTAAACTTAACAATCCATACTTCCATACTAATATTATAAATGTGAAAGTGTGTTTGTTTGTTTGTTTGTTTGTTTGTTTGTCCTGCTTTTACGTCGAAACAGAGTGACGGATTGGCATAATTTTTTGTGTGGATATAGTTGGATGGCTGGATAGAGACATAGGCTACGTTTCACCGCGGGAGATTATCTCATTCCCACGCGAAAACACGTTATAATACTATCCAAAAAAATATTTATGATCAGAATTATTTGACACTTGGCTTAATGCTCTTAAATAAAATTAAATAAATACGTGTTTTAGCTTTGTTCGAAATTTATTCCATAAGGGAGTAAAATAGGGAATGGAAGTTTGTATGAAACCTACCTTTTTGGACTTTTTTTGTAGTTTTAGCGCAAGCAAAGCCACGGGTTTTGCTAGTAATTGCATATTTAGGTAACTTGACATCCTTCGAAATGATGACATCAGTCTTAGTGTTAAAGTAACGAACGTTCATAAAATATCATAGCACTAAGATGTCTCATCAAGTACTTACATAGAAGATGGCAGTGTTAGTATAGATTCTCGTATAGATAATTTACTTTTATTGTTAAGAAGACCGTGTTGGAAACGAAGTGAGCAGTCACTTAGTTCTCTCCGTTTACGGAACAAAAATAATTGCACGATAAAGACAGCAAAGCATACATAGTTAATATAGAACAATAAAATGTCTTGCGAGTTGCGACCAACAATTTAACTGCCAATGGTAATAAATTAGGATGCATCACAGAGCTCACAACGCAATACGATCCATAATAAAATATATCGTACAATCGTTCACACGTGTTATTAATACAAATAAATATAAATAAATGAAAGACCACATTATGACCATTAAAATAAGGCTTAAAATTGTTGACAATAATTTAAAAGTTCAGATTTCTGATTTTGTTTTATTTACAGGTAGGTACATTAGTTATGGCGTATTTATACGTAACGATCATGTTACTTTGTCTAGAATGCACGTCGCGTTTATGTAACAAGGAAAGCGACCTATCTATCCATACATGACGTAAAATTACGTGTACTCGACACATATCTATGTTCGTGAATCTATAAGAAATTATTAGTGCAATTAAATTTTTATCAATTAGGCTAATTAAATTGAATCCTATGTTCGTATGGTTTACCTATACATATGAATATAATAAGTAAATTATTGACTGCTGCTGATGCTTGCTTTGAATATGGTTTTTTATAAATTAAAATTGACTACCGACTGCTGCGACTTTACACGTATATTGTATGTATTCAGTTCTTTTTAGCCGTCCCACAGCTGGGCACGGGCCTCCCTTCAGTACGATGGGGATCAGGTCCTAGTCCATCACGCTGGCCAAGTGCGGGTTGGCGGCCTTCACATGTCTTTTGAAAACTTGCTAGGTTCTCTCAGACATGCAGGTTTCCGTACGATGTTTTCCTTCACCGTTATATTGCCTACTATTTATTCTCATACTAACAAAATGTGTATCCTAAGAACGGCACGTTAATCTCAAAATTATTCTAAATTATAAATTAAGTAAAAAAATTAAAATATTCAAATATTTTACCGACTTATGAAAGGAAAGTCCCATTATCATCAGTTCATTTCTAAGATTACCCTGACCAATAAACAAACATTTTTTTTCTCATAGTTTAAAGTTGTGAATCTTTCATCTGTGTTTTAGTCATTGTAGGTAAAGTCAGAGAGGGTTGCTGTTCAACCACAATTATTGTAAAAAACTGCTTATTTGCTGCCTAATCAGGATAGACTTTTGCTATATTACATTTTAATGCATATTTATTTTATATTTATTATACTAGCAATACCTGCCACTTCGCCCGCGTTTAAACTTCCGATATAAACATAGTTTTACAATAATGTATGGAAGTCTGCCAGATTTGTTGATATTTATGATTACTAAGGGAAGGCCCTTCGGTAGTAACATGATGATATTATATAGTCCTAGTTCCTCAATTAACGGGCTATCTATTGCAAAGAGAATTTTTCAAATCGAATTAGTAGTTCCTGAGATTAGAGCGTTCAAACAAACAAGCTCAATGTCTCTTAATAATATTAATGACACAAATAGTTTATTTGAAATTCAACGCCATCTATTGTCTACTTAGTGAACTAAATTAACGCGAAGACTAGTTTGAATTAAGGTTCGCCAATTTCTTTGTATGGGATGGCGTGATAGTACACCTAGGTTGTGTAATGAGTGACCGCAGTGATTCTTTTTAGAAGTAAGAGATGGCGTTATTATTCATATTTCATTCTCACAATATGGGAAAATATTATGTAAAAACTGTGATATATTTTAAAAATGCTTTCTACGTATATATTTTTGTCCAAAATAATAGATACATTTTATTTTAAATTTAAATAACCTTACAATAACACAAATATTATTAAAATAATTATATTTTATGTTTTTTAGATTAATAAATAAAACATAAAATAGATGTCATTATTTATTCCAATATTTTTTGTGATTAAATAATGTACATACTTATTTCAATATTCCATGCTCATATTTTATTAATCTTGCCTATTGAGTTTATACAATACCAAATAATTAAGAAAGTAAAACTTGACTTAAACAGTTTAATGTGTAATTAAAAAAAATAGTAATGCATTCTTTTTGTCTTTAAAGTATCAGCGCCGGATTCACGTTACCGCCACTCCTGGGTACTTATAGTACAAAATGCCGCCCAATTATCGAAATTTTGTATATAATGAGTAAAGTTTAGATAATTTTTTTTTTAAATTCCATTATTTTTTTGTAAAATGCAAAAAAAATATTTATAAATGATTACATATTTTTCGAGAAATATACCAGTAAATTTTTCTAATCATTAATTTTTTTGGAAAATTAAAAAAGCATTTTCGATAACGCAGAGTTGAGAATTTTTTCCCACACATTGAATTTTGTCGCTACTAAAAATTTGCTGCCCTGGACACTAGCCCCGAGTTCGCCTAGTGTAAATCCAGCGCTGTATTAATTATTAGTAGGTTTACAATCTTAAGCATAACGGTATGAAAGATTTTTGACTATTATTATTTGGTAGATCTCCACTTCTCTTCGCCTTGGAGTCTCTTCTCATTCCTTATGAAGCAATTACAATTAGTGGCAGTAGTGTTGCTACAACCATGGTCTCCATCACGGTCGGCTAGTAAGATAGCCCTCATATAGCAACTATATTAATTTTATGATTTTTCCACATTGATTAGAACATCATTATAGGGCTCATTAGCATCAGGCAATCCAGCCGGCGTGAAGCCAAGTGACAAATTGGGAGGTGGCCCACTTGGTGGGCCGTGTACTATGAAGGTTGCTCCTGGTACTTCTATGACATCAAAGTGGGAATTTTTTAACTGCTTCCATTTTGCATGTAAAAGTAGTGAATTGATTTTTCATATAAAATGAGAATTTTCAAATTTATTCAGAATCTTGTATGGAGAAAAATAAAAGTCCAGTCCACAAATTTTTTGCCCAAAGGATAATATTATTCAATCTTTGTAAAAACTATTTGTTATTATATAAGTAAACATTGTGTAAGTGAATACTTCTTAAAATTCAAAACATCAACAATGTGTAATTTAGTGTAAACTGTAGAAATATGTGGGTGTCTCAAGTTGTATCATAGAAACACTATCTTATCACCTATTTATTT
The DNA here is from genome assembly GCA_951806755.1 of Brenthis hecate. Taxonomy (NCBI): domain Eukaryota; kingdom Metazoa; phylum Arthropoda; class Insecta; order Lepidoptera; family Nymphalidae; genus Brenthis; species Brenthis hecate. Next base: position 20,974,017 of record OX638251.1, read on the forward strand.
GAATGAAATAAAATTTAGGTACTTATTTTATCTGGAGTTTAACAAAATTATTTGATGTTTAAAGTTTACATGTCTTAAGATAGTCTTTGTTGTTTCTAAAGTTATTTTAAATCTGAAACAGATGGATACCCTTAATTATAACAGTGGAATGATGATAGCTGCTATAGGATTTTTTGTACATTAGAAAAATTCATTATTATTATGCTAATTACATATGGCAGCAAAACAAATTTGTTTAAATCATTAAAGGACAAAACCCATAAAATCTGGGGCCCGGTGTTACAGACTTGAAAGTTAGTCATAAGTTAATACATTTAGAAAAACATCATAAGGCCAATTTTCATAGTCTTCAGCGGTGGCAAGTTAGTGAAATCGGGTTTTTAATAGGTATGCTATTTTTAGGTTAGATTTTATATTATACTAGCAGAACCCGCTGCATCGCTCGTGCTAAAACTACAAAAAATCTCTAAAAAGGTAGTTTCATACAAACTTTCATTCCCTATTTTACCCCCTTACAGGATGAATTTTGAAAAATGCTAAGACACACATTTATTTAATTTTGTTGGAGAGCATATATACCAAGTTTCAAGTAATTCTGATAGTAAATATTTTTTTGGATTGTATTATAACATGTTTTCCCATAGGAATTAAGTAATCTCCCGCGATAAAATGTAGCCTATGTCACTCTCCAGCCCTCCAACTATATCTTGACAAAAAATCACGCCAATCCGTCACTCCGTTTCGATGTGAAAGAAGGGCAAACAAAAACACTTTAACATTTATAATATTAGTATAGATGTTAGACAAAATATTCAATAAGGTAAAATGATGAGCGCATGAGGTCTCTTACAGACACTTCTATAATTAAGTATATCTACAATGTGTTACCGCGTTTTTTTATTGAAGTACGTAGAAAGCTAGTACGTGTCTTGTACGTCTAATATGGACAAATCTGTTGCACCTACCTACCATCCATGCGAATATGACAGCTATGTGCAGTACTATGTATGTAGAAATAAAAGACTTACTTAGATGCTATAATTTATTTTATAAATCATCATCGTCATCAGAATAGCATATTGAAATATTGTCTAATAATTGTGCAGGAAGTGTTATGTCGTGCCCAACCAAGAAACCATAATATATTAATATGGCAATATGCTCATTGTGTGGGCACAGGTACCCACGGTTCTTTTTCCCGCAATACAGTTGGGCTTGGGCTCCTCTTTTATAAACGCTTCCCCTTCAATCAACAATACCACCGCGTCCCCAGTAGACTATTGATATTTTTTCGTGCAAAGAACTTACTATCTTGAGTAATCCCAGTTTCAAGTGGAGGAAATAAATACTTTTGGTCTTCGGAATATTAAAGTTAGATAAATATAACCTTAACCTCAACATAAATCTCAACTCTGCACTATTTTATTGCTTTTGTTTTGAGTTTGAATTTTTTATCAAGGATGACAAATGAATTGACAAATAAAACTTTTGATGTAATTTTGACAGAAGTGTTGCTATTTTAGGCAGATTTAATTATGTGTTTTGATTTTGCACTTCGAAGGACGCTAACACTCTAATTCCCGAAACTTTATCAGTTTTATCGAAAGAAATTATATGGCAATCAAAACGCAAGTCACTAAATGCAGCTCGAAGAAAGTGCGCATCGATTGGCCATTTCATCATTGCAGCAACTCGATCTGCTTCATTTGCTTCTCCGGTTCTTCCTCAAATATTTGATATAAAAGGTCAACCAGATCCTCAGCCGCAGCTTTTCACATCAAAAATACCGAGGACAGAGTATTTATACCATGTAAAAAATACGCGCCTCCAGATTCTACCTCGTAGGTGGTGGGGAAAAGAGTCAATAATTAATTAATATCAATATTGCATGATCAATAATAAAAAAGATTATAATAAAAATAATGAAAAGATGATTGAAAATTATGGCGAATCATTAATATTTATGTATAGTTATGAACACTGAAGAATAGTATATTCATTTCACAGCTATGTAAAATCTCAATTAATATGAATAAAATTTAAAAAGTTTATAATAAAATTTTTTCTTAAAAATGCTTCTATAAAAATGGTCTGATATTTTTTTTTTGTAAAATGATCAGAAAAAAGTTATAACGATAAATAGAAAAAAAAAATCAAATTTTTATTGATTTTCGCTTATAACTTTGTTATTTTTGGTTCTACGACTAAGAGTTACATTTTTTTTTTGTGAGATCTATAGTTTGTCAGATGAACCATAAAAACCATTTGTACCCCTTTTTCCAACATGGCGACTTTGGGACAAGGGTTGCAACGCCACGTTGCTCCTGTACTTCTCTGATAGCAGAGTGGACCTTGGAGCAACCCCATGGTTGATGTGGTCTGCTTCGGCAGACCTGCCGTTGGAGCGTCGTAGTTGAATGCGTAAGCGATACTGTGACGCCCCATTAAGACGGGGGAAGGTTTTGTTGGGTTTTAGTGGGTAGTACTGGCTTGGCCGATGAGTCCCACACCTCGTGCGTAAATGCATTTCCCAACGTTAAAAAAAAGGTTTGTAGTCCCACAAACTTGGATTTAACTTTACACTAACTCCTCCTTGATAGGTATCTAAAATATAAAATTGCGTCCTCTGACAAATGCAACTCCAAATGTAACTTTTCAATGGATTATGTAGATTGATGACAAATAAGAGTCATGCACGATTCATCGTTCAATGATTGACGGCATGGATGACAAATTAAAGTTTTTAATCTGAATCCAGCGTCTCGACGGTTTGATGTACTAACAACTTTGCTCAGAAATTAAGTGTACATATCATAAAAGAAATAAAGCCAAAAGTCAACCCAACCAGCCCACTCTTTATATACAAAATCTTTGCTTGAAATGTTGAAATTTCTAAAAAACGCAAAATTTAAAAAAAAGACACGTATTTTCAGCACCCTGGATTTTTATGGTTCACTTAAAAAATATTAGCTTTCCCCTTCAAAATGCCGTCTCAAACGAAAGATATCTTAAGTAGAAAATTTTTTACAGCTAAAATCGGTAAAGCATACAAAAGACTTTTCTTGAAAGTCTAAATTCGGATAGGTGGAATAGGGCGCATATAAAAATCAAATAAGCGTAAATTTTGTTGTTTGAGATCTTAAAGAACAATCCCTCAAAGTTACAGCAAAATCTTAAACAAATCAGCAATATTTTTTTATTTTCAGACGTTTTCATATGCAATGACTCTTAATGTTGGTGTAATCCCAACACAAGAATAAACGATTAGTCATTCAAGCTATAATTGTTGAGAGTAGTTAACTTAAAAAGGTATAAAGTGAGTCTACTTTTTATTATTTTTAGTGTCCGACCGAAGGTCTATTTTTGGCCGAAGCCGAAGCCGAAGCCGATTAATCGGCTATCGCCACAACCTTCGGCCGAAGCCGAAGCCGAAGCCGAAGGTTTATATTCTCTCAGCACTCAGTAATTAATTTTGTATCAATACCTCAAATAACCTCAATATTGAAGGTTTATATTGACTGTCTCATATAGAAGTTGATGATATATCATAGAGATGGTTGGTTTAGAGATAAATAAAAGTTTGTGATTTTGTGATTTACCTACTGGTAAAAAATAATCATTTCTTTAGTATGTAATTCACAAATTACAATTAGACCAATCAGTCAGATTATTAATGTATCACAATTTAATTGATAAACACAAATTCAAAACAAAACACTCGTTTAAATACACGTACGAACTTGTTTTGATGCATGCAATGTGATATTTTGACAGTGACTCCACGCCGCCTCATGACTTTCGTAACAGTTCGTTCAATCTCGACGGTCGCTCGGACCTTCGGCGAAACCTTCGGCTTCGGCCGGGTTTTGGGCCGAAGCCGAATGTTTCGCCGAAGTTGGATTTTTTGGCCGAAGGTGGCCGAAGCCGAAGCCGAAGCCGAAGCTTCGGTCGGACACTAATTATTTTCTTATACATACTGTAAATATTATTTACTATTTAAACAAAAGATAGTTAGGACATTTAAAAAAGTAATATTTCAGGCATAATATAATATTGTTATACTACAAAACTTTATATTTATCGACTATTAGGATATTTTAACTATTATTAGAAATATTTTAAGTCAAGCAGCCTTATTTCATATTTTACATTTTTATATACACCACCCTAACCGATTTTTTAAACACTAAACACTAACAAATCAATAAATCATTAATCAATACTCGAACTGTCAGGGAAAAGTGCTTTTGATTCTCTGAAAAAGTTGCGATTCTAAGTAAATTAATCTTGTAATTGATTTTAAATTGAATTTCAAATAATAAGATCTTCGTAAAATAATGTTTGATTAAGTGCGAGCTTAAATAAAATCATCATGCAGCCACTCATGTCTCCAATAGGTAAGTTACTAAAACATTAATTATTAAATGCTGAATTGGACGCTGAAAAATACCCACTATCGTCATTCTTCATAGATAAGTACGTAAATTGTATAATTTGGTGTTATCTTGCCTTTTACCTGAAAACTTTGTATAGCTTTTATCCTTAGTACTTCCCTTATATTTATCTCAAAAATAATACTAACGCAAAATTCCTTTTAAATAATGTTACAATGGACTATATAAAATATATATGATAATTAGAATTTACTTTTGATTCATTACTTACATTGTGTTTCTTTGTTCTGCAAAAAAGACGATACCCATTTTCAGTCCCAATTTCCCTATCCCATTTCTTAAACACATCTAGAAAAATTAATGGTACATTTTCAATTTACTTTTAACACAGTTTACTGTTACGTTCGGAGATTATGTTGACATTGATGTACTTATCAATATTTAAAGATATCTATTAATGTCTTATTTGTTTTTCTACCATGTGATTTTGTCTGTACGTAATAAATAGTCATGTCCTTGCTTATAACAAATGAGGTTCATTACAATAATGCTATAATAATTCATTTTTGTCTAGATAAGATTTTATATTTTCATATCATAAGTGTTCAAATTAAATAAAATTTATCAGCATTTCTCAAATATAAAAAAAATATCAATAATGTCAGGTAAGAAGTATTAGTGTTTATTTGTTATAAAGCTTATTCCTAAGTTGATAAAGGAAATAATAATTAATTAAAATTTCCCTTAATAACTAGTTTTGGTAATTAAAACATAAGACTTCTATTGCTTAGCAGTATAAGTTAAAAGTTATACTTTCTGTTTCGTTATCAGGAATAAATAAAATACTTACATGTGTTTACTTATGCACATATAGGTACATACCTATTTATTTTAAAATCATTTTCATATTGTTACATCCATCTTTTCTTTTCATTGATAAATTGAAATTTAAATAACTACCATTATTATTTTATGATTTGGTTTTTGATGATGATTTAGTTAAAGGATTTATTTACACCTTTCATATTCATAAGATACCTTTAATTTTAATTTCATTTCACATTAAGTTTCACACATTTTCATGTGTATGGAAATGATGACATACACATACATGAACACAAATACTGTTTCGGCTAAAAAATCAATACTTCTTACTTCTATAAATATCCTTGTTAGCCGCCATTTTGATGCAACGATATTGCGCGTCGCGCATCTGCAATACAGGAAGGATGGAAATGCAAATTGTAATTTTCATTTATAATTTATACAAGACTTTCTAATAGTTCATTTATTTTATAATATTTATAACATTGAAATAGATTAATTTTTCAATCTTACTATACCTAATGTCTATTTGCAAAAGTAATACTGAATCTTGCAAGTCATTTTTAGGGTTCCTTAATCAACAATCAAGGAAATGTTATAGTTTTGCCATGTCCGTCTGTCTGTGCGCAGCTTAGCTCAGAGACTTAGTACTAAAAAGTTGTAATTTGGCATGGATTTACATATTAGATATGCCGACAAAGTGGTAAATTGAAATCTTAAAAATAATTTTGTTTTAGGATACCTCCTGTTCACGTAAATTTCGATTGTTAGTTTCGAAGTTAAATTTTCGATTAAGAGGTCCTTTTGTAAAGAAATATTAAAAAAAATCAGTATCTTGATTTACCAGTTTTCTGTGTAATTTAGTCGTAAATAAAATATCAGTTGCATATTAAAACTTGAATATTTTATCCAAATCCTTTTTTGTTTTACTTTTTAAAGAATTTTTACCATACTTTTATACATAATTAAATTTTAAGGTAAAATTATTTTATTCTTAATATATATACATATATTACATAATATAATATATTCTTAATACTGAAAAAATATGTTTATTTAAAAATGTGGTCATTCCCTAACACAAGATAATGAAACAATGGCCAGTTTTGATTTACGTTATCCGATACGAATATAATAATATGTACCTACATATTTGTCACATTATTCAGTCTAATGGGGATAATGAGTGTGTAAAAACCGTGTGGGACTTGGAATTTGACATGATTGAGTTAAAAGTGTACCACTTAAATAGTAATTATGTGCTATAATTTTTTATATTATTATAAGTAATTTTTATATAAATACGTCAAAATACGTATTTTTTTTTATTTATGACGAAAAAATACATTAAAATTTTCGCGGTTACCATTTTGTTATTCAGTAGTTTCACAATGACTAAAGGTTCATCTACACGTATGTATTTTAATTTCTAAAACGTACCTTAAGAAAGAGTATGTACAGTGCTATTTACATTGCTCTAATCTTTTATATTCACACTTTGCATTAATATTTTGACAACATAGATACTCGTGTGGAGCCTTCATATTTTTTATCGGATAATAACTTTTAAAAGAGGTTGAGCCAAAAAGAGGTAAATTATTTAATTCTTTGTGGCCATTTGTCAAATATTTTTATTTAGTGTTATTGTCAATTGCTAATACAATTACACTGTCTAAGTAGGTATTTATGTTTCATGTTTGATAAACGTTTATCATTTTTTATGTATATAGTCGTTATGATTGTCTAATCAATTAGGATTAAATAATTTACATTATTAGTTGTATAAGATAAATGTAAAAACGTATATTTTACTATATCACATGCAGACCTCGGGGATTAAATATCATATAGTATTACAAAAGGAAATAATTTTATCACGCGTTGTTCATTACTAAAATAACCCGTGTTCAATGCCGATAATATGGTAGATTTCTATAGTTTTATAATTTTTAAGAATTGGTTCAAAGTTGACTGTTAGTATGTATTCGGCCCTTTTTAACGTGTCACTGCTGGGGGTGGGCCTCCCTTCTATACGAGGGGGATCAGGCCATAGTCCACCACGCTGGTCAAGTGCGGTTTGGCGGACTTCACATGTCTTTCGAAAACTTTCTGGGTTCCCTCAGACATGCAGGTTTCCTCACGATGTTTTCCTTCACTTTAAGATAAGACAAGTTGTAATCTAGTTGGAAATGATTCGCACACGAAATTATCAACAGATGCGAGATTTGAACCCGCTTCACTCGGTTTCCCAAGTAAACGTGTTACCACTTGGTTACCACTACCTTAAATGTTATTATTTCTTGTAATTTTGATATAGATTTAAATGTTAATTTAATAGTTAACCACTTGTCACCCCAGACTATGAGGCGCGGACGAGGGCGGGCCATCGAGCGGATAATGAAACGGCTCGCGGCTCTTCTGAGCAAACTCCTCTACTGCAGTATCGCTTCCCGAGGGGAAACGATCACGTTAACGCGGCCACGGTTCTTGTAGTTGGATGTCTCTTGTTTGTGTTGCTCTCTGGAGCAATCATTGGCATGTATCTATTGCTTATACAAATACAATCTGGTGAGTTGTACTTTATTCACTAATACTTATATCCCATGGGAATTCTTTCATAAAAGTAAATTTGTTAATAAAAACCCTGTTAAAATCATTTAAACTGTATTGTCGTCTCGACATAACACTATATTCTGTGTATGTATGACCTAAATCGGTCAAGTCATTCAGAATTTATAAGATCACTTATAAAACTTACCAATAACGTGTTTTCTAAACTCTACGCGACATTGGCGAAGTAAATTTTACCCAACTGGCACTCCTGGAAGCCATTAAACAAAAGAATAGAATAAAACTTACCAACTATGCTCCTTACTTATAAACGTCCTAAACTGAGTAGGTAATAATTAATTGGTTAACATAATGTCCTGACATATTTAATTATTTAATTTAATTCTTACTTGGTTTTCAATGCTAAAAAAAGATTACTTAGAAATTGATTGAAGTTGACACTTGAGAGACGTTTATTTGTAAGGCACATCCCCTTTATAAATGTTTAAATGTCTATTTTATTGTAGTGTCAAATAAGGTATTTATACAAACATTTCTTTACACTATATCAATTTTATTTTAGAAAATTTAGTCCCCCCTGTCGATACTCCGCATTATGTCCGTCGGTCTGATTGGGATAAAAGTGGTACGTTAAAGAACCACTCGTCTTCTCTCACCCGATTTTCGACTTCGAAAACGGACTGCGTTGTCGTACTGCAAACTGATACGGGATCATGTGACGATATACCGACTTGCGCTGAATTCATTGAGGAAATGGAAGTAAGTTAATAGGTTATTTGTTTTAATAATAAGGCGGTATGTCACATCTACCGTACCTATTTCAAATGTGTATAAAATACTCTTTTTTAGGTGTTAACAGAGCTTAAAATTGTCGTCTATACTAATATTATAAAGAGACAGTGTATCTACCAGTTTTCTAAAATAATATATGTAGCAATATGTAGGTATAATGTACGTGAATTATAAACCTGGATTTTTTTTGTTAAAATATAGATATGAAAAAACCCTTAACATTTTCAAATTATCTTATTGTAAATTTAATAATAGCGCTACTAAATATATCATGCAATATAATCATGCGATGGAACGTTTTATTGCGCTTGTGAACTTGTTTTTGTAGTTATTAGGTATACCTCATCAGGTATTATAGTTATAGGTTAGATAGTTTTTTTTGGCCGGATACCGGATATCCGGCAAGCTTTAAGGCCGGGTAGTTGGCGGCCGGATATTCAGTCTGTTGTCACGTTGCATGTCATCGTGACCTAGTGATTTGCGAAAGTTATTTGTTTACTTACCCCTATAGTTAGTGGTCGGGTAACTTCAAGCAGTATCCACACTCGTCAATATATACCAGAGTGTACTACATAACGATTTTGCCTCACAGATATTTTACTTGAACTTTTTTAAAGAAAAAAATATCAGATACTGAGCGGATATCTGTTTCATCTCTTTCATTTTTCATTTCATTATTAATTATCTAAAATCACAATATGTAATGACTTCAATTTTTATTTAGAAGTATCGACCAGTCTGTGCTTAGCTTCCTGTTTCATACATTCATAATCCCTCCTCATAATACCATTAAATATGAGAAAGCTTAGCTGTGACATACCTAGGATACAGTTGCAACTAGCTTTAGTAATCTATCTATTACTATAATAAAACTATAGAGGTCAGATGTCTGTACATAGAAAAAATACGCTAAAAACCGAGTCAGGGGGATGTAAGAAGACAAATAGAACAAATCCAGATTTTTTTCAATTTTTTTGTTTCTGTCTGTTTGTCTGTTTGTACGGGCTAATCTCCGAATCTATTGGACCGATTTAAATGAAATTTTGCATGGTGATACCTTATATCCCCGGGCAACATCTTAGATACTTTTTATCCCGGAAAATTAAAGAGTTCCCGTGGGATAGTGAAAAACTAGTAAATTATACAGCTTAGTACACAACCATTTATGCACCTAATTTAGTAAAATTTGGCATGCTGATACCGTATATTGCCAATCAAATAACAGGTTACTTTTCATCCCGGAAAAATGAACGAGATAGATCTCGTTGTGCTTTTTAGAGGCGAACCCGAGCGTAGCGAGGGTGAGCCGCTAGTGTTATTATATTTCTACTTGACTTGATTATTTGTAGTTGTTTATTTGTTGTATTTCAAACTTTTGGTAAATAAATTAATTTTTTTGATATATTCCAATGGTCCGTCCGCAAACGAAGTTTTTTCACTTCTAATTTTTTTTAAAGAAACGCGAATTACTATTATGTTTAATTTTTAAGGCTAGCGAATAACATGTTATTGCGATTTGTGATGTCTAAGATTCGTATGTACATATGCCTAACAAAAAATCAAACTCGAAACAACACTAGAATGAATAAGTCGTGACAATTTATAGATATGTATCATATAATATCATACAAAACCGAATATTTTATAGTGGTCGTATATTTTATAGTCTGAATATAAATTAATGTGCTCATTAAAAATTGCAATTTTAGAAATCAAAATGTAAAGGTCGTACTAGAATCTAGTATTTAATATAGTAAGGGAGCCCAAGAGGTGATTTTTGGAGTTACTGAAGCGCGGAAGATTAACCTAAGGGGGGATACCTTGCACTCTCTTGAGTACTTCCACCATAATATAAGTCTTTATAAGGGCGCACGCCTAGGGCAGCCGATCAAAATATTTTAAATATTTTGTTAAGGTAGAAATATTTAAAATCGTCAGATTAAGGTGTCGTGGGCTAATTACATTCTGAAACGTGTGCAAATCAATAATCTGCCGATTCCCACAAGCCGAAGAGACAAAAGTTGTACATAAACTTTATAGTCGATAAGTAATAATAGTACAATTCATTTTTTAATCTGATTTGTGCGTCAATCGAGGAAAATCCTTTAAAATCACCACATTTTGTGAGTAATAGTACTCGAGAGGAGCCTAGAAAATACTATGTACATATATCATTATAGTATACTATGTGGTAAAAACTGCCTTAATTTTTATGGTCAGCTTAAAAATCTAAAATGAAACAAACACAGCGATTTTATTTCATGCTGTCAATTATTATACATAATATTATAATAATTGTTTCATTATACATAGTATTATAATATGTTTTAATCGGCGAACTCCCCTGTGCAAATGTTACATGCGAAATTTAAAATGATACTCAAATACTCAGATTTCAGAAAAATAACCTACGAGAGAATGAGAGGAATATAGAGTATCAGGAGTAGGATAATTATAAGGTTTATTTTTTTATAATATCTTACCAGGTTTAAAAGTTATTCTACATTTTATATGACATTAATATACATTCTCAAATAATTAAATAAGGCATATTAGGCATATTACAATCATATATTTATAGAATGTCATATACGGAAAGAATACAATAATATATATTTATCAAACACTAACAACTGTTACCATGGCAACATGGCAATGTATTCTATCTCATTCTCTCGCCGTTTTAATCCTGTATATATTTATGTGTTTGTCTCAATTTAGTGTCGCATTTTCGTTTAATCGAGTTTCAAATCACAACGATTCTAAAGAAGTTTCACTTCAATAACATTAGCGACTTGTATGTTTCGAGACATGAGAAAATTTATAGAAATATTTTCTCTATCTTTTTCAGTACCAAATGCCGAACCATGCGCTGCCGTACAACTACATCATAACTAACGAAGGCGACGCATACGAGTATCTCGGATGGCAACCTTCTGACTACGTTCCCAACCGCACTTCGTTTGTTTTTGCTTTCATTGGTACGTATGGTTACTAATAAAGATATGATATATTTTTTTAATAGCATATTTGAATTTCCCTTTCCTAGGTATGTATAGTGTTAAATTACGCAGTCGCTAGCGAATATCGAGCGTTATGAGTAAAATTTTAATGAGATGCACAAGTGTTTGTTGGTTTGTCTATATTTTGATGGTCTATATTTTGAGTCAAAGTTAGATAGGTTTATTGAGATACTTACCTATTTGTTCGACCATTTTTTTCTGTTAGCCCTTTGTAAAGTGAATTGCGCCCTGTCTGATTTTTCTAAAAGAGAAATCTCTCACGCAGGTAATTACACATATACCCCACCGACGAGGAGGCAAATTTTTGTCACTAAAAGCATAATCGACGAATTGCTTAATAATGAACATCTCGCCAAAAACTATACTATCATTGGCAAAGATTTGAAAGACCTCAAATACCTAACTAATGACCCCGGTAATATCATTAAGGAAGTCGACCAGCTGATGTTTGTCATTCTTACCAGGATGTACTCTAACTTCACCGAAGCTATGACACATATGTAGTATGTTGACGTTGCTGTTTCTACATCATTCTAGTTATGTTTTGTTTTATTATATTTAAGGGTTTTTTTAATAGGGTACACTTATATATGACTAAGTAGTACTGTTTCCCATACAAACTTTGACAATACTTTTAATATCTTGTTTAAATTAGAAAATCCTTTGAACTCGTTAATTTAGTTTATTTTTTTTTATATTTTACATGCAATGAACTATGATTTAAGCCAAAAGAAAAAATAAAAATAGCTGCTGTCAAATGTATGGTCTATTAAGAAACCCCTCTAAACACATTTTCTTACATTATTTAATTCGGTTACATTGGTTTTTAATATAGGTGGTGTTTAATATATATACTTGGTAATTTGACTTGCAGTGCTATTCTGTAAGAATTTTCGAATGAATCGACACCATACTTGAAGTTCACGGATTCCACTATCGATTTACATAGTTCTTACAGAATGTCGCTATTTATCGATTATAAACTTACTCTATAATAAAAGTTCGTTTACGTTTAAAGCTAATTAATATTTTGTACGTCTCATGTATATTTTATTTATACATTTTTTTATATTTATTGACCTTTGGAAAATTATTGACGTTTTGAAATCTATACACTTGGTTTTCGATTGAAAATTATTACTATGTATACGCAGCTATAAATAAATACTCTATTACGGGCATTTATAAAGCCCATTTCAATTAGTGACATAATTTATTGATAATGGAACTTTTAATAGTGTAATATAAAAGTTTTGTCAGTGTAAAAGTACCTCAAGTTTTCGACTTCTTTTAAACTAAGTCGATGTTGTTATAAGTTGGTATCATGACATTTAAAACCGTACAGTACACAATACATATTTTAAAACAGTGGACATAGGGAGTGGAACGATAATTATAAATCAAGTTTTTGAGTCAATTTGCGTATATATAAGCAGTTATATTGCCTTATATAATTACTGGTATCACAATGCTCTTGTGAACAGAAATTCAGCCTAACTCATTAACTTTCGAATACTTTAGAATATAAGCTATTAATCAAACTATGCAATGTTACTTCGACAATAAATAGATTTTAATACAATTTTTGAAGTTATACTTCTTTTGGCACGTTTGGAATAAAATATGAGAGTAAAATTTTTACGATGCGCGCGCACACCGACAGCCAAAAAGCGACATGATGAAGTTAGTTCTGCGTTCCTTTTACAAATAGAGAGTTGTGACATGCGGGATGAAATCTTAGCTATTTAACTATTTTTGTTCTGTTACGCCAAAGAAGTATAACTTCTTACGTGCATACATAAGTTCACATTTTTTTTTTATATTTATACTATTTACACTGCGTCTATGCTAGTGAAAAAAATTTGCGTTTGATATTAAAAATTAAAGGACGTTGGTGCTAACTCTAAACCCAATATTTTTCGGTAACCGCACAAAGCTAAATTGCGATTCTAGTGATATTTTGGATAATTACCTCTAGTATATAAAACATTATCCGTCTGAATTTCTGTTTATAAGTGCATCGTTTAAAAACTTATTGCCTTGTTGGACAAGTAGCTGGCATGTATGATTGTGAAGGTCGTGGGGTTCGAGTCCCGGATCTGGCCAAGTATAGCTTATGGGGGATCAAGACAAGTATGTGAAGAAATTATCAGTGACAGCCTGGATTTGGAAAATTGAAACTTGATCGGTCGTGTCGAATTATCATTCCACCGCAGTTTGAGAATAAAATGAATACCTATACCGCACAAGGCTAGTCTCATTGAGACTGGTCAAAATTGGTTAGGAGGATATTATTATCAATATCATTGTTTAAAAACGAAACCCTACTGACTTCTTAATCTTAAGGAGTCTGCCCACTACACCGTCTCATACCTTGACCGTGCTATGAACGTATCAGGCACGGAAACGAGCATGGCACAGACTACTATGCCCACTAGAACGTATCAACAGCGTATCATAACCGTACATAACGGTCCCGCGACGCTCCGTGCACGGGACGCGACGGTGTCGGTCGGTGATGGAACGGTCTAGTGGGCAGACACCTTTAACCTTTAAGGTTCGAAAGCACAGTAAGAAGTAGAGGTCTTTTATTCGAATTTTTGTATGAATTACAGAAAGACTGTAAATTTTCTATCAATATAATATGGTTTTTACGACCCTTTATCTTTTCAAACTAAACAGCTTATTGCTACAATTAGTTTAAGCTTATTTTTAAGAGCGTATTTTACACTGACGGACTCATTTTAACTAATAATAAAAAAATAAAAAAAAATAATAATAGGTATATAAGCATAATTATATACCTATATATATTTTACACACTGTGGATTTAAGTCAGTTGATAGTTCGTCTTCGGCACTATTTTGCTCATTGAAATGACTGATTTTGAAATAAACAATACAAAAAATCAATAATTTATTGCCATCTGACAGAAATTTCGCCTGACAAAAATCTACAGTATGCGGTAGCACGTACGTGCTCATAGTATAACATAAGGGGAAAATGCTTAAAATTATCGCTTAAAGTTATACATTGGTTTATACGCACATATAAATATATATATAAAAAAATTTGGAAGGTCCTTTTGGACGTGGATGAATATTTTTGGCATATTTAGAAAAATTTACACGCGTATTTTGGTCTACAGTGCGCATAGATCAATGTGTGAATTCCTAATAATTAATGTTAGTTGTAAGGAAATTATATAATCTATAATATTAAGGTCTTTAGTTTTATCATTCCTAAAATTTCTATTAGGTATTCAATGTATTATTTTTCTTTGATGTTTTCTTTTATTTTTTGTTAATTATTAATAAAAATGCCATGTTAATAAATAAATTAATAATAATAATATTAAAATCCAATAATATTTTGTATTATATTCATTTCTATCTCGATGTTCTAAAGAATGAGGGATCGATTAATATTTAAGGGAAAGGGTATAATGTTAAGTTTATTAATAAAAGTAAGTTAATTATATTAATTTTGTAACGGATGCCGTCTATTTTGTACTAAATATCTATATATAATCATATATATAAATATTAAAAAAAATGTGTATGGGACCACATGCATAAAAAAAATATCTCGATCATTATATCTGAATTAGATATTTTTTGTAAGCTAATCTTTTTTAACATTTCAACTTTGAGAATTATGTTTTATTCGAATTTTGATACCTTTTAGGGTTCCGTATTCTCTCACATCACGCTATCACTACTTTATTCCAAGTTGAATTTTGTTCCATATAAAACACTAAAATAGAATTAGTTGACCCAATGTCGAATTTATAAGAATAAATGAATTACAATTCTAGAAAATACGAAGAAATAAGTATGAATTTATTTATATATGTATGAATTTATTTATATACCTATAAATGTATAAAAACTCTCGACACGCGTAACTTACACTTTGAGTACATATTATGTAATTCGAAAACTTGCTAGGTTTTTCCAGGCAGGTTTCCTCACGATGTTTTCCTTCACCGTAAGACAAGTGGTAATCATATTGGAAATGAATCGCACATGAAAATATCAGAGGTGCGAGACTAGGGATTTGAGCCCGCTTCACTCGGTTTCTTAAGGGAGCGCGTTACCACTGGGCCTTCATTTACATAAAGTTCTTTATTTAAATTTTAATTTTAATATTTAAAAAAAAATGAATTTAAAAATATTATATGTTGGACTGGTTCTTATCAAGAATCGAATCGAATGCTCTAGAGGTTTTCTATTATTATTTAACCCGGTTTTAGATGATCTGCTTGTTTTAGTTCTAATTATAATAATAAAAATATTAGTACCATAAGATATAGGTTATGTTTGAGTCATTTATATAGTTGCATTATGTTAAACTCATAGGTATGTAATAAATCATTGTTTTATTGTTTGGATTGTAAAGTCAATTATTCCCTATTTATTATTATTATATGACGTCTATCACCAGTTAATTTTTATACTCGACTGTGTTAGTATTAGACTTAAGTGTGTTATTTTTAGTGTAATTATTTACCAATTTACCCATCAACACTTTTTTAAGAGTTGTTTTGTGATATTTCATTCGTAACTGTTTATGTTACCTACATATCTTATATAGTCTAAGATACAAAGTAAGATCGACCTTCACCCATCTGCTTACCGGATGAAAATTATAATATATCAAATGAAATATGTTGCTGGACGTATACCAATAGGGTTGCCATTAAAAATATGTTCATGTTAATTTTGTATATATATATATATATTATATATATATATATATATATATATATATATATATATATATATATATGCATATGTAGTAGACATGGAAATGAATATATATTAAAGAACATTTTGTGTTTTATTTGACTGGCGTCTTCTGTTTGCAGGAAATGGTAAGAAGGAAAAGAGCTACAAATTGCCACCCTAAGAATTATAGCCACCTAAATCAAAATTTAAGATACTTTTCAGATTCATTGATTGAATCAATATATAAAACAACTTTATATGGTCAAATAATTTGTTAATTATAAAAGAAAAATATTGTTCTTTTTTAAGTCAGGTCTCTATAATTCTATATACATACATAGGTATATTTATTCACTGATATAATGAAATATAAGTGAATGAATTTTCTAGGCTCCTATTATTATAGCTTTTTAGGTGGTTTGCGTAAGCGAATATATAGGCAATAGCGAAATGTTTTACTTACAAAATCGCCTGTTTTTTTTTAAGTTATACATAAATAGAACGATACTATACAGCTTCAAGACGATAAATCTGCCATTAAATATTCTTGCGAAAGTTCTACTTGCTTAGGTCTTATTTTAGTTTGGAGTATGAGGCTGAAAGTGGTAAATGAGAAATAATTTCGCTAAAAATGTTTTCAAAACATTTTTTCATTATCCAATTTTTGAGCAAATTGGAACCTTGGTCTAAAAATAATAATAAGGACTGTTAAAATCTGCATAAAATCAAATTTATGACTTGCAGTCTCATCTCATTTTATAATAACAATAGCGACTCACCCTCGCTTCTCTCGGGTACGTTTTAACGGTTAGTATGAAATACAAATCTTTGAATTTCTCGACTTTTCTGTATTATAATATGCATGTATTATACATGTAAACCTTCCTCTTGAATCACTCTATCTATTGCTGAAAACTGCATTAAAATCCGTTGAGTGTATTTTAAAAGATCTAAGCGAACAGCCAGCGGAAGCGACTTCATTTTATACTATGTAAAGATTATGACTACAGAATACACATATGCTTATTTATTTATTTATTTAAATAGGAAGCCAACGTTGTATACAATAATATTTCGTATTCTATAGCCCACTCTTATGTATATGTGATAGAAATTGTATACCTCACTTACAGGCTAACTCAACATGCATAATATATAAAGAAAAACGGAAAACAATACAAAACATCCTTTAAAATTAGTAATTTTAAAAACATAACTAAAAAATAAAACAAAAATAAAGACCGCTAAAAAATTATAAGCTACTAAAATGTAAATAAACAATACGAACTATAAAATTATTTATTGTGAGATTAAAAAAAAAATAAAACAAAACAAAAAATTAAAACAAATTACGCATAAAACATTAAAAACTATAAGAGGCAATTCTATGTGGTGAATATTTTTTTTAATTGTCGCTTAAAAGATGAAGCTGATTGTTGGGAAAATTTCCAAGCCTGCTTTTATAAATACGTTGTTATATGTAATGATTACTCTATTTACAGGGGCTGCCTTGCCAAGGTTACTCCTAGCAAATCGTTGTTGAAATGTTTGCTTCTTTTTAATGTGACTTCTAGTATTATGCTTTGGTACTGCTAATCTTACTCTATTTAACAAATTTGGACTATCATCGATAGTCCAAATCGTAGAGACTTAGCAGATCTTTGTTTTTTACAAAAAATTATAAATGGAGGTATCGACCTCCATTTATAATTTTATGTAAAAAACAAAGATCTGCTAAGTCTCTACGATTAAATAGAGACAGAGTACATAGTTGTAAATATATATTTTTGTGTTGTATGAGACTACTTACATACCTATACATGTAAGTAGTCTCATAGAACACAAAAGTGATAGAATAATTTCAGGACTTGTATTTTATCATAAAGGATTCAATAATAGGACACTTCAAGCACCTTTTAATATGTAAAGCTGAAGATTTTGTTTGTTTGACCCTACTATACTCTAAAACTACTGATCTGATTTGATAAAATATTTTTGCATTTAATAACTTATTTTATCTCAGTTCATCAAGACGCTCACTTTGCAGTAACAATTATACGGATGACTGGATCTGATGATAGTACTGATGAATGCTACATTATGCTTAGGTATAAAAGGTAGTGGTAACATCCTCTCTTCGAAAATAAGTGAATTCAAATCCCGTCTTTGTACTCTGGTTCTATCATATGAGAATCATTTATAAAATGATTACCAATTGCCTTATAGTAAAGGAAAACGCCGTGAGGAAACCTGCATGTGCAAGAAAATCTCAATTTTCTAAAGAATTGGAGTCCGACAAGCCGCATCTGGCCAGCCTGATGGACTATGGCCTGTTCCCTCTTGCATTATAAAGGGTTGTATACATTGCGAAATTGTGTTAGTTTGTACTTCTTTTCCGCTTCAGCGAATTAACGTGTATATTGCAGAACTGGAAAGTGACGGGATGCTTTTTCCTTATTCCTTTTATATCTGATAATTCGACGTGTTATATAAGTAGATCTGTGTATGTATATAAAATAAAGTTTTAAAATTATTTCAAGACCGTTGTTCTATTATATGTAACAATAAGAGCGAAGTACGGGGTTGAGTCACGTAGAGTCCTACATTTTTCGCAAATACTTTGAGTAGTATGTACCTATACCTGTATTTGTATTTAAAAAACTAGTATTGCCCGCGGCTGCGCCCGCGCGCGCAGATGACCAAAAACCAAATTCTTAGGTTTTACATATTAGTATACTCTTACATTACAGTTTTTGTATTTTTTCTTCGAAATGAGATATTTTCCCTCAGTAAAAAGTATCCTATATTTTGGCCCGGATAACCAGCTATCACCATACCAAATTTCATCAAAATCCCTCTAGTGGTTTTTTTGTGATGCGGTGACAGACAAACAAAAATTCTAAAAACTAGACTCGGCCTCTGTATCTATAATAATGTTTATTTCAACACGATTTTCCAAAAAATATTTAATGTACAGATTCGGCTTATTATAATCTTATTATATGTATAAATAATGTGCTTTCGTCTATACGTGTGCTTGAAACTTTAGATACGTTTCAAAACAGTGGAAAAAACTACTTTTTTTCATCATTTTAACCGATTGAAATGAATGTTCGTTGAGAAATATTTGCCATACCTAAACCTACAACAAAGCTAACTAATGAAAAAAATAGACGAAGCCTGGATACGGTCCCTAGTTTTTATCAACTCGACTCAAAATACTAAATTTGAAATTATAATGATATTAGCATTTTTTATATATGAAAAAAATTGCAGGTATTACTTAATTATTGGAGACGTAGATACCTATAGCTGTAATATAATTTACTAATACACCCCAGTGCATCCTGGCTGGGTGCATAGGTAAGAGGGGGTTATTGATTTGTTGGCCCCTTTAGCTCTATTGATTTATGTCCCTAGACTATCGTTCAGAAACTGTTAAAGATATGTGAAAAAATCATATTAATTTTAACGGCATATTTCAAGGCAGCAAAAACAAAAGACTACCAGTTAAAATCGCGCAATAGGGAATACTTTGTAACGTATATTTTAAATGAGCGTTTCGGGGTCAATTTCTAATAAAGAAATCGTTTGATATAATATTTCAAAAATAAATTAATGGTAGCCATTTTTAATTAATTCCATTACATTACATAATGTAGCTTTAATAAAAAATACACTTTAGCAATAACTCGTACCTTGTACATTTCTGAACGAATTCGCACTCAAGGAAAATCAATACTGCCCCTGATTCCTCCTTTTGGATCCTGCCTTCGTCGGGATAACATCACTTCTTCGAGGTGCTGAGAAAAATCCAGATTTGAAGAAGTTTCCAGACTCCTTCAATATGCAGCCGCCGAACTCACGTATAGGTAAGCTTTTAGAAATATTATACACCATTTAGTTTACAAAAGAGATTTGTTTTTGTTTATTGTTTGCTTAACTAGGTGTATATTTTGACACCCGGTCTCGCGCAAGTGTTTAAAAATTTTTTTAATAGGCGATTTTTAAATTTTTTTCATCTCAGTTTATTATAGGCCGCGTTAAGAAAACATGAAATTCTAATTACTAATGATCTCTTCTATTCATTTATTGAAAAGAAGCTTTATTTTAAATGAAGCTATCATCACAGCTTTAAATGATCACGGAACCCATTGGTTAGGGAACCTGAGAGTTTTTGGACTAGATTTTTCTCGGGGGAAATAACGTATAATATAGAGTAGTAATAGTATAGTACAGAGATCCTTTGTCTAGCATTGAGTTAACAAAAAATCTCTCGGGATCCTCCCCAATGTGCGTGTTAACCTTGTCGTGGGAGGGCGGTTGGGGCGATAGGGCGAAAGGCGGGTGGATGGGAGGGGGGGGTGGGGGGGACATAAGCTACAGATCAATATGCGAGTCTGATTCGTATTTTTTTTCTATTTATTCTGTAAATAAAAAATGCACACTCTTAATACTTAAGTAAATTACGACTAAATAGGTAGGTAATATGCATAAGAAAAAAATCTACTATAATATTTTCAAAATACCAAGGTACCACTCGGGTGGCACTTGTCACTATTTGGAAAGTGGCAATATTCAATCAATTTTTTCGATAAAGGTTTTCAGACTAGTATTTTAAAGAAAAAATATTTCGAAATATCAAACTAGAAATTATTGGAAGATTATCTATACTATTCAAAGTTCTGAGTGAATCGTCGAACGAACGAAAACGAAAGACGGCTCCCACTAAAATATTTTTTGATTTCCGTGAAAATTTAATATTCGTTTATCTGATTTAGAGGAAATAGTGTGGGATAAAAGCCTTTCCTTTCGTTAGTTATTTTATGAAAATAGATTATTTAAGTACAAGTTGCAATGACAAGCTCGTGTCCACGGTTGGTCTGATTAGATTAAGTAGCTGTGCGACCGAACTTCGCTCGGAGCTTTTGATCAAAAGTTCAGTTTTCTTTTTAATTTGGCTTAAAAAAAGTAAAAACTTGATTAAATACAAAAAAAAAAACAAAAGGAAAAACTTTGTATCCGACCGGGATTCGAACCCGGACACCTGAGAATATCAACCTTGCGCCTTGGCCGCTTGACCACGATGCCCGAGCATGCGAAATAAGCGATCATATTTTGCGTGCGGAAAAACCCCAATAAAATTCGAAAACACGCGTTTTCCCAGACATAAGACTAATTTAGATCGATTATTGGCCCCCGAAAACCACATACCAAATATCAGCGAAATCGTTAGAGCCGTTTCCGAGATCGCCGGTATAAATATAAAAGAATTGCTCTTTTAAAGGTATTAGATAAGATGTGATGCACTGATGCACCTACAATATATAAGTTGACATTTAAACTTTACTCGTGACAGTTATAGAAAAAAAATGTGATCGAACTGTTGAAAGGGTCTATGCGGAGCTTTAGATTATCCGTCTGGTAAGCGTATACAGGTATATCTGGATATTTAGAAAGTTTTAAGAAACATTGTACATATTAAGGAGATCTTATGAATGAATTATTTAAAATTGTAAGCATGAATTATTGCATTATGAATATTTTACGGGCAGTGATTAACCGGGCAGCATTAATTTGAACCGGTCATTGTGAATAATGTCCAAGGGCATCGGTTAAATTGATAAAATTACTTTGGCTGACTCATATTAATAATGACCGACGGCCGGGGCCCATTTAAAAAACAAGGTTTGAGATAACTGGAATTTATCACTTGAACCGGGCAGTGTGAATACGTCCCTACTTCAAGCCGGGCCATGTGACAAATTCGGTTATGCCGTGCGACGTGCGTGAAGCGCGTACTGGGGAAGGGCCGCGAACGCACGCAACGACGTATATTTATGACGTAGGTATAGTTCGCAGTGATACAAACATTCTTTGCAATTCAAAACATCACAAAAACCCGCCTTGAAAGAATAAATAATTCTGACCTTAATAAAATTCTTGCACAATCCTAAGATTTCAAATATTTCAGTCGATTTTTCGTAGATTACTTAGTGACTAATTTTTAAAGTATTGTTTATAAGTAATATTTTTATCAAAATTAAAAGTAAGGCTAGCTATAAATAAAACCACCGATGTTATTACTTACTAGCGACTCATCCTCGCTCCGCTCGGGTTCGTCCCTTACGTTTTAACGTTTAGATAGATTTCTCAGATATGAGATATTTTCCCGCAGTAAAAAGTATCCTATATGTTGAGCCGGATAACCAACAAGCTATCGCCATACCAAATTTCATCAAAATCCCTCCAGTGTTTATTATGATGCGGTAACAGACAGACAGACAGACAAAAATTCTAAAAACTATAGATTCGGCCTCTGTATCGATAATAATGTTTATTTCAATAAGATTTTCCAAAAAATATTTAATGTACAGATACTACTTAGTTACAATTTTATTATATGTATAGATGAGATATATCAATACATATAATGCCATCTATTGACAATTATTAGAACGAATTATTCTTTGTTCCTGATAAAAGCCCATAACAATGTATTACAAAGACTCCTAAGAATATTATCTTATGTCGTGGATTTTTAGCTATATATTTATTCTATTTGTAAAACAAAAAATGAAGCGAAAGGAAAGATCTTTAATTTATTTTCAATGTTATTAGGGGTCTCGTTAATTGCCCCTTAAGTCTGACATTTGCCATAAGCTCTTATTTTTTAAATATTCAAATTTGGACCCCATTACAATTTATAATATGCATAGCTAGGTATACATATAAAGCACTAAAACGATTCTGGTATTAATAGATTTATTGTTATATATAGCAAAGACGTTGTGTCTCGATGATGAGAAAAATAAAAACACTCAATACCTGGAGGCAAATGGTCTCCAAACGATGATGGATCTCGAGACTGACACCCGCTACGAAAGTATGCTGTGGTGCATGCAACTTCTTAATAAGATACAGGTATGATATATATAATATATGTAATTTTTCAAGTTGCACTCCATTTGGTATATTATGGTGTTTCAATTTTCATATATATTTTGTCGTTGGTAGCTCACCCAAGTGCAGCATAAGTTTGTTAAATAAACTTGTTGGCCAAACGAAGTGTAACCCTTCTGATGCATGGTGCACATTTCTATACAACGTGTCAATTATCACGGCTATGCGAATATCAAACTGATGTAGTTGTTAGAAAACGAAAAATATTTGAGAACTAACATTGCCCGCGGCTCCGCCCGCGTTCAGATGACCAAAAACCAAATTCTTAGGTTTTACACATTAGTATAAGTACTTTTACATTGCAGTTTTGTATTTTTTCTCAGAAATGAGACATTTTCTCGCGGTAAAAAGTATCCTATATGTTGACCCGGATAACCAGCTATTACCATACCAAATTTCATCGAAATCCCTCTAATGGTTTTTCTGTGATGCGGTAACAGACAGACAGACAAAAATTCTAAAAACTATAGACTCGGCCTCTGTTTCGATAATAATATTTATTTCAATAAGATTTTCCAAAAAATATTTAATGTACAGATTCGGTTTGGTTACAATTTTATTATATGTACCTATAGATGACATGGCGGCGTGATACAACGCTTAATTTTGTCATTTCCAGTTCTTAGTTTTTCGACTTTGTTGTTTTCATTGCACTATACAAAAAACTGTGTTGCCTTTTTAAAATGCCGGCCGTTAATTAAATGTGAATGAAAAGTTATTGCAACAGCGAACTCATATTGAAGTTATAATTCATCGCTATCTCTATTTTTTTTATAACTCGTATCTTATTTACTGTTATTACCATAGGTTCCCGCATAGAAACATGCTTAATTATCTTTAATTTACTAAATATCATCAATTTCAGATCGGACGTGATGAAGATCAAACCCTGCCTTTCAATTTCATGATATCTTATAACAGGCCAGACGGGGTGTTCGGTAGCTATACTGGCAATATCTCGCACATGTAGAAGGAGTATTCAGCATAAAAAAATATTAAACGTTATAAATCTCTTCATCTAGTAGTTTTTGAGATATAATAACATAATATGAATATTTACTCAAACTTACAATCTTAACTCTGACATCTATTGTAATCTCTACGTGTAAATGCATGTTGTGGGTATTTATCGATGTATCGATTAGGAATAGTGATTTTATCGATAATTATTAAAATATCAATTAACAAAAAGTATTTAATCAAGTAATAAATAAGTAATATTTGCTATCACAAAAGGTACTCCAGTTATATCCAATATTCAAATATTATTATTCTCTAATTATTGTAGACTTAATTTAAGTATAATATCTATATTATACATTAAAGTACTATTATACTCGATAATTAATTAATAATTCAAAAAAATAGTTTAAAAAATAACGCGATAATAATATTAAGCATTCACAGTAATAACTAATTTTTGACATAACTTTTTTAAGAGTTGTATTAATTTTTTTAACAAATTTGAAATTATACTAAAAGTTTGCATTTCATGTATACTACCGCTATTAGATCTACATATAATACATAATATCCATTGGAATTTTGCTCTCGCAGAAATAGTTATTATATTTTTGATTACTAGTTGGAAATTTTTCAATATGTAATGGCATCATATTTACAAAAATATATTATAAAAACGCTTTGTTTACGTTTATGCATTCGACTGTTCACTTTATATTTCATGAATTAAAACATCTCCATAATCTTATATTAATAATATAACTTTTAGCTAATACAAACTATATTTTAATATTTTAAAAGTTAACAGGAGATGTCACACTAGTATTTTACGTTATAAATGTCTTCATATACTTCATGTAATAGTTTTAAGCAATAGTAATAAGTAACGATGTAAAAGTACTTGAAAAAAAAAACAAAAAAAAATGTAATTCTGTAATATAGTTAATAAGGAATGAATTAATTTTATCTTATACAAAAATATCCTTGATTTAGAGTGTAAAACAACCCTTTGGTATTATAAGCGTACCTGCATAAGGTACGGCTGCAGTACGGCAATTACTATGTAGCAGGCCATATGCTGGAAAAATTAGACTCCGTTTACACCATAAGCAAATGACATACTGCACAAAAAAGGCGATTTGAGGTTTATATGTTAAAATGAATTACTTTAAAAAGAAATCTCTATTGCTCTCAGGATGGAAACGTAAAAGATAAAATTAATTCATAGTAATAAGTAAATAAAATAGTTTTAAGAATTTTGAGTTTTTTTTAATATATATTTGACATTTTACATGAAATTATTCATAGAAGCAAGTTTGTCATGCCATTGTAATAAATGAGATACGTAGAAATTAAAGGAATAGCGCTTTAGATATAAATTTTGACAATTTCAACTCTATTCGCATCTTTACACGATATTTTTATATCATCTAAGAGAGAATAGAGTACGCTTCCATTCTGAATTAACATCTCGTTTATATTACGAAATACACTCATCCACTCAAACGTAAATAATATGATTTTATAACAAAAAATATGTTTAATTAAGATTTGCAATAATATTTTAGTTAAGAAGTTTAATTTTAAGTCTAACAGTGTTAAATAACCTTTCTATAATTGTATGTTTTCATTTCCCTGTCTAATATTATTTGCGGCTAGCCCATGTAGACTTTTGGCACTATAAGAGCTACAGAGATGTGAGTAGGTACGGTAGGCTATACTTAATAAAAATAGGTTACGAATTGATTTTTGCAAGCACCTAGAGCATAATTGCTTTAAGTAAAACATGTCATATGAGAAAGCAAGCTTGCATTCTCTCTATTAGAGTGAATAGAGATAAAATGAATTCGTTACTAAATTATTTTTAAGAAATTCGAGTTACATTTATATACGGCACAGTAAAAAGTTTGGATATACACATACAAACTGGTTTTTATTTTGGTACTACGCATAGCAGTAATAATATCGTTGGCGTAAAGTGTGACATCCACTGTACCATAAATGATAATAATAAATTGTAACACCGAATTGACTGGACTCTGTTTACACTTTAAGGTAACGATATGTACATAAATATTGAATTAATGTCTACAGTCAGCATCTGGAAAAGATGTGTTTATTAGCTTGAACCGTACACAAAATAAAATCTAGTTTGTAATAAGGAAATTTGACATCTGATAGGTGGATATTGAGATAGTGACTTGATGTTTACATAACAGAAGGAACGATCTCGATAAAAACCTCGGTAAAGTTATCCCGTAGAAATAATTAAGAATTTTGAGTTTATATAATTAATTAAAGTTTTACTTAGGTCGGTCTTGAGCAAATAGAAATAAGGTCTAATTTGTAGCATAGTAGGTACATGGTTAACATATTAAAATTTAATCGATTTCTTAAATAAGTGGTCGAAAAGCCATATAGCCCTTGAAAATTGTTGGCATTTCAAGCGCTGTGGCGTTTAAGTACCGTACTCAAAGCGTACTTATAGAGTTCTCAAATTTTTATTTTCATTTCGTATTACAAATCCAAGATAGTTTAATTTATTTATAGATTGTTTAAATACAATTGGATAAACAATTTATTTAAAACCATTGATTAATAGATTTGGTGATAAAAGTAACATAATAAGTTACTCGATATATTTAACTGTAGGATTGATGAATACAATAATGTATGACGTAAAGCAAGATGAAGGGTTTCGGATTTTAGATATTTTTAAATATTTGTCATTTATGTTATATAAAATTTGTTAAAATTATTCGATTTAAATGTGTCGGATTCCGTTTCTACAAATACTTTATTTTTGTTTCTCTCCACATACCACATAGATATAATATGAGAACATTAACTAAAGGTATTGGATGTCCTCGCGAAATATCAACAACTACTTTACAGTAATTTATTGTGGCACTTTCATCACCTGTGTGTATGCACTTATTTATCAAAGGAATGTAATAATGGTTATGTTTTTTGGAAATATGTTTGTTAAATTTTTTATTAATGTTTTTTTTTAATTTTAAAAGGTAGGTACGTTTCATCTATTATGAATAAGGTTCAAATATTAAATTCTTATATGGAGATAATAGTTTAGCGATTAGTTATAATCTTACTAGGTATTATTAACACAACCTACAGAACATACTTTAACCAATACATTTACGTACATTTTTGATCATTAGTATTTTTTTGATTTTCGGGACAGTCTCCAATATTACGAGATATTGGTTGACATTAGTCTACGAATTCAGCTCTTGCGCTTTAACTTCAAACCTTTCGTCTCTTACGTATCTCTTGTCTTCTTAGTACATAATTTTTTTAAGTAAATTATACGGTGAATAAAAGGCAGTGGTAGCCCAGTGATAACACGCTCGCTTGGGAAACCGACTGAAGCGGTTTCAAATCCCGGGTCTCGCACCTCTGATATTTTCACGTGCGAATCATTTCTAACACGATTACCACTTGCCTTACGGTAAAGGAAAACATCGTGAGGAAACCTGCTTGTCTGAGAGAACCTAGCAAGTTTTCGAAAGACATGTGCAGTCCGCCAATCCGCCCTTGGCTAGCGTGGTGGACTATGGCCAGATCCCCCTCGTACTGAAGGGAGGCCCGTGCCCAGCAATGGGACGTTAAAAAAAAATGGTTGAATACTACTACTATACTGTACGGTGAATGCTGAGTAAATAAAATAAATAAAATGTTAATTAGTATGTAAAATACCTAATATTAAATTGAATATAATTAGAACTAAGTCAAACGCTGAAAAAGCGTCGAGACAAGTTCCAAGTCGTTCGTTTAAAAAGGTAGAACAAATGGAAGGTATTTTTTATGTAATTAATAATACCTTTCCATTTTTAATGTATCATCTAATAATCGATATCAGTGTCTATAATATTTATAGTTATAATTACTGCTACATATTTTATCGATAAACATAAGGCATTTTTCGACATGGTTCCATTGCATTATAACTTAGATTGTAGGTACTTAGCTTTCGATGTATCGATACTATGTATGTTACATCCAAATATCTTTTGAAATATTTTTAACTAAAATAACTATTGGTTTATACTCACTTTAAATATATATAATATACTTACAAAGAACCCTCGCACGGGAATTATTTGCTTACTTTAAAGTTGTTTCTACTTTACTGTTATTATTTTTATTATTCATAAATAGGTTTAGAATATTATTTTTGGAGGCATATATTAAAATTTGGAATATTGCAGTAAAAAGAAAGGAAAAAATGTAAGGGTTTACAGATATTTTTTATCTTTATATATTTTATTATATAAAATCTACAATTATTACTATTTACTTCTACTCCTATAGTGTGAAATGTTAAGTCAAACTTTCTTTTACACATACTTTTGTGATAGTATAACCACATACTTTAAGTAATATACATATTATGTGTATCTCATGAATGTCTATTTATTGAAATAAATGTATCCAATACAGATCTTGCTTATTTTAAACCTTCTCCTCCCAAAAAAGAGAAAACTCTAGAATGCCCTTAAATTAAATCTTTCTTTTTACTATTTTGTCTCTTAGCTCAATTTCATGATTAATTTAAATACATACTTATTTTGATGTAAATCCTTAATATAATAATACTTAAATAAATGTGCAAAGTGTGTTTGCTTGCTTCTTTGTCCTTCTTTCACGTCGAAACAGAGTGACCGATTGGCGTGACTTTTTACCGCGGGACATTAAATTATTTCCACGAGAAAACACATTATAATACAACCCAACAAAATATTTATGATCAGAATTACTTGAAACTTGGTATCAATGTTGTTCAACATAATTAAATAAATACGTGTTTTAGCATTTTTCGAAATATGGGGTCCTTCAAAAGGGGAGTAAATAGATTCTGAAACGGTCGGCAACGCGCGGTACGGAAACCTCGATGCGCGAGTCAAAATCATATTCATTCACAACCATACACATATGAAAATCTATACATACCTATAATAAAATTGTAACTAAGCCGAATCTGTACATTAGATATTTTTTGAAAAATCTTATTGAAATAGTCGTTATTAGTTATTATCGATACAGAGGCCGAATCTATAGTTTTTAGAATTTTTGTCTGTCTGTCTGTTATCGCATCACAGAAAAACCACTGGAGGGATTTTGATGAAATTTGGTATGGTGATAGCTTGTTATCCGGGTCAACATATAGTATACTTTTTACTGAGGGAAAATATCTCATTTCGAAGAAAAAATACAAAAACTGTAATGTAAGAGTATACTAATAAGTAAAACCTAAGAATTTGGTTTTTGGTCACCTGAGCGCGGGCGGAGCCACGAGCAATGCTAGTCATTATATAATATAGCCATCAAATGACATTATTACTGATAGCGTATAGTATTAACTAGCACCGCGGCTCCGCCCGCGTTCAGATGACCAAAAACCTAATTCTTAGGTTTTACATATTAGTATACTTTTAAAATGCAGTTTTTGTATTTTTTCTCAGAAATGAGATATTTTACCGCGGTAAAAAGTATCTTATATGTTGACCGGGATAACCAGCTACCATCATACCAAATTTCATAAAGATCTGTCCAGTGGTTTTCTCGTGATGCGGTAACAGACAGACAAAAATTTTAAAAACTATAGATTAGGACTCTGTATCGATAATAATGTCTAATTCAATTAGATTTTCCAAAAAATATTTAGTGTACAGATTTGATTTAGTTACAATTTTATTATATGTTTAGATTACATGATTTTTGATGACGCGTATATGCATTTGCACCATCTTGTGGAGAATGTGAAAACTATAGCGTACTTTTAACAATTTAGTATGCTTACTTCATTTCAATCAGTAATTGACTATACTCTCGAGATGGCGCAGAAAGAAAACTTAGTCCACAATAAACTTAAATTAACAAAAAAATAGTTCAAATAAATGCCAATAGATGGAATTATATGTATCTATGATGGCATTATAAAGAAATTTGCGCAAAATTCGATAAACTAGATTTAGAGAAAATTCTCTAAGTGAAAACAAACGAAATAATGCGCTGGAAAATAAAATATTTATAACTTTACTGATTTTTGAAAATTCAGCACTCAGGTAATAGGCGTGTAGTGCATATTGATAGATGGCACTTTAACTTGTTGTGAGTTGTTTAACAAGGTTAAAAACTGTTAAAATAACTGAAACTTCTTTAATTAAATCAGGATGAATTTTGCAATATTTATTATATTTTAGCTTATACATGCTTATAAAATAAAATTGTTCAGCTTATATACATGCTTAAAAATATTTGCTGATGAATGACATCTATTATAGGTACCTATTCAAGCAAATGAAAAGATGCCGAAGAATAGCCCGAACTAAAGCTTGTAAAATTACACCAACTTCTTAAATTAGGGGCCTCATTCAGCTTTGCCGCTACAGGCCTCTGATGAGCTTAGTCGCAGTGGTCTCGAACCTACCAATTTTTTGGTATTTCTACCGATATGAGGTCTTTCCTACCGAAATACCGAAACGTAACGATTTTTTCACGATTTCAAAGAAAACGTAGAAAATCTCCCGATTTTTTACCCATTTTACAGTTCGTAGTTGGCAACCCTTTTCATTTATGTTTTACGATACGGGGAATCCAAAAAATTCTTCAAGAGTATATTAATATACATTTATTTCCGGGGCTTGGGTCTTACAACTCGATGATTTAGGGGATTACCAAACAAACTGTATATAAAGAAGAATTCGGTGTTTTATTTCATTAATTTTATTAACTTCGTACTAACTAACTAGTAATTTACAGTAGTCTACTTTGAAACAACTCTATAGGAATATATATATATATATATATATATATATATATTTGCCGGTGAGTCCCACACCTCTTGCGTAAATGCATTTCCCAACGTTAAAAAAAATTAAATTCGTCCTTAGGTTGATTTTCCAGACAAACTGTTATCCCTATTTTCAACCCCTTTAAGGATGATTTCCGGGATAAAAAGTATCCTATGTCCTTCCCAAGGTCTCAAACTATCTTCTTACCAAATTTCATCTAAATCGGTTCAGTAGATCCAGAGATTACCCCCTACAACGTCACAAGCTCAAACACTCACAAATCCACAAACTCACAAACTTTACCTCTTTATAATATTTATTAGCATCTAGATGTTTTATACTCAAAGTCTATCAAAAATTAGAAAAGAGAGTTTTCTTGTTTGAAAGTTTCGGTTAAAAATGTGAATTCAATGACAAATGCATTTTATATTTAATAATATTTTTGTTTATATATTACATTTTATTCGTAATCCTTGCACAAAGTTGAATTCTAGTTATCCACATAAGCAGGCTTTGTTATATTTCTATGCTCTTGCAAAACGATTAGTGTGTTTAAAATAGTTTTAATAACTTTGTTTTTATTTTCTAAAATAGCAAATTCTTCAGATAACATGTAATTTGTAAAAGAGAATTTTTTAATTTAGATAATTCATATTTTTGATATTTTAAAAGAATCAGAACAAATAGTTGATATAACTATACTTAGTAGCTTTTGTGTACACGGAGTCTGTTAAATTAGATGCTCCCATTATGATTTCAGCAAAGCAACGGTATATATATATATATATATATATATATATATATATATATATATATATATATATATATATATATATATATATATATATATATATATATATATATATTGTTGCATATTCCTAAATAATTTAGTCAAAGTGGAAATATAAACTCTTACCGAAGTGCTATTGCCGATATTGCCTATAATTTAATACCACGTGCAAGTGTGGGTACTGGTTGCACTACTTCATACATTATACATACATACATATGTACGTAGGTGTTCGACTACGGTTAAATCAATAATCAATCTACCCTAAGAGTTAGTATCTGATTTTAATAATTGTCATGTCGGCTTTTCAATCCATATCCATACTAATATTATAAATGTGAAAAAGTGTTTGTTTGTTTGTCCTTCTTGCACATTAAAACAAAGTGAATGATTGCCGTCATTTTTTGTATGTAGATAGTTGGAGGGCTGGAGAGTGACATAGGCTACTTTTTACCGCGGGAGATTATCTCATTGCCACGGAAAACGAGTTATTCAACGTTATACGTTTACGTTCAACCCAAAAAAATATTTATGACCAGA
The DNA here is from genome assembly GCA_951806755.1 of Brenthis hecate. NCBI lineage: Eukaryota > Metazoa > Arthropoda > Insecta > Lepidoptera > Nymphalidae > Brenthis > Brenthis hecate. The sequence continues at coordinate 21,006,423 of OX638251.1, forward strand.
ATTACTTGAAACTAGGTATTAATACTCTACAATACAATTAAATAAATACGTGTTTTAGCGTTTTTCGAAATTCACTCCATAAGAGTAAAGTAGGGGACGAAAGTGTTTGTATGAATCCTACCTCTTTAGAGTTTTTTTTTTGTAGTTTTAACGCGAGTGAAGGCGCGAGTTATGCTTGTTTTACATATATTAGAAGAACTTTGTAATACATGGAAGTTTGTCTTGACTTTAATGATGGCATAAGTTATACAGTAGGTAGTTTTTTAACATTTGAATTTATGTTTTTCTATTGAATAAAAATATTTAAAACCTGTTCGTTTAAAAGTGCACCCGTAAAGAAAATGTTGACAAAGAGAAAATATCAACGCTCACACGAGAATGTGATACTCGTATTAAAGTGATATTTTTGCAACTTTTGTGGATGGAATATTTCTACTTTTTCAATGCCTGTGAAAACATTTTTAATTTTTATTGAAGCTTATTAAGTTCTTTTTTAAGTGTAGGTAGGTATCCATTTGTTTCTTTTACGTTTCCGCAACCCAACTACATTTTGTATAACATAAAAAGCTTGATTGTTTTTAATGTGGTATTGTTTAATGTGTTTTGCAGTGGAAACTTAGTATATTTATTTATTATATTTAATTACCTTATAAAAACGGAAAGATTCTGAAAAAATATTTCTCACACAAACGTCTCAAATAATACCTACGAGTTCTATTCTAATAAGACTAATTCCAAGCAAGTAATAACGTTGGTATTATAATGCTTAACCGCCAACGTAAGAGCGACGGGGTGAAATAGAGTTTGACGTGTCTGTTTGTGGCGTCGTAGCTCCCGAAGGGATGAACTTATTTTGATTATGTTTTTTGTTTCAAAAGTGAATTGGTCGGTACTTTTACGGTCTTAGCTATATTATACAAGATGGCCGCCACCATAAAATGGCGGATTAAGTACATATTTTCTATGGGTATCAAATGAAAGGGATTGATTAGTAGAATACTATTTCAAATCCAAGATTTACATGTCGGGGTTGTTTTTTATTTTTATTTTAATTTATAATATCTACTGGTTTGTTTTTAGTTATTCATTATTTTACGTTATTTTTATTTTTTTATTTATTATATTTAATTACGTTATAAAAATGGAAAGGAACTGCAAAAACATTTCTCACACAAACGTCTCACACAATAGCTCGTGAATTCTGATAAGACTAATTCCAAACAATAATGATGTTGATATTATAAAGCTTATAATATCAAAATATTTATTGTTTTGTTTTTAATTATTAATTATATTTCGCACTCAGGTATAAATTTTTCGGTATTATTAGCCCGATCGAACAGGTAATGAAGTCGACGTGATGTGTTTAGATGCCTTTTGCATTTATAACATTTGATACAAAAATATCATTAAACCATATTATAAGAGTTTATAAGCATCTCAGATGTTCTCTCTATCTATTAGTGAAAACTGTATGAAAACCCGTACAGTAGTTTCTAAGTTTGCCCGAACAAAGACAACTTCAGTCTGGCGCCCCCGCCATCCATTTAATTTATGTGACGTAGTGTGTAAATGTGAAATAAAGCAATTTCAATAAGTTTCACAGCTGACCTTTTCCTGCTATGACCGGCACTATGCTACTGCACATCGAGTATTGATCCAACGAATATTTTTAGACCTCAATAAACAAGCTAGCCCGGTACGAGGGATATTGGTTTATACGAGTATTTTACAGAGGCGACTCTCTAATTGTTATTTATTTTCAGCCATATACATGATTAACAGTAATATTTAGATATATTTTGTTCGTATTTTTTTAAATTAATAATCTATTATATCTATGTCATTTTAAGTTCCAATTTTTGTAACATTTAGATTGTTTGGCAATGATTTTTTTATTCGACTCTGGCGAAGCCCAAAGGAGAGTTATGTGTTTGACGTTCATGTAAATATGTATGTATGTAAATTTCATGTTTGTATGTATGTCCGAGCCTATGTTCCCTCGTAATTACTAAATAGCTTAACCGATTTTGATGATTCATACGCTGTTCGTTTTGTTTTGATAACGCGAGTGATATATTATTATCATTAAAAATGAGAATGGCGGATCTAAGGTGCCAATTGTGTCTCTAAAATTTTTTTTCGTCCAAATCAATCGAAGAGATTTAAGAGGCGATCGTAAAAATATATAGAGCTTATATCTTTAGAAGTAATTTAGAATAAGAAATTGTTAAATAAAACTCAAAATATCTAACGGACCATAACTAAAAAGCTGTAAATAAAAAAAATAATTTACCTATTATTAAATAAATACTCCTTGTCGTTCATTATATTAAGTTAGTAATTTACAAAAATAAAAAAAAACTCGATTGCGTATAAAACAAACTAAAAAGATGAGAACAAGTTGACGAAGGAACGCAGTATTATGCAGTCGGAGACACACATGGACATGTTTTGAAATAGCTGCGCCATACCTATATTATCCGTTTTTACTAGTTGTAACGGGAGCGTTTGGGGTAGAGTTGTAACGGGAGCGTTTGGGGTAGTTTTCTCTTTGTGTTCCATACTGAGACGTCACGCCAAACGCGCGAAACGGCGAGCGTTTAAAATATCAGTAACGGTACTTCTTTTGGCACGTTTGGAAAAAAATATGAGAGTAAAATTTTACGATACGCGCGCACATCGACAGCCAAAAAGCGACATGATGAAGTTAGCTGAAACCGACATGATGAAATCAGCAGTATTCCTTTTACAAACAGAGAGTTGTGACATACGGGATAAAATATTTAGCTATTTTTGTTCCGTTACGCCAAAGAAGTATAACTTCATACGTGCGTACATAAGTACACTACTACACACTCGCGTTTTTTTACTAAATTTTAGTGTTTTGGAGCTGGATATTTTTTTACAATTATATAACGATGTAAGCTATTGTATAAAAAAATCATGCATATAACCTAATTATTAGACCACTCACTAGGGCAATAAAAGCAGGGTTGGTATAAGTAAACGCCAGTTTGTATTAATTAAATTATTATCTTATTAAGACCCCCATTTACATATCTAACGAAAAAAATAATAATTTAACAGAAATAATTGCGATATCGAACTCACGAGTTGAACCAAGCAATACCATTGTTGGTCTGAAATAACTCAACGCAAAAATTACGGCACTACAATGTAAGCTTGTAAATCATAATAAACATATATACTGTAGAAATTTGATAATGGGTTTGCGTATATTATTTAAGATCGGGCTTATAAATAACTAGCGGCTCACCCTCGCTTCGCTCGGGTTCGCCTCCAAAAAAAGCACAGGCAAGAAACCGTTCATTTTTTCGGGATAAAAAGTAACTTGTTGTTTGACGGAACGTATTAGCATGCCAAGATTTACTAAATTGTTTGCATAAGTTGTTGTCTACTAAGCTGTATAAGTTACTATAGTTTTTAACTATCCCACGGGAACTCTTTCATTATCCAGGATGAAAAGTGTCTAAAAAGTTGACCGGGGATATAAGGCACCATCTTGCACAATTTGATTTAAATCGGTTTAATAGTTTCGGAGATTAACCCGTGCAAATAGGCAAACAGATAGAGAAACAAAAATTTTGAGAAGAGAAACTGGATTTGTTCTATTTTTCTTCTTACATCCCCGTGACTCAGTTTTTAGCATTTTTTTTTCTATGTACAGACATTCGACCTCTACTGTTTTATTATATGTATAGATAATGTCAACGTGCGCAAGTTCTCGTCACGCTATTATAACTACGTCATGTATAATATATTATACATATTATATTGTACGAAAATTGCCAAATATTAAAAGTGAAATGAAGTTTGTTTCATAAAAAGAATAATTGTTTGTCTATACATATAATAAAATTGTAACTAAGCCGAATCTGTACATTAAATATTTTTTTCAAAATCTTATTGAAATAAACATTATTATCGATAAAGAGGCTGAATCTATATTTTTTAGAATTTTTGTCTGTCTGTTACCGCATCAAAGAAAAACCACTGGAGGGATTTTGATGAAATTTGGTATGATGGTAGCTGGTTATCCGGGTCAACGTATAGGATACTTTTTACCGCGGGAAAATACCTCATTTCTGAGAAAAAAAGACAAAAACTGCAATGTAAGAGTATACTAATATGTAAAACCTAAGAATTTGGTTTTTGGTCATCTGAACGCGAGCGGAGCCGCGGGCAATGCTAGTTATTTCATAAAAATAGAATATGATGGTACGCTCCTATATCATTATTCAATGCAATAAAATGACAATCGTTAGTCACATAACGTTTCGATTTCGTTTGAGTTTTATTATTTTCGAGTTCAAAAGGTACAGTACAACAAGTAAATAATTTTGGAGTATGCCTATAAATAGCAACTGAAAGAAGCTTGTAATGATTTTTTAATTCTTTCATGTAGCAACGGAGCGAGGATTGGAATGATTTTTTGCATAGTTTATCGACCGGACTCGATTAATCCGAGAGATTATTTAGATATGGTAAGTCAGGGAGAGTTGCCTATAGTTTTAAAAAAAGATCAATATTAATTAAATATGTAAAATACTACATAAAATTCGCATAGTTTATTTTAATTTGTATGTTTATTTGTGTCATTCAGATTAAATTTGGAACTATTGTGCATTATAATTTAGATTAAAAAATGTTTTTTTTTTTAAATTAAATAGAAAATAGGCATCTCACCCAGACATGTGGGTTAGTCGCCTCTAGATGTCAGAGATAGATGCACACGAGTAATTAACACATAATCAGACGTTACACTTTAGGCATTCCGCTGAACCTTCACTGCAGTCTTCTTAAAACCACAATGAACACACTGTAATCAGTCGCATTTCTTCTTAGTGGTGTTATAATACACTCCACAAGTGTGAGGGCAATATTTGAATTTTGCGTAGTGACGCAAATATCCTATTATGCTGTAACTTGTATAGAACTATATCTAAAAATACATATTTCCAAAATTTAAAATATGCTTTTATTACATCTGTATCTTTTCGCCCCCTCGTATTGATGGTAGGTCCGTGCCCAGCAGTGGGACGCTTAAAAAAACTGAATACATACATATCTGTATCTTTATATATTATTCTTCTGTACGTATGTCACTGAACTTCTAAACAGCCGGACCGATTTTGATAAAATCTTTTGAGTTTGTTTTAGTGGGTTCTTTGATAGTTTAAATTCACAACTCGGTCCCTGGGATAGGTGGCGCTGCAGTCGGGTTCTAGGATTTTTGTGAAAACCATATTCGGTCAGAACAATGTCTGTTGTACGTACGTACAAAAATAAAAAAATATCCGACTGCATAAAAACGAACTAAAAAGATGAGAACAAGGTGACGAAGGAACATAGTACCTATTATGCAGCCGGACACATAGATTTTTTATGTAGTCGGGTTTTTTGTATTTTTGTAAATGATTTTTTTATTTAAACTTTTTAGTGTTGGTCAGTTAGACATTTTTAGTTTTATTTAACAAGGTCTTATCCTAAATTATTTTTAAATATATAAGCTGTATATATTTTTATAATCCCCTCTTAAAACCCTGTATTTTGATACCCCACTCAATTGATTCGGACGAAAAAAATTTTTCAAGATACAAATTGGCGCCAAAAATCAGTCATTTTGATTTTTTTTAAACACGTATCTAAGGACACTTAGGTTTTTGGGACGAATCTGACGATACCTTGTCGCAATCCATCCAGCCGCTTGGAACATACGATTTAATAAAGAAACATACATACAAGATACGCGCGAAAAACATAACTCTTCGTTGGCAGTAATAAGGAGAATAGAAAAGTTGGGTAATATTGAATAATTTTTTTTTTGTAAACACAGTATTTTAACAAGGAAAAAAAGTATATCCTTAAAATAATTTATAATAGCTGACGTCTATCATACCTCTGAGGTATAAGTTCCAGTCATGCAATTACACGGCGGTCGATGTTGAAACCATCAAAACGTCTTTAATTAATAGAATATTGATTACCTACTAGTTTCTTTGTACCTAACTAACAATTTGTAATAACAATAAGCTGTTATTGTGCAAAAACTTACGTACAAACTCAAATTTTTACTTATCAATATGTTTATATCAGTATTTTTTAATTGTGCACTATTTTTAACCGACTTCCAAACAGGAGGAGGTTCTCAATTCGTCGGAATCTTTTTTTTTATGTATGATCACGGCTCATCGATTACTCGAAGACGTCTGAACCGATTTGGTTTTTTTTGTTTCGAAAGATATACTTTCCAGGTCCCATTTAAATTTTATTGAAATCGGTCGAGCGGTCTATACTAAAAATGGACAAATAAAAACTTAAAAAAAAAACCGACTTCCAGGCACTAAAATGTAAAAAAATAACTAAACGGAGGGTTTCATTTAGAATAGATACCTAATCAGATATTTTTGAAGTCGGTGCCAGCCGACAACATTTTAAGATATGAATATCTACGAGTAATAAGTAAATATGTATTTTACGTATCGAAATATATTAGATTTGCTTTCCATTGACAGCAAAAGCTATTGGATCTAAAAACTTGAAGTATTACTTGGTTACAATATAACATGAATACGTACATGGATGGCAGCAGTATTTCTAAATAGTGTGAATCTTTGTGGGTATAGGATTAATCAGATTTAAAACAAAAAACATACAGTTTTATTCATCTATATTGTTTTTTCATTACATTTGAGGACACATTTGGTTGCGTTTGAAGGGCGAATAGGATATAATAACGTAATAGCGTTCGATTCGGGAATCAACGAAATTATTAATTATTTTATATTAAAAACATTTATATATTTAAAAAAATATCCAGTACCATAAAACTAAAATTTAGTTTAAAAAATATTTTAAAAATATCATACCGATACGGATACTTTAAACGCCTGCCATATCGCGAGCATGGCGTGGCGTCACAGTATGATATAGACAGAAAAATGACGACTCAATTTGTAGCGACAAAATCGTTAATCGCTTTGTTATTATGATACTTTGACGTCAAATTCGCTCTAACCAATGGTGTGCGTTTCAACTACTTTGAATTTCCCACCTTTATTTGCACTTTTTAATAACTATTTATTCATCTAAAAATATTGATATAGCCTTAATTCAAAAGCAATAAAAATTATAAAAAATATATTTCACAAATAACTTATTGCAATTTATATTAATTTATAGATTGGTTCTCTTATCTGGAATATTGTATACAAAAGTCGGTCACCTCATTGTTCGCTCTCTATGCATGTATTTTTATTAAAGTAATAATATAAAACAACATGTCGAAATTATATTTGACTTTGACCGGAAAATTTTAATTACTCACGTTTACATAATATATTAATATTTATTACCTGTTATGTTTGTGATTTGATTATGATAAGATCTTTTATGATGTGATTATATCTATTTTATTATGCACTTAAACACTTATACGAATATTAAGCACTTAATGCACTCTAATGTGAACGTTTAGATAGATGGATGTTTCTTACTCAGTCACGCCAGAGTGGCTGAACGAATATGAATGAACTTTGGCACAGAGATAGATTATAGTCTGGAATAGCACATAGGTTACTTTTTATCCTGGAAAATGTATGATTCCCGTGGGATATATTTTTTTTCACAGAGAATGTGATCGACTATCTATTCCATACTAACCGTTAAAACGTACATAGGGACGAATCCGAGAAAAGCGCGGGTGAGTCGCTACTATCTAATAACGAATTAATTAATTATGATTAATGAACTAATGAATACTAATAAAAGTATTTTATACGTGTTTATTTTGTTTCAAAAGTATATCGATAAACTAAATTTCAGTAATCGTTGCTATAAGAAAAATAAAAAAATAGTTTTGAAAACTTAAGGAAACTGTAATATTTACTTTTTTTTTAATTATAAAAACCAGTTAGTAAAAGTCGTTCAACGAGATATTTCACAAAATTATTTCGTAGCCATAACCTAATTTTTATAATCTGCCTATAAATAATTTCAAATAAAAAGGTTCACCGACTTCAAAATCAATTTAAAAGCTTCGCCCTTCGATTCCACTTTTAAGGACATTTACTGGGTGGGTACTATAAAGTAATATATTTTTTCCTGCGGCTACGTGTATAATGTTGCTGCTTGTGAGTAAAGTCTTAACTAAACCCTGCAGTTGTATTATACTGCAGGATTTGTGGGTGCACTGCATTACATCATACGAGCTAAGAAAATGTTTCTCTTGATGAATATTGCGTCTGTGTATTATATGTCCACCGATGAAGTAATAACCTTATTTTTTAAAATAGAATCATCGACAGATTGATATTGGCGACGATATATCATAACATACACACAGTGAAGCATGGTGTCCAAAAGTAATAATCTTCTAACATATAAAAATCTCATGTCACGGTGTTTGTGGTCGCACTCCTCCGAAACGGCTCGACTGATTTTAATAAGTTTCTTTGTTTATTTGATAGGTATGAGACTACTCTCATATATAATACTTCACGACCTACGTCGTGAAGTATTTTTTACCCTCCTACCCCCACCCCACATTTTTTAATCGTTATCCATACAAATATTATAAATGTGTGTGTGTGTTTGTTTGTTTGTCTGTCCTTCTTTCACGTCGAAACGGAGTAACGGATTGCCGTGATTTTTTGTGTGGAGATAGTTGGAGGGCTGGAGAGTGACATAGGGTACTTTTTACCGCGGGAGTTTACCTAATTTCCCCGGGATTACACTATAATACAATCCAAAAAAAATTATCATGAGAATTACTTGAAACTAGGAATTAATGCTCTTCAATAAAATTAAATTAATACGTGTTTTAGCATTTTTCGAAATTCATACTATAAGGGTGTAAAATAGTGGATGAAAGTTTGTATGAAAATACTTTTATAGAGATTTATTTGTAGTTTTAGCGCGAGCGAAGCAGCGGCTACTACTAGTATAACATAAAGCAAGATTTTTTTGTAGATTAAACGCGGGCGAAGCCGCGGGTTCTACTAGTAAAGTATAAATATAGAAAAACCTCTCTGAGTTGATGTAGTACATTTACTGTGTAATGTAGATAGATGACACGCGCCAGTGAATAACTCGATTAACGAATTAATTTAAATAATTTAATTTAGGAAATAATGGCATTGTCAATGTTCCATATTTTTTTAAGCTTTCGGGTATAACGAAACTTGTGTACCTAAAAGGGTAGAAGACACTTAAATAAATAAAAAAATATCTATGATGGTGCCATAAAGTGCCATGTTTTCTAGTCTTTATTTGAGAGTAAAGGTATGAAACAAACCACATTCATGTCACATGTGAATTATTATTAAATGACTAATTACGTGTTAATATCCGTTAGATGTTTACAAATCCATACTAATATTATAAATGGGAAAGTATGTTTGTTTGTCCTTCTTTCACGTCGAAACGCATTGGCGTGATTTTTTTTGTGATTACCTCATTCTCACGGGAAAACACGTTATAATTCGACACAAAAAATATTTATGACCAGAATTACTTGAAACTTAATATTAATGCTCTTCAATACAATTAAATAAGTACGTATATTAGCATTTTTCGAAACTAATCAAATAAGGGGATAAAATGTGGGATAAAATTTTGCATGAAACCTAACTTTTTAGAGATTTTTTATGTAGTTTTAGCGCGAGCCAGCCGCGGTTTCTGCTAGTAATATATAATTTTCGTAGTTTGTACAATATTGCTGATATATTTTTGTTTTTGAGTGCCCTGTACGTACACCGGTTTCATCGTCTTAAAAAACCTAATGGATTTTAATTTGAATCTAATGTTCGATTCTCTTTCCATATATATATATTATAAAATTTATATACTACTAGCGACTCACCCTCGCTTCGTTCGGGTTCGTCTCTAACTTGCTTACCATGCAAACTTTCATCCCCATTCTCAACCCCTTAAGGGATGATTTCCGGGATAAAAACTATTCCACTCACTCACTTTTTATATAATGAGATTTAATAAAAACTTATTTTAGTAAAAAATAATTTTCTTCTATACAAAACTTGTCCTGACAATAACAAACAAAAAAAGAATTATCCAATTTGGTGCAGACGATCGGAAGTTATGCGCGTACATATATTTCGGTGGTACATTTTTATTTATTTAGATTATTTATTTAAGTATATTTAATAACAATAGTACAAATGTACATGTAAATATTGTTTAATAAAACAAATCACTTTCATTTTAAAAGTTGTATTTATTTGTCTTCAATGATAATAAAAAGATACATATTCTTACATACATAATTATACTTTCAATGTTTGTAGACTTAAACAATATATGAGATAATTTCTATCCATCATCATCTAATACTAATCTAATTTGTTTTATTACACTTTACTAAATAGGTAACGTACTCGTACATGAAAGCTTATAAGTACTCATCAGTAAAATTTAAAGCCGCAGCAAATGTGTTACACTAAATTATAATCTCTTAAAAAACAACATAAGCCCATTTGAAAACTCTATAACTACTGCTGCTAACTTGACAATGAATTTTCAAATAACACCTGTACCTACTCTGGGATTTATTAAACATTACAAGTATTATAAATGCCTAAAAAGACTATATAGATATAGACTTTAATACACTAAATATCATACATCACAGTTAATCTATTTCTAGCTTTCTGAAGCTTCCTTCGACGGAAACGTTGTCACCTTTAATAATATTCGTTGGTTTTCTCGAAGAAATGATGCCTTTAGTGCTCAAAAGCTCCATTTTATCTAAAGCCAGGACGGTCTCCCTTTTTTCCAAGAGCAATTCTCTTGTGAATTTGATCATATCTTGTAGTGGTATGTGACCTCCATACGCCGTAGGCAAACACGACATATCCACGTGATTTTGCAAAGTCTTGATGTTGGTGAGGATCTAATAAAATAGAGAACACATTTAAATATCTTTATAGTAACATATTTAAGAAATAATAAATATTTAAATTCATTCCAAAAGTAGTTTTGAAAGTCTAGGTGAATAAATAAGGCGTCAATTTCTTGAACTTGAAGTAACGTATATTCTGTAGCTACATAATACAAATATATGAAATCTAGTCAATTCAGTAGGGTTTTTTTTAATTTTCCGGTAATTAGATTAACGATGACCTAACCGTTAAAGTAATTGCACAATAATTAAAGATAAAATCACATAAAATATACGTATTTCTTTTATGGTTACGTTAGCACACTATTATGGTAATATAATTCGGCAAGCCAACTAAATCTTTGCGAAATTTCCGCGTTATTTGTGGTGTGAATATTTTAAACAAAAATGTTGTGCAGCCAAAATTCTCACGATGACAGAAGTGATTATATCTAAATATAATATTTAAATTTCAGAATATTTATAATTAATATCTACTAGCGATGTACTAGAGTTGGTATGGAATATATAGACTATATGTTCTAGGTATATACATACATACAAAACCAACAGTTCTGAAGTTTCAGTTTTTTTTTGGGTTTTCCCTTTTTTTTATAGTTAAACCACCTCTGAATGCCCTGAACCCCAACGAAACAAAAAAAAAGTTATTCAAATCAGTCCAGCCGTTTTTGAGTTTTACCGAGACTAACGAACGGCAATTGATTTATATATACTAGCATTGCCCGCGGCTCCGCCCGCGTTCAGATGACCAAAAACCAAATTCTTAGGTTTTACATATAAATATACTCTTACATGGCAGTTTTGTATTTTTTGATTTTTCTCAGGAATGAAATGTTTTCCCGCGGCAAATAGTATTCTAAAAACTATAGATTCGGCATCTGTATCGATAAAAATGTTTATATGTATATAAGGTACTTAAGTATTTTTTCCCTTTAATAATTCGCAAACTGTACAGATGCTCCAATGCTAATCCAATGCAATGCTCCAACTGTATGATCCAATGCTAGTGTATATATTATTAATGTGAAGAAATTAATATATTTTTTTGTTAATCGGAACAGGCTTGTCAATCAATCATTCATGCAATCTTTGTAGGATTGATTGACTGATTTATTAAAATTATTAAAATATTTAATTATTTATATTAGTATATGATAGCTGTATGCAATATACCTACTGCAATTATAAAGCCTAACAATGTTTTATAGTACGGCCAAAATAGACATTTCAAATAACAAAAACTCCAACAGAGCTAATTTTGGTAGAGACCTTGGATACACCATTAGAAATAACGTGTCAAAAGTCCCCATCGATCCCATCTGTGCTAATAAAGTTATTCAAGGTCAAAGGTCAAAAATTTTTTTTTGGGTTTTTCTTGAAAACGGTAAGTTTTATCAAAAATATAATCTGGACAAAAATTAGAGGTCATTTACCTTTTTTCCTAACTATTACCCTTTCTAAGATATCACGATTCTAAAAGTTGAAGGTGTTACATTCTACATGCTAAAACAAAGTGGGGCTTGTTACAACACTTATTACTCAATAATGGATGGACCGATTTTGATGATCTTTGATTTGTTGGATTTGTCTCCGCCCCGAATAGCAGAATAACTATTAAACCATCGGAAATATTTACGAAAAAAAATTAAATTTACATGGCTAACGCTGGATGATAGCTATTTCTATGATAATTACTATGATAACTATATCTATTTAAATCGTACCTAAGGACGAACCCGAGCGAAGCGAGGGTGAGTCGCTAGTCTATACTAATATTATAAAGACGTAAAATTTGTGAGTTTGTGAATTGTGAGTTTGTGACGTTGTATGGGGTAATCTCTGGATCTACTGAACCGATTTAGATGAAATTTGGGAAGAAGATAGTTTAAGACCCTAGGAAGGACATAGAATACTTTTTATTCTGGAAACCATCCCTTAAGGGGGTTAAAATGGGGATGAAAGTTTATATGGGGAATCAAGCTAGGGACGAACCCGAGCGAAGCGAGCGTGAGTCGATAGTTAAGTATAATGTGCTCATTGTTATTCTATCAACTAACATTCTTGAGTAGATTAAATTATCCAACACAGTTTCACATTTTAATTCACCTAGCGAGATTATAAATTCAGGGTTATCGTGTAAATATCGAGCGTAAACATTACATAACATATTAAATATAGGTAATTAATTTTAAATTGAAATTGATGTTTACTCAAAAGGAATTTTGATGTAATTATATTTTGTAATAATTGAAACGTGAATTCATTTCCACGTATAAACTATACATGAAAACAAGTAAAACTAACGAAAACAGGTTATTGTTTTAGGCAGTCGGCATGTGATTACCATTTAATCGCCTGAAAATCAGGAAAGAAGATATGAGTAGCCTTTACATGGACAAATCCTTTAAAGTTAGTGCGTGAACCAAGACCAAAACCGTTGAACCGCGAACCGTTGTGGTCCGTGTGGAAAACCACACACGTGACATTTGAATATCAATCTTATGTCTGTAATATTTAAATGAGGCTTGATTAAGCTCTCGAGGCTAAATTTCTAATAAATTTGCCGCTTTATGCAAATTCTCTTTATGATTATTATAGAAAAACCTTCCTTATAATTTCATGCATTATAAATTTTCTATTAGTTATACATACTATTTTTGGTATACTAAAAAATATATAATAATTAGTCTACTACTTGTTGTGGGTTCTATTATAACATATTTTCCCGTGGGAATGAGATAATCTCTCGCGGTAAAAAGTAGCCTATGTCACACTACAACCCTACAACTCTCCGTTTTAAAGTGAAAGAAGGACAAACAAACATAAATGGGGGTCGAAACTTTTAATATGAATATACTATTATTGATATTAGCGTGACATACAACTCTTTAAAACTCTTCGAATTATAATTATTTGTTCGGATTCGATAAAACTAAAATCGTAACTTTTAAATAAAAATAAATTGCTAAAAAACAGATACAAAAAGTGATAGCTTGAAATAGGTTTTTTTATATTGTTTGTAAGTTAAACGCGTTTTTGGAAATGTATAACTACCAAGTATATATTAGAATGAAAATTAAAAACGCTACTCACGACAAAACCCCTTTTTTTGTCTGTTTGTCTACGCACGACACAACCCCTACGTAAGTCGCCAACATCACTAGATATACATAAAGTGCTAGTTGGTAGATACGTTGATACGTTTGTCTCGTTATTATTGTAGGATGTGGATAATTTTCATTCTCAATTTCACTTAAAAAAGTTGAGCTGTTATAGCGTGAAGAAGTAGCCAAAAGGGTTCTTATCGATGTAACTATCACGCGAATGAAGCCGTGTGCAAATATGTCTTGAATTAAATTTTTTTTAATATTTTTTATAAAACAAATTCGTTGCATAATGAAATAAAATGGAACATCTACTGATACACGAACATTAATTCAACTTTACGAATGCCAACTCTAAATAAAATATTATATACTTAAAATAAAACAGTAACTTAGCGAAATCTGTATATGATTTATATAGAAATTAGACCCCAAAACAATAGTTATTAAAAAAATTGTGTGTTTGTGCGTTTCACGCAAAAAGTACTTGGGCCCATTTTAACTAAATTTTGTGAAGTGATGACTTATTACTCGAAACAACATTTAGGATACCTTTTACTACCGGAAAATCTTTAATTCCTACGGGAAAACACAACAACTAGTTCGATTGAGTTGTCCTTGAAAATTTATATTATTAACTAATATATGTATACCTATTTAAATTTATAAACTAAAAAATTTTTACATCGCTACTTTACTAGCATTTTTGCTTTGTCTCATAAGGTAAAGACGGACCACATATAGCATTTTTTATGTTCTAGCCCACCCGTCTATAGGTGTGCTGGAAAGTACCTACACCTATAAATTTAGGTGGCCAAACGGCGAACATTTTCCTTAAATAAATTAATTCAAATTAAACAAAAAAGAGTATTTATTATGTTACATCGAGTTGATCAGAAACAACTCACTTCAATTCACTTATGTTGAAATCAAATATAAAATATGAATGAAGAGGATGCACGAAAATTTGTATACCTTTCCAATCCATAGAAAAAAAAATGCTAAAAACGGAGTCAGGGGGAGGTAAGAAGAGAAATAGAACAAATCCAGATATTTTTCAATTTTTTTGTTTCTCTGTCTGTTTGTCTGTTTGTACGGGCTAATCTCCGAAAATGGTGGACCGATTTAAATGAAATTTTGCATGGTGGTACCTTACATTCCCGGTCAATATTTTAGCTATTTTTCATCCCGGAAAATTAAAGAGTTCCCTTTGGATAGTTATAAAACTATAGTAGTTATAAAACTATAGTAACTAATACAGCTTAGTACACAACAACTTATGCACCTAATTTAGAAAATTTTTGCATGCTGATACCTTATATTGCCGGTCAAACAACAGCTTACTTTTTATCCCGGAAAATGAATGGTTCCCGTGGGATAGATCTGTTTGTGATTTTCTAGAGGTGAACCCGAGCGAAGCGAGCGTGAGCCACTAGTATATAATATTCTTACATATATATACGTGTTTTAAAATAACGTAGTCACTTACATGTAGCCTTTCGCTCATTTTCGGAGACACTTTGCTTGCCGCAAAGTCAATTATGTACTTAAGGGCGGCAGGCACGTTGACGAGTTGGAATTCCTTGTGACGCATTGGAATTGATTGCTATAACAAAAAATATTTCAACTTAATCAATTTCATATTATACAATATATTATTAATTGTAAAATAATTAATCAATTAAAATAATTACAATAGTAAATAAATAAAATTATGATGGTTTTTACATTTATTTTTAGTTTTTTCATTTAAATGCAAATAAAAAATGTACCAACACAATTTTACAAAATATTCTATTAGTCTAGTGAGTTTATAAAACTAGTTCTTATTTCCACTTATGTCTCGATGGCCGATGTGTGCACCAATCCATCAATCGAAGAGAGCGACGCGTGCTATTGTTTTAATTAATTCTAAGAATTTCGTGCCAGATATTATAATATGTATATTTTTTGCATATTATTACATTAAAAATGTTTTAAAGGGGAAATTTTATTTCTTTTATATAATAGGTACCTATCATTTTTATTCACTAGTTGTAGCTTACTGGTAACGCTCTCGTTTGGAAAGCCAAATGAAGCAGGTTCAAGCTCGGGTAGCGCG
This sequence comes from Brenthis hecate, assembly GCA_951806755.1. Lineage (NCBI taxonomy): Eukaryota > Metazoa > Arthropoda > Insecta > Lepidoptera > Nymphalidae > Brenthis > Brenthis hecate. The sequence goes on from OX638251.1 coordinate 21,022,570, forward strand.
CATTACAAACTCTCATGTTTAATATCACGAGAATTATTTTCACCACGAGTACCACTTACTGATACGATTAAGGAAAATGCCTTGAAGGAATGTAGATGTGAGATCCACAATTAGTTTTCGAAAGACGCGAATTTGCCAGCGTGGTGATATATGTCCTAATCCTCCGAGTAATCAGGAGGCCGAGGCAGACTCGACGGCTGTAGTAATTTAAATACTCGAGCATTTAAATGACTATAGCCTTGATATTTAATAGATGTTTTTTTAATTCGAAATCTCCTACAAACTATTAAATAGTGAAAAAAATAGTGTGTGTAAGTTGTACTTCTTTGTTTCCTTTTCTAGAGCATTTAAAAAAAAGCTTGTTTTTTTTTTATTTATTCTCTTCGTAGTTGTCGTAGCCAACCGTTTTATTTGATATCATGGGCGTGCATGAAAAAAATAGTCCGCCATGTTTGATTTACAACGACGTCACTTTGCTTATTGTGTTTCGCTCATCAAGTCCTTTTATTTGATGCCTAAGTCATAAGGGTCACTATAGAAATGATAAATCGCCATTTTGTAACCATATTGGTATAAAAATGCGGCATTGAAGTAATTGTCCAATCACGAGAATCAAACGTGAGTGTCGAATTTTAGCTCAATCGGACACGGGGGTTGGATCTTTAACTTGCAAGATTTGATTACAGGCAGACACCGGGACAGGTGAAACTAAACAAAAGTTTGTAATTATTTTTATCGATAAAAACACCTGTTGCGTATATATAAATACCGGAATAAATATCTTGAATATAGACATCACACTGTACTAAAAGAAAATTTAATTACTAACTTCATACAGTTGTCTAATAACGACTAACTTCATTCTGTAGTCTAATTCTGTCGCACCGTAAAAAAAATTTTCTTATCATTTTTTCCCCTAACGCGCCGAAAGAAGTAAATATAACTTAAAAAAAATATTTAATAATTGTGCATCCATGAACTTGGCTGTATAATAATAATTTTAATTGACATATGATTACATTTTTTTCTCACAATAACAAATTACTATTTTTTATTCTACCTTAATTATTTCCGCAACTAAAATTAATATTAAGACGATCTCTTTTTAAGCGTAGCATCTATACATAAAAACAATATCTATACATAAAAACAGTATCTTAGCGAAATCAATGTGCACGTTTCACGCAAAATTACAGAACTGATTTTAACTAAATTTTGTGTAGTGATAATTTTATTACTCGGGTCAACATATACGATACTTTTTACTATAGAGAAAATCTTTCATTTCCACGGGAAAACACAATAACTAGTTCTATCGAATCGTTCTTAGAAATTTACATATTTAACGCTGGCTAAACCTTAAAGAGATACATCAAAACAATGTACTAGAAAATTGTAGGTCTTAATAAGGCCTACAGACAAAACAATAGCATAAGTCTTTCTCCTAAGATACATTCCCAATACCTATTTATTTATAACGTACCTAGGGGCGAACACGAGCGCGCTTCGCTCGGGTTGTAAGTTACTACTTACTAGTAAGAAATAAATATATCAAAAAAATTAGGTATCCATCTTGCTCAATAAAGTAAAAATTACTAAGTTACGTTCTACATATAGCTATAATACTTTCATGTTAACAAAATGTCAAGGATTCTACTTTTCTATAAACTTCATGTAACGACAACCTTTAGATAAAAAGACAAGCTTATAAATAATGAACTTGTAATAACAACCTGACTTTTTTTAATGTCATTAAAAAAATAAGAATTGTGATTCAGAATATCCGCATATTTTCGAGGACTTTTGTATCGAGTTTTTCTACATCATTAAAATAGTGTAGGCACTGATCTGGATCCCAGAACACGCGTAGAGTACAATAAGCTTTCTCCATCCGTGTTTCATTTTTCACCCAAATCTATTGAGTACAGAGTGAAAATGTAACAACATTCACTCAATCACTCACTCACTCACTCACTGTGAGTGAGTGAGAGCTACATGTAAACATAATAATTATTTTCTCTCCATCTTTACTAAGACACATAATGTTAATTTAATATATACTTAGTTAAGCATTTTCCAATAAAATAGAGTAGGTACTTAAAAGAAACTGTTATTCAATATTTTTTATATTGTATTGGTAAATAAAAAATACGGAACGGAATAGACAATTGTACATTCTCGATTCCGAATCACATTTGAACATTTTTTATGTATAGGTATTATTTGTATTAATAAGTTATTTGCATTATAAAGCATATATATCGTATCTGTATATCAATACGAGGGGAACAGGCCATAGTCCACCACGCTTGCGAAGTACGGGTTGGCGGACTTCACATGTCTTTCGAAAACTTACTAGGTCCTCTCAGACATGCATGTTTCCTCACGACGTTTTCCTTCATCGTAAGGCAAGTCGTAATCATGTAACAATGAAAATATCAGAGGTTTGAACCCGTTTCACTTGGTTTCCCATGTAAGCGCGCTATCACTGATGCGGATATATCTGATGCGGTATTAATAGGAGGCCCGGGAGGCCCATGCCCAGCAGTGGTCGATAAAATACACAAACACAGATACACGTATAAGAGGAAACCGTGACTTACTGACAAATCTATCAACGCATAGCTTAAACCTCTGAACGGATTGCGTTGAAATTCGGCACACAGGTAGTTATTATAACGTAGGAATCCTACTACAATCCGGGTGTTCAAAATTTGTGTGGAGAAATCATATAAGACGGGTGTATCCATTAGAAAATTCGGAGGATTACTTCTGTCATCAACAAATAAACATGGGCTTTGTGTGTGTTTTTTTTAAAAAACAACCGGGGTTGAAAAGTGGTAAATATTCTAAAAATCAATATGGATGACAATTTCAATGTTTGTCAGGACGCTGTTGTTATTTGCGTAATCAATTTTGTTACACTTGAACAACAAAATGAAACTTAGCCAGAGTGGAGCCGCGCGCAAAAGCTAGTTAATAATAAAGGTCTTGTAGCAAAATACTGTGACACAAACGCATATATTTTTTTACATAATTTTAAAATGTAAACTATATCATTAAATAATATAGGTATACAAACATTTCCCGTGAACGTGATTAGAAACTTTTATGTAAAACGTACTTGCTTATGAGTAATGAGGTAAAACCAAAGCACGATTACGTGAATCAAAAAAACAATTAAATTAAAATAACAACATTGTTATTCAGGTATATTATTTTGTCTGCTTTCATTTAAACGGTATTTCATTTCCTTTGTGTTTTACAACCGTCACTTCTCATCTATACTTATTATAAAAATAAGTCCCCCGGCCGCGTCTTTCTGTCCTCCTGTCTGTCCTCCTGTCTGTCCTCCTGTCTGTCTGAACGCGATAAACTCGAAAACTACTGAACGGATTTTTATACGGTTTTCAACAATAGAAAGAGTAATTCTTGAGGAAGGTTTAGGTATATAATTTATTATGCTTTTATGTAAATTAGCTGAAATACGGCGACAAATGTTGAAGAGGTCGCAAAAAATCTCGCCAAATGGGAACTTTCCACGCGAACGCCGCGTAAACTAGCAAAGATACAGTTAAGTAATGTACTAGAGAATTCAAAATCTATAAAAATGCTACAAAAAAGTCCGCGATAGCATATCTCTATCTCTTACGGTTGACTTACAATAACCACTTTTATGTTAACATTTTTAATTAAAAACATTACGTTATTTTCAAAGTTATTTTCTTTAGTTCGGTATTAATCCTTATCCAAATGAATATTTTAGTTAGCTTAGTCATTTAATGCAGATTAAAATTGCTCTTTACACTAAATCAATCAGATGAATAGTTTTTGAGATATCGTTGTTAGAAGTAATTAGTAGCGAAACATTTTTAATGCTTGGCGAGCATTGAGATGCCTACGGCGAGTCCATCCCCTCTGCCCCGCATCGCTCGACCGCCTGCTCAAGCTATATAAACCGGGCGATGTAGCGCGCGATCCTAGGATACTTTTTACCGCGGGAAAATATCTTATTTCTGAGGAAAAATACAAAAACTGCAATGTAAGAGTATACTAATATGTAACACCTAAGAATTTAGTTTTTGGTCATCTGAACGCGGGCGGAGCCGCGGGCAATGCTAGTGCTTTAATAAAATATTCCAATAAACAATTTGCAAAATTACAAAGTGAGTGACGGCGTAGTTGGTTATTGATTTCTACGAAAAGGTAAAAGAAAACGTCTGCCAATATAGTTGATATTTAAAAAAAAAATTGCTAGCGGTTGATTCCCCATAGAAACTTTCATCCCCATTTTCACCCCTTTAAGGGATGATTTCCGGGATAAAAAGTATCCTATGTCATTTCCAGGGCCTCAAACTATCTTACCAAATTTAATCTAAATCAGTTCAGTACATCCAGAGATTACCCCCTACAACGTCACAAACTTTACCTCTTTATCATATTAATATAGATAATGTTTTGTCAACAGTAACCGTCTAGACATTGCAGAATGGTAAAAGAGGCGAAGGTTGTGTAAAGGAATGATACTGTTGCATCTTATGAGTCATTAAATACTCAGTCCACTTGACAATGATTTTAAGAGAGCTGCATACTAGGCACATAATAATACTATGTAATATAGTCTAATATTGAACTTGGAATAAATAAGGTAATTGAGCTTGAAACAAAAATCTAAACTTATATTAAATGCCTTAATTACATAAATATGTTTAGTTGTTTTAATAATGTTGCAAAGCATTTTTAGGTTAAAACACTATTTACAAAAAAGAAATCAAATTTTAAATAACAGCGAAGAAAATGCCGTCGTAAGTTAGTCAGGACCGAGGGTGCAATGTGACAATTGCAACAATTCTTGGAATCACGGGGCCGATTTCTGAACATTTATTTATATTCCCTAAAGCTTACAGACAAAACATAATTTAAAAGGCCACAAATATTGTTTCGACATATTTGATATAATAATATAAAATATGTCGAAACAATATTTGTGGTATATTACCGAATGTGAAAAAGAAGTGAGATGAAATAAAATGTTCACCTCGTCTCGTGCTCAGAAGTGTGTAATATGTTAAAAAGACCATAATAATTATACGAGTACATAATACCTACTTTTTAGATTTAGTGAACATTGTGTAATTAAAAGGCATAAAACAAAAAAAAGTAGGTTTTTAGTGTATACAAATATTTACCTCGCCCCACTTCATGAGTCTTGCGAAGTCGATGGGATTCCAGGTTGTCACGTGAGCGGTGCTCGATCCACTGCCGTCCCCCACATGAGAGAAACCAAAGATCTGATCGATGGGGTCTTCCATCAACGTCTCATAAACTATTACATGAGCGCGACACATATCCCAGCAGTTATATTTCGTCGCATCAAATTTACCTGTCAAAATATTTTTATGATATAACCCTGTTTGTTTCTCAACGCTTGTTCCAAATAAACATTGCATAAGGTTTGCTTTAAAGGATATTTGGTATAGTATTTTAAATCCACAGCAAATGTTCTAGAAAAATGTTATCGATCGGCACCAACAGGCGCAACCTGCTGACATTTTCATTAGTCTGCCTAACTCGATTTCGTTTGACGTAGCACGGAGGAATATTTTTCACGATAAAAAGTTTAACACAGCAGCGTTATAAATACGATACTTAATATGTTAATATTTAAAATTAGTATCATTCAGATCATTTTTAAAACAAACAAACAGCATATACCCATTCATTTTTGATTACACTTTAAACGGATTACGTGGTATTTATTATAATGTCAAAGATCGCGTCGCAAGTTAACACAGTGTCAAAGTCAATAACATCGCAAGGCAAATATATTCGCACACGCCCTTCAGTATACAAAGCACGCAAAGTATTACATAATTATCACCTATGACTAATGTCAATGTACGAGATCTTACCCATATTATAAACAATGACCCGACGGCCCTTGCTGTCGCGCACCGGTGAAACCGCTATGTACCTTTAACAAATCATTTTGAAACATCAAACAACACGCCGGAGAAATCTATATAAATAAAAATAAAGTATGTTAAGCCTAAGTTGCGATAAAACTTTCATGAGTGAGTGCATGTTTCTGATGGTTTCTGAGCTAGAATCATAAAAGTAGGCGACATGTCAGTCTTGCTGCATACAATGTAACAAGTACCACCACTATACAATCGTAAGGCGTATTATGTGTGTTTACACACTATTTTACACCTGGTTGAAGCCGGGGCGGGTCGCTAGTTCTTTTATATAATGTAAGCGTAATATATGTAATACGGAGAGTTCAAGGTTTCGCTTGGGAACTTTCGAATTCGCCATGATACATATCACTGCCACTCGCTCGAGCATAACCTCTTAGTTCATATTCTTATTACCATAAAGAATACTTTTGAATATACTTAACATTGGCATCTGCAACGAGTTATGCAAAATGTAAAATTAAAAAGTACGAATTGGGCAAGTTCATACGTTGCATAATATGGTTTTGTAACCGTGTTATTAGGCCTTTACACATATTGGGGCCAATATCGCCAACCGCAATATTTTTATTACTACGCCGGCGATCGGTTACTACAACTTTTGATGTGGTCAATGTGTGAATGTGTTTGTTTATTCTACAGGTTGAATGACTTTCGTGTTTTATACGGTTACAATGAAATGACATTGATCTAAGGAGGCATTAATCATTATTACAATATTTTTAGTTTCCTTTCTATAAATAATCTATATTATATATACTTAGCATGGATTAGATCTACATTAAAATTATATATTAAAGTATAGGCTAACTTGTAAAGAACAAAAGTATTTTACCCGTTATTGAGAATTTCCTTTATTTTAGGATCTTCACAGTCCAATTTTGTGAAAATGCTTGGATAAAATTTTCTTAGGCTTAAATATTTCAACAGCGTCTGTTGAGCCATCGGTATACTGTACTTTTTGTGGCGAAGAAAGCGCAGTAAGAAAGCTTCATCTGAAAAAAATACCTCAATAATTATAAAGGCTACATGTTTATATCAGTTGAAAAATTAGCTGTATAGGAGTTTATAAAAATATTTACTTTACTAGCGTAATACTACTCTACTCATCTTGATTACCCATACAAACTTTCATCCCCATTTTCACCCCCTTAAGGGATGATTTCCGGGATGAAAAGTATCCTATGTCCTTCCCAAGGTCTCAAACTATCTTCATACCAAATTTTATCTAAATTGGGTCATAGATCCAGAAATTACCCCCCGACAACCTCACAAACTCACTAACTTTACCTCTTTATAATATTAGTGTAGATACATTTACAAATATAATAAAAAATAAATTTGCTAAGAAACTCATACAACACTAATAGTTATGTCCGTCGTATAATTTATTTTTGCGATTGTAATTCGTATGTATGAATAATTAGCCAAATTAAACTTAATGATTAATTATATTAAATTATCATATATAATGTACATAGATATGTATCACTTGAGTAATTTAATGTATCTGTTATTATTTATTGAACTAATCACAACGTGCCCTTCATAAGGATCTCGGGTCATATTTCAAGTGACATATAAATTATTATATATTATATATAGTTGTGGTCAAGTGTCATTACAAGCTATTTCTAAAACACCTTGTCCTATATTTGTTACTAGTTTTGGCCCACAGCTTTACTGGCGTCATTTATTTATGTTGGATTGTTCCGCGCCTACGGACCATAGCCTGATTTTAGAGCCTACAAACCTTCCTTAATAAATATAGCTTATAACAATAAGTAAAAATATATTTTAAAGGTAGTTTTTTCCAGAGATAGGCGCGTCAGTTAAAAAATTAACTATTCAGTTACATAATATTAGTATATGTATATCGAAATTCTGTAGTAATAAAGTATTTTCCTGAAGATTTTTTATTATAACTTAATAATAGCGTTTAAACCAAACTATAGTATATTAATTACTTTAGGTTTTTAATTAAATATATATTTAATAAATGAACTCATAAACAATTAGTTTAAGTAGTAGAAGGCACATTACACTGTAGAAAGAACCTTTCAATATATCTCATTTTCTTTCAAGTATCAGCTACAAACAATGAGAGCAAAGAGTCACGGGTCAATTGATCCACTGTTTTATATTTTACAGTAACAAAACGAAGTAAAAATTTAACATGAATGCCAGATTCAAAGCTTTTTCGTGATAGTTCATTCCGTTTTTAAATCTACTTTCTACTAAAATCAGACATATTCGTGTAACATAGAGTTAAGAAAACAATTGGTTTTTTTTTTCAAATATTGACAATATGAGTTGTATTACAAGTACTACATAAAATTTATCATAGCAAAAATACAGATTTTGATAATTTTCTCACTTTTCCATCGAATTTTAAGCTATGCTTATCTATATACCTACAATCAATAATAAACCACGACCTTTAACATAGCTTTGACAGTAAATTCATTGACATTCTGCATCCTCTTTCATTTATTTTGGAGTTGCGAATTTGCTTTAAATTGGCATAAGTACAATCAGTAGTGACAATTCAATAATATGAGGGGACTGGTCTGACAATGGAATCCATATTGAGGCTATAGGTACTCTTGAAACCGATAGTTTTATGAATAAAAGCGTGTCGAGATGACTTTTTATTTAATAAACTTACCTTGTCTAACATTTTTGATGTCGTTGTTCTTTTGGATCCATTCACGCATAATACGTATAGCTTGTTCTCTTGTAGCTGGTGTCTCCCTCAGTTCTCTAGCGGCGACGGCGGCCACGCTTCTCATAGTCCGTCCCACGCGCTCTTCTTTGTCGCATCCGTCGTTATTCGCTGTCCATGTCGTGCCGACAGTGAGCAAAACGCTCGCAGTGGTCATTTTATTGATCCTGACAACAAAATTCGTTGGTTTTAATATATTATAACTTTATAACTATCTAAATATAATTATCTACATATAATTGTTTCTAGAATAATAATAATTTATTCCCTGAAAATTCGATTTGTTCAGTAGAATAAACCAACTAGGACCATCGAGATACATACTACCTAGCGAAATCAAACGGTAATCATCAATTTGTGGCAATATTAAATATGGTCGGTGATCATAGCGCAACTGTTGTAAGAACGCAACGATAATATGTAGGTTCCACAACTAACGGAGGTCAATTTTCGAACGATTAAAGTACACATTAATTACATACTTAACCTTATTTGCTTGTATTCCTTTTCCGTTATTTCGTTTGAAGGTTTTTAATTAAATTTATTGTTTAATAATAATTAACATAACGTGATTGTAATGGGGTTGCAATTGTCTTCCGTACCAATTTTTATATGAAAATGTTTATTAGAAGTTCAAACAATACTTTCTTAGTTTTACGCGAAAATTTGACATTTTAAATAAAACTATCTTTTCGGATTTTTTCGCGGATTTATTTCGATTTTTTGTTTGAATGCTTTACAGCAATCATCGTCACAGGAGAGACTAAGGTTTAAAAAGTCTCAAATACATATAGTTGTTCAAAATGTTTGTTTGTTGTATCAAAATGAATTCAAAAAATTCAATAATGGTATCAAAGTACCTTACAATATTTGTTAATTTTATTTTAAAACATTTTTATATAATTTTAATAAGTCTTATAATTGTATTTTTTACAGTATTAAGAAAATTCGTATCTATCATAAATAAAACTCAAAGACATGAAATTCCACGCTATGTTTAAGATTAGAAAGCTTTTAGCGCAAGACTAATTAATACATTGAATGGTGAAAACCATGGAAGTTTTATGTGCATACTCTTCGGTGCATGCTTAAAAAGGCAGTGGTAGCCCAGTGGTAACACGCTCGCTTGGGAAACCAAGCGAAGCGGGTCAAATCCCGGGTCACGCACCTCTGATATTTTCATGTGCGAATCATTACTAACATGATTACCATTTGCCTTACGGTGAAAGAAAACATCGTGAGTAAACCTGCATGTCTGAGAAAACCTAGCAAGTTTTCGAAAGACATGTGAAGTCCGCCAACCCGCACTTGGCCAGCGTGGTGGACTATGGCCTAATCCCCCTCGTATAGAGGGAGGCCCGTGCCCAGCAGTGGGACGTTAAAAAGGCCTGAATACATACAATCATACTCTTCGGATTTTTCTGCGTATTTATTATTTTATGCGCATTTTTGCGTAAAAATCACATCAGTCTGCTGTTATGTCAAAGATAATAAAGAACTAACAGAGTTTTTTTCACACATTTACATTATGAGGAAGGATTGTTACAAAATATATTTATGTACTACCGATTCACCCTCGCTTTGCTCGGGTTCGTCCCTAGGTACGTTTTATTTTTTTTGAGTTGAACCTTAATTCTTTTTCGAAAATAAAAGTAGCCTATGTTATTCCCTATAACATCAGCTATCTTCCAGTGAAATTCCCGTCAAAATCAGTCCAGCCGTTTTTGAGATTATCCGGAACAAACAGACAGACAGACAAAAATTAAAAAAAATGTGTTTTTCTTTTAAGTACCGTATATAATTTCATATGCATTACGTAAAACGCTGTTATTTTAACATTACAAACAGACACTTCGATTTTCTTTATCTGTATAGATATTTTTAATGAGGGTCTATGCTACAACCTAGATCAAAACCTACTTCAGATTTTAAATTGGCAGCCGAGGCTGATATCTATACAAGGTGAATGCTGTCTCATTCAGGTCGATGTAACAATTTAGGTTCTCTTCGCCTCATCTATACATATAATAAAATTGTAACTAAACCGAATCTGTACATTAAATATTTTTTGGAAAATCTTATTGAAATAGACATTATTATCGATACAGAGGTCGAATCTATAGTTTTTAGAATTTTTGTCTGTCTGTCTGTCTGTTACCGCATCACGTAAAAACCACTGGAAGGATTTTGATGAGGTATGATGCTAGCTGGTTATCCGGGTCAATATATAGGATACTATTTATCGCGGGAAAATATCTTATTTCTGAGAAAAATACAAAAACTGCATTTTAAGAATATACTAATAAGTAAAACCTAAAAATTAGGTTTTTGGTCATCTGAACGCGGGCTGAGCCGCGGACAATGCTAGTTTTAAATAAATCTTAAAAAAATGTATATAATTCTATTACTATTGCATCATTCTAATTCTAATCGTTCGCGCATCAGTTAGTTATTCGTATATATATATATATATATATATATATATATATATAACATAATAATTTTTCATTGATATGTATCTAATTAGATGCTTATCATTTAAAAATGATATTTTTGATGTCAGTGCCGGCCGGCTCAAGGCAAACAAAAATAAAAAATCATTTTAATTACGCTTAATGTTACTTAATATGTAACATAATTTAGAGTCATAAAATGAAAGTATATGGAAATAAGTCGAGTTTTAATAACAATTTAAATTTTAACCTAGCCAGATCGGTCCATCTGCAAAAAGTCGGTGAAACATCATGAACAAAATTTTGCGCTTTAAACTAATGTTATATTTCCCACCTTTCTTAAAGTTTGTTAATTAATTTTTACTTTAAATATAAATGACAAAAAAAAATGATTTTTTTCTTAAATATATAAATTTCTATATAGTTAAAATTAATATGTAATATATACACTATTTATATATTACATATTAATTTTAAATATGTAGAAATTTATACATTTAAAAACTAGTTTACTTCAGTCTATTTGCCGGACGTTTTCAGCAATATCCTGATCGACTACACAAATGCCAACATGTTGATGATAGAAACTAACGTAAGAATACATTATCACATAGATTGGTATGTGAGTTCAACCAAACAATATAGTATGTGCCTAACTGATTTTTGTTATTATTGAAAGTAATTTTGCGATTTTTTAACTTAATTTTTAAAGTTTTTTTTTGTAGTCGACAAAAGTCTTTTTAATTGAAAAAGTATTTATTGAAAAAACCTCGAGTTCGTTTAGAAAGGTAAAATGATTCGGCGTAGGTAATAGCCAAGTAGGTATTTATAATTAATACATATAATAAAATTCTAACTAAGTCAAATTTGTACATTAAATATTTTTTGGGAAATCTAATTGAAATAGACATTATTATCGATACAGAGTCCGAATCTATAGTTTTTAGAATTTTTGTCTGTCTGTCTGTCTGTCCTTCTGTCTGTCTGTTTGTCTGTTACCGCATCACGAGAAAACCACTGGACAGATTTTGATGAAATTTGGTATGATGATAGCTGGTTATCCGGGTTAACATATAGGCTTTTTACCGCGGAAAAATATCTCATTTCTGAGAAAAAAAAATACAAAAACACAAAAACTACACTGTAAGAGTATACTAATATGTAAAACCGAAGAAGTAGGTTTTTGGTCATCTGAACGCGGGCGGAGCCGCGGGCAATGCTAGTAATATAATACGTAAAAAATAATTATTTTACTATTTCATCATTTTTCATTATTTGTACAATACAAAAGGTTTCAATAACATCCGTACAGACCAGGGCTCGGAACCCGGCTAATTCATCGCTCGTTCATTAACCGGTTGGTTGGAATGAAAACGAACGGTTTAGTAAAACGAAATAATAATGATTAAGGTTTATTCTTAGATAAAGGTTGGATTTCGGTTTTGATACCGCAATAAACCGGTTATTTCATTCATAAGCAAGAAACGTCCATGTATCATTCTACTAAACCAACTATACTTAACCTGCGGCCCGCGGACCGCATGCGGCCCGATGGGCCTTTGTTATTGGCCCATCTGAACTTACATCTCAGAGTTGGCTTCCGTTTTAAATTGTAATTACTCAGAATTGTTTGATGAGTTCATCGATTTTAAAAACGATACCAATCTAGAAGTTTAAAAACTGTTTAAAAAAAAAGGGAAAACAAACTATGACAACGTGTTTGTGACCCCTATAAAAAAAAAAGGTTGAGTATGGCTGTACTAAACCATTCACCATTAGCAAAAACACGCCAAATGAAATTGCACAAAAATTCATTCACCTAAATTCGTCAAAAACCGTTCTCTCGGATTTATCTGGTTAACCAAAAATAAACCAAAAGCCTTTCGGCTTAAAAATTAAACGGGTTTCTGAGCCGTGGTACCTACGTAATGTGCGCAAACACACAATTAAATCTATCAAATGTAAAAATTTTGACTTCATTTGGTATAATGTTAAAGCTCGATTGAAGTCCTCCACGCAATACTTTTAAATTTGATCGGTGACATGCAACGTACCTACTTACGATATCATAACAAGATATGCTGTGTTCTAATTAGTATTTCACAAGTGATACAGATTTTGATGAGTGATATTTAATGACAGTGTATTAGAAAGATTCGTATCATAAAAATCGGTCAAGTCCCAATCGAATTCGCATACGTAGGGTTCCGTACGATAGTACATGTACGTTTTATTAATATGACTTTTACTCTATGTAATATTTATGTGGTATATTAACGTCGATGATCGATTACGAAAGTTAAAGTAATTTTCTTATATTTTTATTTTTATTTATTTTAATTATTTTTTGTTATAGCGGCAATACAAAGACATACTCTGTGAAAATTTCAATTGAATTTCAAATAGGTAGAGAACCTACTACGGTTTATGAGTTACAGCCCTCTGACAGACGGACAGACGGATAGCGGTGGCATAATAATAGGGTTTCGTTGGAAACCCTTTGGATACGGAATCCTAAAAATAAGCTTTCCTTAGCTGTTTGATACAAGGTCACATGAAATTTAACCAGTTTATTTGCAAATCTCACATTACATGTGAACCACCAATACATTACCAACTATTATTACCAATATATTATGTATCAGTTTATTTATTCGTGAAATATTTCATATTACAAAATCAATCGTGATATAAATAAACCTTTTAAAAAGTTTTGGTAGGATTAATAAAAAGTATTTATATTATGTATATTCATTAGGTAAAGGTAATAATATTAAAATATAAAAGTCCATTATAAATAATAAAATATAATGCCTTCACACGAATGGATTATATTTTATTATTACATTTACGAGTATATACATAATTTGAATGTTTGAGTTGTACTTTTGTACTCATTTGATTACCTAATTAGAAGTCAATTTAAGATATCCTACATATTCTTTATGGCTACATACAAAACTAGCGACTCACCCATGCTTCGCTCGGATTCGTCTCTAGCTTGCTTCCCGATACAAACTTTCATCTCCAATTTCACCCCCTTAAGGGACGATTCCGTAGGCTTATTAGCTAAAATTAATCGATCAGCGATAGTTGTGCAGTCATTGCGCAGAATATGTGTGAAAAATAATCGTATTACCTAAGCGATGGCTTGCTAATCGTTCGCTGATCGCCAAATGCGTTTTTCGCGAAGTAACTAGCGCCACTAACAATTTGGTAGCAATAATTGGCACTAAAAGCGTAGCAACTAATATTTTATTTTTATTTATTTATTGAAATTTCAGTACATATATAGCAAAAACAGATATAAGCGATAATAATTGCGGAAGTAAAGAAACTCTAATATAGATTACATTAGAGTTTCTTGTTATCGAGTTTTCTGCTAAAAAATGCTAATTAATGCTAATTAAAATAGATTAGGATTTGTTTTGTATACCTATCTATTCGTAATTACATACAGCTCCATTGCATCATTCCAAAAAAAAATATAAAAGAAAAGCACGACTCATCCCGAATGCAAATGTTCAAAAACCAACTAGTAACCTAAACAGAGCCTGAACCAAAACCTTATTATTCAATATAAGAGAAAACTCTAAAATTAACAACAAACAACGATGAGCAATCGGTAAAAAATCACTTCTAGGTCTATCGCTAACTGACAGAGTATATTGTTTGTTGATTGCTATCGCATTGCCGTTAAAAGTCATATGTAATAGTAAAATTTATTATGTTCATAGATCAAAATGGACATTTAGTTCACCGATTGCTCGACAGAGGAAGCACTGTCACTTGTTTGCTATTCTATCCCTATTGCCGATACATAATTCGATTATGCGATTGGACAGCAATTATTGTACGATTTTCGCCATCGCGAATGGTTTGCACGATACGTAATCAGCCTGCCGGGATTAAAAGTATCCTATGTCTTTACCAGGGTCTCAAACTATCTTCTTACCAAATTTCATCTAAATCGGTTCAGTAGATCCAGAGATTACCCCTACAACGTCACAAACTCCAAACTTACAAACTCACTAACTTTTTTTCAATAGTATAGAGTATAAACTAACGTTTGCCCGTGGCTACGCTCTCGTACATCATTTATATGTAATTGCTCCGCTCCCGAGGATCGTAACGTAAGGTTAAGTAGGTATTTTATCCTTTATCAAAAATCTGACTGGTAATACCAGAGATTATTACGTTCAAACAAACAAAAACAAAACTTTGTTATATTGGTATAGATATTGAATTCAAATCAAAATATTATATAAGTTGACATTAGAAGGGCGCTGTTTTAATAATTGTGATTGAAATCAAAGTTGTAGCAATACATTTGTAATGTTTGTTTACAAATTTCAATAGATTTCTTCGAATAAGTTTACGAGGAATTAAATTAAGAATTTAGAAAAAAACCAACACAATAACATATTCATTGAGGCCATTTCAATGAGCCTTAACACGATATCTCGGCAGTATTCTAGTAAAGAGCGGAGTATCTTGTAGGTTCCATGTGATAGTACAGTATCAGTGCAAGGTTGTGCATTGCAATGACATTGAAGTAACGTAAGTTTTATAATTAATAACACTCTCGATTAAGTCACGTTTTAAACAAATAAAAAACCTAATTAAAATCGGTTCATCCGTATGGGCTCTATGATGCCAGAGACAAACATACAGATACACACGTCAAACTTATAACACCCCTCTTTTGCGTAGGGAGTTAAAAACTTTCAAATATGGGAAATAAGATTAAATTATTCATGATACGGTCTAGTACCGAAATACAAAGGTAAGATGGTAATGACATTAGTGACTCGGTGCGTTGAAATAGAGCCTGTTCTAGTCCCACGCATCCATTTTGAATAGTTGCCCAACGGTCCATACCCTATACTTGTAAACGAAGTTACATAAAAAATCATTGTTAGCGTATTTTATAATGTAACAAGTTCGTTACATAAGGTGTTTGGAATTCGCAAGACTGCAATTAGGGTACCCTACAATTTCCAAATGTGTAATGTATGTCGGCTTTGTGTTTGACGCAATGTCCGTTTTGGAAATAAACTTTTGAATGAAATTGAATTTTTCTATAAAAGTACAATATTGAATCAATTTGAAAATAATCAATCTATTGAAAAAGTGAAAAATTCTACAGACAGGTTTGCATGGGGAGTAAATTCATGTAAATCGTCATCAACATGGTCACGTGACGTGTTAACGCTAACACTCAGAGTGCCGATAGATGTCAAAACCAGATATATGTAAAGAGTTTTAATTTACAAATTTCAATTTAAGATCAAACAATTAATCTGAATATCCAAAAATAACAACTGTTTGTTTATAGTTTTAAGTTTTTACTTCTGTGGGCAGTCCTCATAACTGCTTTTTTTTACTGAACCGGAAAGTCGTGAACTCGATTTTTATCTACAGGGTTGTTAACGGATACATGGCCTGAGCTTAATATATTTAAATAGAGTTTTAAAGCAATAAAAGACATACTAACGTAATTGAAAGGAATTCCTGTATTATTTTTAAATGTAGTACTTACTAAAGGCTACGGTGAAATAAATTCAATTATTGAATTGAATTTATAAATATTATGTTATAATATTCGATATTCAACATTATAATATTCGATTCGTATATAAATACATCACAAATGATGTATGATATTTTAAGTATAATTAGAGTTCATACCTTGTCATATTTACCTATTAGATATTCATATCTTAAAACATTGTCGGCTGGCATCGACTTCGAAAATATCTGATTAGGTATCTATAGTAAATGAAACCCCCCGCTTAGTTATTTTTTACCTTTTAATTTTTTTTGTCGGTTTATTTTTTTTTTTAATTATTTTTTTATTTCGTAATTTTTAGTTCTAAGCAAGAACTTAAATAGTTTTTGTAATAAGTAGTAATTACAAAAACTATTTCAGTTTTAGTTACACGTTTTAGTCCTTATCATAGAAACTACTGAACCGATTTTGATAAAATCTTTACTATTCTCTAAGTTGAAATAAATATAAACAAGTAAAAAAAGAATGAGAGAAAAAAAGAATGCGTGGACAAACATACATATAAATATACAAACATATACACATACATACATACACACACATATAAGATTTTGTATATTTGTTTGGAAGCCCTAATAGATTTTATGTGAATATTTTGCAGTTCCAATAATATTACATACATCCGTGTCGAATTGATAACCTCCTTTTTTGAAGCCGGTTAAAATAAGGAATACCACCAAAATAGTCTTAATTAATGCACCTAACATGCTACTACTACATTTTAAGTTTAAATTATAAAATTGTTATGGTCTCATGAATTCTTGACATCGAGCGGTAAAAAAAATATACTTCTAGCAATAAATAAATAATTATTATGTTATAGTATTAACAAAGTAAAAACCCTCGTTTTCGACCAACTTATGACTTTTATTATAGCTTTGAATGGGAATTTACTTATGTCTTTGTATGGGTATCGTGAAAACGAATCCATCAAGTTTAAACTTGAAGATTTGACAAGTAGACTAAGAAGAGTTCCACTATCCATCCTCGCTCTATCATTAGAACAACTCGTGATACCATCGAGCTTAAATTATTTTAAAAACAAATTATTGTATTGTCGTCCAGATTTCAGTTACTTATAAAGTTAAAAATTAGTACAAAACTTAAAAACGAGTTAAAAAGATACATTTGTAAGTTGATGTAAGTTTTAAATTTAAATGATAGAGTCGAAATTGAAAAATATTTACGAAAAAAAGACTTGTCTTTTTTGTATATACAATGCTCTAGAAATAGTAACACAGAACATTTTACCTTCTCACTTTTTAAAGTCAGCTTTTAAAAGATAAATGAACTTATATGTCGTTATTATTAAAAAAAACCATAACTAGCGGATAGCTAGTTTTTTTTTATTTAGATTTTTATAAATAACAAGTTTTAGTTAAAACGCCACTTCACAAATTCGTGTTGACGAAACAAATCAAGTATTGATGACGTCACCGTCCGAAATATGCCGTGTAATCATATAGGTAACCAGCATTGCCCGCGGCTCCGCCCGCGTTCCGATGACCAAAAACCTAATTCTTAGGTAGTTACATGTTACTATACTCTTACAATGCAGTTTTTGTGTTTTTGTATTTTTTCTCAGAAATGAGATATTTTCCCGCGGTAAAAAGTAGTCTATATGTTGACCTGGATAACCAGCTATCATCATACCAAATTTCATCAAAATCTGTCCAGTGGTTTTCTCGTGATGCGGTAACAGACAGACAGACAGACAGACAGACAAAAATTCTAAAAACTATAAATTCGGACTCTGTATCGATAATAATGTCTATTTCAATTAGATTTCCCAAAAAATATTTAATGTACAGATTTGACTTAGAGTTTTATTATATGTATAGATAATTATTAGAATGTTAATGTTATTTAAATTTGCTTAGATTTTTTGCAAATATTATACCTATACAATGACTTGTATATTACAAAAACAAATGACGTAAGTCCAACATGAGTGTAAAAAAAGATTGTATGATTTTTTTTTGTATTCACGATGGATTCAAATTGTTTCGAAGATTCTAGCATTTCCCATGTTTCCCGTTCAACAACTTGAAAAATCTATTGTGTTTTTTGCTATAGATGTATATTTTTTTTATCTATTCTCGTCTTAATCTAAATATGTAGTCAAAAAAATGTGTAATCTATTATAAATACATTTTGCGATTATTTGCTATATTAATTTGGCGAAAACCGTTAGAATTGGTCCGGCAAAAAATATGCCGATGGGTTTTTCTGAACTTAGAACTGTCAGATGAATTATTATGTTGTTGTTATATTTTTTATTTAAAAATCCGGACATATTTCAAAAACTCAATATTTTTGTGGTTTGTTCGACATTTTATTTTGTGGTTGCGTCATAATTAATTTTTATAGACATAAATGTTAGGAAATAATCGTGCGTATGTTAAAACGAATCAAGATATTGTGAAAAATTAATAGTCCATATTGAGCGATGTCGATTTTGAAACTTATAGGACCAACCAATAAATCACACTAATCGAGTGTCGATTTCGTTTCGCTAAATTATATCATAGATGACCTTTGACCACTATAGGTGTGTCTTACAAAGTTAACTTATTAATAATAACTTCTAAAGTTGAACCAATGCTTTGAAGGTGAACTGCTCAAAAAAAAAACTTTAAATATCATATACTGTACCAAGCATTGATGACAACGAACTAGAGTACCTTTTTATGGATCCACTTATTTGATGAAAAAATAGGATTATGTACCCTTATTAGATTATTAAAGCGTCTGTCAAAACCTAGTTTTTTCTAAACTTAATAATAATAATCCAGCACTTATAACATCTTAAAGGTCGTTAAACTCCCATCAATTCGAAGACGATTAGACCATTATAAACCACGCTACCCAAACGATGGTTTGAGGATTACGCTCGTCTTATAAATAAATATATTCACATATTTACGATTTATTTAATTTTATTTCTTATGTACTGGATGAGTATTTTTCTTTCTTTCTATTGAACTAAAATACGTTTTTAAACTTGTTCACATATATAGAGTTAGATCTAATTTCGAATATAGCGTTACATATCTGAAAATCCCATAGTGAATCCTCTTCCTCCTAAACTCAAGATGATTCGTACTTAAACAATTTTATTTTATACTAGCGACTTACCCTCGCTTCGCTCGGGTTCGTTCCTAGGGTATGTATACTATTATAATTAGGGTATGTATACTAGTATAATTGGGTTTAATTTTTTTCGTGGGACCCTATTTTTTTTCTAAAATAAAAGTAGCCTAAGTAACTCCTTATTATATCAGCTATCTGCCAGTGAATGTCCCGTCAAAATCGGTCCAGCCATTTCAGAGATCTGTTATTTTGACATTACAAACAGACACTTCAATTTTGATTTATCTGTATAGATTTCTAAGTAGTCATAGCACTACAATATCACTTATTTAAAAAAAAATGTATACAAATAAAATGAGCAAGGAATTAGTAAGAGATGCGTAATTTTACATATTATTTTATTTAACCTTAATCTTATATAAGAGATATAGTATGGAAATCGATAAATACCAGTTCATTTATATGAATATTGTATACATTAAAGCACTTTTAATAATATTTATTAAGCCGAAATTTGTGACAGCTGCTTTAATTAACATCAAAATATTTAATTATTATTATTGTTACCGCTTATTAAATCGAAAAAACACTACCCACATAGGTACATCATAAATAGCTAGCAATGTGTTTAGTAATTTATTCATAAGTATTTAATGTAAAAACTATATTTAATAAATCTTATACGTTTTTCCCCAAGGGCATAGAATCGTATTACATATATTAGTTTACTTCACTGAATTGAAGAAGGATACGTATGACGTGTGGTTCAAGAACTTTTATAAGAAACACAATTAGTCGAAATTGCCTATATTTTCTAAGATATGACTACCTAGCTTCTTTTTGAGTTTAACTGTAATTTCTTCCGGCAAATGCTCAGCTACGATCCCTAAAGAACGTATAGTACTATTCGTCCAAGTATCCGGGGAACCAAACGCGTCAGTGTCAACAGTTAATGTAGCGAAACCTTGCAATACATCATAGTTACAGTTTTTGAGCTTTCCAATAATCACTGCAACTTCCTTATATGCTTTAGGGTGTATCCTTTCTATTTCACTCTTGTTAAAGGCACATAGAATCTGTCTCAATGCTGCTAAATCATAGCAGGAATAATCTTCTGGTTGCTTATCTCCAAAGTCACAGCGGACGCGGTCAGCTATCGCCCTGAGTTTTTCATTACTCAAACCATAGTTGAAACCAAAATTAGTTATCACGTCAAGAGTGCCCAGTGTCATATTATGATAGTCTTCAGGCGATATCGCAATAGTTACCCAATGGAGCGTTACAAGAGTATCCTCTGGTATGTTTGATATTCCGGAATAGAATTCAATTATCGAATTCCATATGAAACTTGCTTCGGACAAAGTTAATTTTTCTTTTCCCAAATACGATAAACAATTTATGACATCCTGCGACGATAATGACTGCAGTTCATATAGCTTAATCTTCTTTAGATCAGAAATATCCAACACGTCTTTACAAGTTAAATTATACACATTACCTATTGATAATAATAAAATAAATACGTGATACATTTTGGAGTACATGACCATTTCGATGTCTAGAATAGTGTGAGCCCTGCTTTTCAAAATCGACTAACAAATCAATAAACACCTCATTTTTCATGTATGCTTCAATTGACATTCTAAGGTTACGGCAGTACTTATCTATTATATAGAAATCTAAGGGCATGTTTACATCAACATAATCTACTTTTCGTGTACAAATGAAACCACGTAACATAATTTTGTAAAATTTTAGATATTAACAAATAGAATATGAAATATTTTAATATCACGAATATTATTTAACGGAATTCAGAAACATTATGGAATATGTACAATGTACATATCTGTATTATTTAATGAATCTGTTCAATCAAAGTAATATAACTACGAAAACGACAAATTTCCGATCCCCAAAAACTTTAATCAAATATTTCAGCGTAGGTTGCTATGAATTTAGTTATAAAAACGAGTAGGTATTTATTAGTATAAAATTTGACACAGTATTTCAATACTGATTCACCAATTATTATTGTAGTACTGAGATATATTTTTTTAGCAAGCTTTGTATATACGCATGTATGTTCATATGTTCCCTTAATGTATTAATCCTATCTACCTATCAAAACTTAACAAATGTTCGTTGGCAAGGTTTGATCATCCGCTTATTATAGGCTATGAGAATTCACACTAAATTCAATATGGCGTCCTCTAGAGGACATGAAGCTCTGTATTAAATTAAAAATTCTTTTTGAGTGCGATTTTGTCCGTAGTTGGATTTTAGTTTTTAAACTTATACCTTGTTATTATTATGCTTTTGACGTAGAGGTTTCAGACATTATTTTGTCTCTTGATTATATCTTACATTAAGTTAATCATATTTTCTTTCATATATCTAATTTTATATAATGAGGCGTTTTACGTAATTTTTTGGCGTAATTACTTGAAAAAATTTGTCACAGATATTTTTAGAGGGATATAAAGATTAAATGGAAAAATATATATAATAAAATTGTAACAAAGTCGAATCTGTACATTAAATATTTTTTTGGAAAATTTAATTGAAATAGACATTATTAACGATACAGAGTCCGAATCTATAGTTTTTAGAATTTTTGTCTGTCTGTCTGTCTTTCTGCTTGTCTGTCTGTTACCGCATCACGAGAAAACCACTGGACAGATTTTGATGAAATTTGGTAAAATAATGGCTTGTTATCCGGGTCAACATATAGGATACTTTTTACCGCGGGAAAATATCTCATTTCTGAGAAAAAATACAAAAACTTCATTGTAAGAGTATACTAATATGTAAAGCCTAAGAATTTTGTTTTTGGTCATCTAAACGCGGGCGGAGCCGCGGGCAATGCTAGTAAAATATATAATATTAATTGTTTTTTCATATTTAACTAGGGACGAGCCCGAGCGGACCGAAAGTGAGTTTAACGTTACGTTTTAATGTTTACTATAGATTTCTCAGAGATGAGATATTTTACAGCAGTAAAGAGTATCCTTTATGACGACCCGGATAACCAGTCATCTTACCAAATTTTATCGGTCCAGTGGTTTTATCGTGATGCAGTTATAGACAGACAGACAAATGTAACTACATAGCAAAAGTCATTCGAAACTAATTTACGCTTTTTTGAGGACAATAATTTAACAAATTATTTAGATAAGTAGGATCTTCAACATCTAATTAAATACAACAATATTGAGTAAAAAATAAGTCAGATTAAAAAAAAACTTGACGAGATATTAAATAGGTTACATAATATTATATATTTTTTAAAGTCAAAGTATCAGAAATTAAATTAATTAAAATCAATATCCAATATATGTAAAGGTAAAGAAGTGTGTTTGTAACGTAGAATAATTAATTTGAAAATTGAAAATTTTTTGGTCAACTTTGTTAATATTGTTTCTTTTTGCACATAATCTTTACATATAATAAAATTGTAACCAAGCCGAATCTGTACATTAAATATTTTTTGGAAAATCTTATTGAAATAGACATTATTATCGATACAGAGGCCGAATACATAGTTTTTAAAATTTTTGTCTGTCTGTCTGTCTGTCTGTCTGTCTGTTACCGCATCACGAGAAAACCACTGGACAGATTTTGATGAAATTTGGTATGACGATAGCTGGTTATCCGGGTCAACATATAGGCTACTTTTTACCGCGGGAAAATATCTCATTTTTGTAAAAATACAAAAACTGAAATGTTCTTACATTGCAAGTATACTAATATGTAAAACGTAAGAATTTGGCTTTTGGTCATCTGAACGCGGGCGGAGCTGCGGGCAATGCTAGTTAATCATATTTTCTTTCATATATATAATTTTATATAATGAGGCGTTTAACCTGTAATTACTTAAAAAACTTGTCACAGGTATTTTTAGAGGGGTATGAAGATTAAATGGAAAAATAATTGCGCTTTATAATTATACATAAGCGTAAAAACATAACTTTATAATAAACAATTACCAGCTTAATTGAAACTGATTATAATTAACATTAATTTTATTTACATAAATAACATTATGCAGTTTTTTTGTTATTTCATATCTTCTGCATTGTGATTAAAGCGGAACGGAAGACGAATGATTTATGTATCGTTAGATCATTATGTATATTTAAAAAAACCACAATTGGCACTTTCGTTTTAGACTTAAGTATATACCTGAAGTGTCTAGTTGGGATCAGATATTATTTTTTTTTTCCTTCTGTTTATCCAAATTTCCTGCACTTAAAAGCCTGTATTTTTTAAATCGTAATAATAAGCCAGTTGAACTAATACTGAAATTACATTATTATGGCGGATATGCTGAAGTGACAAAAAGTGCAAATCTTATAAATTAAGTGGATCTCCCCTCCAACTCACACGTGTTTTTACGCTTCATCACGTTTTTTATGTATGATAAAACCGGTACTTGTAGGTATACATATAAAAGTCATTGTGATTTTTGTTTACCGTGGAAACTTCAATATATTTTTATGCAAGTTTTGGTGATTCAAAGCACATGGGTAAGAATATTTTAAGGGTAATAACGATGAATCATTAGCCGTAAACACGAATTATAACAACAATATCAGTAAAATTTCCAATAAAAATAAACCAGCCACACTTCTTTAGAACTATAAAGGTACGAAATTTCATCTTAATAAAGTGGAAATAAAAATATACATGCGTTCAACTAACATTTCCCCTCACAAAGTGAACAATGAACAAAGCTGCTTTCCAATAGAATCAATAGTAATGGTAATTTCCACACCCCTTCAATACGAATTCTACCTTGTTTATACTATGTAAACAATAAAAATGTTTCATATTACAATCGAGTACAATTTCGATAAGTTACAACATTTCATATATAGCTTTATCTTTCATTTGAAAAATAAATTTTTGCTTGTTTTCAGTAAAATCTATTTTACTGAGTTTATGGTCAGAATTACTTGATACTTGGTATTAATAAAAGTAAAAGTAGAATTGTATTAGCTGTGGCTTTTCAAATATTGCTACTACGCTTTTAAAAGATGGTAAAACGGCTAATACTGAGTTTTAATACTAGCTCAATCTCACCCGAATTGCATATTGGGACGAGATTATTAAGGTACACAAAGCCGGAATTGAACCACTTAGTAGGAAAAAGCCATAGACAGAAGCAGTGATAGAGCGGTCAAGAGAGTCACTGCATCGCTGGCTAAGAACCAAAGGACTCTTTATTTGTACCTAGGAGCCTTCGAACTGACGAGGTTAAAGCATGCTTAAAATCCTCATACATATGGCCTAACATAAACAAACTGTCTGAAATGCTAAACAAATATGCCAGTCCATTTAAGAAGAGATACTTCTTCTGAAGATTTTTTTAACTACTACTTAAAATAGAGAACCGAGATTATTCTGAATCCAAAGTGAATGTATGTATTTGTATAACTGCTCGGCTGGCCACAGCAGTGACAACTATAACAGACCTAATATTTAGAGTGTATCCTAATGTTTCTAATATACATACAAGGTCTTGGCTTGGTTTTGTGGATCTGCTGTACTAACTCGCAAAAATAATAATGCTTTAATGACATCCTACTTAAGTCCTTTGAAGACTCAGAAATAGAATATAGGTCTGTCGATTCAGTGATGCAAAAGGATGAAGCAATTTACTATCCTATGAAGTCCCTAACAGTGTCAATACGTCAAGCCTCCTTATCTCTCTTTCTGAAGGTTACACATATAATGAATAAGCCACCTAAGATATGTTACGGGATTAGACTCCGAGTGATAGCACTCGATAAAAGATTATAGTGGCTACTGTTAGCAATTCTGGATGTACTCGGGGGAAACAGTATTCACACTACGAATACCATTGATACCCACTGATCAACAGATAGAACATCCACCAATGTGGTATGCTAAGGAGTTTCTAATTAAATTCTAACTTTCTATTCACGATTTCTTTAGAGGAGACTAAGTAAAACAGCATATAAATTCAATTGAAATTAAATTTGAGCAAATTTTTTAGTCCATACTTGCGAAGCTGCTGGCATTCAGCTAGTTATTTATAAATATTATAAAATTATAAATAGAGGGAATGAATATTTTATTTTGCCTATATTATTCCATTTCCACTTAGGATAATTAAATTTATTTGTTACGAATCCTCATCATTTTGATATTCAAGCATTGAAATGAAATTATTCCATTTGATAAATATATTCGACATTTGTGTTGCTAATTTAAGAGTGAAGTAGACACTATTTTAGTCGTTTTTCGGCCTGTTATGTTTTTTGTCGAAGATGACTTGACTGAACTTGGCTGGTTCTAATTGAGTTTTGTTTCGAGGCTTCAGATACATTTATTTGATATCACAACCATAGAATGTATGCGTTCGTTTCAGATTTTAAAAGAACTACTAAGGCACTTGGGCTCCTGACTAAAGAATCCACTACAACAATAAGACAATAGTCTATAGACGATTGGCAGTTAACTTTAGACCTACCTTACCTACCTTCCTACCGACCTATCTACGAGCTTAGCGCTGGCTCCTACTAGCAACGCGAGTTTGAAGTATGCAAAATATAAGATAGAACATACATAACATATTTTGAGAAAATCAGGACAGGAGAAAATATGAAAATATAAATACAATACTCCTATTTACTTACAACTGTTGTGACATGAAAGTTGGCAAGTATGTATTTTCGACAACAGTACAATATTTTTGTACCATCGGATTGTTGAGCCAGACGGTGATTAGTTTAAGAAGTAGGAGCGGTAAATGGTTCCTTCATACTTCGACTCTAAAAATAACTGATTATTACTGAGTAAATGAAAAACTCTGTTCTGTTGTTGCGTATTTTTAAATGTAGGTATAAATATATCAAGTAGTATAAGTACAGTAACTTATTCCTGATATAATAATTAATAATATAAAATTATTCTAAACAATTAAACACTTCAATCTAACGATGCTTGTGTAATAATGATCAAGTTATGCAAAATGTCTTTTATATTTTTTATTATTTTATATAATAAATATTGATATATACTAAACAAACATATTTATCAATGATAAAAAATAAATTAATTAAATGTCCACAGTTCACTTATATTAATCATAAAAAAAATACATACGGACGAACATAGAGCCTACTCCTTTTTGGAAGTCAGTTAAAAATTATTTCCTTCCTTTTTTATTATGCAAAATAAAACTATTGTACAATCTTGTGTGGTATCGAAATCATAAAACAATTGTTTTTTTTTTCAAATACTAGAGGTTTACCCTCGCTTCGCTCGGGTTCAAACAACAGGTACAAACTTTCAACCCCATTTTCACTCCCATAAGGGACGATTTCCAGGATAAAAACTATGCTACGTTCTTCCCAGGGTCTCAAACTATCTTCTTACCAAATTTCATCTATATCGGCCTAGTAGTTTCGGAGCCTATTCGGTACAAACAAACAAAAAATTAAATTTTTCCTCTTTATTATATCATTATTATAGTATAGATAATCAACACTTTGAAATAAAATACTGATTTTAAGCAAAAAAATTATTTTGGTAATGAAACTTAAATAATATTTAACAATAATCTAAAATCTACGTAGGTACTTTGTTATTGAGAAACTAAGGAGAAACCAGTGAAACTGTACGTACCTACATATTTTTTTATGTTCATGTTTATCCTCATATTGAAATCAATTATACATAATAGTATATAGCACGTTAAGCCAATTTAACAAGATAAATCTTCGATAAAATAATGCAAGTAAGATTAATGGATATAATTGGATATTATTTGTGTACAGTTAAAAGATTTATTTAAGATAGATTCTGTCATATAAACTGATAGATTTTAGATTTATGAAGCTATTTCATGTAATTTGATTTTTTTTTTCATTTTATACATAATCAACATGGAAAATTTAGAGGGAAACGAAATATTTTAAAACGACTAAAATTAAAAATAGTTTGAGTTTTCTATAACCTGTAAGACCAAATTTTAAACTTTATTGTTTTGTGCTCTTACAATCTAAACATAGTACCATTTCAAGTGTACTATATGTATATAAATATATACTATACTGTTACGAAAGAAAAAGGCCATATCGACTTTGGCCTAAGGCACCATCGAACCTAAATCCACTTTTGTATATAAGGTACTATGAACGTATGGATACGCGCGTAATGGTTCGACAACAAATAGAATGCAAAGGATATTCTAGAAGTGTAACATCCTTCTAAAATTATAATTAAATCAGTGCCTTGACTAAATAACAGACACTGCCATGTTAAGCAACTATATGCCGCAATCGCTCAGCGATCAAACCGATAATTCAATCACGATTTGTTGTTCGCAGGTCGAAATTTGACCTTTTTTTATATTTTATAATTTTATTTATTTTCTTGTATACATAATCTATACTAATATTATAAAGACATTAAGTTTGTGAGTTTGTGAGATTGTGAGTTTGTGACGTTGTAAGGGGTAATCTCTGGATCTACTAAACCGTTTAGATGAACTTGGTAAGAAGATAATTTGTGCCCCTGGAAAGGACATACGATACTTTTCATTCCAGAAATCATCCCTTTAGGGGGTGTATATGGGGATGATAATTTGTATTGATTGGGAAGCAATACTCAAAAAATATTCTATAAATATATTTACATTTTTCATTAAAAAAATCGTTATTAGAATTATTTCATTTATATATTTCTTGCAATATATCTAACTTTTTCAAGGTTGGGAGTTGGGATAGTGTTAATGATGAATATTTTAGAAAACATTCGCTTTATAAAGTTTCCTGTGAATGAAATATATTACAATAGGTATTTCTATGTAGAACAGCATTTAGTATTCGCTTTGTTACATGCAATAGTAATAGGTACTTTAAATTAATAAAATATTATTATGTATATTAAAATACAATTTTAACCATAACTCAATGGAAACAAGTTGGTCAAGATTATGAAATTATTTCTTGCAAATATGACGTAAGATTAACCGAATCGCTTGTAGCATCCGTCGGGAAACATTGCCCGGGGGGTGTTTTGAATGCGCAACTCGTTAAGCCTTATTTCTGAGCAATAATATAATTTCAATTTATTTAAAAGATAAATAATATTCTTTGGTATATTTATAATTGTGCAAATCGCTATTAGAATCTATATTTTATGTCATTTTTATATTGTTACAGTATACACCTATGTTTGAGCAAGAATGAGGTGTTGACGGTATGTGCATTTTAAAACGGCTGGACTGATTTGAATTTTTTAAATGTTATTTATAGTCCGAATATGGTTTTTAAGCATTACTAAAGGATTTCCAGGAAAATTGGGAAAACTCAAAAGACGATTTCATAGAAATTCCAACCGGATTACTTCTGATAGGTCGGCCAGTAATTAAATATAGGTACCTTAATAAATAGAGTTCATGAAATTTTAGTAATTAATATCTTTCTATTATTAATTATAAGTCTTACCTTAATTAATATTACGCGTTGGTAGCTTTTTTCTATCTTGTTTTTTCGTTCATTAATTTAATTTGTATTTTATTTATACAAAAACAAGACTTAATCACAAAACAGTTCGGTACAATACGACCTATGTTTATCGTCAGCACGTAGCAAATGTCTAAAAATTTATAACCATGTATATTTTTCATAATGTCGTAGTAACCGGTTGGTCTGGTGGCCATGGCCAGTAGGAAATCCTTATACATATTTCAGTGCTAATGCCCAAGAGATAAAGTGATGCGCATAACTTATTTATTTTATTTTTAATCTATAATATTTAAAAAAAAATATTATTCTGATTTAAATAAAAACTAAAAATTCATGATTTTTAATGTAGAAAATCATTGAAAATATGCTTTGCAAGTTGTAAATAAAATAGGTATTTTCCTTACTAAATTCTATGGATTTGTTGACATTTTTATAAGTATTTTTTTTAAATGATGACGCTAGCTTGTAGAAGAGTTACATTCTACTGTCTACTGGATTTTTGACTTCTCGGAATATTTCATTATCGAATATAAATAAATCAACTATTGTACTGGACTACCTAGTAACTGTGAGGAGGGGGTGTAAAATGTTCATGAAAATGATATACGCCTGTGTGATTAACAAATACTATTATAACTATATAACGTTAGTTGTTCTTAGAGGAATTATAACCTGCCTGCCATCTTTTAGAAACAGGTCGTTGAACCACTAATACTGAAATGTTATTTAATTGCACACATTTTTTCATATTAACACAAGCACCATCTAGATCCATGGTAAGCTACGAGGCCTGTGTTATGGATAACAGATAGTTCATACACTACACATATGTATATAACTTTTAAATACATACATATTATAAATATAAACACCCATGACTGGAATACGAACATTCGTGCTCATCACGTAAATGAATGCCCGAATATCAGTGCACAATTAAGTATTTTAACATATTATAATATATAAAAATACGAATACGAGTAAACTGGTTGTAACAGACGGACAGACGAGACGCGCATTACAAAGTTATAAGTTCCGTTTTAGCCTTTTTTGTTAAATAACCCTAAAAAACAAATATTTTGGTATTATTTAATTCGTCGGATCGAATTTCGTATTTTATATATATAGAGATGGTTCACGGCCAAATAGATACAAAATACTGTACTGTAGGTGTGAATGGCAAATCATTATAAAACTTATTTATTCGATGGCTTTATTAAGAGGTTAAGATCAATGGCAATAATCAATGCCTATTATTATATTACCTGTTCATACATAACCAAAGCCTTGTTCTTACAATATTTGGATAAAAAAGTCACGTCTATCTAATTATAACTAGTGATAATATAACCAATATGCGAATGAAAACTAAAGCTTGACAAATATAAGATTGTTATTACTACATACATTATACGTGTATTATTATTACTTAAGAGTAAAAAGAAATACAAATATCTGATAAATATTTATATATTGGACATGAAATGTTGTGTAACTTTCGTAGGACTTCTTAGAATTTAAGTCCAAATAATTAAATTGTGAAAGTTTTCCCCGTTTGTGTAACCTTGATATTTCGCAAATCAATATGTACAATATTATACCTGTTTTCTACCTACGTAAAAAAATAACTTGTAAAAGTCTGCAATATAAAAGAAAACCTCATTTTATTAAGTTTTAAGATCTTTAAGTATTGTTAAGTTATTTCTATCAGCAAATACGAATATAATTGTTAAAGATTATATTTAGGTACTATTTAGATTATATTAGGTATATATATATATATATATATATATATATATATATATATATATATATATATATATATATATATATATATATATATATGCATAGCAAAAAAATCACGTTTGTTGTATGGGAGCTTAACTATCACGGTTCATGAGATACAGCCTGGTCACAGACGGATAGACAGGCGGACAGACAGCGGAGTCTTAGTAATAGGGTCCCGTTTTACCCTATGGGTACGCAACCCTAATAAACTACTCTAAAATACTCAGTTATGAACGCAGAGCCCGAACCATGAGTTCGAAACGTGCGGTTTCTCGATAACCAACCACAGCGCGAGGACCTTGGGCCCCCATCAGCTGCTGGCATACCTCGATAAGCTATCTTTCTTACACCTAAAAAGACTTTTTTGTAGTACTAATTTGTAAACTTTATTTACGTCTG
Organism: Brenthis hecate; assembly: GCA_951806755.1. Lineage (NCBI taxonomy): Eukaryota > Metazoa > Arthropoda > Insecta > Lepidoptera > Nymphalidae > Brenthis > Brenthis hecate. Next base: position 21,054,081 of record OX638251.1, read on the forward strand.
GGAAGGGTTTAAAACCGCTAAATTCGTCTGGCGATTTGCAAATATTATTGAAAATTACTCAATAAATACGTGATTAAAATTTCAGATTGCCAAAAGTATGTTTTTTGGAATAAAAAAAATGAGTCTTTGGAGAGGGCTGGCAATACTTTATAACCGACAAAAACGTCTGGGGTTCTTTTTTTGAATTATATGAAAGCTAAATTAAAGGATTAAACAAAAATCAAGTTGCCAAAAATATGTTTTATTGGATATTTATTTCGCAAATGTTGTATACTGCGCAGTAGCGAAATAACCGCTAAAGCTATACCAGACTCGCGGGACTGGACTCGCCAATTCACGAAATTATATTTTTTCACAATTTCAACTTGCCAAAAGGACCTTCCCAAAATTCGTCGCGAGCTCTCGGAATAATAGTTGCGCTCACTGTCAAATAATGAAATAGAAATTATTTGCATTGCTAATTACGCAAAATATTATTTAAATAGCTTCAACATGTGTTCTGGTAAAATATCGTCATGTTTAAAACACGAGAACGCTAGAATCCAAAACCAAATAATAATAGAACGTAATACTTAAACTAAAATTTTTTTACGTTAGTTTTGTAGAGGTCATAGTATAATATTCCATAGTTTAATTATTAAAAATTATATTCACGTTTAATATATGTATAAAATATAGTGGACAACAATTAATATTTATTTTATTTTTTGTGTAGAACGTAAAATGCTACAAAGCTCAAGAAACATAAGGTATTTTAAATCTATATTAATATGTTAGTATAGTATATATAATAGTATTATAAATGTGAGTGTGTTTGTTTGTTTGTCTGTCCTTCTTTCACGTCGAAACAGGGTGACATGGGGTGACGGATTGGCGTGATTTTTTGTGTGGAAATAGCTTGAGGGCTGGAGAGTGAAATAGGCTTTTTACCACGGGAGATTATCTAATTCTCACGGGAATACACGTTATAATATAATCAAAAAAATATTTTTGATCAGAATTACTTGAAATTTGGTATTGCTCTTAAATAAAATTAAATAAATACGTGTTTTAGCATTTTTCGAAATTCATCCTATAAGGGGGTAAGATAGAGGATGTAAGTTTGTTTGAAACTACCATTTTAGAGATATTTTTGTAGTCTAGGCGCGAGTGAAGCCGCGGGTTCTGCTAGTATTTAATAATTAAAATTTGCTAAATTGATTAAATTATAATAATTTTTAAATCAATGTTTAAACTACGAGTAATATCTTTGTTTCGGGTCAATTTTTCATCGCTCGACATTTAATAATATCAACCATAACATTTCCGGATTGTTCCATGTCCTTTTGACACGTCACTAGTAGGTACTCGCCCGAACGAATTTAGTGTGAATAATTGAACAAAAGCTTTCAAAGCCTTTCTATATGCCAAATTTCGGGAACGTGAAAGTTAAGACATAAAAAAATACAAAATCCTTTCAATTTATAAATTAAAATAGTAAAATGTTACCTGAAAAAAACAATTTTGAAGAGAAAAATGAAACCACCAATAATAGCAGGTATTTTTCTAATAGTACTTGTTGTATGTATGGTATAGCTAAATAAAAAATCAGATTATAAGAAGGGTCATTCATGTTTATAAATTTAAATAGTTTTGTAACTTTAAACTAATTTAAAATTCATTATTAAATCCCATTTACCTTGAGTTACAATATTTAGAAGTACCAATTAAATAAGGTATTCAAATATTGTTACATAAAGATAGGTAGAATTATTATTGAAAAAAACCGACACCGGCAAAGAAAATATACTTAAATAAAAAGAACATAATGGCGTTCATAACGGTTTCAAGTTCGAAGTCAAATAGTGTCGGCGATGTCATCAACTTATGGGTCGCGCTTGTTATCATCACATCAACTTTTTGGTATAGTTATGTTATGTAATGAAATATTAAGTCATTTTCGTAATATAACATTGCGGAATCTTGATTCTAGGTTTGTGCGGCAATTTTATAAGAGAATACGGAAAAGACATCAAATTTTCTCACGTACTTGTGTGACGAGTGTACATGGCTATTCGCTTTTTGATGTCGGAACTACCTCAATGGTCGACAGATTTTTGTTATAGATATGATTATAATTATTCGTTTGCTGAAAACTTCCTCGAAGGTTTTAATTATTTTATGGATCTAACAGCCGTTTAATCATAGTATTTGAAAAATATTTATAATTATATAACAAAGAAGAAAATAGTCGTGAGAAAAATGAAATATTCTTACAGGTTTACTTACATTATTTAAAACAAGCTTATCATTATACTTCATAATATATTACCAATTACCAATCCTAAAACCCTTCCTCTCCTACTATGTATAATTAAAAAAAAAAATTTACAATTATATTTCCAAAAGAACATTTGTATAAACATTTAAAAAATTAAATGTATGTAAAATTATAGCAAAATAATCTTATATATATATTTAAAAGAAAATCTAAGGGACCGCTAGCACTTATACAATAAAATAATAATAAATAAATCTTTAATTTTTATTATTATTTTTCGAAGCAAAAGAAAAAAATATATACTTACAAATAAAAAAAAACGCACAAAAATATCCAAAAAGCAGTTCACTCAACGACGTACAACCAGGCAATGGATCAGCTGTGGCCGCGCTCGCGTCTTCTATCTGCCTCGCAATGCAATACTAAGTGAGGCAAGAATATAATCGCATTAATCACATATAATATCAAATTTAAAAAAAAAATATATAGCATTTAAATACATTGTAATTTAGAAAATTATAGTTATGGCACGTAATGTTATCTCAGTAAACTGTGACGTCGACCTTAGTTGCCAATAGGATAATGATTGGCTTCAATTCATCTTTCCGGTCGGACTGATTGAATGGAGGAAAATCGTTTAATAGTAAGATTGTTAGAGTTTATTCTGAGATGTTACCCTATTATATCCAATCGTTTTCATAACACAAAGTGTACTTTTGTAGTACGAGTAATTGCTTCGTTTCTAATAACATTTACATGGTTATTGATATTATTTAATGTGTGTGGTAAGCTCCTTATAAAATATGAAACAAGATAGTTCTTAAGGCCATTTCATTTTCGCAAAGTAAGCAAGTAAGTTTTAGTTTACTTTATAATAATGGTAGTAGGTACGTTTTGACGCTTAGTATGGAATAGATTTTTTTCAATTTTTTTCTTTCGTGAATTTTTCCCATGTTTTAATAGTTATTCTGCTATTCAGGGTGAAGACAAATCCAACAAAACAAAGATGATAAAAATCAGCCCAGCAGTTCTCGAATTATAAGTGTTGTAACAAACCCGACTTTATACTACTTAAAGTATAAAAAATACTTCAAATATAGGTACTAGATTTTTTCAAAATCCTTCCAATTTTTGATTAATTAATTAATAGTACGTGGGCAGTGTTTTTTTGGAAAATCATGTTTTTTTGGAAAAGATATAAAAATTGAATTTTTTTCAGAAGAGATATTTACTATGTATATTGATAAACTTAAAAAACAAAACCTTATCTAAATACAAAATTTAATCCATATATGTATAATATATCTACATTAATATTATAAAATGGTAAAGTTTGCGAGTTTGTGACGTTGTAGGGGTAGTCTCTGGATCTACTGAACCGATTTAGATGAAATTTGGTAAGAAGATGGTTTGAGACCCTGGGAAGGACTGCTCGAGGCTGAGTCGCTAGTATACATATATAATACAAGAATTGCCCATTTAATAATATAAGATAAATGCTATGCGATTATACATACTGTATAAATACTACGATCGTCATAATTTTCGCCAGATTCACGGACTTTTTTCTCCTGATTATAAAAAAATACCTAATAATTTACTTTAATATTCTATAACATTATGTTTCATTATTTTAAGTTACACTATTATTACTTTTTCTATCGGATCATAACGACATCTTGGAATTGTAAAAAATATAAGTAATCGATATTGTTAGAAATATATGTAAAAAATATTTTCAAAGAATTAACTTTTATTTATGAATTACTAGCAGAACCCGCTTCTTCGCTCGCGCTAAAACTACAAAAATCTCTAAAAAGGTAGATTCATACAAACTTTCATTGCCTATTTTATCTTGGATGAATTTTGAAAAATGCTAAACATACATATTTAATTTTGCTGAAGAGCATATACGAGTATATACCAACTTTCAAGTTCTGATAATAACTTTCAAGTTCTGATAATAATTTTTTTTTGGATTGTATTATAACGTGTTTTGCCGTGGGAATTAATAATCTCCCGCGATAAAAAGTAGCCTATGTCACTCTCCAGCCCTCCAACTACCTCCAAACAGGACAAACAACAAATAAACAAACAAACAAACACTTTCACATTTATAATATAAGTATGGATTTGTAAAGCTGTAGAGTGTAGAAAGAGCCTACCTTGATCTCCTGATCGCATGAACAATTTACTTACGTAGCGCCGCCGTTACCTATTGCATTGTCATTGAAGTTACAGTGTATAGGTACACCGATATGCTACCAAGTCATTGGGTTTCAAAATGGATTCGATGTTATGAACCGGATGTACATCAAAATCGAATACAAATAAATTTAATAAAAAATATATAAATAAAATATTTATTTATTGTTCATAATAACATGGCAAGTAATAGTGACTATTACATGTTACAACCACATATTATGTATAATTATTATGAACTAGCATTGCTCGCGGCTCCGCCCGCGTTCAGATGACCAAAAACCAAACCAAATTTTTAGGTTTTACATATTAGTATACTCTTATAATGCAGTTTTTGTATTTTTTTCTCAGAAATGAGATATTTTCCCGCGATAAAAAGTATCCTATATCCTTATATTTATATGTTGACCCGGCTAACCAGCTACCATCTATATATATATATATATATATATATATATATATATATATATATATATATATATATAAATACAAGAATTGCTCGTTTAAAGATATTTACTTCTTAAGTAAGTGATCTGAATATTTATTTTTCATGAATATTACCCGTTTAATATAAAGCTATTAGCTGCTATGTAATTTTAACTAACGGCTAGTAAGATTAACTGTCAGTTAGTTTAACTGTTAGTTTGATAAAGTACTAGTGAGTTTAACTGTTAGTTTCATTAACTGCTAGTTAGTTTAACAGGCGTATCTTCTTCGATTTTCTTCTTCGCCTGTCTTCTGTGTTTCTTTTAATGTCTCTTCTCTTCTCTTTCGTCCATCAAATTACATATTAGTTACTAGCGGCTCACCCTCGCTTCGCTCGGGTTTCTAGACAATTAAAAACAGATCTATCCCACGGGAACCGTACATTTTTCCGGGATATAAAGTATGCTATTTGTTATTCTGATATATGAACTAATACAGTTTCATTAAAATCCAATCAGTAGCTTTTGAGTACTAAGCTGTATAAGTTACTATAGATTTTTAACTATCCCATGTGAACTCTTTAATTTTCCGGGATGAAAAGTATCTAAAATAATGACCGGGGATATAAGGTACCACCATGCACAATTTCATTTAAATAGATCCAACAGTTTCGGAGATTAGCTTGTACAAACAAACAAACAGACAGAGAAACATTTCTCTTCTTACATCCCCCTGACTCGGTTTTTCGCATATTTTTTCTATGTACAGACATTCGAACTCTACAGTTTTATTATATGTATAGATAATATCTTTATGCATCCAAATACTTTTTTGAAGTCTGAACGCGGGCAAAATCGTTTGTCCTGCTAGTAATTAATATGTTAAAAATTTAATTCAGTTCATTTGGTAGATTCATTTTCAATGTACTCTAAGGTCGTGGCAGACACGAAATCTGTGGATTTTTTCTAAATAAAGAGCTACTACCTCAATCTCGAAAGTGAACTACAACTATTTACAAAACCCGTCAAGGAGTTTTCTTTAAATATATATATATATATATATATATATATATATATATATATATATATATATATATATATATATATATATATATATATATATATATATATATATATATATATATATCCGTGAAATTACATGAAAATCTGTTTATAACACGCGAAAATATTTCGTAACGTACTTAAAAACAAACCTTCCAATTGTAAACTTTCTCCTTTATTGTATTCTATTATAAAACAATCAGTCGCTGTATGAGCCGACTACAAAGTAAGACTATATAAGAATTGCCGCTATTTACTATAATAATAACATTACCTAAAGCAATTAAAATAGTACCTACCTAACTTTTCAAAAATGTTCTCAACGAATTTAAAAAAAGGTTTTATATATTGACGACACGTTTGCCTCAGTTTGTAGTGACACTAATTGCTGTGCCACCGATCGCGGGTTCGAGTCCCGCTGGGGGCATTCATTGTAATGTAATGTTTGTACTCCAGTCATGGGTGTTTATATTTATAATATGAATGTATTTAAAAAGTGTAAAGGTAGTGGTAGCCCAGTGGTAACGCAATCATTTCTGACAAGATCACCACTTGCCTTACGGTGAAGGAAAAACATCGTGAGGAAACCTGCATGTCTCAGAGAACCTAACAAGTTTTCGAAACACATGTGAAGTCCGCCAACCCTCATTTGGCCAGCGTGGTGGACTATGGCTTATTGAAGGGAGGCCCGTGCCCAACAGTCCCACTGTTAAAAAAAGAACTGAATACTAATATATGTGTAGTGAATCAACTATCTGGTATCTATAACACAAGCCTCGTAGCTTACGATGGAACTAGAAGGTGCTGTTTGTTAATGTTCCAAGATATTTTTTTATATTAGTTTCATTCTTATCTAGTATACAATATACACAAAGTAGTCTTGAATCATTTCTACTTAACTTCTTATATATGATAAAGGAAACGAGAGTGTCAACTTATCAGCTTACTCCCCCTATTATAATATTTGAAACTCGTATAACAAATGTAGAGACTGAAATAAAAGTAGAACAAACAGTAAGCATGCAATGTTCCGAAAAAGGATTGGTATAGGTACAAACAACAACAGGTTGTGGTCTAATCCGAAAATATTTGTCAATGCATGTACATTAACAAATATTTTCGCATTGGACCATATTATATAATCGTATGATATGATCGATAAATAATAATTATATTAATTCATGGTCTGAATAGATCGACTCTAAATAGTCCAAGATAGTCAAAGACCTAATTTTATCTCATATTTTTTATTTCTTTCTAGCTCACTTTACATAGTATTACGTACGTGAACACAAGAAGAAATCGACATTTAAGCGAAACCGAAATTGCGAAAAATCTATAATAAACCTATCTCTTGTAGTAGAAAAGATAAGTATAACTGAAAACGAACTGAAAAAGATCTAAGAAGAGCTGGATCTTAGTAATAAAAATAGCGATGAAATAATATTGGTATACGACATACATATATATGTACGTGGCTAACTTATCAACCCGGAAGCAATTAAATTATGTTCAAAATTCGTAATAAAAATATATTACAAAAAAAGTATATCTAACTTAGAGGTAAATATTATTTATTTAAGGAAATGCTTTACAAATAAAATATAGATATAACTATTATCTATATATATATATTATAGTTTGGTAATAATTATTAAATGACTTTCTAAACATAAATATATTCCGCATAAGATAAGAAACTATTGGATATTCGAATCGACCTTGAATAATCTAGTTTTTTCTAGGTTTGCCGTGATTCTTTAAGATGTAATCACGAAGTACCCTCTCACGTGGGACATTTGTTGAGAAATTTTTAATATTATCAATTTAATAGCTGCCTAATAACACGGTTACCCCATGATTTTGTGCATATCTTCTATTGCATATATTATTATGTGGGTACATACATAATATATGTTTACCGTGGTGTTGCAAAAGACTCAAGGCTTAAACTTGACTTCTCAAATCTAGTGTGTAAATCCTTTAGAAGGACAGTTTATAGTTTTTCAGAATTCTCTTGAATGCAAATGTTAATGTTAGCAATGACTTTTCTCTATAAAGTCCTAAATAATGAAGTTGACTGTTCCGATATTTTTAATAAATTTGCATTCCACGTCCCACCTAAAATACCCCGACATCCGTGCAACTTGTTAGAAGTAGGTGTCTACAGAACTCACTTGGGAAAGAATTCCCCTGTGCCAAGAATGTCGAGATTATACAATAATATCACAAAAAAAATCTTAAGCGTAGACATATGCCATGACAGACTACCTCAATTTAAGCGCAAAGTTATCGAATATTTATCAGAATTGTAACCCTTCGACTTATCGCTAATCATTACTACGATAAATTATGATATTTTTTTTTGTATTACTTTGTTTTGTGCGTTGCTATTAATTCTAATCCCAAATTGAATTTTCTTGTTTTATTGGACTGACTATTTAAATATTATTAACTAATCTATTCTAATTATAGTATGTCTAATTATGTAATTTTTTATATTTAAATTGTCATTTATTAATTTTATAATTTAATTTCAACTTTATTTATTAACTTATTATTATTATTTAATTTTAAATTTCCATTTTGTAATTAAATGTTATTGACGTGATTTAAAAAAAAAATAGAGCATGCTGTGATAACCTATTACTAAAAGAACATTAATGAAATTGTTAACACATGAATATTATGCCGTTTTTAATGTATCTTTTGTTGGTTGTCCTTTAATAAATAAATAAATAAATAAATAAAAGATATTTGGTAAGATATTTGTAATTGTTCTTATTTTAACCGGTTGATCGATGAAGCTAATAAAATTTCTATTTTATTGTTTTGCCATAATAAAATGAGCGTGCCAACCACATAACAAGTTATTTTAAACGCTATATTATATACATATATAGCTTTAAAGATTTAGACGATTCGGTAGGAGATATTTGTGTATGGTAATCTACCTCTTAGAAAAGTTTGTCTAAAACTGTGATAGAATAAGAAAGGATCCTAAGTAAAAAAAAAAGCAAATTCTGATTAAACCTCTTGATAAATTCTTTCTTCATTTATAAAAGACAAAATCTGACTTTTTGGAAAAATAACTAATATGTCATTAGAAGACCTTAATTACGTGAACTTAAGGGTTATTATTAGCTTTGGCCACGGAAACCTAAAAGCGAAGTACTGAAAAATATTAAATAAAAACAATTGATGTATATTGTCTCTACATATTGGCAGTACATACTACTGCGGAAATCGGGAGTTTTCGTTGATCATACCCGGCGTGCATTTTGGTTAAGAGAAAGTGCGGTAGGTACTGGGCATCATCTAACAGGCATTGCCAAAATTGCAGAAATGTAATTAAAAAATAGAGAGATAAATCCTCTAGATACCTTGTTTTTTTTAGTCCAAATGAAATATTGTAAAACAAGTCTATATTTAAGATGCGAAACAAAATTTCAAAATATAATGGATCAGGTTCTTAATTGGATGACTGATGAGACTAGAATAAAGGATGCATTTGCATTAGGTGATTATATATCCTGATAACTATAAACGAGATAAAAAAGTATTCTGTGTTGATAGTTGATACTGTAGGCACGGGTAATTTACACACATACACACACTCACACACACACACACACACACACACACACACACACACACACACACACACACACACACACACACACACACACACACACACACACACACACACACACACACACACACATATATATATATATATTATTATTATTTATTTTTGGGTGTGGTGCCGAGGTCGGCCCTAGCTACGTTGACCAGTTATGGTCCATTGTAGCTCCCTTTGGAATGAATTAAAGTTCTCCGCTTAGTCCTGTTGACTCCAAGAACTTCCAGATTTTCCGAGCGGGGAGCATCTGTATCTCTGCATGAGTGGACCGCACGAGCAGAGGATGTGCATAGCAGTTTCCTCTGTCTCATGGCAAAGTCTGCATATTGCGGTCTGACTGAGGCTATATATATATATATATATATATATATATATATATATATATATATATATATATATATATATATATATAAATTCAATTAAAATAAATACCGGAAAGACCGTCAGCTGACACTTTGAAGTTAGGCGGCAGTATCGCCTATTTAAATGCATCAGCTGGCGAGGTTTTCCTCGACTTATTATATTTTTTTGGGTGTGGTACCGACGTCGACCTACGATGTCGATGATACGACGTCGACTAGCTACGTCGACCAGTTAAGGTTCATTGTAGCTTTCCTTCGACTTCCGTCAGATGATTTTTTTTATTAATTACAGCAGTGTATTTAAAATCAGCTAACAAATTTTCATACGAGAGAAAATGACGTCTATTAAATTATTCGGCATTACGCTTCAACGAAATAAATATTATGTGTAAATACTTCAAAACTAATAAATATATAATCAAATTTTGTTAAAAAATAAATTTTGAATTTATTATTATCAAAATTAAAATTCTACATTTATTTTTTAACATAATTTCATTGACTTTGTGTGCGTACATTTTCAAATATTTCAAAGCCATAGCGTTTGTATGCACTTTGGTTTGCATCAAAGTATATATAGATATAGAAGTATATATATATATATATATATATATATATATATATATATATATATATATATATATATAGTACATATAGATTTCGAATTTTCTTTTTTCCGACTTTGTGAATTTCATAGACAATTAATTTGGTTTTTATTACTTAACTATTAGTCAGTAGTTATTGTGTTCCCAATAAAATAATAGGTAGATATTTACCATTTAATATTTTCCTATAGCTTTACATTCTGATGCGATGAATAATTTAGTTACAGATTCCTGCCTATTTGTGAGAACACGATAGAACGCTGTTCTACTTTGATGCTCTAACTTAGTTAAATGAGCGGAGCGCAGACTTATGCAAGTTGATTATATTATGTTCTAACCTAGATTATAGATAGCTATTCCTGTATAATACTGTAACGCTGCAAAATATTTACACGAATATGGTTGCCGTTAAATATTTCTGTTGCAATTTCATTATTTTATTTCATAATGATTAATTCATTAGCATTGCCCACGGCTCCGCCCGCGTTAAAAGGACCAAAATCCAAATTTTTAGGTTTTACATATTAGTATACTCTTACATTACAGTTTTTGTATTTTTCTCAGATATGAGATATTTTCCCGCGGTTAAAAGTATCCTATATGTTGACCCGGATAACCAGCTATCACCATACCAAATTTCATCAAAATCCCTCCAGTGGCTTTTCTGTGATGCAGTAACAGACAGACAGGCAGACAAAAATTCTAAAAACTGTAGATTTGGCCTCTGTATCGATAATAATGTTTGTTTGAATGAGATTTTCAAAAAAATATTCATTGTACAGATTCGCCTTAGTTACAATTTTATTATACCTATGCATAGATTATGGGAAATTTTACTGTAATTTTATTTTTCCTCCGACGGAGTGCTGAAACGGCTTAAGTGATTCAGTCAGTCATGATCAAATAATCCAAATGATTACACATTATGCATTATAATAGAACTAAGAAAAGTAGGTACTACGAGTATTGAATATCATTGTTCTGTTTTATAAAAATTAGCTGTCATATTTTCGTTTAAGCTACCTTTAGTCATCTTTATAGTTTGTTAGTCTAATGGCTAGCATGTAGGTACGTGTAGCGAGGTCCGGAGTTCGATTTCCGGTTCGGTTTTATCACGAAATTCTCTCAATATTAGCCCGGAGCTAGAGAGCTGGCGGTGTAACACCCCCGTGCCTCAGAGACAATGATAAATTGTCGTTTTTACCCCTTTTCCCACACCAGTTATGTCAAAAAGTCGCCCACCGAAATGTAAGTTAAAGCTAATTAATTACAAGTTAAATAAAAATTGCAGTTACGTCATTTCAAACAGATATGCACAATATCTCGTGCATTCGACTAGTTTCAGTAAGATTGGCTGACATAACGGAAATCGGTTAAGACGTCATTATCTACCTACCGTTTTCCACCCAATGTCATGTATAAAACAATACACATATCTTTATCTTATATATCTCTACATAATAATAGTGTGAAATTCTCAATTGTAAGCGAGTTTAGTGGACTTCGGACCCGTGGTTACAATGTTTTGTTACACTGGTGTAACTAACGAGCATATCTATGATCGATGGTTTCTCTAATGTAACAACCGAGCATACCTATGACCGATGGTCACATTATTACATCAAAGACTATTTATTACGTAGGTATATGTTTGAAGCAAACAGACGGTCAGATACGGTTAAGTTAGTTAAGTTTTATTTTTTGATTATGTGACAGGTCCAACTTGGATAACGTACAGGTAGACTTGGATAACGCACAGGGAAGTGGCCCACTTCGGTGGGCGGTGGGGGTAGCCCATTTTGATGGGCGGTTGCTCCGGGTACTTCTCTGATAGCAGAGTGGACTGTGGAACAACCCCATGGTTATTGTGGTCTACTTCGGCAGACCTACCGTCTGGGCGTCGTAGTTGAGTGCGTAAGCGATCCTGCGACGCCCCATTTAGACGGGGGAAGATTTTGTTGGTTCTAGTGGGTAGTACTGGCTTTTCGAGCCTGTGAATCTCACATAACCACCTGTATTTCTACAGGTGGTATGCGTAAATGCATTTCCCAACATAAAAAAAAATTAGGTTAAAGCAGTGACAAAGCACGAATCGAGCGAGCGAAGCGATTGTGCCGGGGCAGCATCCAGCGAGTGCCGTAAACGATTAGAACTTATAGAACCAAAAATGCTTTGGAAGAATTTAAATATTAAATGAAAAAATTATAAATGAACTTAATTTTAATGGCTAACCTAAAAATAATCAAAGGCTATCGTTTTCTTAGTGCACACATCAGTCATAGATATGCTCAGTAGTTACACCAGTGTAACAAAACAGTGTAACCACGGGTCTGAAGTTGCTTAGTGTACATATCAGTAATAATATTCAGTACAACAAAGTATTATGGTAGTTTGAGACAAATATTTTTTGACAATGTTCACCATCAATTGATGGAAACCACCTCGGTGGGCCTCAGATGTACCATGCGAGTAGCATCTGGCACTTGTCTGATAGCAGAGTGAAACCTGGGAATAGCTTCCTGGTCGTCTAATTCGACGGGCTAACCGTTATACGTTATGGTTAAAAAAATGTTTTAACAATTTGAAAATCGCTTTATATAGAGATCGAAACCAAAACATTCTTCCCTATATTCAAAGCAAGCCAATTACGTACTACGTACATTGGGTTGCCATTACTTGCTCCAATTGATAAATGTGGTGCATGCTCGTCTTGCCTGTAATCATATCTTTGTTCGTCTTTTAACGGAGCAATGGATACAGGATGCACGTAATTTTTCCCATATGAGTATAAAAGTAAGTCTGCTTTTACTATCTAACTAGCATTGCCCGCGGCTCCGCCCGCGTTCAGATGAGCAAATCAAATTCTTAGGTTTTACATATTAGTACACTACATTACAGTTTTTGAATTTTTTCTCAGAAATGAGAAATTTTCCCGCGGTAAAAAGTATCCTATATGTTGACCCGGACAACCAGCTATCACCATACCAAATTTCATCAAAATGCCTCCAGTGGTTTTTCTGTGACGCGGTAACAGACAAAAATTCTAAAAACTATAGATTCGGCCTCTGTATCGATAATAATGTTTATTTCAATAAGATTTTACAAAAAATATCTAATGTACAGATTCGGCTTAGTTACAACTTTATTATATATATAGATTCGAGGTTTAAAAAAACGCACGGTTCTGTTCACATTCAGTTTATTAATCTAAAGTTGAATATGGGAGTATATATCTTGTAGCATATAATCTACTACATTATCTATTTAATATGTGTATTTGAAGAAAAATAGTTTAAAATTTATTCATATTTAGTGCCACAAGTTGCACATTCGTTACAGTTAGGACGCCCAAGAATGATCATTTTGTCGTTATAAAGAATAATTATATATTAATATTTAATATGAAAAGTATTACCAAATACTAAAATGTGATATATAAGCATTTATAGTTGAGCCTTGATATTCTTAATAGCAATAACCCAGTTCTAAAATTTATATAACAAATTTAGTAAGGAGTAATACTAATCATTTTTTTCAACATTCAATTATAAATGATATAATTGAATAACATTTCATTGTTAAATCATTCGTAGTCGCCCTCTGACACCGCTATTATATGCTTTTATATTTATATTAGTAGTATTATATTTTAGCAGAGTGATACAGTCTAACATATGTATATATTTCAATATAATTTGTATAAAAATGTATTTTTTTCATCCGAAAATGTATCGTTTATTTAATTTTTTATATTTCATTTAGTCAAAATTAAATACTTTCAATATAATACCAAAAAATATGTATAAATTTCTGTTTTTTTTTATACAAATTAGATTGAAACTTAGAAATTGAAATTGCTATCTAAATAAAAAATATTGAATATAAAAAAAATACAAAAAAACAACAGTTCGAAAAAAATGACTATACAATAAATAATAAAAGTGATGAAAGCTATAGTTCGTATATTTCACACATATAATTCATTACTTGTATTTCCTATAAGACTACTTTATCTAAATATTAATGATTACATTAATAACAAATATATATGTAGATATAAAAAAATATGACTTAATCGTTTAAAAGAGGTTACGAAGCAAAATAAATAAAAAAAAAACTCCTTCGATATCGTTCTGGTATTACAGGGTATCTGGAGGTATGTTAGAGATTTAGGATGTTTAACTAAATAAAATAAAAATAAATATATATAATTTTTTAATTAAAATTGGGAAAACTAACAAAATAATTGATGTACGAAATTTTTAATTAAAATTACATAAGATCTTAGCATTACAACGTGAATGGACAATGTATAAATAAATATTTGTGCAATAATGAAATAAAAATTCACTTCATTTAAAAAAAAATGATTCAAGAATTAACGTTCGTGTCGATTGCAATATCGAAACGTAAAAGAACGTCACTACTTATTCCTATTACGGGAGTTAACACATTAATTTTAATATAACATACCAATCGCCAAAATATTTTAGCCTCAGAATACAAAGAATAGTGGTTTTTGGGAGGGAAATGTAATAATTGTGTTTTAAAAATAAAATAAAAAATTTACAACAGCAAAAAATAAGATAAAATAAGGCGTAATTTTTGGACAGATTTATTAATAGAATAATAAAAGCGTATATTAAAATAATTTACAAGCCTCGAAGACATAAATAAAAGAGAATATATTAAATATCATCTGAAAAAAAGATACATGAAAAAAAAACAACATATCTGAAAAAAAAATATATAAACAGAACAGAATAAAAACCTATAAAAAAGCACTTACGCCTTTATTATTCTAAAAAAAATGGTAGGTTAATAAACTTAAAACAATATAATGATAAATACGTCCATTTACATCTGTAAACGCCTCATTTTCCGTTCCATTTTCCTGCGTTTCTTCTCCTCTTGCTCGGTGGGATCCTGAGGGGCTTGTTGGAAGAACCATGGACCAAGTATATTGGTCCAGAGCAACCACAATGCACGGAGAGGCAAAAATAGCAGTAAAAGCCAGAAATAGTTTGAGCAAACGGCCAAAACGTGGGTAATTGATGCCAGAATGACGATATCCTTAATATGCCTGCAAACAAATATTGTGTAGTGAGTAATAATTGATATTATATGTATTAATGATGTAAATACGATTAACTGTTTGTATTGCTTCATTCTTGCATAGTTTTGTTTAAATTGAATATATGTACATTTAAAATAGAATCTATTGGAAGGCTATGGTGTCGTTTGCTTACAAGTTATGGCTGCAGACACATAAATAATAAATATCCTCTTTAATTGTAAAATGTTACTTGAGAAATTTCAGTTAATTTAAATTAGAATTTACTTCAATAAATGAATACTTTTTTAATTTAGTGCAAACTATTTTATTGCCGTCCGTATTTCCGTCGCAAATATAGTAAGTAGCAAGTCAAAATCTGCATGTAGTACGATTATTAAATGTCAGAGAATGCATAATTAGAAATACTTTGAAATCGCCAACAAACCTTGTCTATACAAAAACATTATATGAAGCAGTTTAATCAAAAAGTTATATTATGTTCAAAATGTTATACCGAGTGTTTTGTTCATATTTCAAACAACTATTTAAATTTTCTAATGCTAGTTTTAAACCTTATTTGAACGACTTTAAAAAGGAATAGTTCAGTTCTATATTATATAGGTACTATTTAGAACAAATAATCCCTCCAAGCAACCGAACGACTAAGGAGATCAACAATAAGACGTAAGGTATCCTACCTTACGGCTGGAAGAAATATCGGTATTTGAAGGGAGTGATGAAAAGCAAAGTGCTGGGAATCCATCTCAAAAAGAACACATTTGACACATGTATGCTACCATACTCGCTTGACGTACGGCTATGAGACCCGGTCCCTAATAAAACTTCACAGGTAAAACCTTGCAAAATGTCAGCGTGCAATGCTAAAAGCTAAAGCTAAGTATATTGAGATTGAAGTTAAAAGACAAGATCTGCAAAATGACTTGACATCAGGTCCAAAACAAAAGTTACCAACATACGCGAGTTGACCAACTAAAATGGAGGTGGACTGGGCACCTACTGAGGAGTAGTGGAACAAACGTGTGACGGTCTGGTACTCCAGGAATGGTAGACGTAAAAGAGGACGCCAGTTAAGAAGATTAGGGATTAGTAGTAGACTCATGACGTTCAGTAAAAAATTGAAATAATTTAATGCGAAATAAAATATTTTGAATTTGATTGGAGGATGAGATCCGCTAAACTTAGGGCCACTGTGTAGAGTCCAATGGAGACAGTTTGAGGAGGCCTTTGCCAAAGGGCACTAGGAAATCAGACATATTATGTAAAATTTAATACAATTTTATCTATAAACACTACAGAGTTACAATTGTTACTCCTGTAATAAAGACTATTTTATTAGTTAAATACTATATTATTGTACTACAAATTAAAAAAAAAATGTTTTTTGCATTTATGTTACCAATATATTCGCCAGTTGTGAACGGTTTCCATGATTATTAATAATTATATAGATAACAGAGTAATGTCATAAGAAATATTTTAAATTGGTTTTGAAGAGATTTAACCTTTTTAGTTGAAAAAAATATTATTACACTCTATTGTACCAAAATAATAAAAATAGATTAAGTGGCGCCCTGAAATACTAGGGTTAGTCACATTAGATATACCATAATGTATTGAAGAAACAATATTATAAAAGCAACAATTTATAATTATTTTCGTCAGTCTACAGTAACTACCACGCAAGCGAAGTCGCGAACAAAATGTAACATATCAAGCACCATTTGAAAGAATTAAGTAATTCATATTTGATATATTTTTGTGTCACTCACTCTCCCATACCGCCTTCCATGTTCAAGTCCAGGCCGGGGTCCACAAGGAGGCTGTTGTCGGAATAGCGAGGCCGACTTATGTAGCACATCATCTGGTAGCACGCGACGTAAATTAATGTCACAAACAGATTCAGGAACTGAAACAAATATAATTATTTACATCGTAATTCAATATTTTTACTTAGTATACCATTTGTTTTATAATATATTTTTTTAATAAAAACTAAAAATATCAAAATTATAGTTTGTATTGCATTTTTTTTTCATTTAAAAAATGGAAAATTACTCACTATGCTTGTATACGATATACTCTCAAAATAAAAGCCCATGGTAACGAAATTATAAAATAATCCCGCTCCTAAAGCCATGTTCCTATAGAAATACACTGTTGCAGTGTTTTCAGTCAGAATTTGCTTTGCACCCTTGGTTGGGGCCTTACCCTTTTGCTGAAAAAAAAATATATTGATTATCTCATTGCTCTTTAAAACTATAGTAAAATCGTAATTTAATATTGTTTTTTACAAGTTAATGTACTGTATTCGGCCCTTTTTTAACGCCGCACTTCTAGGCACGGGCCTCCCTTCGATACGAGGGGGATCAGGCCATAGGCCACCGTGCTGGCCAAGTGCGGGCGGACTTCAGTAATCATATGTCTTTCGAAAACTTGCTAGGTTCTCTCAGACATGCAGGTCTCCTCACGATGTTTTCACTTAATTAATGTACCTACTGCACTTATTTTTATTATAAATTTTATTTTTTCTTAAATATTATCATTTACAAAGAGAAGCTTCAAGACTGCACATAGCAAGTTTGTTAATTCAGCATACGCGATTTTAATACATTATGATTAATTAATTAAAGTGTATATATAAAATCAAGTCATTTTTTCACATATGAATCCAAGAAATTTTATTATCTATCTATGTACTATATTTTTAGTTTACATTTTTTTAGAATTTTTGCCTGTCTGTCTAGGTTTTATATCGGGCATCATCCTAAAACGCCGCATGTTGAATAAATAAACAAAAAAAACTATATACATTTAAACTGTAAGAACTACAATTTAAATTTATAAAAAAAAGTTTTTACAAGAAACCATAACTAAAATCTCTTCTTCTTCTAAAACGTTAAGTCATTGTTGACAAAATAGAAATATATGTACAATGTACATATATGCAGATACAGCCGCAGGCATTGAATAGTAAAAAATACAGTTATTCCATAATTGTTTTGTATATAAATGTATTTTTTTTCTTACTGGCGGCATGTAGTATCTATTCCTGTTTCCCACACTGAGAAGCAGCTTTACGCCTTTTTTGTACGCCTCCTTTAAAACCTAGGGTTGCGAACAACCCTAGTACAGCTCTTTCTAAAACAAAATAGAAATTGTTGTAGCCTTATAGACATTTGATTCATAGCATTTGAAACAACTACTTATATATATTTTCTTAGATTTATGTGATTATTTGACATTTCTAATTAAACTTTTTTCACTGTTTTATTTTGTATATTCATGTAAGGATATATATAGGTATATTTCATACATATATAGACATGCAATATACCTATCTCATATGGTATATGATAAAATATTGTGATTATACCAAAAGTAAGCACTATACTTATTATAGGTTTCAAGTAAAATAAAGCATATTACATATCATTTAATCATCTTCATCATTTTCTTGCAATCATTTTTATCACATATAATGTACATAGTCAGCAAGTATAATTATAAAATTATACATAAAGTATAAAGTAAAATTGTAACACAGCCAAATTTATATTTAGAATTTCAGAAGTTAAATTTGTAGTTTAAAAAAAATATGTGTCTGTGTTATTACAAACTATGACAGAATCACTTTCAATGAGACTTTTTCACTGTATAGATAACAAACAGAACGAAATGTAGGTTATTTTTTTTTTCATTCGCTTTAGCAGATATTCAAAGATATTACTTGGGCTCCACATTATACATGTTTCTATAATATAACACAAGTTGTTAATTAGAAGAAGGTAAAATTTGTGAGTTTGGATGAAAGATTTAAACTTTATTAATATAATAATATCTTTAAAATTACTAATACAATGCTATTATCCCCGAGTGGTGCAAGGTTTCAGAAATTGGATTAGATATTTATTGCCAGAAATTGTATTGCCATAAGTTACCAAAAAATTCGCCAGGATATACTTGGTCCAGAGCAAGCAAAATATGTAGTTCGCTATTGTCATATAACTTTGTAATTTTCAAAATAATGCATGATTGAAATTGGAAAATAATGTAAATTCAAAATTTTGAATTTTGTCTATTATATTGTTTTCAATACATATAACCAAAATAAAAAAAAATATATCATGTAAAATAATGTCAATTCATTTTCATTACATTAAATAAATTTAACAGTAATGTTTATACAAAAAAACTTGTTTATACTTTGTAACAGTAATTAATACTAGTAATAGAATTCAAAAAGTGGCTGTATTGTGAATGTGCATGAAGTAAATGTACTAATGTAGGAAAAATGTTAGTTAATAAATTAAAATTTCTAATGATCTGGATAATGTTAAAAACTATAGGTAGGCACTAAATAAAATTTAATAAAGATTTTGCGTGAGTAACCATAAAGGTTTAACTAGTCTTTAAAACCATCAACAAATAACTAAAAACGGAATTATGTACAAATTATACTTTAGGAATGTTAACATAAAATTTTACACGTATAAAATAAGAATAAATTCTTTACATTATGGTTTATTTTCTCCATATAAGAAATAAAATAATAACAACGAAGTAAATTACTTACCAAACGCACAGCCACTGAATTCAGTGAATTATCAAGTAAATTTAAATATTTAGAAGATAGATGTAACTTTCACAAGTGCAATTAAACAATCTAAGTATTCAAAGAGTACCTAAACTCGAAAATGACTAGGGAGACAGCTCTATGATCCGGGACCACAGCACCAATGTCCAAATTGACAAAAAGTCTGTCTAGTGTCAAGTTACGTCACGACTCATGACGTCTACCAAAAGTCAGTCATCTATGTGGCATGTGTTCAGAAATATGGGAAGCAATTTAGAAATTTATAAAAATATTACAATATACATGACTTAAATAGCAATAGTTTAATTCAGAAACATAAATATAAATTTATTTAATTATACGCTTTTCAAAAAATATACAAATATAAATTAGTGTCACAGACAAAGACTAGAGTTTTAAAAACATTATAGTCTATCTATGTCATGCTGGGTACACACCGACCCAATTAACGCCAACGACGAAGGATATTCAGCGTTGACTACCGCACGTTCGTTGGCCTTCGAAGGTACGTCCAATTACATTTAGAGGTAGAGCAAACGTTCATTGGCACTTGATTCCGGCTTTCAATCGCAATTTGATTATGGATGACGATGAAATAATTATAATTACTAGTTTTATATTATGTTCTCCTAGCCGATTCCGGCTACGGCGGCTAATCTCATTGAGATTAGCCAACTGCGCAGCAGATATTATAGTGCTCAAGTGTACGGGCAGACACAATTGCACTCTTTATTCCTATCGCTCTCATACTCCGGTGGGACGACCACTCGACACGACCGGTGAGAGTTACGTGTTGACGGATTTACGTGCTCTCCGAGGTACAGGGGTGTAACACCGCCAACTTCCCAACTCCGGGCTGTTAATAAGACTTACTATACAGAAAGACTCAATAACTAAACTTTTGGCCCGACCCGGGACTCGAACCCAGGACCTCCGGGTGTGCAGCCGTACATGCTAGCCACTACACCACCGAGGCAGTTAGTTTAGTTAACGAGATAAAGCAAGTACAAAAAAAAAATTAAGCGAAAGGGGAGATGGTGGACAGCCACATATTTTAAGTATAGAAATGCATAGTGGAAGTAAAATGATTGCAGACTTACAAGAAAAAGAATATTGTTTATTTGTCAACTTTAGCAGAATGTCTTCTCAGGATTTTGAATGGTTGTTGAGGTGTATTGGACCAGAAATATCAAAAAAAGATACAAATTACCGTGAAGCAATCACATCGCAGACACGCGCCAACGAACGATCGTTGGCGTTCGCTAAGTTGTTCAGACTAGACAGGGCCAACGAAATCCATTCGTAGGCGTTCGTTGATTCGGTGTGTACCCAGCATTATAAAATCCATAAAAACAATCTCGTATGTTAGGTAAAGAAATGTACGATTATTTTACTTAAAGTTTAAGTGGCTGTTACTCATTATTATTATATCTTAATAACAAGATTAAATACCTACTCTAATATTTCATTTCATTTACATGTTACATGCGTGGTTACATTCTCTTTGGTTAGATGGTTCATGACGCGGTTGCAGAGAGAGGCACATATACTATGAGATATTTTTAATAATATTTCCCAAAATTTAATTTAAAAGTTAAATTTTAAAAATATCACAGACTTATAATAAAAATAATATTATATTTATAAAATAAAATACATTTTATGACGAAGTTTTTTGTAAAGCGAGAGTGTGCTTAAGTTTTACGTTGAAAATATTTTGCTCTCGCAACTCGCTGTACCGACTACCGAGTGAGAGAGCTATTTCGTTTCGTTTTATTGATTTTGAATGAATTTGTCTGAAATGAAAAACTGAGTGGAAATTGATAAGAAAACTACAAATTAACTTTTGGAAAACTCTTTAAAGAGAAGCTTCTATAAAATATGAAACTTGTAAAAGATATTGTGTACAAACCTTGACCCTCAAATTAGAAACTACATTTTAGGAAAAAAACTTTCGGTGGGTATATTCTCTTAGCGAAATATATAGCAAAAATTTTATTGACTATAATTTATAATAGTGAATTATCGGTTGCCCAGTTTATAAATTGTGCTAAGTGTTTGTTATTATTTGTTCTAACCCTAATCTAAACGTGTCACTAAAATTCTTATTAGAAGAGCAAAGCGAAATTGCAAATATAAATATATTGCACTGTATAATTGGCAGCGATTGGACATATTTAAAATTCTTAACCTTCTCAACGAATCAGTCTCCATATCTATATAGAGTGAAATCTATATGATAAGTGTTGAATTATAATGAAATCAGCTATGTTACAAATTGCAAAGTTTTATTATTTAGAATCCTATTCTAATTGTCATTTATATGATTTTAATTTAAGTTTTTACATATGGTAATTTTTATAGCTTAGATTAGAGCTTAGATTTCGAAACATTTATTTTTTATTTAACACTAGTGGCTAACATTCGCTTCGCTTGGGTTTGCCTCTAGAAAAACTGAACGAAACTTATCCCACGAGAACCGTATAATTTTTCGGAATAAAAGTAATCTATAGGCTATTCGAGACTATAGTTTATCTCTGTGTCAAATTTCATCCAGATCTATTCAGCTGTTCTGGTATGAAAAAAAGTGGGAATTAAAATAAAAAAAATAAGATGACTAATGCAATATGCATCAGTCTTATAGCATCAACATATTTGTTCAAATTTGATTGCAAAGCAAATGTATAATATTTCAAGCTTGTGTAGTTTATATATAATTATATTATTACCAAGAAGCAAAGCAAGTTCCTTGTTACATGAAATAAATTTTGTTGTAAATATAACATTGGTATATTTTCTTTAATTATTTAATATATTAGTTCTGTGCTTTTTTATAATATATCACAATTATACAAATGTGTTGTGGTTCAGTTATATATACTTATTTATTTTTCTAGATAAACAATATAAATGATACGAGAATTTTACGATAGTTCCGATGAAGATGAAATGGAAAGTCAGTATCCGATAGATCCAGAATGCTTGGTTCTAACTCGGCCTGATCGCGATATGCATAACCGTTGCTGTGGGGGTAAAGCTTGGTGCATTAAGGTATAAAATTTTAATTGTATTAAATTTTTTAGATTATTTAAGCTAAAAGTGCTAAGTTATCGAAAGTAAAAGAATCTAGCACAAATACATTTTTAATTCTAATTAATATTACTTTTAACTCAAGTATCTCTGAAAGCAATATTTTTTTTAAATAATCGAATGAAGGAAGTCAATTAACTAAAAATAACAAAAATCAAGTAATACAGATATATAAATAAGTATACATATATTAAAGAAATGGTGAGCATTAAGATTGACATTTTAGGGCCTATCCACTCTAGTGCTAGTGATAGTGTGGATGCACTCATTGTTTATTGTATAACAATACTTTAAGAGAACAATATCGGACCAAGAGCAAACAGCAACCGAGCAATCGAGAGAAAAGAGAGTGGATCGGTACTTAATATTAAATGAAAACTTAAATACCTATAATTTTTTTTCAAGTAATTTTTAATACTGCTTTAAAAAGTATGAGTTGTTAGTGTACAAATAAAATATGTATCATACAATACCTTACCTTGATCTATGAAAGCTGAATATTTAAATACAAACCCAGGTATATTCTTTTTATATGTTAATTTAAATTGTAGAATATGATGATGTGTTAAAACTTAATATAAATATTAGTACTTGCTATTAAAACTTTATATATTTATATTTGCTTAGAGAAATTTTATTGGGACTTTTAAAATTTTGAGAAGATTGAAATTAAAATTTAATTTGAGATGTATGATTTTAAAATTATGAGAGAAGTGAATTTAGATGGTTAGTGTTTGTTTTTATATATGTTGTGGGTTGTTTGTATATATTATAACTATTAGTAGTAACGATCATATATTATGCTTACTAGCGGCTCTCACTCGCTTCGTACCGGTTTGCTCTAGAAAAACAAAAACAAATCTATATCACGGGAACCGTACATTTTCCGGGATAAAGTAGCCTATGTGTTATACCAGACTATAATCTATCTATATGCTGAATTTCATCCAGATCCTTTCAGCCGTTCTTGTGTGATTGAGTAACAAACATCCACCCAAACTTTCACATTCATAATATAACAGTATAGATTACCAGTAGCTTAAATAAAAAGTTAAATAAACAACTATTTCTTTAGGTAACATTGATTCTACATAACATAAATGCTATATATAAATAAAAATGAATGTTGGTAAGGGTAAAAACTAATATAACTCCAGAATGGCTGGACCAATTCGGCAAATTTTTTTTTTTCGCATGTTCCTTAAGGTCCACGGAAGGTTTAATAAAGAGAAAAAATGAAAAATTAACGAAAATAAAAGTTATATGGCTAACGCTGGCTAATAACTATTTATATCTATTTAAAACGTACCTAGCGACAAACCCGAGCGAAGCGAGGGTGAGCTGCTAGTATATTATATATTAATATTTTATTATGTCCGCCTTTCATCATCAATCAATCATCAATATATTACCTAAACATCTTGAGCGTTACAAGTTTATTTGTTTGTATGTTGAAAATATTAAATGGTCGCTATTAGCAAATGCCCCGATGGTTCAATTCCTATTATAAAATTTTCAAATTTTACTATTCTGTTAAAAAATAAATAATGATTAATATTAGAATTACAAGGGATAATGTTACACACAAAAATGCGCAATATATTGCATTTTTAATATTAAGAAATTTTATGATGCCTATTATTTAGATTAGCGTGACTTAATTCAATAGTTTTTTTTATGTGCAAGAGTTTACAAGTGCCTATTAACTTCAATGGGCTATTTGCACGATTGTGAAGATATAAGGCAGTAGAAAAAGCGACCGTGTATAGCTTTTACAATGTTAGAAAACGCTCACATTGTTTAATTTTGTTCTTAAATAGGTGTGGTAGTATCAAAATTTGTGATATCTTATTTGTTATACTTCTTTTGGGACATTTGGAAAAAAATATGAGATTAAAATTTTTACGATGCCAAAAAGCGACGGGATGAAGTTAGCTGATAACTGTTTGTTGCCATGGTAACCGTTGTTATTGTCTTACAAATGATATATCATATTATATTCTTTCCTTATTACCTCGTCTGTCGATCGACCTTTTAAAGGTCGATGTCAAAAAGACCCCTGTCTGTCAAGCGACCTTTTAAAGGTCGATTGGTCCCGATGTTATTTAATGTGTGATTTCTCGCATTTAAAGTATATTTATTTTTATCTAACTTTTGTAACGTGTAAAGGAAAATACAAGCAATAATATCATACTACATTTCAAAAAAGTAATAACTCCAATAACATAATTTTTTGTAATTTGTGCAGACAATGTATTTAAATTTTGGCGGTCTTCGAACTCAATACTTGTGAGTAAAAAATTAATAAAATAGTGCAAAATTATTAGTATAAGGATTGGAATATGATGGAAGGGTAAGTAATTAACAGTTTGTATTTCATAGGATGTGTATTGAATAAAGATTTTATACAGAAATTGTTATATTTGTCAAACATCGTAAGCATTCACGCGCGCTAAGTCCTTATATTTTCACTTTTTCTGAATAAAAAATACACTAGCGAAAGCATTATATTTTTATTAACATGATTTAAATTTATAACTAAATAACTACGTATAATTGAATTTGTAAATTTTCTATTGGATTTTAAGTAATTATTAATATAATAACACGTAACCCAAATTCGAGCCGCCATTTTTGACGGCTGTTGGATAGTATGGGGAAGGCTTTTTAATATTGATTAGAATATTCAGATTGATGTTTTTTTAGCATTATTTGAAATTTAGTATTTTATAAAATTATTTTAACTGTTTTCCTACAAAAATAAAAATTGTTTTTCTTTTAAACAGAACGATTTTTATTTTACAGATATAATTTCAACTTACAGATTACTTTGAAACATTATAAAAATAAAAAAGCCTAACTGCATAAAAGCTAACTAAAAAGATGAAAACAAGTTGACGAAGGAATAAAGTATTATGCAGTTGGTGACATACATATGTACATCTCGCGACAAGAATGAAACGTATTTTTTTATTTACAGCTTTTTAATTTTATTAGACATTTGAAGTTATAATAGGTCTTTTGAAATTGCCGTTCTACAATACTTACTTGCCATTGGAAACGTAATTTATGAATGGCCGACAATAAATTCTATATTTATTTTAAAAGTATGGAGTTCTATTTTTGAATTCAGTCGTTTGTTTATTAATTAGTGTTTTGTTTTCACTACATTTGTTTGTTTTTCATCAATATGAACGCAATAAAAATACGAGTTCCATCGCGGTAGCAATCCCGCACAAACGGCTCGCAATATTAATGACGTGTACGGAGTGCCGAGTGAACACTACAAACGAACGCACGACTCGTTATTGGTCTGATCGCTTCCAACATCGAAATTTTGATCTTAAAAAATTAACCCCGTGGTCGCCCGAAAACTAAAATCAGTAACGACGCATTAAAGGCGATAGTGGAAGCTGCCGATACTCAATCTGTGGATGAGATAGCAGCAGCTTTTAACGTTAGCATTAAAACAATATTGGTACATTTGCATCAAATTGCATCAATAGCATGGGTGCATATTTTGATTAATAGAAATGAAAAATATTTATAAAAAAAAAATACTTTAACTTTCTGTATATTAAACGACAATTTCATAGGTATAACCTAATATTTAGCAATTTCTTATCCCAAATTACCTCTAACATGTAAGTTGTGTTCTTTTAAATTTTTTGTGATCACCAAAAATATTTATTTTGAGGCCCCATTCGATTGATTTGGAAGATTTTTTACAGAGACACAAATTGGCGCCTGATATCCGCCATTTTAATTTTCAACTATTTTTAATTTTCAACTATAATGCGAGTATCATAGGCTATATATAGCTTATAGCACTCGCGTAAATACGACACTAACGACATATGAATCATCAAAATCGGCCCACGCGTTTGGTTTCTAGAGTGCCACAAAGGAAAAACATACCTATGTACATACATACATACATAGACTGATAAACACATTACCCTCCTCTGCGTCGCGTTGTCGGGTAAAAACTATGTTTATTTGCATCTCTTACACTAGTATCATGTTGCATTTTATGTTTATTGTAGCTGCACCAAAATTGCTTAAAACATGCCTTATTAGATTACAATATTATGATCGGTGGGGTGAACAAGAAAGACCAATTGTAGGCAATGTAGAGCGGAAGCAAACAAGGGTGTAGTATAAAAAACTCTATAAAAACTTAAAAAAAAATATAAACCGACTTCCAGGCTCTAAAATGTAAAAAATAACTAAACGGAGGTTTTCATTTAGAATAGATACCTAATCAGATATTTTCGAAGTCGGTGCCAGCCGACAATATTGAAAGATATAAATATCTAATAAGTAAATATATGTTTTACGTATCGAAATATATTAGATGTGCTTTGCATCGGCTGGCACCGACTTCGAAAATATCTAATTTATAATTATACCACGCCTTTGTTCGTTTCGACGACGTGACTGAACATCGAAGACGTGCTGAACTTTATATGGGAGGAGGTTAGTATAGCTACGTATGTATCTTTACTTAGTGATAATTAGAATTTGTTGCTTTTAGGGTAAATGCTCATCTTTTTTTTTCAATTACAAAAATATGTATAAAAGCTTCTACCTGCCAGCAATATTCATTAAAAAGTGTCCTTTACTTAACAAAAGGCATCCAAAATTTTCAAGTTCAGATTTAAAACATCTGTGAGTACTAATTACAAAATTTTTATACTCTACTATAATTTTGTTTACTACTATAATTACGCAGTCCATTAAATACTCAATACAGTAACTGGCACAATACTTCAATCTTATAAAATTAAAATTAAAAATTTAAAAGTAACCCCGACATGTAATTCGCCATTTTGTGGCGGCGGCCATCTTGGATTTGAAATTTATCGTAGTGTGTATTATACTAGTCAACCCTAATTCATTTGATACCCATATTGAGGGAGTTGTGAAATAATATGTAATCCGCTATTTTGTGGCGGCGGCCATCTTGGACCGATTTTCATCAAACATAGCTAGAACACTTCCGAATAATTCACCTTTCTAAGAAAAAACAAAAACAAAATCGGATCATCTCTTCCGGAGCTACTATGCCACAGACAGACAGACACACACACACAGCACGTCAAACTTATAACTCCCCGTCGTTTTTGCGTCGGAGGATAAAAACAGTTGAAAAAAAATAATTCCTGTCCGAATTAATATTTGAAGTTGTTTTATTTTTTATTGATGTTTTTATTATCATTTTATTTCCATAACATAATCTGTTCAGATGTGATGGAATTGGTCGTATCCATACTTTTTTAGCTGTCCCTATTAATTCTTATAGTGAAATTGTTAGTTTTCAGAATAGATTTCTGAAATATTCTAATAAGGCAACATGTCTTTTTATTATATTTTTCTAATTTTAAATATCACTAAATTGTGAGATGTTCATATATTTTAATGAAAATTTAAACAGAATTTGCTCTGCGATCCAAAGTTTGAGATGACGTTTTTTAGTACTTATTTTAAAGTGTTTGGTTTATTGTTTAATTCTCGTAAACTAAATAGTTATAAGAACTCAAACTATGTCAGTATAACGTATGTGGACTAAACTATAATATAAATGATTATCCTAAATCTCTTGATCTTCAATGCTCTCAGAATTAAAGTATAAAAAAACCTCTTTTTTATCCAGCGCTAAGTCGCTATGATTGAGACATGTTATTGTAAAAGCTTGTGGTATAAAATAAATGTACAGTGAGTTGTGTTGTTTTAATCAATTAATATAAAATATTGTATCAATTATTAAATTAAATTATAACTTTTTAAAATAATAGTTTTATTTTGTAATAATTCCTGTTTTCATACTATATACTGCTAAAAAATCACTTTCAGTAATTTCAACTTAGAATTAACTATATATTATTAAATACAATTGAACTCATTTATATATATATTCTTAGTATATTTTAAAACGGTTCTAACGGTATAAGCTTTATATATAGCTTATATATAAAAATTTTAAGAAATATTGTTATTTTAATGATGCGTACATATTTCGCGCAGGTCCTCAGAAAGTAGCCGACAGATGCGCCATATTCTTGTAAAATGACAGCGACAGTTGAGGGGTTATATGATATTCTATAAATATATGATTGTAATATACCTCATATGCCTTATTTAATTATTTTTTTAATTTATCATTCCTTTTACAAACAGAAATGTGACATACGGAATTAAATCTTTAGCTATTTTTGTTCTGTTACGCCAAGAATTATAACTACGTACGTGCGTACATATGTACACACCCATGTTTTCTGGTAATAATACACATACATCTATGATATTTATGAGTTTTTTTTTCTTATTTATTAATTTATTTACTTTAGTAAATTTTAAACCACTTATTTATTATAAGAGATATCTCTTCCGGATTCCATTGATTGAGCAAAAAACAATTTCTATCAATAAAATATTTGTTTTCAGGACATATGTGGGATTATATGTGCGGTCTTGACATGGCTGCTGATACTTTACGCGGAATTCGTGGTGATGATGGTCATGCTCCTGCCCGGCCTAACGACCTACCCCCTATACAGTTATATAAATATAATAATATTCCAAACTCTAGCGTTCCTTGCTTTCGCTTCACATCTAAGAACAATGTTCACAGATCCAGTAAGTTGTTTTTTGTTTTTTAATTTTAATGAATACAAACTTGATTATATTGTGCCTGCTTACTAAATTTAACTGCGCTGTTTTGAATCGTTTAGTGTTTTGTTTTTAAATTTGTTGGACTTAGCATGTGCGTGATAATGGTGAAATTTGATAGAAAATTTGAAAAAAAAATATATATGAAAAATTGATTGTTGAAAAATCTAACAACCTATCTATGAAAACTACATTATTTATAAAAATATTTTCTTAAACTAAAATATATACATATATACTAGAGCAGGTTCAATTTATAAAAAAAAAAACAACCTGTATAATGCTACCCGACATTAACGGGAATAGAGAACAATTTCTATAAAGGAAATGACATCTTTATAAAATAATGAAACAGAAAATGAGTTTGATAAGTTGACTTCGTTTTTGAGGTAGATATTTAATTCGAATGTGTTTTTGTGAATATGATAATAATTAATTGATACGTGTATTCGTCAAATGTTCAACGATTTTATACTTATATTATTTTTTAACGAATACTTTAAACCTAATGCAAATAAGCATGGAATATTTATTTTTGATGTAATTCTGAATGACTACCTTTCTAGATTTTCGTTTTTTTTTTTCAAAAAGTAAAAACGTTTGTAACTCTCTCTTTTTTCGTAAAATGTATTTTTTTAATAAAAAGGTTAAACACTTACAAACAGAAGTATTTAACCTTTTTAGTTTTTAATGTAACCATTAAAATCATATTGGAATTTGTATTTCTATCATTAATCTTTCATTTTTGATTCATTTTTGATCATTTTAACAGGGGGCGGTACCCAAAGGCAATGCAACTAAGGAGATGATCAAACAGATGAGTTTCCGTGAGGGTCAAGTTATATTCAAATGCACTAAATGCTGCAGTATAAAGCCGGAACGCGCCCACCACTGCTCTGTATGCCAACGTTGCATCAGAAAAATGGACCATCACTGTCCGTGGGTCAATAACTGTGTGGGAGAGAACAATCAGAAGTACTTTGTGCTGTTTACGGTGAGTTTGTTGTACTAGTTGTTGCCCCCCGGTCTGTTTCCGTGGTAGGTGCTTCATATAATTTGTAATGTTAGCGTGATGCACAATTTGTAGGATCGAGGGATGCTAATAAAAGATTTTTTATTTAGTACACTAGCATTGCCCGCAGCTCTGCCCGCGTTCAGATGACCGAAAACCATATTCTTAGGTTTTACATATATACTCTTACATCGCAGTTTTTGTATTTTTTCTCAGAAATGAGATATTGTCCCGCGGTAAAAAGTATCCTATATGTTGACCAGCTATCACCATACCAAATTTCATCGAAATCCCTCCAGTGGTTTTGCTGTGATGCGGTAACAGACAGACAAACAAAAATTCTAAAAACTATAGATTTGGCCTCTGTATCTGTATATGATTATCATCATGTTTATTTCAATAGGATTTTCAAAAAAATATTTAATGTACAGATTCGGCTTAGTTACAATTTTATTATATGTATTAGACTAATTACTATTTATTCTTCTAAAATCAGATAATAAAATGCTCACGCGTTTCATCTTGTCATTGTGCCCAAAACATTCTTCTTCTCTTTTATTCATCATTCATTCTATACCATTTTTAAAATCATATCATATGTCTCTTTTACTCTTAAAATATCATTTCACGCATACTCATCTTGCTAATCCCACACTCCGATATGTATTTGTAATCAGATGCATAGACATTAGGGTAGAGCGGCACAAAATGTTTTAGTTTTTTTTTCTTAGCTTGGTTTGGGTGTAGTATTTGTAGCTTATAAAACAAACAAAATTATTAAAAAAAAAATTACTTAGCATTTTGAGGTGGCCCACTGATTGTTAAAATAAATAATTAATTTAAATTTTTGTGTTGAATGAAAAAAAATATTATCGCGTGATCATCTTGAAAACATTCAAGAATTGACGAATAAAGTTATATATATATATATATATATATGTAGCATATCAACTATCTGGTATCCATAACACAAGCCTTGTAGCTTACCATGGAAATAGATGGTGTTGTATTTTAATATCCCAACATATTTATGTTATTTATTTATAATTTCTTACAGTTCTACATAGCGGCAATATCGATCCATTCGCTAACTCTATCAGGGTACCAGTTCGTCACGTGTATAAGGCACGAGTGGCGTGATTGCAGCACGTACTCGCCGCCCGCTACCGTCGTCCTCCTCCTGTTCCTTATAGCAGAGGCTTTGCTCTTCGCGATATTCACCGCAGTCATGTTGGGCACTCAGTTACACGCTATATGGAATGATGAGACGGTATGCTATCTGATTTATACTATTATACTAGCGACTCACCCTCGCTTCGCTTGGGTTCGTCCCTTGATTCCCCATACGAACTTTCATCCCCATTTACACCCCCTTAAGGGATGATTTTTGGGATAAAAAGTATCGTATGTCCTTTACAGGGGCACAAATTATCTTCTTACCAAATTTCATCTAATCGGTTCAAGTAGATCCAGAGATTATCCCCATACAACGTCATAAACTCACAAATTCACAAACATTACCTCTTTATAATATTAGTATATATAGATTAACGGTTAGTATGAAATAGATAGACTATATATTATATATAATACTAGCACTGGTTTCGACGTAAAAGATAGATAAACAAACAAAAACACTTTAACATTCATAATACTAAGTATGGACTAGGGACTATAATAATAACCTTTGAGACGTTTAAACCTTAATCTCAGCCGTGACCATGTGCGATGTAAAGCGTTCAAGTCTTCGAGAACCAAAAATCGGATTTATTTTGATTTTTGGTTCCCAACCAAACCAACCACCAAAAACCAGAAAAAAAGAGAAAAAAGCAGAAAAAATCCAAAAAAATAGTTTCATTTAAAATGTCAAATATTCGCGTAAATCAAAGAAAGTATTAGATTAAATATATAAAAATAAAAAAATAAAAATGTGATGGGACATTAACATACAGCACTAACTAGGTAAGCTACGAGGCTTGTGTTATGGATACCAGATAGTTGATACACTACACATTACTTTGAATACATACATATTATAAATATAAACTCCCATGCCATGACTGCAGTACACACATTCGTGCTTATCACACAAATTAATGCCTCCCGCGGGACCCGAACCCGCGACCGCTGGTACAGCAAGTAAGATCACTACAAACTGAACCAAACGTGTCGTCAAATTATTATAATTTAATAATTTTTACAGGGTATAGAGCAATTGAAAAAGGAGCAAGCGCGTTGGGTGCGCAAGTCGCGATGGAAAAGTATACAATCTGTGTTCGGACGGTTCTCTATACTTTGGTTCTCTCCCTTCACTCAGCCATCGCCTAAGACCAAGTTGGAAAGCTACTTATACAGTGTTTAATTCCAGAATGTTCCACTTAAAAGGTAATTCACTTTTATCAATGTTCTCGGGCAATCGATTTGCCCCCGATTTCAAACAATACCAGTACTTTTATTAGGGATGGGCGATTAATTTAGTCGATTTTGTTTTATGTCTTATTTATCGATACAACAAATATCTGTATGGACCTAATTTAGGTATTATTTTTCTATATGGATATGTAATATCTTTTTTTTAACCGAATTATTTGTTATCAACGGCCCGCCCGTTTTTTTTTTTCATTTACAATGTGTATTGAGATGTGTAATTTATTATCTTAATTTAAAATGATGAAAATATTTACACTTGACTGATGTGGTTTTCGTAGATTTAGTTATAGACGTAGCTGGGTAATTATACTTGTATGTGTATTGTTAAATCGAATAAATTTAAATAAAAAAAAAATAATGTAACAAATGTTTTTATGTATCCCGCGGGATTTGAAGTCCTTTGGTGTTGTATCGAGTGTAAAATAAATTTTTGAATTAATCGATAGCAATGTTTATATTATAATAATTAATAATTCTAAATCGATTAATATTCGTAGTAGTTGAATAATGTTGTGAATTTTGAATGGTTCCATATAAAGCCCGTAAGCTACGTCTATGTATAGTGTAAGAACAAATCACTTGCATTTATTTAATATGTTATATATTCAAAAATTGATATAATCCATTCAACGCCTTACAAATCTATGTGATTGATATCGTAATTGTCTATGAATTTTTTAACCGTCTTACCACAAAAGTAGGTTTTAGAAATTTTCGTCGTAATTTATGTTGTTTCAAATTTTGCCGCTTAATTTATTAGATACAATGTAAAATATTTATTTATAAAAGATTGATTTTCGATAAATAAAATTGTTTCGCAATTTTGTATAAAATGGAATTCAGTTTTTTTTATAATTCGTTTTTTTAAGTAAAATTAATTTATTTATGTAAATTAATGGGATATCCCAGGAGTCGCAATCGCTTTTGATTTCAACCTAAATGCTGTCAAACCCAAATGCAAGGGTTGTCAAAAAAAAAAAACAAATTTCATGATGAACAATTTTGCATCCTACGTGACATTGGCCAAGTGATCTTTGCTCAACTGTCACGCTTAGAAGCTATTAACCAAAGAATTAAATTGAATAATTTTAAAGTTAACGCACTCTTAGTGTAATCTCGTTGTAAGATACTTATACATGTCAACCCTAAAGACATTTCCCAACTGTCATATAAAAGAAAACATTGTTACACAACTGTAACCGTCCCTCTACTGTGTCCAAACCAACAAACACATTATTATTTTAAATATAAATAAACAATATAAGAACCTGCATTAATTAATGATATATTTCCTTTTTGTACTACTTCAAAATAAGGTACTCAATTTGGCTGTATTTCCTGTATGTTACGCGATATCTTCGTAAATTGTGAATCGATTCCTTTTTTTTTATTCATAGCTTAATATACTATGTATTTATAAAAAAAAAGAATTGGGAAGATATTATTATTAAATTTCACCCTAACGATAAAATTATTCCCTAAAAAATCCATAAAAAAATACTTTTTTAGTGATTTTTAGATATTTTTTATAATATTTTATCCTACTTTTGTGGTAATTCTGGATTTATATCAAAGTAATAAACGTGATTCATTCGGGCACATGATACTGAGTATTGCTCAGTATGTAAATTATAGATATACTTGTGTCTATATCTGTATTGATATGTTAGAGTTTTATCATTTTCTATGTATTAGATACAATATTTGACGCGTATGTATCTCGGTCTTTCATAATACATTTAAATTTACTTTTACTTTTGCATACTTTACTTATATTTAAAAAAAAATGTCATATTTTAATTCGTTCATCAATCAATCGTTTTTTTTTAATTGTATGATATTAGTTTTAAGGCAGTGGTAGCCCAGTGGTAACGCGAACGCATCGAAAATCGAGTGAAACGGGTTCATATCCCGGGTTTCGCACCTCTGATATTTCCATATGCGTATCATTTCTTACATGATTACCACTTGTCTTACGGTGAAGGAAAACGTCGTGAGTAGACCTGCATGTCTGAGAGAAACTAGCAACAGCAAGTTTTCGAAAGACATGCTCAGTCCGCCCACACTGGACAAGTGTGGTGGACTATGGCCTGATCCCCCTCGTATTGAAAGGCCCACTCCCGGCAGCGGGAAGTTAAAAAAGGGCTGAATACATATTGGGCTTAAATACTTACTTAATCACCTGCAAGCAGTAACCATACTCCATTTCAACTGTTACTGTTCAATTCATACTGCACATTCTTGTCTATTGGTCAACTTAAAAAAAAACTTTACTAAAATCATTTAAAGGATTTTAAAACAATATTTTAAACTCATTGCCGTACAAAATCGGGACCAATATTTTGTTAGCCTAAAAGCGTCTCAGTCTCTATTATAGTACGCAGAGTGCCTTTAATTTTATAACTGGTCGACGCCAGCAATCTTTTATACATGTAGATATATTGTCAAGTTAAAACCAATGATCGTACTTGTCATTTATATGTAAAATCATATAAATTATAATTAATTTAATTATTTTTCTTTATAGTTGTTATCAAATTCACAATTTGGCGTTACACTGCTCATTAAATTTAAGTATCGGCGGACGTGAGACGATAGATTAATAGTATATAATTGATTGTCATTTACTTGTATTATGAAAGACATAATATTTACATTTCAAATATCGAAGATTTACTCTGAGTAAAGTTCAAAACACAAAATATTTTAAGTATTTATAATGAATAATGTAAGTGTACAGTGACGCTTAAAATCGTTGTATAGCATCGAGAAATTTGTCTTTGACGCAGATACGTGTAGCAAGTTCATTCAATTAATTCAATTAAAACAAAGAATATATACGGTTAAACAATTCAATTCAATAAAAACAATTAAAACTATATATACGGCTTAAAATGAAGGGGGGCGGTTTCGTCCTCAGAGTGTATTAAGTTTCATTTTATTGTATGACACCAGCAATGAGACACGTGAGAGGGCAGGAACTAT
Organism: Brenthis hecate; assembly: GCA_951806755.1. NCBI lineage: Eukaryota > Metazoa > Arthropoda > Insecta > Lepidoptera > Nymphalidae > Brenthis > Brenthis hecate. The sequence goes on from OX638251.1 coordinate 21,090,503, forward strand.
GAAATATTTTTTCACGTGTCAAAGGAAAAATGGTTTGGGAGGATTTTTTTGAGTAGTCATTTTCTTTATTACAGAAAGTTAAATTGAAGTGCCTGTTTGTAATGTCAAAATAACAGCTTTTTACTAAATGAATATGAAAGTATATACGGTATTAATAAGAAAAAAACATTTTCTTTAATTTTGGTCTGTCTCTCTGGCTGGTTGTCTGTTTGTTCCGGCTAATCTCTAAAACGGCAGGACCGATTTTAAAGGAACTTTCTCTGGCAGATAGCTGATGTCATAAGAAGTAACTTAGTGATATATGAATAAGAAGTAAATTGTTAACGAAACCCGCGTACCCGAGCGAAGCAAGGGCGAGTCGCTAGTTTAAAATAAGACTGTATGTTGTATGATGAGAACGAATAAATAACTTAAAGCAATGCTTGAAGTTTCGTTTATATTCATATTGCTGCTTATTATTTAAATAGATACAACTTTTTTTAAACTTTCAATGAAGTATATATTCTCATAATATCTAGTGAATGCTTTTAACATGAAATCGCCATGAATCTTGTACACGTGTCTGCCTTAATATGTAAAAACGAAATTAATTTAAACTAGAACAAAGTATGTAGTACGATCTCCTTTATTCTCGTTTTTTAAGGATTTTTGTTCCTCTTATACGCTATTAATACTACGAAGTATTTATTTTTTTACAATTATACGAAATGTTAAACAATTGTTAGCGAATTTGCCTTTTTATAACAAAATTCTCTAACATTAACGTTCCGTATAACGCTTTATGCAGCTTAGAAGAAAAGAAATAAATATTTTTTTAACAATATTGATTCTGTGTCCGTTTTCGCGATTACGATGTTCCAGTATCGATTTCTCCCGAATAATCGATTTCACTATGTAAAGTAGTTGCAACTGCGACCCGGACATTTATGTTTAGTCATTTAATTTGTGATTATGACTTACTTTTGGGGTTGCCCTCGTAGGTTAGATGTAGCGAAAATAAAATTCTAAAATCAGCATAGTTCACGTATACGCTTTTACTTTTTACTAGATTAAAAAGTATAAGTACCTTATTTCAATGGTCTACGGTCATATATAAAAATTTTGATATTAATTTATTAGGGTGCACATTTACTTTGCTTAGACTTAGTCTTTCACGTAGGTCTAGATTTAAGGGCAAGGGAATTGAGTTAATATTACATATTTGGTGTGTGAACAATATTGCTATAAACCTAATTAATTCCATATATTATGTATATATATAATTATACTTATATTCTAAATATTTGGTAGATACTTTTAGTAGTCGATGTTGTCTTAGATTTTTAGGTGTAATTCATGATTATAACTACTTTTAAACGGTTCTACATAATAAATTGATTGTTTGAAGTTAAGTTTGATCTTCACAGAAAGCTCTCGAACGTTGTAAAACTTTTTGGCATATTTTGTTTGCCATGTTTACATAGTTAGAGACATCTGTTCATTTAAGCATTGCGGCCTAAAGGAAATTAAATATCACTCAATTAAAAAAGCAGTGGTAGCCCAATGGTAACGCGCTCGCTTGGGAAACTGAGTGAAGCGGGTTCAAATCCCGGGTCTCGTACCTCTACTCGTATCAATTGTCTAACTGCGAAGGGAAACATCGTGAGGAAACCTGCATGTCTGAGAGAACCTAGCAAGTTTTCGAAGGACATGTGAAATCCGCCAACCTGCACTCGGCCAGCGTGGTGGACTATGCCTGATTTCCCTCATACAGAAGGGAGGCCCAACCCCCAGCAGTAGGACGTTAAAAAGGGCTGAATAGATAGATACAAGTAAATATCACTCAAAATGCAAAACTTGTACGTTCAAGAGTAGTTTTATTCATAAATTACATTTCGTATCTTTTGCTAATATCTTTTTAGCAAATAGCACTTTACAATATTAAATAATTTGATTTCATGCTCTTCACGAAATCCCAACAAATGTTCACATACAATTATATACTTCAGTAATGAATTACACCATAGCGTGCCTAGATATGTTCATAATATATTTACATATACCACACTGTACTAGAGTGCGCCTGCGCAGTGCCTACTTATTATAATTAATATTCTATATAAAGGACAAGAATGACTTAATGATTATCTAATTTATTATACATATTTATATATAATACTAATATATTGCTAATTCCTCATTGGAAAAAGGTGAATTCTAAGTGCAAATATACATGTATATGAGCATGTCTCTCTCTTGACTATTACGACCTTTCTGAGCGTCTTTGAGAATTACATATTTTTTCTTAATATACGAAATTGCCATACAATTCAAGCGCCAGCAATATTTTAGTATTACAACGTATGAACAGATTGATGATTGTTTCTGACTGGTACAAAAATACTAGTTGATAGATTACTCGGCTAAAATGAAATCTGTTATTGTTAGTAGTAATGATTATGATTAGCATTTGCTTTTTAATTTAAACGTTTATTGCTTAATTTTTTTAACAAAAAATGTTTATTAAAAATGCAATGGAAAAAAAAAACTTACAGATATACTGTAATTGGTTGCTTTTTTAATTCTATTAATGATTTGAAAGTGTTTCTAAATTCGATATTTAGTTCCAGTTTATTTATTCTAGGTGCTTTATTACTTATTATGTATTATTTAATAAGTTTGTATATATATATATATATATATATATATATATATATATATATAATTACATTTAATAGGCTATAATTAATAAGTATAAAAAAAACTGTTTTTACTTAATATTCTGCCAAACTATCGACTTTTAGTAGTCAACATTGTGCGATAGTTGTGACAGATACACGGTTTTGTAACATATTATATTGATATTAATTCGAAGTGATATATTTTGTTATTTATAGATTGCTATAAGATGAAATATGCTTATATTAAATGTATATCATGTTCTGTCACATTCATTGTACTATTAATTGTACCAACCCATATTTTTTTTACAAAAATGTCTTAATTCGATTCAAGGGCATTTTTTAGTATTTTTTTTTTTGGTATTGGTGTATGATTGTATTTTTTTTTAATATCGTAAATAGTAAAACTTTCATTTTGTTTTTTAAGACTCATGTTTATATTGAGTTTATATGCATTAATAATAAATGTGTGGGTAAAAGTATATCTGGATAACATATTCGAAGCCAAAATTTGAGGATTCATAAGTGGTTATGTTAGAGGTAAAAAGAGCTAAAGTTCCACATTAAAGCTAAAGAAGAAAATATGTTTCTTTTTAATGTTGCTTTTGTTTAAACACAACGAAATGCGTTATTACATTTCTCATTATTCTCACGAAAAGTCTTCTGTGTAAAAATGACCCAACTCCTATAGAATTTTTAAATGCCATATATATATATATATATATATATATATATATATATATATATATATATATAACACATTTTAACGTCATAAATATTAAATATATTATAATTTAATTATTTAATTAAATTATAATATATTTAATATAATTTTGAATTATTATATTAATTTAATTTTGAATGTTGCCACCTATTAATATAAGTCTAGTTATTTATAAATTAACGTAGCCGTTTAGGGTTAGGTCATTTTTGCGCTTACAGTCCTTATAATTTAGTTTTTATAATTGTGTTATCAGAAGCGGTAAATTAAGGATTTGCAAAAAAATTATGAATACGGCTTCCTGCGCTTTATCGAACGTCAGACGAGCTGTATTTGTAATAAATTCAAAATTATACGCAATATATTAAAGAATAAAAGTTTTGATACTTGAATTGATCATTTATTATAATTATTTACTAACATCGACATTTTATGAATTAATTCGGTTAGTGTAGTAGTATCAAAGTTATGTGGCTATGTTGTAGTTTGCCTTTGACTTTTTTTTATTTTTTTTTTAAATTTTATCCTTACATTGTATCTAAATAAATGATCTATTTAATATATTCACTTTTAGTTAAATACGCGTAAATGATAATAACATCGACATCGATATATTAATTCAGCAATAATAGCGCTAGTGTTTGTGTAATAATTAATTATACTGATGCTTCATCGTATTAATTGTGAAAAAAATCAAATGACTTTTAAATTGCATAAATATATGTGAGTGAGAGTTCAAAAATGTTGTCTCGAGAAATGTATATGATATGTATTATTGGCATAAAGCCTATATGTAGCTTTATATTCGCTAGTGACATTATTTTCAAGTAATTCCATTTATTGTTATTATACGCGTGCTATTTGTTTGGTGTTAAGTGAAGCGGGCCCGCAATCTATTTAGACTCGTTAGCTAGTTAGCGAATTTGTTGACTAGAGGTATTTTAAATTTAACAAAGTTACCTTGTTACTATTGCCTTCACGATGTTGATAGATTATCCGTTGTAACAGGCCGAAGAGCTGTCCCACACTTAATTGTTCGATTTAAGCATCCACACTTTATCTATATCTACATATATCCAGAACTATGAACAGTTGAGTGTGATACGGTCTTAATAGTAAGAATATATAAGGACGACAAAACACGCACAAAAGTGACGTAATATAAGGGGGGGAAATGATAATAATTGTTAAATGCTTAATTTTTCAACGGGTAACATTTTTAATGAGCAAAACTGATGTTGAATTGCTGAATGAATTTAAAATATTCATATTAAATAAATGAAATGTGACAATCTAATTGATTTAAGAAGAAGTTCGGTTTTATATATTTTTGTAAGATTATGATGAATATATATGTAATTGCGTCACTTTTGTTCTGTCGGTCTGTTTTTCTGACTGTTCGGTATAAGTATTATTGTCTCAATCGGTAACAATAGCTATATTTCAGTAGGTGTCGTAATCTGTAGTGTTATAAGTATTGTTCTCAGGATCGAACCTCACTGTTACATTATTTATCATTAGGCTATTATATTACTCGTATAAGAATAAATTATTATAAATTGTTCACAAAATGATTTTCAGTAAATGCAACCTTAAAAATTTAGATTTTAAGTAAATTGGTCTGAGCAACAAATTATCTAGACATTTATATGTAAAAATATTGGTAAGCAAATGTATATTTTATCTATTATACTATTTAATATAATATTACTTATAACTTTTTGTTTCGTGGATGCTTACTTGAGCAAGAAATACATCAACTTGAAATTACATGTCTATTATTTAACGTCCTACATAACTCTATATACTTTAGCGACTCACCCTCGCTTCGCTCGGGTTCTTCCCTACTTGATTCCCCATACAAACTTTCATCCCCATTTTCACCCCATTAAGGGAAGATTCCCGGGATAAAAAGTATTCTATGTCCTTTCCAGGGTTTCAAACTATCTTCTTTCCAAATTTCATCTAAATCGGTTCAGTAGATCCAGAGATTACTCACTACACCGTCACATACTCACAAACTTTACCTCTTTATATTAGTATAGATTATTAAAAAGTGGTTTTAATTTTTATAGTCTTTTTTTCTTTCAATAAAACCATACTTATCATCTTTAAAGATTTTTTTCTTTGAAACGTAGAAATTTCGATCGATCGAACTTGCGATACCTATATGAAAATATTAAACGTATCTAAAAATTAATTTACTATAAGAAAGCTTATACTATCCACGAGAGAAGTATTTTATGTTGTATGGTCTAATTCATTTAGAGTAAATTATACATAAATATTAAATATGTTGGGACATTAACACACAGCACCATCTAGTTCTATGGTAAGCTACGAGGCTTGTGTTATGGATACCAGATAGTTGATACATTACACATGACCTTAAATACATACATATTATATATATATATATATATATATATATATATATATATATATATATATATATATATATATATCACTATTGATATTCATTTCTTAAAATATTGTCCTCTGGCACCGACTTCGAAAATATCTAATTAGGTATCTATTCTAAATGAAAACCCCCGTTTAGTAATTTTTTACATTTTAGTGCCTGGAAGTCGGTTTTATTTTTTGTTAAAAACTTTTTATTTTAAATTTTTAGTGTAGACGTAATAAGCAGGTAATTTATAGGAAGAAAGTTTTTAACATATTCGATTAAGCAATTTGTTTAAAAAATATATTTATTGTTGATTTTTTTAAAAACCGCTCGACCGATTTCGATTAAATCTATATAGGACCCACCTGGGAAGTATACCCTTTCAAACAAAACATAAAATTTCCAAATCGGTTCAGGCGTCTTCGAGTAATCGGTGAACATACATAAAAGAAAAAAAGAAGATTCCGACGAATTGAGAACCTTCTCGTTTTTGGAAGTCAGTTAAAAATATAGCCCAATAGATAATAATAAATAATAATGTTATTTGATATTTTTTGTAATTTTCAAATTATTATTCCAGTCTACAAAATATCGCCAAAAAACATGACTTTGTTAGAAACTTACTCAATTTCTGAAGTTAGCCATTTGATTTTTTTGAATTTAGCTTTATTCAATTTTGAATTTACCTAAGTATTCTTAATCAATTTATTTTTTTAATTTGCTATAGTAAATATTATATAATTTAATATAATATGAAGAAAAGTTTTTTTAAATGAGTATTAGTAAAAAAATATAGTTTTGAGGTATATATGTGATAGTGATATCGGCCTGGCTATTTCGTTATTTGACATTCTGATCGCACCGGCTCGCCAATGCGTGGTCAGTGTTAATGGTGCAAGTGACGTAAAGGGAAAGTCTTGCGTAGTTGAACATCAGGTTGAGGCGCGTGAGGCTCCGTTCCCCGCCAAGGTGACCGACTGTCATTGCGCAAAATATCTCTAAACACGCTTCATTTGTATCTCCAGCAGTCATGGTACGTAACGTTTTTGTTATTATTATTTTTTTCTAAACCACTCGCTTATGTGACTTTCGTTCCAGCTTTTTCGGGTGCTATGTTTGTTGGTGCTAGTAGCGGCATCTATATGCCGGCCGTATGATCCCGAAGACGGAGAGTTGAAAGATGTGCTGCCATCTAACGGTCAGTTCGAGGCGTTCTATCTGAAACAGGCGCATGGGATCCCTAACGGGTCGTCGCGACCTGCGCATGCGCATGGCAGTTTCTTTAAGCATCGCAACCCGGCGCTGGTGGATGTAAAAAATGCTGCAGCGTACGGCTTCCGATTTGATGGTATGAGGCGCTTCAATTTTGATGACGACGAAGAATAAAGAATCTTCTTTATGAATATATGAATTTGTAAATAACTCGCCTGTCTAATTATTCTCATACTCACATCTTACTTTTAAGAAGTGCATAGCGAATTTATTTTTGATCTAATCTAAATTATTTAGAACTTCTAATTTTTTTCAAGTTTTCGCTTAAGTTTAATTTTTAATTTTTAAAATTATATTTTTTAAAATTTTACCATAATTGTCCAACTCGGCAACTGTTGGCTTGATTAAAAAACACTTAGAAATCTGTGCCTCAATTTCAAAAACCTCTCCGGAAATATTCCACACGCTTATGTGGACTCAATTTTTTTTTTCACCTCTCAGTTACATCTATGGTTCCACCCCTATTGTTTTTTGTAATTTAACTACAGAATTATCTAGCCATTTACATTAGACCAACACCTAGGTACCAAATTTCAGTAGGTAATATAGCTTATGGTAGGACATGACGAAATTATAAGGGATGCTTTTTAGTCGTTGGGCTACACTACAGAAGTCTTAATGGCTAAAAAAGTACACCTATTTCAAAATCCTTTTAATAAAAAGAATTCTTCGTTCGGATACTTTTACATAATTTTCTTTCATAAAAAATCATGAAAATCTATTTACAATGTTCGAAAATATGGTGTAATAGAACACATAAAAATAATGCACGATTTGAGTACTTCCTTATATTTTGAACTTGATCAAACCAATTAATGTCGTTAGAATTCACCATACATCGAAATCGGTTTAGACGTTTATTCTCAAAAACCAAATAGACAGTCAGAGCCTGTTTTTATAATATTGTAAATTCCTACAAGGTGTATATGAATAAGATTGTATTATAAATGCTATAATAATATACTATTACAGATATCCCATCCCATACAAAGAAAATGGACGGCCCAATTATTCATATTATATGTATTATCTATATTTCGACATTCATCGGGCTATTTCCTTTTACCTGAATAGATGATAAATAGCACTTTCCCGAGAGTTACTGAACTGCATTATTTAAATAAATAATAGATAATAATATAGTAAGTAGTAGTAGATTTTGGTTATAACTGTTTCTAACCAGGGTTATTTATTTTACAAGAAATGCCAGCAATACATTGTACCTAGATTGTAAATTAAATTAACGTGTAGTAGGTAGTTATGACAATTTCAAGTACAAGCATTAATATTCATACACAGCAATGTTTTTATTTTCGGCTTTAAAATAATAATCTATACCTACAATAATAAAACTGTAGAGGTCGAATGTCTGTTCATAGAAAAAAAATGCTAAGAACCGAGTCAGGAGGGTGTAAGAAGAGAAATAGAACAAATCTAGAGTTTTCTTTTCATTTTTTTTGTTTCTCTGTCTGTTTGCCTATTTGTCTATTTGTACAGGCTAATTTCCGAATCTATTAGATCGATTTAAAGGAAATTTTGCATGGTGGTACCTTATATCCCTTCCTTCCTTCTCCTACCTTTAGATATTTTTTTGTCCCGGAAAAATAATGGTTCCCGTGGGATAGATTTATTTGTGCCTTTCTAGAGGCGAATCCGACCGAAGCGAGGGTGAGCCGCTAGTAATAGATAAAATCTTATATACCTACAATCTACTAAAACTAGTGAAAAACTTATAATAACAAAATTTAAAATTAAATTACTTAAATATACACACAATAACAGGTTAAGCTACTCATAAATACAAACAGCGCTACCTACAAATTATGTTGACATAATTATTTCTTGAATGCTCATTAATAAAATTTAGGTAGTATTAAACAAAAAAAAAGGTCTTTTCTTTGAGTTAACATATACATATTCAGAATTGGTTTTTTCCCATATATTCTTTCTTACCCTCCTCCCCTCCCCTTCTTCCCTCCTCCCAAGAGTGCATTAAACACTTTTAAATTATTTCAAAGTCAGTATAATTTTTATTTATTTAATATGTTTAGTGTTATGTATTTATTATGTAATTTTTATTCACTAAATAACTAATTATGTGATTAAACCTTCGAAGTCGATTTTTTATCAAATCTATTTTTAATTTATTAAAACTAAAGTGCTTATCGGGGCATAATTCTAATACCTCTTGACGATAAGGAATGTCAAAACGCTAGCTCTTCTAAGACACACGATATCTCTACAATCATAGGGTCTCATCAGAAAGATATAAGAGATTAAATTCCAATAAATGTTAAAAGCTGTTAAAATACGAGGAAAATAATAGATTCTCAAACATAAAAAGAAACAGCTGAAGTACTTTTTGAAGTCGGTCTAAAAGCGTGTTTTGTAAAACCGGCGTTTTAACCTCCGCTGTTCACCTTCAATACTGAATTCATTATTAAGTTATTTTTCTAAGAAAATATTAGTTATGTATTATAAACAAAGTTACATATTATGTTACCAACCAAACTCGATTTAAATACAAATCTATAATCCCATTTTGAATTCATAAATGAAATATAAAAAAATATATAATATTATTGAAAATTATATTATTATAATGGAATGTAAAACGATTATAAATATCTATCTTCATTAATCGTATTTCAAATAGTACAGAAGATTTCTGGCCGCACATTCGTTTTGTCTCTGTCGCTTTTCCGCCATTTTTAGCTGACGGCTGACAAAGAAACACTCATGCCCGATTTCACCAACAACCCATAAGCTACCACCTACGTATGGGATCCCTAGCTTAAAAGTCCCCTAAACTAGCCCCTAAATTAAATTTCGTTTTACGATCGTCCTTAAGCCCATATTTCGAGCACCTAAATTTAGGGGGCCTTTTAATATTTAGGTGACCCCTAACTATCGGTGAAACAGAAACTGTCCCCTAACAGCCCCCTAACCATGCTTAGGGGATCCCTTAAACTTAGGTGACGTTGGTGAAATCGGGCATCAGTCCACTCTCTATGTTTATGGCTTAGACCAAATTAATGAATAGGTACTATTCTATAATATGAATACGTAATGTAATGCGGTCTAATCTTAATTATTGGCGAATTAAATCAAATCATAGATTTACTGAGTTAATAATGAATCTTAATATAGATTAAACTTTAATCTATATATACTAAATCATGAAGAGGCAGAATTTGTTTGTTTGCTTGAACGCGCTAATCTCAGGAACTACTAATCCGATTTGAAAAAAATCTTGTTGCATTAGATAGCCCGTTTATCGAGGAAGGCTATAGCTATCATTCCGGAAAATGTACGGTTCCCGTGGGATAGATTTATTTTTGTCTAGGGACGAACCTGAAGCGAAGAGAGGGTGAGTCGCTAGTATAAAAATAAAGGCGCATCACGTGACATTTACATTTTTATTTTTACATACTTAAATACAATAATTTTTTGATTTGAAAATTGATCAAATATAAACGAAAAGAATTGAGAATGAAAATCGGTCATTATATGCCTATATACAAAAAAATATGACAGAGACTTTTAATCTAACTTTCCTCCATAGGATATATGCAAGATACCTGCTTGCACTTGATCAAATTTTACATTTTCTTCTCATATGGTGACCTAGATGAGGCATTTTCTCTTTCTGCTTATTTTGAGATTCCATATGGGTATCTATTATTTCACTTTGCCTAGACTAAGCCAAGTATCCGAATGATCAACACATATGTTTCTGACCTAGTGGTGCCAGCTTAAATGAGCGAATTTCTAATATCTACCATTCATTTTCAATCTCATCATTTATCGGTTATAATAGGTGTAACAGTTAAGCATGTAAATAATTTAAATATTCAGAATTGTACCATCGCACTGCTAAACTATGCACTGACCACGATTTTTAATGTAAATGTGGTACCATTTATCTAAGACGTTGTTATTTTAATCGTTTTCACATGTAAATTAGGGAAACAAGCAGGCTTACATATTGATCATTAGGTTGTTAGTCTTTTTTAAGGGCTAGGAATGTCGATATAACTGTAAAAGGGCTTTTCGGTGCCTCGACGGCTGGTTTTGTTTCTTATCGCGTTTCAGACAAGCTCATCCGTTACTTTTGATAGCTAGTATATATCATAGAGAACGTTTTCGTTAATGGCCATTATTTGTTATCTAGAAAACACTGATGTCAAGTTTAAGTGAATTCAAGGAATAAAAGTTACTGGCTTATTTTTATGTTCTCCTTTTATATTCAATGGTTATGTCATCTAGAGTGGTCGTAAAAGGCCACATTTATACTGTACTCTAATTTTATTATATCTGTAGTATATGTATATAACACATTTTTAATACGAATGAATAGGTACCTATGGTTTATCAAAGACATCAAATTAGCTATATTATATTCGGCAATTAACATAGGAGCTAAAGCAATTAGCTTAGGAGAGACGATGGAGGATGTGTTAGAATAAATATATCTTTTTTATAATTAATTAATAATTAATTATTCATTAGCAACCCGCCTTTACTGTCTCGACATCAATTCTGGAAAGTGTACCAACTATGTAGGAAATTCTGTACTTTAGCGGAAAAATTACATCTTATCATGAGAAAAAATCGATGAACGTTCCCAATATTATAGTCAAAACTATATGCTATACTGAAATACAAAAAAAATGTTTGTAATTTACCTGCTACTAATATATAATTAGTTTTTTATAGATTTGATCAGGATTTTATGTAATATATCTTCATTCACAAAATATTTCCCATACTGTCGATGGAGTTTCATTCCATAGCTATCATGTCGAGACGAGCGGAAATGATCGAAAAAAAAACGTAATGAAGACCCTCAGTAAAATATCAATCAGAGGCAATTAAGTGACTACGGGACCGGAGAAACTTTTTGTAGTTGCATTGTAAATGTTGACGCTGCACCCATTTAGGATTTCACGCGATGGGAAACGTGACGAGTCATGGATCCGTCGGGCCCGTAATATAGCCGTCTCGATTCGACACGACCGCCGGCCACATCCTTCCCATGCATTACCAGGGCTCCAGAGCACACCCCACACACCCCACCCCGAACACTTAGCCATACCATAAAAAAGTGTGAAATTATCTTAAGTGGGCAGTCTACGAAACTCCTTTTTAAATTCGGGCGAATATAACGGTACGTTCTAAGTAAAGATAGGAGTGTAGATAAGTTAATAAGATTATTATTATACTTCATGCTCGGACCGTGGACCGGCTTTTTAGGGACGGAATGTTTCTGAATTCGTGTATAAAAAACGCCTGGTCCCCTGGGATCGGTCATTCCGCGGTTGGATTGGGTGCGCGCATCTTCGTTCCGATATAAGGGGGATTTTGAATAAAATTCCTAACATTTTCGTCGTCCAGTTAAAAGTTAGGTGTCGGGTCGTCTTCACGTAGTACTAGTTGATTGTATTTAAACAGTGCAATGTTCAGGCATTCAAATATGTCGGTGAGTATATTATATTCCTTCTATTTTTTATATTTTATTGCGATTTGCTAAATTTTTTTTGTGTTGAATTGTAAAAGAACAATAACACTTACTATGTATAAAAATAAAAATCTTAAATGTATGTATATAAAAAATAACTTAAAAAAATACCCTTCAAAATGTGGTCCCTGTAAAGCTTACATCAATAAAAACATAAAAAAAAAATTAAAAAAAAGTTCTCGAGCTTTTATCTGTACGTCTCTCAACAATAAATCAATCTGTTGTATAGGCTTATCGATCTATAATATTTACTTTACTATTACCGATTATCCTTTGTTATTTGAAATTTCAATTTACATGGTGGCATCGGGCGATGAATGGGGTGCCAGATAGAGGCAAGTCATTGTCGAATGATGGTTTTGTTAACACCTCTATTATGATAGCTGTCGATACCATAAACACGAAAAGAACGTGTTAACAAAACGTATGCTAAGTGCCGTCAATCTTCTCAAATTTATGATTGTTTACACCATATTATTTATTTGACTTACGTATAATATCACAAACCTGAAGATTATACTGTTGTTTGAATTCCCTGTGATTGTGTAATTTACGATAAGTAGTGAAATGCAACTCGTAGTGACAACTCATATATTTCCGGAAGAATTATAGCATTATGTAGATGACTGTACTGTTAGCAATTAGTATTTTTACGTTTGAGACTGTACTTGTACTTTTTTAAAATACTAATTATCCTTTTTAATAGATTAACTGAGTAACTTTTATGTTACGAACACTAGCTATTGTTTGTCAGTTTTCTTTTGTGGCAATTGTATATATACAGCATTTGTCTAACCTAGATCGGTCTAGCCATCTTCGAGCAATTGGTGGCCATATGTAAAATAACAACATATAAACTTGCAACATAGTAAGTTCCCCTTTTTGGGAATTGGTTAAAATCTGGGACCTGTGAAAGTATTATTAATAAAACAAATATGTCTGCACATTTCTAATATGATAAAAGCAAGATGTGACTATACATTACACAATATCCAAATGCAGATAAAATTACCACTTTTGGACTAAAGTATATATTTCAGATTAGTCAAGTAGACTGCTAACTTGTTGATAATTTTTATATTTGGTTTAACTACGGTCTGTTATCCCATGACAGATATAGCCTAAAGACATGGCCTTCTTTTTAGGGTTCCGTACCCGAAGGGTGCCAATTGAACCCTATTACTAAGCCTCCGCTGACCGTTCGTCCATCCGTCCGTCTGTCAGAAGGCTGTAATCTCATGAACCGTAATAGGTAGAGTTGATATTTTACAAAGTATGTATTTCTATAGTCGCTATAACAAAAAATAATATAAATACATACAAAAAACAAAAACAGTTTTTTAACGTTCGTAATCGATTATCGAATTTAATATACTACATAGAGTAAAATTCTCAAGGAGCGTTGATGTCAGGCAGGCGAGCGGTCCTAAAACTTTTGCAAAATCCTATCAGCAGTACAGAAGATGTACTGCACCGACCTCAAGTGATTGGGAAATAGGCAGAAAAATGATGATGATAGAGTAAAAGTCATAATAAAAAGTACATGTACGATGATACAGAACCCTTCGTGTGCGAATTCGACTCGCACTTGACCGATTTTTTATTTTTTTCTTAAAGGAATAACTATGGTTCTGGTTATAAAATAACATATTTATTTTTAACGAGGTTTTGATTGACTTGATACATATTTGTATGTTTGTCTGCGGTGTAATTACAGGACGTTTCATTAATTATCATGTTTTTACTTATGAGAAATCATTAATCATTGGATGATTTAAGTGTTCTATCTTCTTTCATACGGACCTCACTCTGGCGGCGTTGTTTATAAAAATAAATAATTACTTACATTGTCAGTTTAACTTACGAAGTAACTAATAAATAATCTGGGGCTTAATTAATTGTACGATAATTTAAAATTAAAGAAATTTAACATACACATTGCTGCGCGTTGAAATTGAAAATAATTTTGTCAGTTAAAAGAACAATAAAGAAACATTTCTTTTTTAAGTAAATTGTATTGAAATCTATATAATAGATTCTATTCAAGATTTCTAATTAATTGTTTGAAAATATCTTCTATTCAATTAAAAGTACCTGAGGGTCAGTTTTCTTTTTTATTATTATTGTAACACGATATAATCAAGTACTACAAGTACAAGTATGAAGTACTGCTAATCACGAACACGAGTATTGAAAAGTTTTTTAGAATAGAGCATAAAAATTGACCTACTATTGCATTTTTTTATTGAAAAACTCTGTAAAATGTAGTCGTGACGTGTTTCACTTTCATTATCGTCTTTCATTTCTATAATTTTTGGTTTTTTGTATGATTTTTAATGACATATTTGCAGATTTACTGCTTTAGTTTTAAGATATAGGTATTATATATTATAGAGAAAAATGAGGATTTTTTAATTTAATTTTTTACGTCATTTTTGCATTGCGAAATTTAAATAATAAAGTGGTTTGTAAATGAAAATTATTCATTAAATGCATTTTTTATATGTGTATTGTAACATCTTTGTAACATGATAATTTGACATTCCGTGTGTTTCCTTGCAGATGTGCCTCCTTCTATGTTTGGCGCTAATAGCGTCTACTGAGGCGTTTTTCCTGAAATGGGGTTCAGATTCTGGGTAGGTAAAAATTGGTAATCTGAACATAAAATATTCGTATCTTATATGTTTAATTAATCGTAAATATGCCTTTGCGAATTTAAGGTATTAAAGCGATAAGGCGATTTTATTTAGCGAATTTGTAATATATTTTAGAGACGCTAAATTGTAATATACTAAATTATACATTTAATTGTTCCAGAAGCCAATCATCACCGAAAACTTGGGCACAGCCGATATCGCCCTACCGTTATCAGTACATGTATCCGCAGTACGAATCGAGGAAAGTTTATCAAGCGTATCCTCAACATGAGGTGCAAATGCAGCAAAACGTGGCCCCAATACCCATTAGTGTACCAGCTGGCGCTAGTCTCACACCAGTGTCCCTCCAACACGTACAACTAGTGCCTTGTATGTGTCCAGTCGCCCCAGAAGAGGCTGAGAAACTTCAGGAGCAAGTAGGCCCTGGACCTTACATAGCTCAAAGCTACACTCAGAATTACGCCGTTCCGCAACAAATGACAGTCGTTGAATCTCCGAAAACGACTACCAAACAATAGATACCATATAAAATTAACCCACCAATGATGATGTTTGTGTAATAATTTATTTCACCTCTCTATTTATAAATATATAAGACTGATAGATTAAGAATCGTCATGTATTTTTACGAATAAAGTAATGTTAAAACAAATATTTGTTTTATTATATACTAGTGTTCATATTTTTTATGTATAATATTAATTAAAAATTATTGTTGTTAGTCTGTCTCTCATCTACCTTTTTAGCCTAAACTTAGAACGCACTGAGTAGTAGGTACTTTGTTACGACGGTTTTTAATTGCAAAATACTTATAAAAATTCCAATTATACAGTTTTGGCGATTGGATAAAAAATGAAACCTTTATTAAATTAACATAAATAAAAATTTATAAAATTAACATATAATAATAATATAAAATTTAAATGAATTAAAAAAGTGAATTAAACAACATAAAAAATGGTCAAAATAATATTTTCCAGTACTCAAAATATAAGTCATTTTTCGCACAATATTTTTATCTCAAATGAATGCATAGATAGTAAAAATTAACAATCTAAGGCAAAATGAGAAAAAAAAGAACCTAATCACAGTAGTTAGGGGCTAGAAACTCAAATTACAATATTTAAGTGCTCTACAAAAATACCATTTTCAATTATATTAAGTTTAATGAATAAATCAAATAGACTAAGCGAAATTGTTAAATATTTTTTCTCATTGTCTCATTTTCTCTCCTATAATTTAAAAATAACTACGAGGTTCCGTACTAAAACACTTGTTACAGATTGTACGCAAAGTTTTTTGCAGCGCTCGCGGTGGCCGCTCGAGCCAGGAAGTTGCGTCACCACTTTCATTGTGTTCTAGATATCAATCGAAATACGAATAGCGCATGTAATAGTATTACTTATATGAAATAATGAAAGGCGAACTATTATTAAGACATTTAGGACATTTTTTGACTGGTTTTTTTCTAACTTGCTTTTATTAACATTGGAAAAGGCGGAAGCTCGTTATAGTGTACTCGATAAGTATCAACCTAAATTAAGTAGTTAAGTTACTTAGCAATGAATCCTATTTGCAGATGTACGTCGTCTGTAAATAGGATCCCTTGCTAAGTAACTTAATTAATTTAACAAAATAATTATTTTTTAAAATGTCGCCAGTACGCTGACGATATGTTTTTTTTTTATAAATCATATGTAGCAAAAATATAGAATATGTTCGAAAATATAAATAAAATGTTCACACTAATCTATTCATATAATGAAATTGTAACTTAGTCAAATCTGTACATTAAATATTTTTTGGAAAGTCTTATTGAACTAGTCGATATTATCGATACGGAGGCCGAATCTATAAATTTTAGATTTTTTGTCTGTCTGTCTGGGAACGCATCAAGAGAAAACCACTAGACTGATTGTGATGTAATTTGGTACGATGATAGCTGGTTATTCGGGTCAACATATAGGATACTTTTTACTGCAGGAAAATATCCCATCTCTGAGAAATCTGTACTAAACGTTAAAAGTGAGTCGCTAATGTACTATTAAATTGTAAATCTTAAAAAGACCTACAGACAATCTGCAATAGCACGTGTCTCCTAAGGTACTTTTACAATAACTATTTTTATTTATACAAAAAGTACCTAGAAATGCACCCGAGCGAAGCAAGGGTAAGTCACTAGTAATACTATAAAAATATTACTATTAATAACAACTCTAAATAAAGTACTTTTGTTTCGGCCAGAACTTATCACAATATCGAGAATTCTATAAATTTAAAACTCGACTACGTAAATCATGGATTATTATTTTTATTTACATCGACTGAAGGTAAACAAAAAATATTAAACATTTGACGTTATATTTGTAAGTCCAAATGTCAAAATATTAAGAATTGTAACAGGTATTATAAATCTAATATAAACAGAATGGAAGGTCGGACTTAATCTTTATATATATAATTCTTCTGTGAGTGTGTATGTCACTGAACTTCTCTCAAACGACTGGACCGATTTTAATGAATTTTTTTGTGTGTGTTCAAGGGGACCTGGGAATGGTTTAGATTCACAATTTTATCCAAAAAGTTTGAAATTTTCAAATTAAAGACGTGTAGACAGGACAACGTCTGTCGGGTCCGCTAGTTATATTATAAAGGATTAACTATACGCGTTTAAATGTTTCAGTCTGGACCTTATATCACTCTCAAGGGCAGGGAAATTCAAGATAAAATTAATAATCTATAGGATATCTATTATCCTATTGATCTTAACAAGAATTTAGTCGACAACAAAATTAAAGCGATGAAGAATTTGAAACAAATACTAAAATATGCAAGCCGTCGAGATGTTCAGGCCTCCGATTTTGAAGAATAAATGAAATGTACATTGACTGAACTTTATCATTTTGGTATGAGGTTAAAAATAAATGTTCTTAAAGACAGAAAAAGAAAAGTGGCAGTTTCCACAATTGATGATACTATGAACGCTCTATAACCAAAACATAGAAAGCACACTATTCACGTCACGCTAGATTTTGTTTCAAAGTATTTTCTTTGACCTTTCGAAAATTTTATATGTCAAATATATGAATTAAATTTGTATTATAGCAGAGGCAAAATATTTCTTTAATTTAATGTTGATTGTTTAATTTAATGTATAATTACAAGTTATAACGAAGTGAGAATTGGAACATCGATAAACACAAACTATTGCCGTTCCGTTACACGCCTATTATACATTTTTACTCGTAGCTAACTAAAAGAGTGGATGCAATACTACTACATTACTGGTAGTAGACTCATGACGTTCAGTAAAGAATTGTAATAATTTAATGCTGAATAAAATATTTTGAATTTTGAAAAATAGTGGCTTATAGGTATTTTGAAGAGGGGCTTCGATGTATGTCTACGACGTATATTTGATTGAGTTCAGAACGCCCATCGTTTGACAATAGGCAATAACTACGATACTAAACTGATTCTTTATGGTGAACATGAGCAGTGATGAAATTTTAGAATTTTCGTCATTAATATACGGCAAAATTGTTCCAAGTCCATCAGTATAGCGAGTTTTCATGAAAATATCTTAAATGATATTTTGACTAATTTTATTGACCCTAAAAACGGCATATACAGTCTCGTCGGCTGCCGTTTATTAGTTAGATTGCTGCATAGACAGAAAAATGCTGCATTTTTATCTGTACCTTCATCATTATTGTAATATGTTAACATAATTTAAACTTATACTGTGTTGTGATACAATTATATTTTAGGTCGCATTGATAATAGGCGAATTTACAGCAGCGACAAAGTATTTATGAGACAACACAGAGAACAAGTTCATGATTACTTGATTAACTTATGATTACTTAATTAACTTGTAAACGATGTATTATTTGATAGCCTGTACTATATTAGAGGTTCCGTATGGTAAGTGGTTTGACCACTGCGACGTCTTCCTGCTTTGCTATGAACATACAGGATTTTGCATTAACCACCTAGATACTTTACACAACTAAACCCTCCCTTACTAAAAACGTATAAGCTATAAAATGAAAATCGTTGTTTGGAAGAAGCCAATGCTCTTTTTTGAAGATTGGGAATTTCGTTATGGTCTATGGAAACATTTTCAAAGTGCTAAGGTAAAGTACTCAAATTGCTTTTATTTATATTGAATACTAGCGGCTCACCCTCGCTTCGCTCGGGTTCGTCGCTAGGTACCTTTTAAATAGAAATAAATAGTTATCAGTCAGCGTTAGCAATATATTTTTTTTTATTAATATTGACAAATATTGACATTAATATTAATACGATACTAACGTCACTCAATTGTTTTGCCTTCCTGGAACCTCTTCACGAACACTTAAACTTTTAACACTTAAACTTTTATGACGAATCTTTTGTATGGGAGTATAGAAAAGTGTTGTTTTTAGATTTTTTCAGGCAATTTTTTAAATTTTTCTCTCCGTAAGAACCATCCTCGTACTTCAAGGAATATTCTAAAAAAGAATTAGCGAAATCGGTTCAGCTGCTCTCGAGATTTGCGCTTACCAACACATTCAGCGATTCATTTTTATATTATAGATACGATAAAAGTTCCAATAATGATAATGAAGGAAGTATTTTAGGAACTCGAAAAAAGTCAAGACTCCTTTTCCAAGAAAAATCCTACAATGAATATTGAATTATGAAGTCGACTCGTACGTGCAACATATAAGTGCTATAATTTTCTTAACTTCCCTAATGAATATCGATTATGCGTTATATTGGTTTATTATTTAAGCGAATACTCGTAATTAATAGCTTCAATAGTTAAATAGCATTGTTTTAGTTAGTTTGTTTTTGAAATATATCCTTTTTATATAATTAACGCGATCATTAGCAATTCCTATTTTTAATAAACTTAAATATGTAATAAACTTAAAATAAACATAGAGGCAGTGGTAGTCCAGTGGTAACACGCTCGCTTGGGAAACCGTGTGAAGCGGGTTCAAATCCCGGGTCTCGCACCTCTGATATTTTCATGTGCAAATCATTTCCAACATGATTACCACTTGTCTTAACGGTGAAGGAAAACATCGTGAGGAAACCTGCATGTCTGAGAGAACCTAGCAAGTTTTCAAAAGACATGTGAAGTCCGCCAACCCGCACTTGGCCAGCGTGGTGGATTATGGCCTGATCCCCCTCGTACTAAAGGGAGGCCCGCTCCCTGCAGTGGGACGTTAAAAATGGCTGAATGCAATAAACTTAGAAATATCCGTCAAGACATAGTCCCCTTCATTTTAGGGGACAAAGCCAGGAAATAGCATGCGAATGCTTTATTAACCAAAATTTAAAACCAACTTTAAAACCAATTGTTTGTTTGTTTGTTTGTTTCTTTGAACTCGCTTATCTCAGGAACTACTAACCCGATTTGAAAAATCTTTTTGCATTAAATAACCCGTTTATTGAGAAAGGCTATATCCTACATATCATCATGCTACTACCCAAGAAAGCGAAGCTATATTCATAAATGTCAACATCCGGTAGACTTCCAAACATTATTACAAATAGCATAAAGCCAAAGAGTTCTTTTTTGTAGTTTTAACGCGAGTGAAGCCGCAGGTTCTGCTAGTAAATGATATTTTACTTCACAATCCATATTAATACAACTATAGTTGAGGATTATTACATGCACATTGGAAACAATGAAAACTTTCGAGATGTGCATAATGATCTTTCTAGTGCATACAAGAAAACGTAATAATCATAATTCTCCCGCGAGTCACAACAATTAATTCACTCTCTTTGTATATAAGATTTCATTTTTAACTAGTTAAAGCAACTTGTCAATCAATTATTTAAGAATGTTACAAAATGTATTGTATTTTGTTTCTTTTCTGTATTTGTATGTTTGTTATTTATATTCGTCGTAACGTTTTAACAGTTTTTAGTGAAATTTGAAATGGTGATATAAGTGTAATAGCTTATATCATGGATTTGCATCATTTTTATCGATGTATCACGCGAGGGGAGCCGCGGGGGAGAACTAGTCAGTAATGAAACTTAAAGTCATCTATAATAATAATATTATAAAGAGGTAAAGTTTGTGGTATTGTGAGTTTGTAACGTTGTTGGGGATTATCTCTGGATCTACTGAACTGATATAGAAGAAATTTGGTTAGAAGATAGTTTGAGACCCTGGGAAGGACATAGGATACTTTTTATAATGGAAATCATCTCTTAAGGGGGTGAAAATAGGGATGAAAGTTTGCACGGAGAATCAACCTAGAGACGAACCCGAGCGAAGCGAGGGTGGGTCGCTAGTCGTAACATATTTTATTATCGTACTTCAGAGTGATCGCATTTGAAAACAATTTTCTGAGCTATTGTTTACCTATTACATTGTCCAATGCCTATAACTGTACCATTAAATGCAAACTAATCCATTGGTCTTGGATGATTTTTAATGCAAATCAAATCTGTTAAATTATTTATTAATTTCTAGAGTATGACAATGCAATGTTCTACTTTATGTCGTAACTAACGACTTACCCTCGCTTGGCTCGGGTTCTTCCCTAGGTTGCTTGCTTCCCCATAAAAACTTTCATCCCCATTTTTCACCCCCTTAAGGGATGATTTCCGATATAAAAACTATCCTTGTTTTTTCCAGGGTGTCAAAGTATCTGCTTACCAAATTTCATCTAAATCGGTTCAGTAGTTTCGGAGCCTATTTGGTACTAACAAACAAACAAAAAATCAAATCGTTCCTCTTTATAATATATTATTAGTATAGATTATCATGAAGCTTGCAAAAATCTAACCCTGTGAATAAAATTAAAGTATTTATAAGTTTCTCATAATTTACTCATAAATTATGATTGCAAGACACTAATAATTAAAAAGCCCTTTTATTTGATAGCGCTGTATTTTTTTGTATATTTTAAAATCTTCTATCGTATCGTATTTTTTATTAGCTAGCATTTATAGGATGATAATAGCGAATGGCTAATGTAGACTTATGCAGATGTCTTTAGAATGGCATTCAGGTAAAAATAAGCTTCTATTTCATTTAAAAACAAGTTTGATTGAGATTTTTAATGCCATTTTAGACTACATCATTAGACTAGCTCTATATCGGAAGCCAGCATGTGCCTAAAAAATGGATTTGACATTTTGAGCTGTAACATATACAAGTAGGAGCTTCTATTAATTTCTGTATACAATTAAACTCTGTTATAAGAAGTCATAAAAGGATTGAAGATTTATCCACTTGCAGTATCTATCCTAAGAACCTAACGTGATGTTGGATAGACGATAACCCTAAGATAGCCTATATGATGCAAAATCAAATAAACAAAAATAAAACAGCAAAACAAGACATATTACTATATATACTTAAATATAACTAGCGGCTCACCGTCGCTTCGCTCGGGTTCGTCGCTAGGTACGTTTTAAATAGATACAAATAGTTATGAGCCAGCGTTAGCCATATACATTTTTTTTGTTAATGATATTGACCAATATTGACATTAATATTTATACGATTCTAACGTCACTCAATTGCCATCAATGTTTTTCCTTCCCGGTACCTCTCCACTAACACTTAAACTTTATGGTATGGTATTAAAGTTCAAATTGACTTTTAAGTATTATTACGAATATTTGTTTATGGGAGTATAGAAAAGTGTTGTTTTTAGACTTTTTCAGGGAATTTATTAAATTTTTCTGTCCGTAAGAACCATCCTCGTATTTCAAGGAATATTCTAAAAAAAGAATTAGCGAAATTGGTTCAGCTGCTCTCGAGATTTGCGCTTAGCAACACATTCAGCGATTCATTTTTATATTATAGATATGGAAAAAAACCAAAATCGCTAATAATATTTTTGTGTATATGAAAAATTCGAAGAGGGATGCAAGTACATAACATTAGTAAATACAATGCAGTAAGTACTGGTGTGAACCATATATAAGTATAAACAATTGTATCGGCCCTCATTATCGGTTCCACTTCACGTGCAGCCGCACTGCGTTAATTGTTTGACTGCATTTGAGCTTTTCACGTTTTTGTTCAGTGTTTTCCTTTACATTATCTCAACACAATAGATACGGGATTATGGATTGTCGATCGGTGGTATGTCTTTGTGTTAGAGAATGTTTCTTTTTGAGAATTTAGAAAACTGAATTCGAAAGTTTATATTTGGAATGCTTATTTCGATCAGTAAAATCATTAATTTATAATTTATTATATGTCCGTAATATACTTTAAAAAATGCTTAAAATTGCGTTGATACATTT
This sequence comes from Brenthis hecate, assembly GCA_951806755.1. Taxonomy (NCBI): domain Eukaryota; kingdom Metazoa; phylum Arthropoda; class Insecta; order Lepidoptera; family Nymphalidae; genus Brenthis; species Brenthis hecate. The sequence continues at coordinate 21,114,015 of OX638251.1, forward strand.
TTTGTATTCGATAAAATATACTTATTTTAGTTTATTTAACAAAATAATTAAATAAAGTAAAGTAGCAATATTAATTTTGTATAGATAAGTAGTAAGCAATTTAGTATTAAAAGTATTTAAAAGAAAAAATAAGTTAAATTTATGTTCGCAGCTTTTGTTCTGCTTGGCGGTGTTCCTAGCGATACTCGTTACACGTACAGAGGGGTAAGTGAAGTGTACAGATACATATGTATTTATTTATTTAATTTTAGTCACCTATATATTTAAATATTTAACTAAACTTTCAATTATCAAAAAAAAAAATATTCGTAAGATAAATACAATACAAAAACAACAATGAAATTAAGGATATACATAAATGAAGCAGTTCAATTTGATCATTATTTAAATTCAAAAACTATATGTCATTAATATCTTAACTTGTAATTATTATATTTACAGAATACGTTTTATTTACACTAACATCCTTATCATATATTTCTATCACAATATATAATCTCAAGTTTTTGTTCATATATTTAAATGCACATGTAATATTAATTCTTTTTTTCTAATGTAGATGCAATTTTTTTCATTTTTTTCTAATGAACGTTTTCTAATGAACTTACGTATAAAACTAATTAATTATTATTTAACAGTAATGTCATTCAGTATGCAGTATAATGTAAAGGCTTTACAATCCATTTATACTAATATTATAAATGTGAAAGTTTGTAAGTATGGATGTTTGTTACTCTTTCACGCCAGGACGGATGAACGGATCTGGATGAAATTTGTCACAGAGATAGATTATAGTGTGGAATAACACACAGACTACTTTTTATCTCGGAAATTGTACGAATCCCGTGGGATAACTTTGTTTTTGTTTTACTAGAGGAGAACCCGAGCGAAGCGAGGGTGAGCCGTTAGTACTAATTAAAAATGCGTTTGTTTGTTATCTTTTCACGACTAACCTGCTGAACCGATTTAGATGAGAATCGGTACGAAGATAGTTTGAGACCCTGAAAAGGACATATAATAGTTTTCACCCTGGAAATCATCCCTTAAGAAGATGAAAAGGGGGGTGGAAGTTTGTACTTGGCAAGGACCTCCCTCCAATACGAAGTAGTAAATATTTATTTATTTAAGTAACATGCTCTTTGTTGAGTGAAGTTTAAATTAGAGTTATTTTGAAATCGTCTAATAATCGTCAAGTCTAATAAGTCGTAGACTAATTAATTATAATTGCTGCTTATCATTTTTGATTTTATTTTATTTTGTTTAAATAGGAAACCAACGTAATATATCTACAAAGTATCTTAAGCTAATTCATTTAAAAAAAATAATAAGTATATATATATATATATATATATATATATATATATATATATATATATATATATATATATATATATATATATTATTCAACAATGTTTCCCGTGCTTTAACCCGGTAATATATTATTTTTTTTAATGAAAGGAAAGGATTATCTTTTCGAATGCTAGTGGCCCAAAAATCGATTAAAGTTAGCAGTTACGTTATAAGTAAATACAATTTCTTTGCATGTCTAGTAAGGAATGTACTCAGCTGTTACTATTAATCCTTTTTTATACTTCTAACTATCGGCAAACCCTTTTTAGTTATTTCCCTAATACTACATGTATTCGACGGACTCAATGTCTTAGGCGTCAAGGTAGAGTAGAAGAACATAGCTAGTCTACGAAAGGCTCAATTGACAAATTTTGTTAGCGAAGATATAGAATTTTCTTTTTATTTAACTTCTTATATTTCTTACTGAATATGAAAATCAAATAATATGAATACCGTAATATTACCAAAATACTTTTTTTTTTGTAATTTTACGGCATTATAATGACAGATAGTAATATAAAATTTACAAGTTGTCTTAATCGCCTAAAGAAAACAAACGACGCAAAAAAAATCACTAACAATATAATTTTACAATGACAATTGACAATAGAATTACGTGTATGATGTTACGTATAAAGTTTCGGTGGTCGTAATGAAATCGAAAAACAAATAACATGCAACAGCACGGAAGAGTAATTTCACTGGCCTATGACGGAAAACCACATTTCTTTCGTCGATGCCGATGTTTGCGCGAACGCGAGTTGTCTCGAATCGGTATTAATTTTTATGTAAAATATATACTTTATATACTCTACATTCATAAAAAAACTCTACATTTCTAAGCAACAATTAATACTAATATTATAAATGTGAAAATGTGTTTGTTTGTTTGTTTGTCCTTCTCGTCCTTCACGTCGAAACGGAGTGACGGATTGGCGTGATTTTTTGTGTGGACATAGTTGGAGGGTTGGAAAGTGACATAGGCAACTTTTTACCGCGGGAGAATATCTAATTCCCACGGAAAAACATGTTATTTATAATACAATCCAAAAAAAATATTTATGATCAAAATTACTTGAAACTTGGTATTAATGCTCTTTGATAAAATTAAATAAATACGTGTTTTCGCATTTTTCGAAATTCATCCTATAAAGTGGTAAAATAGGGGATGAAAGTTTTTATGAAACCACCTTTTTAGAGATATTTTTGTAGTTTTAGCGCGAGTGAAGCCGCGGGTTCTGCTAGTATTTTAATAATTTATGTTAATATGATCTTTTTGGCAAACTTCATATTTTTGTCAGATTAATAAGGATATCTAAGTAGTCTATGACGTGACGTGCTGAGACCGTACCTATTACCTTGTACATAAACGTTGAAAGGCCATCGACATTTTTTTTAAATGCTTAAACTAAATTATTATAACTAGCAACCTGACAAACATTACATGTTTTAGTTCAAACGGCATTGCTTATATTACCGGATAACCGTAGCTGGCTAATTTTATTATAATATAATATTGATAATATTTGAATTAACAATATAATTACTATAGCATGTATATTAAAATATTTTGTTATCATTTATTTCAGACGAACTAAGAAAGTTGTTATTCACGTACCATATAAAGTGAAGAAGATTAAACACACGCATACTGTCTTCAAGACGGTCCATCACCATCATACACACCATGACCATCAGGACCTTGAGAGTTTGTCGCCTGCCGAAGAACATGAGCATTTCCACTACATGCACCTCGATGAACCTCCTGTGGCAAAACATTCTCTTTTAATCCCTGGAATAGGGATACCAGGTGCAGGTCTACCCACGATTTCAATCCCGGAGTTTCTACCAGATGCACCGGTGGACTTGCATTTGGATATCCCAGATGTGCCTCGTGACCGAACCATTAAACCAAAACGTATCCCTCTGTTTAGACGAGACTAAGTAATCTATACAACTAATATTATTTTATCACTCCTTTAAAATTGTCCTTCAGCACTCAGAGTCATCTGTGGCTTTAATTAGGTAATGTTATTCTGTATTTAATATTAATTAATTTTATGCTTGTATTATTTATAAATTCTAATACTTTTAACATAGTTTGTGATAAGAATTAAAACCAAACATTTTGTACAAAACGATATTTGTAAATCATTAATGTTAAAGATATTGTATTATTTAAGTTTATATTTAATAATTTTCACTTGAAAGACTGATAGCTTATTTTTAATTTATTTTCCCACCTTTGTATTGTATTCAGCCCTTTTTAACGTCCTACTGCTGGGCACGGGTCTCCCTTCAATACGAGGGGAATCAGGCCATAGTCCACCACGCTGGCCTAGTGCGGGTTGGCGGACTTCACGTCTTTCGAAAACTTGCTAGGTTTTCTCAGACATGCAGCTTTCCTCACAATGGTTTCCTTCACCATAAGGCAAGTGGTAATCAAGTTAGAAATGATTCACACATGAAAATATCAGACGTGCGAGATACGGGATATGAATTGATTTCACCTATTACTTCACTTCACCTACCACTGGACTACCACTGCCTCTTCCCACCTTTATATTTAAACTATTAATTACTTTTTTCTATTTTAAAATTGTTAGTTTAGTCTTAAATAGGATGAGTAAAATCTGTTATACAATTTGCTTTGCGAAGTATATTGCTCATATCTGTAAAAGTGGTTAGTGAACTTTATATTACATATTATACTCTTATAAAATGGCAAGTAATCAATGAAGCGAAATTTAACTCAATTATTGTACTTTTATGAAACTAGTTTAGTCCCAGTGATTTTCTCGTGATGCCAGACAGACAGACAAAAATTTTAAAATTAGCAGATTCGGCCTCTGTATCGATAATAATGACTATTTCAATAAGATTTTACAAAAAATATTTAATGTACAGACTCGATTCAGTATTTTATTGTATGTATAGATTTTTTTTCATAAAGTTAGATTTAAACAAAGACTATAATTTGTATTGTAACTGACTTTCAGTTGGGTTTTAGATATACTAATAGACTTGTCGCGGTGATAACCATTTGTATCATTTTTGCGAATTATTTGTTAATCTGTTCTAGCCTTATGGGTTTTTTATTATTAATATTTAAATGAATAAAAATAAGTAGACTCGCAATACTCGTAGACTCTTACGTTGTCAACGTCCACTCATATTTTATTTGTAAAATTAAAATATTTAAAAAGTTTACACTAATTTATTACTTAGTTCATACATAATTGTAAAGCATTATATTTTGCTTGCGTAAGTGTTATGTGACCTAATAAATAATTTTAATATTAAAAAAAAACATTTTTTATTCCAATTTGAAAGCCATTTTAAATTAACTATCGAAATGTTACAGCACTGTAAAGTCTGTTTTATTTTCGTCTATTACCATAATTACAAGGCAAACGAATGAAGGATGGCTTAATTCCCCACGTTTATAATACAATCACAGGTTCCCGAGGGAAACCAATAAATCGACTGGACGGCCAATTAAAATCTAATGGGAAATCAAATTCGAAACATTTACCAATCCTATTTGAAACTAATATTAAATTTTCTATTTGTACTTTTTTACAAGTATCATTCTTTTTCATTCATTATTATCCATATAAAAATATAATGAATGTACCAAAAATGCCTAAACCTTAAAGTAACTTAAGTAAAATCTCTCAATTGTTTTATTACTTTTACGAAATTGTAAGCTGTAACTAAACACCTATGTAATTAAATCTTGGAAGTATGAAGATATTTATCTTACTTCTAAAGAACATGTAAGTCCGAAGCATTTGAAATAAGTGAAATTCAGGCTTCAATACTACTACTTTTAAAAAAATAATAGTAACTTCCAGACACTAAAGAATAAAAAATGAAAAATAACTGAAGTGGGTTTACATTTACTACAGATACCTAATCAGATTAAATACACACGGACGAACATAGAACCTCCTCTTTTTTGGAACTGGAAGAAAAAAAAATCCATTGTTAATTTTTTTAAGGAAACAATAGTATATCAATTCATCATCGTACGTTGGAGCTGCAAAGCAATTAAAACATCATTTTAAAATTTAGCAAAAACTATAACGTAAAATTCTGATAAAATAGGTACATTCGTAAACATCGATGTTTTTCGTTATCGGTATTATTTTCTGCTTATTACTATTATTTTCGCACCTTTTCACCATACGAGTTATAATAGCAATTATTATCACTGGAATATTATTTTAAAATATTAGGTAAGTAGGTAGGTTTTAGGTAAATTAAAGCAAGAAAATCATTAAACTTCTAAGAACCGAGTAATAATATAAACAGCAATAAAGATCCATAATAGATATTCAATAATACTGTGAGAAAGGGGCCTAGTTTGTTATTAACAACATGCTTGGGAATGCAGACGTCACCTTCAAAAGAATAATGCCTCAAAAACACGTCAATTTCCATATTTTTCGAAATCATAACTAGTTAGTTATAAGCTATTAAAGAAAAGTTAAGTTTAAAAGTTATCAAATCCATATTTTACAGTCAATTTGAATCGACATTTTAGTTTACATTAATGATAAAAAGTTTATAAAAAAATATTTCATTCGACGTCCCTAAATTTTTTTGCAATGTGGTAGGTATTAATCTACAGATATCAAAAGTACAAAAGAGACAATACATTCTAATTTTATATATGTAATACTTCATTACAAAAATTAGTACCTGTAATAACAGAAAATCAGAAGTTAAATCGTCTTTAAGCGTTTAACGTATTTTGTGTTAGATACAAAAACAATTAAAGATGGGTTGTCTGAATGAAATATGTAATAAATAAATATGTTGCGACATTAACACAGCACCATCAGTCCCATGGTAAGCTACGAGACTTGGGTTATGGATACCGGATAGTTGATACACTACACATATAAAAGTTTAAATACATAAATATTATAAATATAACTAGCGACTTACCCTCGCTTCACTCGGGTGTGTCCCTATGTAAGTTTTTATTTTTTTGAGCAGAACCTTAATTCTTTTTCTAAAATAATTTAGCTTAGATTACTCCTTATAATATCAGCTATCTAATTCCCTTCAAAATCAGTCCAGCCGTTTTAGAGATTAGCCGGAACAAACAGACAGACAGACTTCATATGAGTTTAGTAAAAAGCTGTTATTTTGACATAACAAACAGACACTTCAATTTTATTTATCTGTATAGATTATGTGTATAATTATATGTATGTATTGTATTATGTTCAAGACCCATTTATATAAGTATTATATGTTTTATTACCTATGAACAATTTTAAATAGGTCAAATAATGTTTGAGTTGTTATTATATCTCAAATATAATAAATTAAATTAAAATTAAAAAAAAAACTCGGACCATCTTGGATCGATTTTCATCAAACATAGCTAAGAACACTCCCGACTAATTCACCTTTCAAAAAAAAAAACAAAACCAACTCGGTTCAGTCGTTCGGGAGCTACGATGCCACAGACATACACGTCAAACTACACCCCGTCGTTTTTGCGTCGGGGGTTAGTAAGGAGAAAAATCCAAAATAAAACCGTTTTAAAATTTTTAATTGTTTCCTTGACTCATTCATTGAAGATCTAAGTTATTTTTTCCTTTTTAAAAGCGTAAAATCAACAAAAAATAATTGAATTTGGGGTAAAAAATATTTGTAGTGTATTACATAGACGGAACCGACCCAACACCTTGATCGACAACCCAATAACTCTAATATGCAATCCGATTACAGCATCCACTCAAAAGCCTTATCGAATGCGTTGTTTTGGAACGGTATTGAAATAGTCAATTCGAACAATCTCCACCGTACACATTTCTGTGTAGGGACCAAAAATATCGCATCGGAATCTGGACCATAAAGTAAAAGAATTAGTTCTGAAGTCGTTAAAAATCGCTTATTATGTAGTTTTCTGCTCGGGTTCGTTGTACGTGCAATTGTTGTCTTTTTGTTAACATTACGCGTTTATTTAAGTGAAATTAGATAAATGGTCATCTCACAATATTTTGCAGCTCAATCCAGTGCAGTGCGACGGCGCGGTGACACATCTCGACGATCGTTGCTAAAATTTAAGACTTCTAAAGCTAAAAAGTTTATATAAACAATGTGCAATAAAATGTGATGTCCTAGACTGATTGTAGACTATAATAAATTACTCGAAGTCTACCAAAGTTGAAGTGAAACAATGGATTTGATAAAATATGTATCGGTTTTATTTGTGTTTATTGTCAACAGCGACGCGGGGGGTCATGGAGAAAAACATCAGTACGTTGCTTGTTTTAATGATTTTTTTAAATAACTTCCTAATTTATTGCTTGTGCGAAGTCTGTTTCTGATTTGAATATGAAAATTTAATTTATTATTATTATCAATAAAGCTAAAGCGAAATAAATGTATAAAGTTAATGTATATTATAAATAAAGTTTAAATGTAAAACTAGCTCAATATAAAAATAATAAATTTAACTTTGAATTCTGTTAAATGTAAATATTAAATCTAAGTTTTTATTTTCAGCGATCACGTCAAGGTGCACGTGCCTGAATTTATCCATCATGATCATCACACGAAAGTGATTACGATTCATCATCACCACCAGAAGCCTAAAAAAGAACACCACCACCATCATCATCATCACCATCCAAAACCACATATTCCTTATGGGCATCATTATCATCACCAAAAGAAAACAACGTCGCACGTCTCGAAAGGGCACTCCAGTCACCATGGTTCACACGGTCATCATGGACATAAAGAGCATCATGGTCACCACGGTCATCATGGTCATCACGGACACCACGGCCACCATGGCCATGAACATAAACACCATGACATACCTAGTTACGATCCTCCCTCCGTGAGTTACAGCCCTCCAGCAGTAAATTATGAACCTCCTCAAGTTAATTATCCAAGTCCGACCTACGGACATGATTACAGTTCATTTGTGCCTTCTCCTCATGTGCACGGTGTTGAACACACAATCAAAAAAGTGAAATTTTTTGACTCTTTACCCGGCGCTTTGCCAGGTATTGGAGGAAAAACTCCATCGCATGGTTATGAAGTGAAAGAAGAGGGAGAGGAAAACGAAGATGACATATTCACTGCTGTTAACGCTTTATCACAAACATATCCAGGTACTTATGGATATGTGAAGAGTGCGGCGCCTAATTCCGAAAACGACCCTTTTGCTGATATTTCTCAACAAAGTACAGCATCATCACCTAATCATGATCCTTTTTCTAATGCGCAGCCTGCTCCCTATGCAAATATTGAAGATTTCACAAGCCAAGGAAATGCTCTATCTACGTCAATTCCAACTCATGGCCCTGTATTTTCCAGTGTACAACTGTCTCAATTCTCCGATAGTTCAGCATTTGATGATCCTGATAACACTATAGTTGGTGATGGAGGTAATACAGCATATTTTTCCTCAGCAGAAGAATTTAATGACGATACACCTGTAACCTTTAATAGAGAAGCTGGCATACAACAAAGTATTAAAACTGGAGGTATTGAATCATTAGTATATTAAGCCGTGATTTAAAAATACGTACCTACTATAGAGTCCTACTTACTAATTTGTCTACTAGTACAAAAAACCAAATACGTTTAAGAATTAAAAACGTTTGATGTCTCTTCATTCGTCTATATAGTTATATCTTAAATTAATCAATTATATGTTAATTTTTATTTCAAATGTAAATGTATATTGTTATCTAATTTATAGTTTTTATTGTATTGTTATAATAAAATTGTTAATGAAATTGTTGAGCTATTTTTCTTCACTGACATTTTGAATAGGTAGTAATCCTTTTTTAATAAAAACACTAGGAAATTACCATAATTACCTACATTACACTACAAAACCAAAATGATTCAATATAAACTTTACTTTCACTCATCTTCGCTAATCTCATCTACAGAGGGTTCTAACTTTACTAATTATGTTATATAGGAAATACAATAATTTTTAGTTGCAGAATTTATATTTAAAATTAAATCACCATTTATATCTAAACATTGTTAGAGAATTATATTATAGAAATGAAGTAATTGAAAGGTTCAATCAATTCAAATAGTAACTTTCATAAATTATGTCACAGCGGTCTAAAACCACCCAAAACGTCCAAAACAAATTGGACGTGTCCCAGATCCGTTGTGCAACCGTGAAAAATAAAGCATTACAGATACAAGAAAACAAAATAGTTTAGTGGGAATTGCGCAACGCACTTTTTGTATTATTTCCTACTTCTATAAGGAAGTTATTAGTTTGTTCTCGTTGCTTTTTACACGAGGTGCCGACGTTTATCTCTGAAACTCATTTCATTGTTTATCTTTATATATATTTCCCCTCCGGATATATGTATCTACATTGACAATGCGCATTTATTTTTTAAATTCTACTAAATTGTAACTATTTTCCCATGAGAACTGCTTAGTGTTATTCTTCAATGTATTACAAAAACTGCGCTTTATTTCAAACAAAGGTAAAACCAATGTATGACACGAAATTCGAGTTTTATAACAAAAACGATTCTGAACAAAATGTATAATTGAGTATGATGATAGCTGGTTATCCAGGTCAACAAAAAATACAAAAACAACATTGTAAGAGTATACTAATATGTAAAACCTAAGAATTTGGTTTTTGGTCGTCTGATCGCGGGCTGAGCCGCGGGCAATACTAGTTTGATATATAAAAAAACGTTATATTTTAAAGTTAACTCAAAATTAATGGAATAAAATATTATGTCCATGTAGCCATATGTCCAAAAATGGTTTTTTAATTTGTATTGACTTAATATTAGTTAAATATGTCCAAATTTAGCTGTTATTACAGGCATATATAAACAGACATACATTCACGTCTATATATTTAATAGACGACAGTAAATTAATTATTATTATTATATATTTTTTCTTTAGCGGCTTAGAGTAATAATAATTATTACTCGTAATTAGACTTTACAAATTTCAGAAACAAATATTTTTGACGAACACTCGTAGATTTCAAAACAAATCAAATGAGCTCAAACTCGAAGGATTTACTAGTAGGCAGTATTAACTTATTGTAATTTTATTTGAATTTCATAAGCAAAAAGTAATACAAAGTTTTATATCAACATGGTATTTAGGAGTTGGTTTAAATCCACTTCTATGATTTGATTACTTATGTAGAGTTACAAATGAAGTTAGTAAAGTGTAAATAAAGGTCTTTTCACGTTTGAAATTATGTTTAATTTATACTATTATTATTTATTATTTTTTATATAGTGGTTCCTGAGATTAGCGCGTTCTAACAAACAAGCAAACAAACGAACGAACGAACCAACAAACAAACAAACAAACAAACAAACAAACAAACAAACAAACAAACAAACAAACAAACAAACAAACAAACAAACAAACAAACGGATACTTTATTAAGTTTAGCTAATTATATAACAACAAAGATTTTTTTTTCATACGAGGAATAAACAATATTATTCGCACGGTACAATATTAAACGGAAAACTGACAGAGAAATTGATTATAAAAAAGTCTACGTCAATTTTCTAATTGATCTGACGATTGTTTTCATTAGTGTGTAATATATAAATACTTTTTATAGTATATTATTATATTATTTTTCCGGAACTTACATATTATGTCGCAACTATCTATAAAGATAGATTTCTATTACTGTTTTTAACAATTATACTTATAAAACGTTAGCGATTAACCCTCGCTTTGCTCGGGTTCGTCCCTAGCTTACTTCCCAATACAAACCTTTATCCCCATTTTCACACCAGGGTCTCAAACTATCTTCTTACCAAATTTCAGCTAAATCGGTTCAGTAGATCCAGCGATTACCCCCTACAACGTCACAAACTCACAAACTTTACCTCTTTATAATATTAGTATAGATTAATTAAAGAAAAAAGAAGTTAATCATATTAGGCATGTCATAAAGTATATACGAATTTTGTAATTAACTCCAATTCTGTCTTCCGCGCCTTCATGTCCGTCTGCGGTAGCCCAACTTTATAGAGTTCAGCAATATACATTTTGTATGACATATATAATACATAATTACCTTAAGATTTAATAAAACCCCCACAGTTAGTAATAAATTTTTAAGAAAATGTCAAATCGACATATTTTATTAATGCTTGCACTGTTAGCTACCACAATCGAGAATTTTTCTAAGAGAAAAAGTTGGGCGTCTCATCAAAATGAGCTACTCACGGAAAATTAGCTTGATACTAATCACTTGTAAAAATCCCGGACTATATGTAATTCTGGACTATATCGGCCACGGTGGCCAATCTAAGACTACCTGCTGACATTATATGACTGCACACATTATATGTACATATTATATAGCATTATAGCAAAATGTGCACGCAAATACATATGCACACTCTATTCCTGTTACTTTTATACTCCGGTGGGATGGCAGTTCGGCACGAGCAGTGAGAGATGCGCAGGTCAGCCGCCTTTCCTGCTCTCCGAGGAACAGGAGTAAAACACCGCGAACTTCCCTGCTTTGCCAACTTTAAGCTGCTACTTGCTTTCTTAATAGAGACTCAATAATCAACGAGATCTAGATCCGGAGATTTACACTAAACACAAAGGTACTTTTAATTTAGGTATAAAGAGGTAGGTTAGGTTTTACGGAGATTGAAGTATTTCGAAATATTTTAGACTAAAATATGAACAGGTATGAAGTTTAAAAAATAGAAAGGGCAAAATTTAAAAAATAAGGCATGTACAACTGAACGGATTTGGATGAGTACATTATGACCTGGACGAACACATAGGCTACTGTTAGTAATAAAAATTGCTGAAAAGTGGCGCTGTCTGTATATATGTAATATTGTAAATACAAAATATGGGTTGGTTATGGGTTATAAAATAAATAGGAGATTGATTAAGAAATTAAACACTTATCAAAAATAGTAGTAATATATTAATGTCTACAGTTAATACTTATTTTGTATTTTCACAACAAGTCTTATATATTAAACACTAAAAATAAACATTTAATCATCAAAAAATCAATTTGATTTTTGGTCAATCCTTACCTAATGTGTACTTTGATGTTGTACTTTTTTAAGTCACATAATACGAGTATTTTAGTCACCTCTAATTTTACTCGTGATTAAAATCTTATTTGTGCTTTCTACATGAGCTTTTTGAATCCTTTGAATCTACAATTAATTATCATGTGATCTATACATATAATCAAATTGTAACTGATCGCTGTCTGTACATGGAAGATATTTGAGAAAAACTATTATAAGGGGTCTTTATTAACGCAATAGAACCCAAAACAATGATTTTTAGAATTTTTTGTTGTCTGTGCGTTTGTATGCTCTAATCGGAATCAGAAACGGCTTCACAGATTTGGGTACGGTTTTCACTAATATATTGTGGTAAGCTTCACTTAACGTTTAGTATTTTTACCTAGTTTTATTTCAATCTGTTCATAAATAAAAAAGTTATGTCAGTTTAAAGAATCAATTGTCCAATGAACACGAGCGAAGCGAGTGTGAGTTGCCAGTCCATACTAATATTATAAATGTGAAAGTGTGTTTGTTTGTTTGTCAGTCCTTCTTTCAAGTCAAAGTGGAGTGACGGATTGGCGTGATTTTTTGTGTGGAGATAATTAGAGGGCTGGAGAGTGACATAGGCTACTTTTTACCGCGGGAGATTACCTCATTCTCAAGAGAAAACACGTTATAATACAACCCGAAAAAATATTTATGATCAGAATTACTTGAAACTTGGTATTGATTCTCTTCAATACAATTAAATAAAAGTGTGTTTTAGAATTTTTCGAAATTCATCCCATAAGGGGGTAAAATAGGGGAAGAAAGTTTGTATGAAACCTATCTATTTAGAGTTTGTTTATTTTATAGTTTTAGCGCGAGCGTAGCCGGGGGTTCTGCTAGTAATATATAAATCTATCATCATCATAAATAATGTAGTATAGTGATGTGATAATCATAGTAATATTTCATTGTAATTATATACAAGTAAATAAGCTGCCATTAAAAAATAATAACACCAATAAAACATTCTTCTCGCATTGCTAGCTTATCTTAAATCAGGCACTATGATATATATTATGAAACATTATCCGAATTTATAGAAAAAGAAACCTATAGAAATGTAATGGTCTCATGATTTACAGCCACGTTTAGCGTGATGTATGGCGGCTAATAAAAATATCACCATAAATCCTTATTACAGGAACAACCCAAGCATACAGTTTTAGTCGCCGTTTAGTATTGATTCGAACAACTTTTGAGATAATATTTTACTTTCGTGAAATTATTCAAACTTTCGTTTTTATCAAATCCTGTACTTATCTAGCTTCTTACTTTTAGACACATATAACGCTAGAAATTTTCAATAGCAATCAGTAATTTAACTTTTTAAAATTATTTTACATATATAGTTTGGACTTGTAATTCCTTTTTGGTCCTTTATTTTGGAGAAATATTAAGGAATATTGAAGAAATGATAATGAGTATCTAGTTAGTGTTCATAGATGAACAGTATCTAAACTGTGCGTAAAAGCGTGCTGTAATTTGTTTCAAGCAATGTTGGATGTCCTCAATATCCATGTTCGTACCCTCCGTGCTCGCCACCTTCAAAGCTGACTGGCGAGTCCCCATAGCCGTGACTCTCTTCCGCCGCGCCCCAACCATGACCTGGAATTTTATACAAAAAATAAATTAAGTTAGCTATTAGATTCTTTATAACTGCCAATATGATTTTTGTTTATAAAAATTCAGGAATTTCTAAATACTTTATATAGAAATAATTACCTATAAACTTTTAGCATTGGTCAGTTTTCAATATTTGATAGACTTGTACCATAAATAAAGTAAGTTGCACTGTTGTTTCTATGATAGTGTAAGGATATGGATATCCAAAAAACGTTACTAACAAGTACATATATAAATATTACACGTTTATTTATACAATGACATTATGATGCTACATTGATAGATTATATCAATTTTATAACAACTAATGTTTTTAATATATTGTACCTACGACACACTAAATTAATTAATATTCTCACATCTGAAGGCTTTCTGAAAAATGTCTCTTAAAGAGATAAATTATCTTTTGTCCACATAGCTTTGTTTTGGAAAACACATAAATAAATATAAAATAAATAATATCTAACCTCCCCCAAAGTGTGGTGCTGCTTTAGGCTCCCCATACGTATAGCCTAGTACTTCGTAGTGGTCATCGCCTCCGCCCCCACTCTTGTGGTGCACATGCTTTACTATGGTATGTTTGTGGTGATGGTGTTTGACGTACACCGGCACGTGGATCACTACTTTCTTGTGACCACCGCCACCCCCGGCCAGGATCAGTGTGGACAGTTCCGTCACGCAAACTAGTAAAAGCTGTATGAAGAAAATTCATTTTATTATATTTTCTTTTTGTATTTTTTTATAAAATAAGAAATTAAAATCTATAATTTCGACATTTCACTCTTAATTTACTTAGCAATGGTTATAACTCGCAGTTTTATGTGTTTTTGATTTTAGTTAGTTATGCAATCATCAATTGATGTGATCTATCTATACAGATAAATAAAATTGAAGTGTCTGTTTGTAATGTCAAAATAACAGCGTTTTATTAAATGTATACAAAATTATATACGGTATTTATAAAAAAACCCCACATTTTTTAAATTTTTGTCTGTCTGTCTGTCTGCCTGTTTGTTCCGGGTAATGTCTGAAATGGCTGGACTGATTTTGGCGGAACTTATACTGGAAGATAGCTGATGTTATATGGAGTAACATAGGCTACTTTTATTCTAGAAAAAGTATTAGGTTTCCGCTCAAAAAAGAAAACGTACCTAGGGACGAACCCGTGCAAAAAGTGGGTGAGTCGTTAGTTCGTTATAAGAAAACTATATTTTATTTAATAAAAAAAAAATCTTAAATAATTTTTAATAATGAAATTAATAAATTTGGTTTTTAGAAATTACCGTGAAAGTTATTTAGCTTGTTATTATGCATAATATATAATAATTTGTCTTAATACTATACAAATTGCGGACATTCTGTAGACTTATATGCAAGGAAGTGTTTTCCTTCATATGTCTCTTCCGTATTATTTAAACAATTTAACGACCGCGAGCAAACGTATATTAGGAAATTTCTAAGGTAATTTATTAATTATTACTTCAGAAATTAATCCACACACCTAACTATGTCGTTATGGAAATTATTTTCAGAGATTTTATCTGTGTGTCTGTCTGTTTGTGTCACTTGAAAATGGGTGTGCAGATTATAATAAGGGTTTTACATAGCCGACTTATACTAAAATATGTCTAAGATTCATGTTAGTCGGTTGACTACAAAATGAAGAGCTATATTTATTAAGTACTTGTGGAATTCTAATCCTAAGGCTAGAGTCGTAAAGAGATGTTTGGCATAAAAAATATGGTAATAAAAACTATCGCAAAGCTTATCTATGTTAGTGAATTTTTTCGCTACTAATTAGTCTGCAGTTTACATTTCGCAAGTGCGAGCTTTGAAGGAAACTAAAATAAGATAATATAAATATTAAGATATTTTCCCATATCCTGATACAAATTTACAACAATTACACATAAACTTTCTAAATGTACAATAGAATGTCCCCATGTAAGCGGACCGGCTGTCGTCTCAGTAATTTAACGTAGCTCGATTTTGATGTTGTAACAAAATGATTCGCTTTCAAACAAAAAACAAAAAAGCCTTCAGAACCATGTTTAGCCTCTCACTCTCATTTTATTTATGTTTTTGTTACAAACGTATTCAACAACTAAAAGAAAAAGGAAAAAGTATGGAATAAGCAGCCCGCAGACGTAGTTTTTTTGATATATCACAATTTAATAAAACAACTTTTGATATGTTATTATGGATTAAAATGATACTAAGTATCAATTGCTTAATTTTTTAATTAAAAAAAACTGTTTTCCTCCTCCGGTTTATTATAGAATATGCTGAATTTTGTTCCGGTTTGTACAGTATTTTTAACCAATTCATAACGAGTTTACAATAAACTTTTGTTACTTATTTAAAAATTGGAAAAGAACTAATAATTTATAAAAGACCAACTAGCTCATGGATTTATATTAATTTCATCTATTAGTATAATAGAAAAGTTGTTTAAGTTTTAAGTGGTCTGATGCACGATGGACACTTTTCTAGCGTTTTAGCTTTTTATATTTTTAATGGAAAGGTAGGTAAAGTAAAGATATTTATAATAGAAAAGATAATTCATAATCGAATTTAACATCCTCATTTCATAGAAACTATAGTTAAATAGTAATTGTGTCAATTTGAATTTCAAACTTTTTTAAGTGACATAAAAACATACACACGAGCACTTTATAAATTAATAGACTCATCTAATTAAAAGGTGTCACATTCACTCACCAAAAATCGTGCGGACATCTTGGAGGAATGAAGACCAATCTCTGGTACAGTTAGCCGGTGTGTGATAAAGAAATTTAAACTAAACTTCCTTTTATATCGCAACGTGGTAGCGTTTCGCGACACTGCCCCTCGGTGCCTTCGATCTAATCCGCATGCACCCATGCACTACACGAAAACGCACCTTAAAACTATACTTAGAAGATTCAAAATGCGTCAGCTCGTGACTTAGCTAAAATTTTACATAAATTTTCAATATGCTATTGGAATTGAAACCTGAAAGCTATAGCAGAAGGTTCAAAAGAACTTGTATTGCAAAATCGCTTAAAGGTCCATTATTACAGTGAAAATATGTTTTAATTTGATAGTTTAGTGAAATTTTTATACAGTGTAAATAACTTGACAAGATTCAAAATTTTTGTATATACATACAATCTTACTAATATTATAAATGCGAAAGTTTGTATGGATGTATCAATGTTTGATACTCTTTCACGCTAGAACGGCTGAACAGATCTGGATGAAATTTAGCACAGGGATATATTATAGTCTGGGATAACAACACATTAACACCTTTTTATTCCTGAAAAATGTACGGTTCCCGTGGGATAGGTTTGTAATAAAACATTCTTCCTTTTAAGGGCATCAAATTGCATATAATTAGTATGACTTTCAAAAAAAGTACTATAATGATTAATTTAAAAGAAAGTAGGTACAATTCTGATCAATCTTTATAAACCTACATATATATATATATATATATATATATATATATATATATATATATATATATATATATATATATATATATAATTGATGCATTATACATTCAATTGCAATATTTTTATGAAATGTCTAACAAAAAAGATGCTCGAATATTTTAGAATTAGCAGAAGCTAATGTGATGAAAGAAAACAACAATCTTAATTGTAATATTCGCTAAGCAAAATAAAACATGAATGAATCTACACTCACTCTCGTTCGCTGAAAGTAAATTGTAACGTAAATGCATTCTGTTCCACATCAGCGTCGACTTATATTAATATACGGTAGCTTTTAATGTACATATCACATTTGTATGTACATACATATGTATCAACATGTAACAAGCATTAAAACTATGGATTATAAAAAATGAGTATTTTTCATATCTATACATATAATAAAATTGTAACTAAGCCGAATCTGTACATTAAATATTTTTTTGGAAAATCTTATTGAAATAGACTTTATTATTGATACAGAGGCCGAATCTATAGCTTTTAGAATTTTTATCTGTCTGTATGTCTGTCTGTCTGTTACCGCATCACGAGAAAGCCACTGGACAGATTTTGATGAAATTTGATGCGGTGATAGCTGGTTATCCGGGTCAACATATAGGATACTTTTTACCGTGTAAAATATCTCATTTCTGAGAAAAAATACAAAAACTGCAATGTAAGAGTATACTAATATGTAAAACCAAAGAATTTGTTTGTTGGTCATCTGAACGCAGGCGGAGTCGCGGGCAATGCTAGTTTATTTATAAACTAGTGGCTTAATCTCGCTTCGCTTGTGTTCGCCTCTAGAAAATCAAAAACAAATCTTTCCCACGGGAACCGTACATTTTTCTGGTATAAAAAGTAGCCTATGTGCCATTCTGATGTATGAGCTATATTATTGTAAAGTTTCATAAAAAACCATTCAGTACTTTTTGCGTGAAAGAGTAACAAACATCCATACACTCTCACAAACTTTCGCATTTGTAATACTAGTAGGATGTTTTTTGTATTTACAGTATTGTATATATAAAATATAAGTTAACAAAAATTTTAGTATCGCCATCAGCCACATTATCGTTATAAACTATAAACAATTTAAATCAAGGCTACTTTTCATACTAAACAAATTATAATAGCAAAAAAAAAAAACGTTAACAAAGTTCTAACACTCTCGTTCTCTGTTAGTTAACAATGAAACGAGAATATGACCTGAATTATAAAGATTGTGCGTGCATACTGCGTATAATATAACACTTGTCGATTCTTATCGATATTAAGTAATTATCGCTTACTGTCTTTTGACGGTCCAAATCACGATTGCTGTAATTTCTACAGTATATGTTACGGTATAACTATGGAAGATTTTAAGCATTGTCGCACCCATACAATTTGTATTTTAGTTTGTTCAATTATTTTTTTAATAAATATATCCATACTTACTAAAATTATAAATGTAAAAGTGTGTTAGTTTGTTTGTTTGTCCTTTTTTTCACGTCGAAACAGAGTGACTTTTTACTGCGGGAGATTATTTTATTCCCACGGGAAAACAAAATTATGTGATCAGAACTATGTGAAACTTGGTATTAATAATCTTCAGTACAAATTATTAAATACGTGTTTTAGCATTTTTCGAAATTCATCCTATAAGGGGGTAAAATAGGGGATAAAAAATTGTATGACAACTACCTTAAGCCGCGGGTCCTACTAGTATAAAATAAATTAAGAATTTGAATGCAATTCTTTGAACAATGTTGAGTCACATTGTACATAAAAAGAAGTAGTTTATTTAAATTATATGTTGAAATATATTAGACTTATCGTGATAATGGATAAAAATAATCAGTCAAATCATGCCAGCCATGTCAGCCATTTAATGGCGATTTAACACGGAAAACTGAGGCAGATAACAATCTGGTAAACTCAACTATCTGACTAAAAATATATTATCGATCTTATTTTAACGTATAGAATAATGAAGCAAACAGATTTTTCCTACATTACGATTATAATTATAATGCATTGTAGGAATCGAAGTTGTGATCTTAATAACTGATTATGCAATTATACCAGATGATTGTCAAAGTTGTCAATTTACCAAGGCATTGAAAATGTAAAACCTATAAGATTCGTATTTATGAAAGTAGCGTGACGATGTACCATAATATAATGTTATTGATTTACGCACTCGAGACCATTACTTATAGTTAGTTACGAATAGACCAAAAGGTGTCTAACATATACGTTATAAATATATATTTAAAAAAAAAAACAAAAATATATAAAATATGTTTATTTTATTTTTTATTTTTTACACTTAATCGAGTAATCATACGCCAAAATGCCTTACATCATTTTGGAAAAGAGCTGATACTCTTACACTGCTAGACCGACATTAACCAAACAAAGATAAGAACCGCCGCAAGGAAACAGGCTTTCAAATGAAAAAAATACCGCATCGAAATCGGTCCATCCATTTGAGAGCTACAATACCACAGACAGGCACACACACACACACACACAGACAGACAGACATCGACGTCAAACTTATTATAACATCCCCTCTTTTTGCGTCGGGGGTTAAAAAATATATAAATTAAGTAATTTTTATCTTAAGGTCTATTTGGTGTGCAGATTGTCTACTGGAAATTGCAGTTCAGTTCAATACAAACACTATGTAGTCTGTGAAATATTCAATTGTTTGTTTGACGTTCCTTTACGTTAAAACAGAGTGACGGATTGGCGTGAGTTTTTATATGAAGATGGTTAGAGTGCTGGAAAGTGACACAGGTTACTTTTTACCGCGGGAGATTAATATGTCATATCCACGGGAAAACATGTTATAATACAACCCACAATAACTCATCGTACCTATGTATACATATGTACATACTAATATATAGTGCATCTATTCCATACTAACCGTTAAACCCACCTAGTGACGAACCCGAGCGAAGCGAGGGTGAGCCGCTATATATCTTATATATTTAAACGAGCTATTCTTGTATATATATATGTATATATATATATATATATATATATATATCAATATATAATCTGAATCTCGAAAACGGCTCCAACGATTTTCATGAAATTTAGTATACAAAGGGTTTCGGGGGTGATAAATCGATCTAGATTAGTCTTATGTCTGGAAAAACGCGTGTTTTCGAATTTTCATGCGGTTTTCTTTTGCATTTTCACAATTTTTGCATTGTCAGTTGTCACTTCTGGTGGGTGGGAGGCGCCACTGTGCAACTGTCAATATCGTGTCCGTATTTACATCAAGTTTAAAATATTTAAGTGGAAATAATCTAAAGAAAAATTCTAAATTTTAATTAATTTAATAATAATTTTAAGAAATTTTAATCGATAAAATCTATGGGCAATATGTAAACATCATCAAGTCTAGATGTGTTGAAGAACAAATGAGCTTTTAAAAATTCACCTACCAAACAAATACAAAAGTGACAAACATAACATATAGATACTATCAGTGCAAAACCATATTTTCTGTGTGTGATGACAATAAAACAAAATAATTTGTGAAGTGAAAGCGTAAAATATTAAAACATAAGTTTATAACCTCAAAAACTAATACTCTGTATAAAATTGCAATTCAACTAGGTATAATTGGTGCTATTTTTCAATCAGCTTTTCTACTTCCAACTTCACACTTAAGATGGAGGAGATAAAAAGTTGCTAATAAACATACAACGAGAAATAAGACAGCAGAAAACAGAAATGAAAGAAGACCTTAAAAATACAATCAACAATAATATACTTAAATGAGAATTTTAAATACTTAGAAATAAAAATTGAAGTTCTTGAGAAAAAAATCCAGTAACAAAGTACCTCAATAAATAATTTAATAAGACATATTAGGCGCAAGAACTTGGTTATGTTTGAAGTAGAAAAAGGTGAAAAATCCTATCATGAACTAGAGGAAAAATAAAGTTTTAAACAAACGCAAGGAGTTACAAGCCCAACTGAAGATAAACAAAAAAACCTAGGCAAAACAGCTTTCATTAAATATGACAAACTAATTATTGTGGATAATAATAAGAACACTTCTCGCCAATACTCAAATAAAAGAAGCCTGCCTGTATCTTCAGAAACGCCTTACCTCAATTATAAACAAAAACTAACAAATAAACAACATACAAAGAAAACCAAACCTGCTAATATTAAAGACTTTATATTATAAAAACCAAAATTAACTTTCAACCACACAAATGATAACCAGGAACAACTAAAAACAACACAGCAAGATACAGTATATTAAACACAGTAGGAACCTCCTCATCTTTATCCCCCAGTACGGCCAGTCACTATGGGGGAGTTCGACTGTAACCCTCCAAAGAAAAACAGACATACAACGAACAAAGGTATACATATCTTCACCAGAAAAACTTCTAGAATTAAAAGCAGCATTTCCTACAACAAATCAAAAGAACACAAAGATAAAATTATAAACTTTATAGGCATATCAGAAACAAATTATATATTGGAAACAAAATTTGAAAAGAAACCCTTTGCAATCATTCATACAAGCATAATCTCCAACGGAGAGCTCTATGCAGGGCTACTTTGGAGGAGGCTTATAACCGAGAGGGGTCTATACATGAAAAAGACATTTACTAAATAAATACATTTAATTATGAAATTAAATACCTAATTTATAACTATTGTCAGAATTAATGTATGGAAAGAAATTTTATTTATATTTATTATTGTGAAATGTTTAGTATTTACTCAATTGAATTATTTAGTTTATTGTGATTGTTTATTTATTTATTTGTTAATGATAATTTATATATATACAATATCATTTCAAATAATATGAAGATTTTTAAAATAATTTAATTCCAGATTACAAAATTATTAGTTAAAAAATTATAAGATTTCAGCAATGTGATATAGACATTTTTTTATTGTACAACTAAAATGGCTCCTTATATACTCTTAACCAAATAAAATTTTAATGGAATACTTTTATAAAAAGCTGTGCATACTTTTAAATTAAATTTATATATAAATAGGTAAAATTATAATGTTAAATAAATGTTTTTATGTAAATTTAGTTAGTGAGCCTTTATAATAAATAAATAGAGCTTTATTATTATTATGATTTCTTTTGCATTATTTCAATAAATTAATAATTCCACGCAAAATATTATGTTCGATAATTTCGCACGCTCAGATATAAGCATCATGGTCAAGTAGCCAATGCGCAAGTTTAACAACCACAGGTATCTGGGTTCGTATCCCGGTCGGACACAAGGGTTTTTAATTTTTTTTTTTTTTGTATTTATTAAAATTCTTAGTTTGTTTTTTTTAATGTTTTTTTTTTGGCCAAAAACTCCGAGCAAAGCTCGGTCGCCCAGGTACTATATATATATATAATATATATATATATATATATATATATATATATATTATATATATATATATATATATATATAATATAACATACAGTAATTTGTCGTAAACCTAGATTTCAAATGTCTTTTATTTTTAAAATCTATAGGTACTATTTAAATATTTGCTTTATAAATCATATAAAATAAATCAAAAACCATCAAAATATGTATAATACATAAAAAATTGGTATCCACTCATAAGCTTCTTAGCACTTAAAGTATGCTATTATCGAAAAGAAGTATAACTTCAAAAATATTAGCAAAAAAAAATTTGTTACGATTAAGACACAGTCTTAATATTCTTTAAGACATTTTTCTTTGCTCGTTGATGTCTTTTGTACAGTATAACAGTAGTATATTGACTATCCGTTTCGTGAGGGATTAAAATATCTTGAACGTTCTTCAGTAAATCTTTGCATTATACATACTAATCTCTATAAAAACTTTTTAACAAAAAATAAAATCGACTTCCAGGCACTAAAATGTAAAAAATAACTAAACGGAGGTTTTCATTTACAATAGATACCTAATCAGATATCTTCGAAGTCGGTGCCAGCCGATGCAAAGCAAATCTAATGTATTTCAATACGTAAAATACATACATATTTACCTATTAGATATTCATATCTTAAAATATTGTAGGCTGGCACAGACTTCGAAGATATCTGATTAGGTATCTATTGTAAATGAAAACTTTGAAATTTGTACATTTTTGTACCTGGAATTATTTTTTGTTAAAAAGTTTTTATTTTTGCACTTTTAGTGTAGACGTAATAAGCAGGTAATTTGTTAGAACAAAGTTTTTTAATAACATATTCGATTAAGCAACTTATTTAAAAAAATATATTTATTGCTGATTTAAAAAAAACCGCTTGACCGATTTCGATAAAATTTATATGGGACCACCTGGGAAGTATACACTTTGAAAAAAAAATCCAAATCGGCTTAGGCGTCTTCGAGTAATCGGTGAACATACATAAAAAAAAAGATTCCGACGAATTGAGAACCTCCTCCTTTTTGGAATTGGAAGTCGGTTAAAAATCAACCAAACCACTTGACGTATCCGGATAATAATTAGTCTATGTCACTCACAGATTTACTAATAATACTATATACTAAAATTATAAAGAGGTAAAGTTTGTGAGTTTGTGAATTGTGATTTTGTGACGTTGTAGGGGGTAATCTCTGGATCTGCTGAAATGTCTGCTGATCTACCGATTTAGGTGAAATGTAGTAAAAAGATAGTTTGAGACCCTGGGAAGAACATTGGATTACTTATCAGAAATCATCCCTTTAAGCGGTGAAAATGGGGATGAAAGTTTGTATGGGGAATCCTCATAGGGACGAACCCGAGTGAAGCGAAGGTGAGTCGCTAGTATTATATAATCAGATCGATCCTATTCTACCTGAAAATGAACATGTACGGGCATAATATTAGTTTTATCAGCTTTAAAGAAAAATATAGTGGAAACTTCACATTGTAGAGATAAATAAGATAAACGGAAAGGATGATCCAATTGAATAATGAATTGAAGGGAATTAGAATAATATAATACTATAAAATAAGTTACAGAGCACAAATAGCCATTTAAAATTATTAACTTGCTACATAATACATATATTCATTATAACGTATAATTCACTAACATATTTAATAACAATAATTTCGTAATTCCGAAAAACAAATCTTTTTTGGAATTAAAATACTTTTAGTACACAATAATTACGAAATACGCTTATCATCAGTTAGGTATTAATATTGTATGCACGATCCTGATTTAATAAATGTAAGGTGAAGGTGACAGGAAAGCTGATATCGGATGAGTCAATGAACCGTGTCGTGCTTGTCGACTCGAAACTAAGTTTCCTATGTGCGAAGGTCAGTGAAGAAACGCACGTTTCACTTACAAACAAAAGATAGAAAATATAGGTTTCGTCAGTGACATTGATTTTGATAGCAATTCTCCCATAGAAAATACCTAATTGTATGACTCGATCATTAGATAATAAATACAACTATGTAATGAATGAAAGATACTCTTTACCTATGAAATGTTTTTGCCTATGAATGAATATGTTTTTCAATATTAACATAAGTTTATGTATAGGACGACTTAATAACAAAGGTATACTTTTAAGGAACGAAGGTAAAAATAATTACATACTATTACTCTAAAGTATACTAACATAAAAAAAATTAAGTAAGAATCATACTTTTTACTTTTACGCCCCTTTTAGGTAGATTTTATACGTGAGATTTGTACTCTTCTCTCTTGAAATTGATATAAATATATCTTCTAATGCACATACATTGAAATAAAAAAAGTACATATAAAATGAGTGAACGGAGATTCTCTCTTTTTTGAACCAGATAAATAAGAATACGCTGGAATTTTATTCATTAATTTCAGTAAAATAAATATTTTAATTTAATATGAACACTAAAATTATTTAAAGAAGATTAAGATTACTACTAGATGTTACTTGCCACCGGCAGGTTATTAATAGAAATGTATTAAGTACATCTCATTAAGGACTATGTTACTTTATTCGCAGATGGATGCTTTAATAGTATTATGAGATTCAGATTCATTTACCAAAAGCATGTTTTTTGTTACAATACTCCTTTACTTGTAATAAATTGTCTTATTATGTTTATAGCTCGAAATAGTCAAAAAAATACCTGTCTTTTGGACTTTCAAAAAAACTTCATTTGAAATTTTAAGAAGTTAATAAAAGCTGCTTTTAACAATTTTCGTGCTGCAGTGACCTTTCACTGCCTCCTGCAGATATTATAGGCGCTAGATGAAATATTTAGAGAAAAGAATTCCCCGATTCGAACCTATTTTTTCGTCGAGATATCTTCTCTGACTGGGGAGATATCTTCTTTGAAATTATTAATTAACCTCAAAAAAATTTCAAAAAATATTCTATCTCTAAGGGCCGAGTGTACCTTTCATGTTAAAAATAATTATTTATTTAGCGTATAATATTAGGTTATGAAGAAAATTAAAGCTACTTCACATATACTCTGTAATAATATTTAATAATAAAATAGAAGACTGCTTTTCAAAACCAATACTACTAAATTTTAATATTTATGTCAGACTAGCGACTCATCCTCGCTCCGCTCAGGTTCGTTCCTAGGTTGTTTTCCTGCAATAAAAAGTTATTACCATACAAAATTTCATCAAAATCTCTCCAGTGATTTTCTCGTGATACGTTCCCAGACAGACAGGCGGAAATTCTAAAACCTCTAGATTCGGCCTCTGTATCGATAATAATGACTATTTCAATAAGATTTTTAAAAAAATATTTAATGTAAAGATTCGATTCAGATGTATAGATTATAATAACACTCATATATATATACATACATAATAACACTATTATATAGATAGGAACTTGCGAGAATACTCATCAAGAGCACATCTATTATAAAGTGCAACTCATTTTGCCATCACTTTCAAATGATTTTTATCGAGGAAGTGCGCAGAACAACAAAAAAAAATAATTCACTTGCGTAAATATCACTTCTATTACATAAAGCACTTTCACATAACTAATGTATGGTTCTATTATGGCTTATTTATAACTTCGCGTGGATCAATACAAACCTACTCGCTATTGTTACAAGTAATGATAGTATATATAGTATATAAATAGAGTATACTTAACCTGACTATACTTCTGTGTCGAGGGTCTCTTATACAACAGATTCCGGAAATAACAAATACTTATGTCTATTGCGGACAATAATGTTGTTCCTGCAGGATACGAATAAATGGGATTCATGTGCAGTGTTATGTGGCATGACAGTTCACTGTGCCATAATTTGCGACACTGATAAGTGTTTTATATACTTAATTGCAAGTTAAATTAGCAGTCTATACATATATAGGAAACTATACAATAAAAGTTCTAGCCAACATTATGAAATATTTAGAAAGCAATTTATGCCATTTCCGGGTCGCTCGCCGATGACGATAATATTATCAATTAGGCATAATTAAACTTTGCTAGATAATAGTTCGGTATTTTCATTAGAAATTCAATTTTAGAGCTTATTTAATCAAAATTAATAAACTATTTGTAAAAATCGTGAACATTAGTTGTGATTGTTATTTTAAAATAAATAACAAATATAAAGTTTTTATGATTATTTGAAAAATGTCCAAACAACAACGTTAAATTTTGCTCTATATCTTTTTGCACCCATTTATTAATGTTTGAAGGGTATGTAACAAAATTTTCATTAGCTGATACAGGATTCTTATATATTAATTCTTATCGATGGAACAAGTAAATGGTTTCGCGCCCAAAAATTAGCCAATTATAATAATTATGTGTCTGTTTAAGGCATACAGACGCCAATGATTGCTCTCTCTTCTCTTCTCTATCACAAAAGAAGAATAGAAAGATACAAGTATGAGTGATTCATTATGCAAAAATACATTTTCTACTATATCCCTTTTGGACTTGAATAATTGCTTATGTATTTTGTTTGTTATTGCTTATTTCTTATATTTTTTATTATTATTTAACGTTATTAAATAATCATAGAAATTATAATATATTAAAAAATAATAATTACATATTTAACATAATAATGTTATAGTTATTATGTAGTATATATTTCAAAAACAATTACATCTAGAGGGAAAATGTTTCGCAACTTCTTCCAAACTGTAAACACCAAATGCATTTACATATTATCTCCAAAGCCTTTATATGGCGCCTTTTAAAATGTTCATGAAATATGCCAAATACAACCTTAATATTATTTTATAACGAATCCAAAACAATAAAGCAACTAATATAAATATTTAATTATAATTCTAGATTAAAACTAATATTTAAAAGCTTTTTGCTAGAAAACTTACGATGTTATTATGGTATTTTTGTTTACAGTATTTATAGATAGAAAGGGATAGCTATAAAACAATTTCTATGAATTTATGTAAGCCTGGTAGTAAGACCTAAATATATTTTCATTGGATCAATACTTGATGTGCAGTAGCATCTGACATAGACCAAGAGATAGCATTTATTTCTCCAAACTAGGTACGTTATAACAGTTAGTATGGAATAGATAAACTATATATTTTATATATGCATAAGTATGACGAGTTACTATGGGGTGTATTATAACGTGTTTTTCCGTGGGAATGAGATAATCTCCCGCAGTAAAGGCAATGTAAGCGCTCTAGCTATCTCCACAATAAAAAAAATCACGCCAATACGTTACTCTGATTCGACGTCAAAGAAGGACAAACAAATAAACCAACACATTTTTACATTTATAATATTAAGTTTGGATTTATACATTTTAATTTTCAAACGAAAGGTAACTTCAAAAATTGGATTTTAAATTTATTACATTGCCTTATTATACTCGTATGTATAAATATACTTAATCTTACATACTGTTACTTGTTTTTACGTTTGTTCGTTATTCTTGTTTTTGCTCGGCTAAATTACAATCTCTCTTACCCTTTTACCAGCTTGACTCTCTCACTTTCTTGTAGAGATAACTCCACCGATATATGATAATAATTTCTCCTAACTATAAACTATGTATTTTTATATGTAACTAGCAACCCAACTTCGCTTCGCTCTGGTTCGTCCCTAGTTACGTTTTAATGGTTGGTATGGAATAGATAGACTATATTTTAGTATGTACATATACACGCACATAGGTTTGATGAGTTATATACTCTTACTTGAGAATTGATTGATACCCTATAAAAAGTTTCATCACCCTTTTTACATCTTTACGTGATGATTTCCGGGATAAAAAGGTCCTTCCCAGGACCTCAATCTATTTTCATACCAAATTTCATCTAAATCAGTTCAGAGAACTTTTAGTTTATCCATTACAAGCAAACATACAAAAAAAGCAGTCACGAGCACTGCCGACAGAAGTGAAAACTTAAAACTATAAACAAACAGTCGTTATTTTTGGATATTCAAATTAATTGTTTGATCTTGAATGAAAATTTGTAAATTAAAGTTGTTTACATTTATCTGGTTGGTAACACGTCACGTGACCATGTCGATGACAACTTAAATGAATTTACTCCCCATCCAAACCTTCCTATAGAAATTTTCACTTCAAAAACTTTTTTTTTTCTCTTTATAATAATAATATATATACAGTAATTTAAAAATTACATTATAAAATACAAGATATTTTTTTGGTATTAGCTCTTAGTCTAAGAGGTATTGATTTGCGTAAAATTCACGACGCAGCCGTTCTAGCTTCTAACGACTATGAGCTCCTAGGAAAGCTGCATCACACTGGTTCTGTACTAGATATTATGTATAGTATACACATGCGCAGTACTTACCTCTTCATTTGCATAAAATTATGTTTCAATCTGAGGCTTCGTTGTTGTATAAATACTCGTACCAAAAATAATCAAAATTATAACCTTTTAAATTTTTATATATATTTTGTATTCTTGAAAAGATTTTTTATTTTTTAATTATATTTTACAAATCTATCCCACGCGAACCGCACACTTTTCCGAGATACAAGTAGCCTATGTATTACTATAATGTATGAGGTTGTCCACCTCTGAAACTACCAACAAATAACTGTTAAATTCTTTTTGCATTTTACAACCTTTTTATTAAGAAAGATTAAATCATTCTACGACTGGAGTGGGGCTATGGAATACAGCTAGTATTTTAATATCCTTGTACCATTGCAACCAGTTTCTCTTTCACAATCATCGACCACACAATTCGTTTTGCCTTCTGACTTACCTGGGTGGCATTCTGACAGACCGGCTCTATCGACTACAGTTTACTTAGAATTATGACATCCCATCTCTTCAAACTATTTCAATTAATTAGCTGCCCGAGCGTTTGCCCTTTGACGGTAGCCATTTAAGCCATTATATTCCATAACGACGTCTTTAATAACCGGATAGGATTAAGAATCGAAATTTTATACAAAAATATGAAACTTTTATTATTAGTTAGATTAAAGTTATTTTGCCCTAAGCATTGAATATTATGTATTTAAATAAAATGATGGACTGTGACCTGATCCCCCTCGTATTGAAGGGTGGCCCGTGCCCGGCAGTGGGACGTTAAAAAGGGCTGAAAAGTTCTTTAAAATAATGGTAATTTTTTAATACAATAGCAGCTAATTACGTATTTAAAGCAGTGCCATAAGACTAAATGAATCTATAATAACTCATGATTAAATAAAGGTGATTTTGCTTAAGATAAACCCTAATTACCCTATGCTTAAGATAAACCCTACAACAGATTATTTTTTACCATAGGATTTGAATAAAAAACATTCAAACTACTTTTAAATGTCTATAAAGCACCATCTGTGAGAAAAAGAGCAAATTGCGATTCATTTAGTTTGCTTCATTTTACTTTCTCTTTGCGAATTCAGTATTCTATGTTAGATGGCGATGTAAGTTTTGATTCTAAAAGCAAAATTCAACTCACGTCGAGGATGAAAAAGTATAGTTCATAGGGATAAGATTTATAATAAAGAGGATGGAGTACCGGAGAGGATACTTAGTGTATATTTTTCTATATTGTATCTCTTATTCCTCGTAGTGTGTGATAATGTATAATTTGTATAAAATTACTATATAAATATTATGTATAAATTTCTTTATGATTATTGTATAAAATATAATAAAAACACGTACGTTTCTTTGGCTTGTGTATTAATGCTAATTTATAACAACGATGTTTAACAATTTTTAACATTGAACCATCGTCGTAAAAACCTTTTCATGTTAATAATAATTAGTAAGTAAATAAATTATACGGATGATAAAATAACAATTTAATAAAGTGTATTTTACAAATGAAATTCTTTTATAAATAATTTATTGATAATGAAAAGAACTACAGTGTAGTATGGTAATCAATTATTGCAATAGTCACTGCTACTACTCGAATGCACGCAAAATAAGGTGTAATATTTAGATACATAAAAACAATATTTTTACTGTAATATTACTTTTTTACTCGTTTCCCATAAACAAACAAGTTTTGACACTCATTACGCCTATATAAATTATAAAATTGATTTGTAAAAACAATTCATTTAAATTTAAATAATATTTATATTTATGTAATGAGTGTTTTGTACAAAAAATAATAAAATTAAATTAATATTAATAACATGATAATTATAATAATTATTATTAATATCTCTTTGGATTTTACGGGCTCGAAGGAGTCCGGTCCTTTAGGAGGCTTACGTGGAGACACAGGTCTAACACATAGAGACTCATAAGAGATTCAAGTTTGTTTAATGTGACGCATTAGCCGGGATCCATCTCTGAATAACCCATAGGGAAATGCCCAAAGCCGCCGTATAAATTGTTATTATTTTATAACTCTTAAATACTATTAAAGCTATCTATATAATAATCGAAATAACTATACTATATAATAATCGAAATAACCGTAATGTTGTACATTATGCATATATAATTTATTTGCAGTGCAATTATTAAATGAATAAAAACCTAAGGATGGTTGTGTCAACTTTTGCGGCAATTAAATCTATCCAACCTATAATAGTATTGATATCTGTGTGTGGAACATCTATCATTTGAAAAATTGTTCATAGGTAAAATCGTGTGTGCTCATCTCACAGGATGCCGTGAGTGGAGTCACGCAGCACTATTCAGCCCGGGGCCAAGGCTGATTTACCGTAACACAAAAAATACTCAGATAAGCCGACTTTCTAATATACACCGCTACGTTGGACGGCCCTTCCTCCCTTGTATATAATAAATCTTAAAGAGTCCTCTTCTTAAACGCAACACTTCTCAAACTACGCTTACGCAACGTTATTTTGAAATGACGAGAGACGAGATACCAACGACATTTTTTAAATATTTCTTCATATTTTTAAGTATTTAAACAATTTTTATGTGATAAGATTTTTATTGAAATATGATGCAAGATATATGGAACAAAAAATATCCATTATAATTTATTAAATCTACAGATAAAATAAACTATATAATATATTTTGCTTTTATACATACACAGATACTATGAAATATAAATAAAAAAGCGACGGACTTGACAAGTAAGAGTTTGAGAAGCACTGGCTGACATTTTAATGTGGCCTAATAATCAGAAAGAGTAAAAAACTGTGGAGTATATCGGTGGGCTTCAGCACGCCTCTAGATTGATGCTCCTCACTGCCTCTTACTCGGCTCTCGCGACCACTCTTGACCATCTGTAGTTCCCTTGTACAATAGTGAAAGCTTCGTCTGCAATTATACTATCTTTAAGATACTTTTTTTTAAGCAATAAGAGGAAGAAATATTTACATTTTAATAATAAAACAGTAATCTGTATTCTTCTTTAAATTTCTTTTATGAAACCGAAGCCACGAAAAGTTTAAAAATTAACCCCTTCAACAAAATTTTACAAGTAAAATGGCAGTTCACTTTCATTTTAAATTGCTTACATCCATATCAGTTTATGCATTACCAATATTAATTAAATTAAAAAATCAGTACGTTTCAAAAACAAAACATAATTTTAAACTCATATCTCTATACAATATGTATTGGTACCGTAGGTACAAATATAAAATAAATATATTCAAAAAAATTTACTGTATTTTTAATTTTATAAAATTAAATAATATTTACACAAATTGCGAACCTCTGTTTGAACACCTCTGACAGCACAAAATTCAATTCATAATTAGAACTTACGTAATACCGACGTTACTAGCGATATCATTACGGAACCAAGTGTTACAATATCGTGTCGTTCCCACCAAGAATTTTCAGTTTTTTATCTTACTTTGAATATTATCTCTCATAATAAGTGGACGCACCGTTAAAACTTGGAGAATGCAGTGAATGAACTCCACGTATCGATGATAGGCGTATACGTAATTTGTTTGTTTCTTACTTCCTCACCCTCACCTTTTAATTCTCGATTTAAATATTATAGATAGCGGTTCTTTGATACACCAGCTTTTAAGATAATTTGTGAATTGGATGAGATGAGGGACTAAAAATTTATGAGGTAATATAGAATGTTATTCTAGCTTTTAAGTTTTATTATAATTTCAAATACTTAATTCGTTTTAATTAGTAATCATTTTTAAACTTTTCTTTGTTAATTTATACTAAATATATAACAATATTTTGAAAAATTATCACTTTATACAGACATTAAGTAATTTTTGGTTGAATTAATAAATCACTTTCGCTAAGCATTTCCCTCATCGTGAGTTTCACTGCGGGCGCAAGTAGGAAGCGCCCGCGCACGCAACGTCTTGACACCTACATCAATCTACTATAAACTTGCTATTAGTGTATATCACATGCTATATGGATAAACAGTAATCGACCTTGCTTGACGTTTTAGGACTTAGGCTTAAATATATTAACGAACTAGCACTGCCCGTGGCTCCGCCCGCGTTCTGGTGACTAAAAACCAAATTCTTAAGTTTTACATATGAGTATATTCTTACATTACAGTTGTTGTATTTTTTCTCAAAAATGAGACATTTTCCAGCGGTAAAAAGTATCCTATACGTTGACCCGGATAACTAGTTATCACCATACTAAATTTCATTAAAATCCCTCCAGTGGTTTTTCTGTTTTTCTTTCAGACAGGCAGACCAACAGACAGACAGACAGACAGACAAAAGTTCTAAAACTATAGATTCGGCCTCTGTATCGATAATAATGTTAGTTTCAGTAAGATTTTCCACAAAATATTTAATGTACAGATTCGGCTTAGTTACAATTTTATATATATATATATATATATATATATATATATATATATATATATATATATATATATATATATATATATATATATATATATAATAGTAACGTGACACATTACATACTTTAAACATTTTTGGTAGTTTTTGAATTCTCTCATACCATAGCTCATTGTTATATTTCAATTTATTGGCTTATCTTGTTACTGCTTCAATAATACTTTCTTATATTTACGCGAATATTTTACATTTTAAATAA
Organism: Brenthis hecate; assembly: GCA_951806755.1. Lineage (NCBI taxonomy): Eukaryota > Metazoa > Arthropoda > Insecta > Lepidoptera > Nymphalidae > Brenthis > Brenthis hecate. The sequence goes on from OX638251.1 coordinate 21,148,010, forward strand.
AACTATGTTTTCGAATTTTTTCGCGGATTTATTTTGATTCTTGGTTCCCGACGTTTCGAATGTTTTACGGCAATCATGGTCACGGGAGAGACTTAAGGTTTTAGATGTCTCCAAGGCATTATATATAATTGTTACAGACCCACAAAATAACAAAATGAATTCAAAAATTGGCACCAAAGTACCTTACAATATTTGTTAATTCTAATTTTAAACGTTTTTATAATTTTAATGAGTTTAAATAATTCAATATGGAATATAATATATACTGTTTTAATCCTAAAAATATTTAGCCATTCAAAAAAAAAAAAATTGTGGGTGTCAAATGTCATTTGATATACTCGTAATAAATCTTATATTATAAAACCTTTTAAATTTCAATACTATATTATAAAACCTTTACTCTATATTGATTATATTGAAGTAAAATTAGCTTCAATGGGCCAAATAAAAAATGTCAGAATATCTGTCAATTTCTACTAAACCAATTGCGGGAATTACATATTTAGCTACAATTCTACGAACACATTAGCCGCTTATGGAACATGAGCATCTGAAAGAAAATACCTGTCAAAAAATTTTATCGAGTTCATAATTAAGATAAAGAGAACCTAATTATAATTTAAGCGGATACTTACGATTTCGGAATTATAAAATATAATGCATGAAATAAATAAAGGCAAACTTACTATTGATTATCTATAGGTACACATAATAAAATTCTGAGTCGAATCTGTAATTTAAATATTTATTGGAAAATTTTATTGAAATATTCGTTATTATTGATACAGAGGACGAATCTACAGTTTTTAAAATTTTTGTCTATCTGTCTGCTATCTGTTTGGGAACACATCACGAGAAAACCACTGGACAGATTTTGGTATGATTATAGCTGGTTATCCGGGTCAATATATAGGATACTTTTTACAGCGGGAATATATCACATCTCTAAGATAAGTATACTTAGCGTTAAAACTAAATTAAAATGTGAATTAAATTAATGCATGCTGTATCCACTTTAAAAGGTAATGCATTTAGGATTAAGTTAAATTGTGTAATTAATTTAAAAATGTTTCAATGTAATTATCACTAGTGGATCCAAATAAAAAAAAAAAAAAACTAGGGACGATACCAAACGGAGCGAGGGTAAGCGCTAGTATGAAAATAAATCATTGTGTAAAGTTCAGCAATAACTCCAGGCAAAAAAATAGCAAAAAAACTCGATAAAATTATTTACTTTTTTCGAGTCAATTAGTCATTATTGATTCAATATAGCTAATGATGCTTAGTACATTGTAATAGAGTATGAATAATTTGAATGTATGTATTTAAATTATTATAATAAGGAAATTGTATTTAGCATATATGAATGTTATAACTCATGTTGTGCTTAAGTTTTTTTTTTATTTCTTCTATATACACTAATTTAACTTTTAAAAATATTATAACGTCCGCAAAAAGGCAGTGGTAGCCCAGTGGTAACGCGCCCGCTTGGGAAAACGAGTGAAGCGGGTTGAAATCCCGAGTCTCGCACCTCTGATATTTTCATGTTCGAATCATTTCAGACCGTTTGTAGTGACCCTATTTGCTGTGCCAGCGGTCGCGGGTTCGAGTCTCGCTGGGGGCATTCATTTGTATAATGAGCACGAATGTTTGTACTCCAGTCATGGGTGTTTATATTTATAATTTATAATATCATACATATTATAAATTATAAATATAAACACCTATATTTAAAGTTATATATGTGTAGTGTATCAACTATCTGGTATCCATAACACAAGCCTTGTAACTTACCATGGAACTATATAGTGTTGTATGTTAATGTTCCAACATATTTATTTATTTATTTAATTTCTAATATGATTACCACTTGCCTTACGGTGAAGGAAAACATCGTGACGAAAACCTGCATGTTTGAGATAACCTAGCAAGTTTTCAAAGGCATGTCAAGTCCGCCAGCGTGGCCAAGTGTGGGTTGGCGGACTTGAGATCAGTGGGATGTTAAAAACGGCTGAATACATAACGTCCACAAGTTTTGTTATTGTAACTAAAATAATTTTCTTAGGATAATTTGATATAAGATACAGGATTGTATGAATTTGCACAATAATTGCTTATTTTAACTGTACATTGCATATGCATGGCTGCCTACAAGCATATATATCTTCGCTATATTTGTAATACTTTACCTAAACAATAATTGAATTTTTACATTAATCGGGCAAAATATATTTTTTTTATTATCTTTATAAATTATGGATATGTGTATATGTATGTAGAATTCAAAGATCACATTCCGTTTCCATCGCCTAAAAACAAAATTGGGCTCTATGCTCCTTACAGCATTAGAGCCCTCGGTTGGTGTCTTATTTTTCAGTCATTTCCATTTTTTTAAGTTTAGGTACTTTACATAATAATTTTCAATTAACTTTAGAAATAAACTTTTGAAAGTTTAACGAGACTTTCCATCACATACATTTTCATCCTTTATCGGGATGCCATTTTTTATGTGATAGTATAAGTGATGTTAGTATTACGTATATTTATCGGACATAGCAATGATTTAGCCAATTTAGTACAGTAACAAAACTAATGTCTCGGGAGAATGTTTTTAGTGCTAGACCACCAGCACCACGCAGGAAATAAAATAATATTCTACAGTAATAAACATTATTTTACGATAAAAGAGAGGCTTATCGTTAGAAAGCAGGAAGATAAATGCAATGCGTGTAATAGTAATAATGATTATCCACGCATAATACTATATGCTCTCCCTGCTGAGATACAAATTACGATGAGTGTTTAGGGATTAAGCTCAAAATACTGACCAATCAATATTTGTAAAACTTTTATTTAGAGCGTAATGAAATTTATCCATACTAATATTATAAATGTGAAAGTGTGTTTGTTTGTTTGTTTGTTTGTTTGTTTGTCTGTCTGTTTGTTTGTTTGTTTGACTTTCTTTCACGTCGAAATAGCTTGGCGGATTGGCGTGATTTTTTGTGTGGAGATAGTTGGAGGGCTGGAGAGTGACATAGGCTCCTTTTTCCCGCGGGAGATTATGTCTTTCCCATGCGAAAATACGTTAATACAATGCAAAAAATATTTATGATCAGAATTACTTGAAACTTGGTATTAATGCACTTCAATACAATTAATTAAATACGTGTTTTAGCATTTTTTGAAATTCATCCTATAAGGAGGTAAAATAGCGGATGAAAGTTTGTATGAAACCTACCATTTCAGAAGTTTTCTTGTAGTTTTAGCGCGAGCGAAGTCGCGGGCTCTGCTAGTAGGGTATAAAAATGATTAGATCATCTACAAATTAATGGAAAATAACAATTTGTTAAATATAATGATTCAATTGTTTTTCCTTTCAATTCTTTTGACATTTAGTTTACCGATAACTTTTATGTGATATTAAGGCCTGAGTGTATTAAAAACATGATCCTTGTTTATAAAAGAGCTCTAATGCTCTAAGGAGTTTTGTTTTTAGGCGATGGAAAAGAAATTTGATCTTTGAATTCTATATATTATTTGTTCTTGTTCATTAAAATTATCAATTGTTACTAATATTGTAAACGCCAATATGTTTGTGTATTTTTTTAAGACGTATTTTTTTCATAATATTCTAATTTTTTCATATGTATTTTCATATATATCAGTCATTCCTGTCGAATATACATTAGAAAAAATTGCTAAAAGACACGGTGTAGGTGAAGCGATAAGAGAAGTCTTTAGAATGGTGTTTATATTTATAATATATATAAATATGTATTTAAAGTTAAATATGTGTAGTGTATCAACTATCTGATATCCATAGCACAAGCCTCCTAGATGGTGTCGTGTGTTAATGTCCCAACATATTTATTTATTTATTTATCGATTATTTTAGTCTTCTTTAAAGTAATGACAATGAAAAATTACTTGCTGAAATATATCCTTATACTAACATAAATTTATTTTTAATGTCCGCGTTATTAATTCTTAAAATATAAGCTTCTTTGTTGCGGGTGCATTTGGTCACGCAAAACAAATTTATTTTCACATTTTATAATTAAATGATTTATATTCACATTTTATTTTGTATATACCTGTTATTTTAAAATTCGATATGTTTGCTTGTCTTTTATATGCAACAAAAATACCGTCTCACGTATTGTCACCAGACAAGAATATATGGAAAAAGAAAAGAAAAAGAAAAGAATCCCATTTATACCTTAAATACGCAAGGATTTATCTTCATCGACTGTTCTTCCATCCTTTATCTCAATACACGAAATTTAGTTCTTATATTCATTTTTCTCTACATGTTTTCATTACATTACAATATTTCAATGTTGAAATTGCTTTAATTTTATATTTATACTAGCAACTCATCCTTGCTTCGTTCGGGTTCGTCCCTAAGTAAGTTTTATTTTTTCGAGCGGAACCCTAATTCTTTTTCTAAAATAAAAGTAGCCTGTGTTAATCCCTATAACATCAGCTACCTTTCAGTGAAAGTTAAGTCAAAATCAGTACAGCCGTTTCAGAGATTACTAGAACAAATACGACAGACAGAGAAAAATTTAAAAATTGTTTTTTTTTATAAGTACCGTATATAATTTCATCGCTATGCGTCTTGTATGAAAACTCAAAATGTAAAATTTTGCATGGCTTTAATTACTACAAAAAGTAAAATTCGGGTGACCGATCATCTGTATCTCAATCATCACGTCTCAATAAATCAAGTCAGTGACACATTGTGTTGCTTATTGTCAGCTGTTTACAATATGGAGACGTCATTAGAAGATATTAGCTACGGATGCTTCTCCTTTATATTACGCTCTCGCGTCATTTGTTTTACCTACTACATACATACTCGTATTTTAAAATATAATTTAACTTAACAATAGCAATAAATTGTTTTTTTTTTTCCTTTTTTTGGGATAGGATGGAGATAATTGAAATGTTTTGTTGGTTCTGCTGTTTACAATGTTGCTATCTCACAGGTGTTTTATTGAATCAGGTACTTTTAGTAATAACATTACAAAGAAAAAAAATATAAAAAACACTTGATCTTGTATAACTCTGTATCTTATTTTTCGCTTGACAGCCTTTAAATCGTTATTGTTTGCTTCATTTAACATTTCCGCCGGATCCATCGGTACTAACGTAATATTAATAGGAAATATCGTTTATTGTATTACGACAGATATACATCATTAAAGCAATGTATAACAACATTAATTTTCAATTCAACATAATAACCTATTAAAATATAGGTAGGTATATTATTTATTTTAGGGTTCCACAGCTTAAAAAATTTCGTAACCCTTTAGGATCACTTTTTATCCATTCGTCCACGTTACGTCCGTAAATTCAGTTTTTCTTTAAAACACGTAAAGTCATCAAGTTGGAATTAATATGTAATACTACGACCCATTAGAGACATAAAACTAATTTTTAGTCTTATAAGACTAAAAATAAGTTAAAATAAAAAAAATTAATCGTGTTGTCAAATAACCATATTAGAGATGATTTAGTGAAGATTTTTTTCACTGTGAAGTTAATTTGGTCCTGCAATACAACTCTCTTTTCAACCGACTTCAAAAAGGAGTTTTTCAATCCAGCTTTATGTTTTTTTTTAATATTATTTGTCTAGAACATACAAGAATGGTAGGATTTTTTTTAAATTGAAGCATCCATTCTTGTTACTTAGTGGATAAAATATTGTATGTAATAACTAATAATCGTACTACTTCGTATTTGTTAATATATTCTAAAAAAGATCTTCGTGTAAATGAGCAACATAAAATTTTAACATCCCAATTAAGTATAATTTCTTATTCACTACACGACCAAACATAATAATTAAATGAAGCCATAACATTATGATTATTTCTATACGTTTCGGTTTCCTTTATACAAATACTTTATTGCTATTGTTACATGTTCAGTATCAAGGTTGCCAACATTTTTCACCAAAAAAATATTTTTTTCAAATTGAAATAATTTAAGTTCTAATATTTTTTATTTTACAATACATAAAATACAATTCAATACAAAAGAGTCCTATAATTTTCTTCTTCTGAATGAATTTTTATTATTACCAATTTATATATGTAAAATTCGTATTTAAACTAGAATCAACCAACGTGATGATAATAATGTTCTAAAATATCTTTTTCATTATGTTACGATTTCTAGCTTTCAACTCCTTTTTTTATTGTTGAGATTTACATTTACGCATCCCACTAGGTGGTTATGTGGAACTCACTGGCTAGGAAAGCCAGTAATACCTACTAAAATCCAACAAAACCTCCCTTGTCTTAATGGGGCGTCGTAGGATCACTTACACACTCAACCACGATGCCCAGACGGCAGGTCTGCCGAAACAGACCACAACAACCATAGGGTTTTTTCATTAGGAAGTACCAGGAGTAGCCCACATGGCACACCGCCCACCAAGGTGGACCATCTTCGTTCCTTAACATGCCTTCGTTCCAAACACACATACCTTAATGGTTGACAGAATAGTTAAATGGTTAACTGGAAATGATTGGATAATTCATTAGGGATTATCCCAGGCGCGGATCCAGAGTTAAATTTTGGAGGGGGGGGGGGGGGGGTCATAGGCTGAAATACACATATAATAAAACAGTAACTTATATATTTTCCAAAAAATGTTTAATGTACAGATTCGACTTAGTTACAATTTTATAATATGTATATAGATTTCTGCAAAAACTTTTTGATATTCATGAAACTAGGGGAATATAATCTTCAAAATACATATAATAACCAGTTTTTTTAAATCGAAATGTTATCCATTTATTCCTTCCTTTCTTAGACTTCAAACTTCTCTAAAAAGTATATTTGGCTTTGGGGGGTGTCATGACCCCCATGACCCCCCCCCCTGGATCCGCGCTTGGATTATCCAAAGAATCGTCACTGTCAAAATATGAAAATTATACATATAGTTAAAAATCTAGAGCAAAATAGTTATATAAAGATTCAAACTATTAAAATGGCATAATGTTAAACTGTATTATGCACATTAAGCATGTACTTAGTGTGAAAGTAAACGATACTGACATATAATATAATTGTACAATTTTTTGTCAACCCTATCAACGAGTATAATGCGGATACTAGCGATCGCGTGCGCACGCGACGCGTATGGGTTATTTCTCAGTACTAATCGCGTTCATCTTTTTAACCCAGCTCCTAATCAGCAGTCGACCGAACATATGATTTATTGTCGGCTACGTCTCAACTTATTGTTGAAATTAGTATAATATTAATTGCTCCAACTTTCTTGTTTTTGTGTCACTATGTTAAAATATAGAATAAAAAAGGGAATTGATTATTTATTGTATTTCATATCATGTTATTATGGATATTTATATTTATTTTATTACATTCAACAATAATATGATTAATATTATTTTTACTTAATATGACTAGGTACTAGAAAATAAGATTACAATATGATAGTCACATATTAAGCACAGTATGTATTGTATATCCTTGGAGGTCGAAAATATTAAAAGCTCTATGCAATGTTTTGAAACATAAATAATTAAGCAAACGTATGTAGTATTATGACTACCAATTGTGCCGGGGCCCGGGGTATCATTATCAAACTTGCTTGAGATAGTAACCTTACAATTGTTTATTCCAATTTTGTGTGCTGGTAACTATAGGATAATTTATTACAGACTCTTCTCCGCCAAAATCAATTCATTTTGATCCTTATTTGTTCTTATAAGTTACTAGCATTGCCCGCGGCACCACCCGCGTTCAGATGACCAAAAATCAAATTCTTAGGTTTTACATATTAGTATACTCTTACATTGCAGTTTTTATATTTTTTCTCAGAAATGAGATATTTTCCCGCGGTAAAAAGTATCCTATATGTTGACCCGGATAACCAGTTATCACCATACCAAATTTCATCAAAATCATTCCAGTGGTTTTTCCATGATGCGGTAACAGACAGACAGACAGACAGACAGACAGACAGACAGACAGACAAAAATTTTACAAACTATAGATTCGGCCTCTGTATCGATAATAAAGTCTATTTCAATAAAATTTTCCAAAAAATATTCAATGTACAGATTCGACTTAGTTACAATTTTATTATATGTATAGATAGGAACTCACCCTCGCTTTACTCAGGTTCGTCCCTAGCTTGCTACCCAATACACACTTTCATCCTCATTGTCACCCCCTTAAGGGATGATTTCCGGGATAAAAACTCAAACTATCTTCTTACCAATTTTCATCTAAATCGGTTCATTAGATCCAGAGATTAACTTACAACGTCACAAACTCACAAACTTTAACTCTTTATAATATTAGTATAGATTTGAGATCACCTTTCAGGTTCTTTTCTGTTATACTTAATTCTATATTACTTAATAAAATATGTTATAAACAAATGGCATGCCTATTAACTTGAAACATATTTCAATCTAAAATAAATTGTTTCACGATTTTGACTATACAAAATAATAAAGTACGTACTAGGGAAAAAAAAGTATGGAGTATTGTAGCCTTTTTGTAGGGTCGTTATCCATACTATATACTCAATATGATAATTGTGAAAGTGTGTTTGTTTGCTTGCTTCACGTTCATTTCTTTCACGTCAAAACGGAGTGACGGATTGGCTTGTTTTTTTGTGTGGAAATAGTTAGAGGGCTGGAGAGTGACATAGGCTATTTTTTACCGCGGGAGATTATCTTATTCCTACAACAAAACAACTCAAAAAAATATTTATGATCAGAATTACTTGAAATTTGGTATAAATGCTTTTCAATACAGTTAAATAAATACAAGTTTTAGCATTTTTCGAATTTTATCCTATGAGGGGGTAAAATAGGGGATGAAATTTTGTATGGAACCTACTTTTTTTAGAGTTTTTTTATAGTTTTAGCGCAAGCGAAGCCGCGGATTCTGCTAGTATATTATAATATGAAAATGTTTATGATATTAATGTTTATTTAAAAAAAAAACATAATAAACTTATTAAGGGATGCTATGTATATATACACGCTGCACTAAAATCTTTCAGGCGTGAAAATGAATGTTATAAATAAACACGCGCAACGCGGCCTATTATCATACGAGCCTCAACACCTGTGTGGTTTTGTCTTTTGTAAAAGTAAAAAATTAACATTTAAAGTTAATCCCAGATAAAAATCGCCGAGGAGCAGACGGCGATGGATTGGTTGAAATTGGTCGGTATCTTTGGAGATTTCTTAGTGTTTTTGTGGCCGTGATTAGTGAAACGATGAAAAGGACTGTTTAGTGTTCTCTGTGACTGTGAAGTGTTCTTAAATTATATATTTGTGTTATAGCTAGTTTTATTATTTAATTTCGTATTGAAAACGAGATGAATAATATATTCTATGGCTCCTTATTTTTGTTTATTTCAAATTAAAATTTGGCTGTTTCCAACCCGTATAAAAGTTTGGAATTAAATTAACGTAATATACGATAAACGTGTTATTTAAATTATTTACTTATTTTCAATTACTTATACTTAATAATTAAAAAAAACAACACTTTAAAAATTATTATGTGATATAGCATTTTAATAGTTGTTTTCGTTGTTTACAGTTCACTCTTCTTGTAGCTGTTGCGTCTATGTCTATAAAGGCAGATGGACCTAAGTAAGTATTATACGAGTATTATGTCATTTTTCTTAGAGTTTTTCAAAATTACTAACTGCATTCATTAAAAAGTACAATTTGCGAAATTAAAAGCCAGTTTGCTGAGCGATTATAAAAAAATTACGCAATTACCAATAATATTTTAGTTTGAAATTATTTGCAAAGCGATAACTGTAAACAAATTAAACGCGATGAATAATTTTTTTTCAAATAATTAATTTTGACAGTTACGATGTAAAAAATAAGCGGAATTTCATTATAAGTTAAAATCATGTGTGACGATCAAACAGGACAGCGACGTCGCTGACGTTGAGAGGGAAAGCCAGTCGAGACACGCATGCCGTTGACTCTAGGCGGAACCACAAGAAAAACTGGCGAAGCCTGCATGCGAAAGTCATTGCCAACAATATATCATGTTTCCTTGTGTAATTAGTGTATTTGATGCAACAAAGTATATTTCAGTATACCATCACTAATTTTCTTTTGTTACAGAAAAAAGATTCGCATACATCTACCACAGAAGGTGAAGCATATCCACCACCATAAGAAAATTTACATAACTAACCACCCAGCACCCTCGCAATATGCACCGGCTTACATGCCGAGCGCGGAGGGCACAGTGGCGGTACCCACGAGCGTGGCTTTACCAGCCATGGCCAATATCGTACCTATCAATCCAGTAGATCTTTTCGACGAAACTCAATCGCGACTGCCAACGATTGCACCGGCAGCTTCGCAGCTTTTGCCTTTATACCATGCGCGGGGGTACTACGGACCAATGCCATCTGAGGTAGAAGAACCCGATGAAGACGTGTCAGATAACATAGACTATGCACCCCAGTCGTATTCATCTCCTGCCCAAAATTCCAACCAGCCGAAACGATTAAAAATTATAAAAATAAATGAACAACCTCGAAAAAAAGTTATAAGGAAAGTAAAGCCTAAACGTATTGTTATACGCAACAAACCTTTACCGCCACCCCCTGTAGATGGTGAACATCCCGTATCTACTTTTCATGAACAATTTTATTCAGATATCGATGGTTCTGGAACTATAAGAAAATTAAGAAAACCACCACGTGTTGAAAAAATTGTGGATGGTGATACAGAACATATTCATACCTACAGTGAAGAACATATACATAAAGTGATGGTCGACGAAGGCTCTAAGGTGAATGGTGTTACAGGAGTTGACCCTTATAATGGAATGCCTGCGATATCTAACGGTCACCACATAATTCCACTTAAAAATGGTCAACAGTTGATAGCTGTAGCAACTAACCCTTTTGCTGGATTAGCAGCAGTAGGTTCTTTAAATAGTCCCACACACTTTGGATACGCTGCATATAATCCAAGGGAAGTTACCCATGATCATATATTCCACGATCATGGTGAAATTCCTCCAGAGGCAGATATGAATAGAGACGCGTTGGGATACCCTCCAAAAGCATCTTACGATAGTCATGGATTGAGGATTGCCACGAATAACAGACAAAAAAGCAAAAATTACCAAAAAAATAAAAAACTTATAAAACCTTCTTCCGGTGATTTTTCTTATTATGAAAGTATTTATTCCCCTAATACTAGACCAAATAAAGTACAGAGACCTCTGATAGGAATACCATCATTTGATGGATCTGAAGAGGGCAATAATTATGAAGAATATAGACCTATTTCTGAATACGGATATAAGGAAAACTATAAAAAAACTCGCAGTCCAGTAACTTCTTATTATGGTAAATCATCTAATGACTATAGAGTCCAATCTAGTCCTTCAGCCCCATTTGCAGTCTCATCGACAGTGGTTCATGAATATAAACCTAAAAGATACCCTGGGTCCTCGCCTACACATGCGTCTTTAACAAAATTTAGAGATCCGTTTGCTAATTTCAAAGACAGTTACTCAAATAATTTTGAATATGATACGTACGCATCCTCATCCAATATTTATACATCCGAAGACAAAAACGATGTTCAATATACCAACCAAAATAAAAAAGGTAAGAAAAAATCGATATCAACTCAAAATATAAGTTTTGGAGGTAAAGATCACGTATCATATGTAGACCACTCGGAAGATGACAGATTTATCGATGGCTTAGACAGCGATGGCCCTACAGCGTTAGAAAATATCGAACAATTTGATCAACAACAAAACAGTGATATAGTAACACCAAATACGTTTACTTTAAAAGAGTCTTCTCCAGTACATCAGTATTATTCTTTAATGGCAACAAAAGCTCTTCATAGTGACCAAATGTCTAGTTCACCAGAAGCATCTAATGATAACTTTCAGTATGCTGAAGCGCCATCCGTATCTACAACAGCATTCCCATCCGTTGCGACAACACCAAATCCTAGTTTAAATCATTATAGCGTACAAAGTACAGAAAGACCCTATGTAGAACCTTCCAAATTTTTAGCTAACACAAAATCAAGTAAAACTGTTGAATCGGGAAACCGTTATAATTCAAAAGATAATCAAAAATCACCCAGGGATCCCAGGATGCGGACGTCGCAAAATCACGAGTCTACTCGTTCACACGAACAAGATAGTTTAATAGTCAGAGGAAATCTCAAATATGGTGACAAAATTTGAACTGTTTTTGAATGTAAGTTAATTGTTAAACTTAGTTGTACATAGTGATAGTCGACTCTTAGGTTCATGAAGAAAGCCTGCAGTGATAAAAAGTCATAATCCTGTAGTAACTTAAATTATTTATAAATTAAATTTTTCAAATTTTAAATGTAAATAACCAAGCAAAAGAATATTGGGCATTTGACGCGAATTCGTAGTTGATATTGTAAGGAATGTAATAAACATTTTAAAATGAAAATCATTTTAATTCTTCTACATCGTTAACGGAAAAATAGAGAAATAATTAAAATATTTAATAATATTAAAATGTTATTTTTTTTAAAAACCGTCTTATATATACGAGAGTTTTGACAGATTCGATAGGTAGTATATTAAAACTCATAAGTTAATTCGTTAATCGAATTGTTTTAATACGTACGTAGTTAGAATTGAAATGTAATATAATAAAGTATATGTATAATGTAAATTAATTTAACTTATCTAAAAATTATAATTAATTATTTTTAATAATACACCTTTTTATTGCATAATAGCGCCTTATAAAATATCTTATGTTAACTATTCATGCTACGTTTTTGCAGTAAAATTTTTGTAGGCGTTTTGCTTCAATGCTAATGACTTGAGCGTACAAAACATTTTCAGGTGGTATCATAGTTGAAATGAAATTACAAAAACATACTTTTGTTAATCAATTTTTATTTAGATATAAAACAATCAACTCCGGTCATAAGGGATAAAACAGGAAGGAAATTTCTTAGGCGAGCTTTCTACCATGATTCATGGAAATCGGAATGTTCGGAAGTGAAGGGTGATTGCGCAACCGTATTAAGCACAGGCTGAGTTAACTTAAATTTACGTAAGTTAATTTGTACTTGACATTAAGCTTATCTAAAATATGTTTTAATGACTTCGTTTATTCTTTACATTTACTAAATGAATATTTATAATTTTATATGAGTTCGAAACGATAAGTGAATAGGTAAATTCTTACAAATAAATTAGCGTCCCTAAGTCCCTAATTATTTAACTTTACTCGCTTATCGCCATTTACTCGTATTTGCATTTTTATTATCCCCTGAACTCCAAATTTATCATCTTCCTGCAGATTTCCCAAATTACTTGGGCTCGTCGCACGCCTTCTACTACTACTCCTACACCTAAGTTTCTGAACTTGAAATTATATAATGTACTTATAAAAAAAGCGACATATTTTTTGGATGTTTAAGAGTTAGTAAAACAGAATAACCGACTTTTTGTCGAACTATTAGAGGTTTATATATTTGCTAATTTACATATAGTAGTTCACGAATTGAGCACGCCCATACGTACAGACAGACGCTGTGACATTTTAAGATTTTCTAATGGAGGTGTTTAAACTGTACATACAAGCAGACATGCCACGGAATTAATACTATATTCGTGACAACAAGTATATAATACATGTTTTGAATATGTTATGAAAAATATAATAGAGAAACAGTCTCACTTTGTATAATAAGAAGGCTAAATCTTTTAGTCGTCATAGAGTATTTCTCACGGTAGGGAAGTTAATCGTTTTAATAATAAAATTCTCAAGTATTAGAAACTCCACGTTAGTGTATTCTCACAGGCACAAAGGCCTTCAGACATCAATTCGACATTGTAGATACACTCTACATTGTCGGTTGTAATTTTAGATTAAAACTTATTACCGACTTTAGTCAACATACAACTTTTCTCACTGTTAAGATAACTATGTGTATATTATTATATATCTTCATTGCTTCCTTTCCTTAAATAATAAAAAAAAACAATGCTTAAACAATGCTTAAGAAAAGCTTAATATTTGAACTGACTTATTCTTCGCAGTCATTTAATTACATGTTTACTACACGTAAGTATTTATTTGTTGATAATGCGATATATGTACATATATCAATGATTAATATACTTATAATTAAATAATCCATAACTTTTTCTATTTTAAATATTATAGCCTACAAAATATCTTAATAATCGTTCGAAACTTACATTTATAATATTATATCGTATTTTTAATAGCCATTGCTTTTTTTTCTTTAACGGCTTAGAGTTGCGTTAACAGACGCAATACATTCTGCCAGTGTCATGTTTTGTGAGGAAGACACGAATGAGATTGAGCGGTTATTTTGAAATTTAGCAGCTTTAATATGGAATCCATATCCATACTTAATATTATAACTGGGAAAGGGTGCTTGTTTGTTTGATTGTTTGTTTGTCCTTCTTTCACGTCGAAACGGTGTGACGGATTGGCGTGATTTTTATGTGGAGATAGTTGGAGGGCTATAGAGTGACATAGGCTTCCCACGGGAAAACACGTTATAATAGAAGCAAAAACAATATTTAGGATCAGAATTACTTGAAACTTGGTATTAATGTTTTTTTTAATAAACTAAAAACATGTTTTAGCATTTTTCGAAATTCATTCTATAAGCGGCTAAATTAGGGGATTAAAGTTTGTGTGATTTTTTGTTGTTTAAGCGCGAGCGAAGAAGCGGATTCTGCTAGTTAAAACTATAAATGAATGATCGGTCTACGGGAGTAACCTGCCGTAACTTTTTAGTAGTATGATAATTTTTATTTAATTATATTGGTACAAGTATGTTTATAGTCTAACTAATGATTCGAGTGATAGTTAATTTAATTGTTACTATTTGCCAAAGCAGCTTACATTCACTTTGGTAATGAGCCGAAATATTCTTCCTGTTTTTCTACATAATAGTAAAATAGATAAACTAAATCGTTATGGGAATATTTAGCCTTTTTAGAAATATTTAATCTATGGTATTATTAATATTTAGCTGAAGCAAGATCAGAAAAGACGCGTTTTATGTTACATTGAAATCAATTAATGAAAACGAGTTCTATTGAACCTTATACAGTTCTAAATTTTTAAATGCAAATCAATTCAATAATTATTTAGAAAAAAGTGAGAGAACCAAATGTCATTATTCTTTTCCTGCTCGCATTGTCTTAGATGAGCATGATGACCGCTTCCCACTTATCACTTTCACATAACTAGGTATTACATAAAGCTTATTTTTTCCGCGTTCACATCTGATAAATCTTACGTTACGTCGGTGTAATTTAAACATAATATAAAAACTAACGACGATGCCTTAAAAAATGAGTTAAATCTGATTTCATAATATAGTCGTATTTATATGTATTTAACACAGCCTCATCAGGTTTAAGTTTAGAATATTTTCATAGTAATATTTAAAAATAAGTTAACTATTAATAATTTTTACATAGGTTACATGAAGCATAAATAGCTTTCTCACTATGCTAATCGCGTGTTATGATATACAAAGTTGGATAGTTGAGTTGATCGACCTGAAGACCTCTGACGCAATTCTAGATAAAAAAGCAAATCTAGATTCATATGCAATTTTTTAAGTCTAAATTTGGAATTCATGGTAAAATTATAACATAGCAACAAGTTAATTTACATAGGAAATTTTATCTTGAGATCAGTACTCTATGGTTTTTAGCACATTATATAATGTGATAGGATGAATGAAACACACAATATTAAATATTAATATATTATAACTCATAACATTATAACAATAACTTACAACTACATAACTTACAAAAATTGTACTGTAATACTGGATCTCATCGCATTTCACCAGCGAAATCTATGACTTAGTTGACAATTATAACAATTTTAATTTTTAATTTTGAAATTTTATTTTCGTTTGTGATATGGACCACCTCCGTGACCAGCACCTAGTGCATTCGTGTAGCTGTCACCAAAACTACTTCCGCCACTACCATGGCCGATGCCACCGCCATGCCCACCTAAATCAGATAAACTGAAGCCACCATGCCCACCATGACCGCCGGAACCACCGAGGCTATAACTATCTCCGTGTCCTCCACCAAAACCTCCAGATCCATGACCTCCTCCAATACTGTAGCTATCTCCGTGTCCTCCACCAAAACCTCCAGATCCATGACCTCCTCCAATACTATAGCTATCTCCGTGTCCTCCACCAAAACCTCCAGATCCATGACCTCCTCCAATACTGTAGCTATCTCCACCGTGACCTCCGCTGCCGCCACCTCCAAATGATTGGACACTTACAGAGTAGCTGTCATGCCCACCCCCATGACTTCCGCCAAAACCTCCTCCGATTCCACCTCCGTGACCACCTCCTCCGCTACCGAAGCCTCCAAGTCCAATCGATCCATGACTATCATGTCCAGAAAACCCAGCACTATAACTATCTTGGCCACCTGAATATCCATGGCTAAATCCACCACTGCTGTGATCATCATGGCCTCCGTACCCCCCAAGGCCACCTCCAATATCAAAGCCACCGGAACCATGACCTCCACCGAAGCTGACACCGTGATCGCCTCCATGACCACTACTAAAACCACCTCCATGGCCACCGCCTATGCTACCTCCATGACCACCGCCATAGCCGCCTCCAAAACCACCTCCTCCGATTCCATCACCGAAACCGCCTCCGTGTCCACCGCCATGTCCGCCACTACTTCCGCCGAGATCATATCCACCATGACTTCCACCTAAATCGTAACCTCCAAAATCACCTCCATGTCCACCGTCTAAATCTTGGCCTCCATGATCACCACCCCCGATGTCAATGCTATGACCACCGTCAAGTCCACCACTATGACCACCTCCTATATCGTGGCCACCCCCGAATCCTCCCCCAGAATATCCACCATGGCCGCCTCCAAAGTCATGTCCGCCACCGAAACCACCGCCAGAATATCCTCCGTCGTGTCCACCTTCAAACCCGTGGTCGCCACCGATATCGTGACCACCTCCAAATCCTCCTCCGTGACCTCCTCCATGACCTTCACCGAATCCTCCTCCATGACCTCCTCCGTGACCTCCTCCAAAGCCGCCTCCGAATCCACCTCCGTAACCACCTCCACCGTGGCCGCCACTTCCTTTTAAATGATCTGCGAAACCTCCATGTAAATGGTCAGCTAGACCACTTCCGTGGCCCCCAAATCCTCCACCGCCACCGCCGCCCCCACCGCCATGTCCATGTTCTTCATGTACTACTATTTCTTTCGACGAATGATGCTCCTCAGGTATATGGACCCGAATATGAACGCTGTAAAAAAACATACAATTATAATACGGAACGAATATCGCATTGCGTCTTCATTGTCATTGCAAAAAGCGGGTAAATGTCAAGTATGCCGATATAAAACTATGAGAAACCGCAGCCACAATAGGTCGCAAAGCAGGGTCAGACATGACGCCAGTGAAAACATAAGGGTGAAGACACAATGGCTTTTCACAATTTACCACAATAAACACGTGAGAAACCTTTAAGTACAGACATTTTAATTAAATTACTCCATCTACAGTGTCGTTGCGGTTCCGGTAAACATACATTGCGTCCTCTAATAGATAAATAATCAGCTTAAGCTGCATAGGTACTTTAAACGAGAAAGTACTTAAAAACATTTGTAAATGAAAAAAAAAAGGAACATGAAGATACTAACTGTTCATGTCCAAAAGTCGCGGTGCAGATGCCAACGCTAGCCAGTAGAAAACAGCTCAGCTGGAATACAATATGTTGGGTTATATACTGTTGTTGTATAACGATCCTAGATAAGCTCGGTTAGATGAAATCGAAAGCGGTCAGTACAACTTGCACTCAACTAATGCCTAGTTCATGAATGTTCCGGGTGACGTAACCGGAGGATCTCACTACTCGAGAGTGCATTCGCACAAAAACTTTAACAGGACGACCACTGAATTTTTAACAACATTATTTAGCTTTTATTTTTATGAATAACAAGCTTTATTAATTAGACGAATCTCAAAAATTAATAAAAATTTTCAACTTTTAATAATATTTAATAAACATTAATAAGATAATTGCATATTTTTATAATAAAATTATTACGATAATAAGGAAATAAGTAGCATAAATAAATGTCGCTATACTAAAAACAGACAAAATAAAGCTACTCACGGCAAATCGGTAAGCCATGGTGTGTGATAGCTCCTGCCGCACACTGTATTAACTCTTGTAGCAACGGCAAGAGAACAAGCCTTTTATAAGACAGTGAATGTGCACCCCTACTTCGCACGCAAAATTTACTTAAAATGTAAAATTAATTTATTAACATTATTAAATAACTGAGTGTCAATGAATTCTTCTCTGGGATAAAGTATATTAAAATCTTTCGTTTCAATCACGTCATATTTACATGTAACTAGTTAGTTTTTATTATTTAGTATTTCAAAATATAGGATACTAGGTATTTTTTCCAGATGAAAATGAGAAATGATATCATTTCTGAAAGACTAATATAATTTCGTATTAAATATATCTTTGCATATTAATTAATTGGTTTTGTTTATATCTAAATAAAGTTTTAAAAAAATTTACTTACCCTCGCTTCGCAAGCTTAATAGTACCTAGGTCGGTACTATATGCTTTTATATGCGTACATATATAGTAAAAAGCTTTTTAAATAATGCTTAAATAAATAATTAATATTTTTAATTTTTAATATTCTTTATGGTTGTACATAATGCAATAATAGCAACACTATATATTATTAGTAATTAATAAGTTTTTGAAAAAAAAATATATTTATAATAATAACAGCTAGTATTGCTGTATTTAATCATAATGCTTATAAAAAAAAATTAAATCTTTGGAATTAAAATCAACAAATACTGTAAGATACTTTGGTGTCATTTTTGATTTTTTTGAAATCATTTTTGTTAAATAGTGGGTAGGCACTGTGTGTAAGAAGTATATAACACCTTTGAGACGTCTAAAACCTTAGTCTCTCCCGTGACCATATTTGCTGTAAATCATTCGAAACGTCGGGAACCAAAAATAAAAATGAATCCGCGAAATAATCCGAAAATATAGTTTTATTTAAAATGACGAATATTCGCGTAAATCTAACAAAGTACTATTAATAAACAGCTGTTTTTTTAGCATTACAAGCAGACACTCCAATTTTATTTATTTATTTTTTATTGAGAAGACTACGTGTATAATAATATTTAAATAAAAATTTTAAAACAAACATATTTTGCTATAAAACAAAAGTATTATATTCTATGTAATCATTATTTTATCTAATTATCTAAAAGCAAATATGAACACTCATGGTTCAATATAAAATTGATAATAATATGCTAGCAATTTATTACTCAATTTCCTCTCTCGATTAAGTCCAACTTAGATTTAATTAGATTACATAAATTAAATGGAAAAGTTTGAAAAGAAAACAAATAAGAATATGCGTAAAACTAAATAGGATTTTTAAGTTAGATATATGACTATGCAAGGCTTTAATGACTCTTCTCTGTAGGAAATGTGAAGCGGGCGCGGTGATAGCTTTCGATTACTGTGTATACATTATTTCTAGCGAATACAAGTCATAAACGATTAATCGACAAGTTTAACGACCTGAGTACACGTTAGTTTTTAATATCCGTTGCTCTCAAGATTGTGGAGATCCACATCAGATCAAGATCGCTATACCTAATATTCAGTTTTATGCAATATTGCCCATTTATTAGAAATTAAAGCGAAGTTAAATTGTTAAAAATAAGTTATGTATATTAATACTTACTTAGACTTACGCGAATATTTGACATTTTAAATAAAATTATCTTTTCGGATTTCTTCGTGGATTTATTTTGATTTTTGGTTCAACACAACATATTATAATAATAACAGCTAAAATTAAATAATATTGCCATATTAAATTATAATACTTATTAAAAAAAATCGTTTACAAATAAAATCAACAAATATTGTAAGATACTTTGGTGCCATTTTTGAACTTTTGAAATCATTTTGTAAAATTGTAAGCACTGTCTGTAACAAATATAGAATGACCTTTGAGACGTCTAAAACCTTAGGCCTCCGAAAAATCGTCGGTGCCCCTCGTTACGTGAGGAACGCTACTATTCAGCGTGATCTCCGTGTCGAGAGCATCGACGACTTCATCCGCCGCTCTAGTAGGGGGATGCTCGAGGCAGACGCCTCCGCAATCAGCCACATCTGGGATATAACACCCTGGCACGCCCACCCACCGCACCGCTCCGTGCTCCCCCGTAACATGCTAGCCCCGTTAGCCACCGTAAGGTTGCTGATCGCCTGGCTGGGCTTCCTTGTATAGGGTTGCACCCGGCCGGGCTAATCGCCCGGGCGGTTCTTTTCACCTCCGATGCCTTCACGGGCCCCAGAAGGGCCCTCCCAGCGACGCGCTCATAGGGCTATGCCCTGATGCTGTTTCCCCACTCCCCATGTGAGATGACCCGGAGTAAAACCTTAGTCTCTCCCGTGACCATGATTGCTGTAAAGCATTGGAAAGGTCGAGAACCAAAAATCAACATAAATCCGCAAATAAATCCGAAAAGGTAGTTTTATTTTACGTGTATTGTTATAGCGAAGTGAAGCATATCTATGATATATAAAGAACCGATGGAAAGATATAATTGAAAATGAAATGAAAGAGGTCTGGTTAAAACAACCTTATATTAAAACGTCTGTAAAACCTAATCCTCTTTCAGACCATCAGTCCATCGATTTTACTATGGAAGTCATATTCGTTTCTTACCATTTACAGGATTTCTCTTTAATGAATCTATACATATAATAAAATTTTAACTTAGTCGAATCTGTACATTAAATATTTTTTGGATAATCTTATTGAAATAATCATTATTATCACTATAGATATATATATATATATATATATATATATATATATATATATATATATATATATATATATATATATATATATATCATAACGTAACGTAACCAATAATATTGTTGTTTTGATATCTTAATTTTTCACTGAATAATCTATACATATAATAAAACTCTAACTGAATCAAATCTGTACATTAAATATTTTTTGGAAAATCTTATTGAAATAGACATTATTATCGATACAGTGGCCGAATCTATAGATTTTAGAATTTTAGTCTGTCTGTCTGTTATCGCATTATGGAAAAACCACTGGAGGGATTTTGATGAAATTTGGTACGATGATAGCTGGTTATCCGGATCAACATATAGAATACTTTTTACCACGGAAAAATATCTAATTTCTGAAAAAAATACAAAAACTGCACTGTAAGAGTATACTAATATGTAGAACCTAAGAACTTGGTTTTTTGTCATCTAAACGCGGGCGGAGCCGCGGGCAATGCTAGTCTTTTATAAACAGTTACTATAATTGATTAAAAACTGAAAAATCTATTTTAAAATATTTTGCATCTATTTCAACCGTTGAAAATCATTTTTATCGCATCACGAGCGTATAAGTTTGTTATGATATTCGTTTATTTAAAACCATGTATGGAAAAAAGTTACATCATCGGTAAATGATGAGTAAACACACGAAAAATTATATAACGAATGCGCTCGCGCATATACATAATCATATAATAAGCATTTTAATGATAGGTTGCACTTCTCGCGTGTAAAGCCTTTAATTGTTAGTATAGTCCAGGATCCAGTGTAAAAAATGTTTGTAATTACAATAAATATATATTTAAGTCTTAAATATATTCGTCAGACTTGTCATGTTCGAAAGTCCATTTTAATTAGGGTTCCGTAGGCAAATGGCAAAAATAGAACCCTTATAATCTCACCATGTCCACCCGTCCGTCTGTATGTTTGTTTCAATCGTCTTACTGTAAGCCTATTGAAGCTACATTGTTGAAAATTTTTAAGCTTGCGTAAACCTGTGAAATAATGCATACAGATGTGTCTAAGTAATTTTTTTGTACAGACCAAGAATTGCACAGTTACGAGTACATGCTCCTGAAGTTGAACATTGTGTCCTCAAGGTGTGTCCTCTTCATATGAAATATAGATCAGCAAAATTTGTTTACAGTATTTACACTGAGTAGCTTTGAGATATTGAATAATAATAGCTTCAGTAATACTATAACAAACTTATTTATGATACCAATAAAAAGAATATCGCTGGTGGGTAAATCGAATCCAACTCGCGGTTTCCCGATTTTTTATGAATCTACCTTAAATACGCAGCACCTACTTATAGTAACGTTAAATTCTGCTGTAAATAAAAGAAATGAAGTTATTTACCGTGTGATCCTAAACTATATGGAAATCTTATGGATTTTATATGTAATATTTATGTGGACATTGCTTCTATGTATTAAATAAGTTATATTTAACTATATATGGCTTAATTAACGTGTTTAATTTATTCAGAGTGAATGTTTTAGTTGTATTCCAAATATTTAAAGTAATAAGATGTACCTAAGTGCCAACTATACATAAAGATATTCAAGCGTGTTTGTTCTTCAGTTACTTTGTCTGCAAAACTAGAAAGAATATAACAACGACTCTCCTTTCCTTTCCCCTCCATTCTCCGCTTTACATCTATTGCGATAACTTATGGTATAATATGATCCATGGCAAAATAATAATATTATCCATAGCAAAATACGCACGATATACGAAATTTCTCTCTCTAGAAGGTACTGTTGCCAAAATATCCATTCATATCTTTTAACGGTGATCTTTTAACGGTGTCATAATCTTGTTATGCATTAGTTCTTTTACTAATAACTCGCTACTCAGAACAGTGACAACTTTTTCTTGTACGCAAGTGAGTGTATATTTGTGAAAATATATAACATACTAATATTATTAGACAGGCAAGGCAAAGGGTAGAGAGCTGTTTTGATTACTGCTACCTAACACGATTTTTTTAACGACATTGATGTACCTACCTATGAAATCTTATTAGGCCTTTAAGCCCTTTTTTACGTAAGAAAATATATATACGCATTACACCTACATACATATAGATGGTTATTTGGGACTCACCGGCTAGAAAAGCCAATACCACCCACTAAAACCCAACGGAACCTCTCCCATCTTAATGCCGTGTCGCATGATCGCTTACGCACTCAACCACTACGCGGCAGGTCTGCCGAAGTAGACCATAACAATGAAAGGGTTGCTCTCATGGTCCACTCTGCTATGAGAGAAGTACCATGAGCAATTCCCATAGTACACCGCACACCGAAGTGAGCCGCCTCGTTGGACCAAGCTTAGGCCTACAATAAAAAAAAAATGTGATAATTATTTGAAATAAGAATTTCATCACTACATTACAGAGTGTGTACTGTATGTTAAATATTTGTTATTAATCCACGGCTGAACGGATTTGGATGTAATTTAATACACAAACTATGACCGGGAGTAACACGTACGCTACCGTTAGCAAGAATTCATGTCGCAAAAAGCATCTAGGGACTAACCCAAGCGAAAAGGTATGTCACTAGTGATAAGATCACATACATATCATAATTGCGAAATATTTGGAGTGGCTGTGTTTTTCCTTCTTTACGCTATAACTTGAGTTAACATATTAGCTATTATTTTTATCAATGTACACAATACGCGAGTGGAGCCATGGGCATAAATTAGTGCATTATAAAATTATGTCAGTTTTACTGTTTTTGCACTTATAACTCGAGAACTATTTGTATTTTACATTATTCTTGCTTAATATGAAAATACGTCATCCAGTCAAGTTTTTGTAGAATAGTTTATTTGGTTATGTAAATTACTTACAAATTACGACACGTTATTAGATCTAATGATTTGAGTTCATGTCAAAAATAAATCCTGTAGATTAATGAATGGTGGGACGCTAGTCTTATACTTAATGCAATATATCTTACTAATATTATAAATGTGAAAGATTAGATGTTTGTATGTTTGAATGGATGTTTGTCGTTCAATAACACCAGAATGGCTGAACGGATTTGGATGTTTTTCACAGAGATAGATTATAGTCTTGAATAGCGCTTAGGCTATCTATCCTGGAAAAATGTACGGTTCCCGTGGGATAGATTTGTTTTTGTTTTTCTAGAGCCGAACCCGAGCGAAGCAAAGGTGAACCGCACACCCAAACTGCAGTCTGTGATAAAAAAAAAATCACTTAGATGTTGTAATAATTATTCAGACCAATTCAAGACGAAAGTCACATACATTATTTCTGGTACTGTTCAGGTTATTTGTTACGCGTGTTGTATATAATTGTGAGCTTACAAAATAGTTACATTGTGTTAGAGAAACAGTATTTATATTTCGTTGCAGTAACTACTTGATTTTTTTTCACTTTGTCTCACTATTGAGACAAAGTAAAAAAAATCATGTAGTTAGCAATCTAATGTATTTAAAAATGAATCAATAATAAATTAAACCGACTTTAAAATATAGGTTTGGTCTGATTATTTTTTTATATCGTCGTCAGCACCTAATAAAAATTGTTTTAATAAATCAATAGTGTCGGAAGATATATCCAAAAGCTACGAAACAAACAATTTTATGAATTAAAAAAATTCTCAAACCAGAAAAAGTTTTATTTTATAATTGATAAGTAGGTAGATATCTGAGAAATGAAAAGATAACATTTAAATATAATGTGATAAATATAATCTATAAATAAATAAATATGTTGGAACATCATCACACATCACCATCATTTCCAAGCTACGAGGGTTGTTGTTATTCATACCAGATAGCTGATACACTATATATAATAACTATAAATAATAATATAACCTTAAATACATACATATTATAAATATAAGCACCCATGACTGGAGTACAAACATCTCATCGTACAAATGAATGCCCCTAGCGGGACTCGAATCCGCGACCGTCGGCACAGCAAACTGAGCCAAACATGTCGTCAAATAAACTATTTAGACAAAACATTAATAAAACGATTACAATATGTACATTGCACATACATAAATATATTTATTTTAGTCTGTCTAGTCGTCACAAAATTCAATTTTGCTAACTGCTATGTAACCCCACTAGAGTAACAATAGAGTGAGGACTGAGGAAACACTCTTACCTTAAATCTATACTAATATTACAAGGAGATAAATTTTGTGAGTCTGTGAGGTTGTAGGAGGTAATCTCTGGATCTACTGAACCGATTTGTATGAAATTTGGTAAGAATATAGTTTGAGATCCTAGGAAGGACATAGTGTACTTTTTACCACGGAAATCATCGCTTAAAGGGATGAAAATGGGGATGAAAGTTTGTATGGATAAGCAATCTAGGGACGAACCCGAGCTAAGCGAGGGTGAGTCGCTACTCGCTAGTCATTAAATATTTTTATGGAAAATATATACTATACTGAAAACTTTAAATGTTTTTATAGCTAAATATTTGAACATTTATAAATGACATTTTGCACTTTTGGTTACATAATTTCATAGAATCAAATTGGGAATTCTAAAATGGCCTGTCCACCTCTAAAGACTATATAATTAGGTACTATTGGAGATTTTTAAGTCGGATTACCATTACTTATTGAATAAGAATAATTATTTACTTCTCTTATATATACATATATGAATTAAATTTATAATCAAATTTAGATCGAGAGAATTTTACATAGTATTCTAGGAACATTTCGTTTTACACATATTGATTTCCGGACTTTTTCGTAACTTTCAACGTTAACTCCTTACTCATTTTTTGCTAATACCTGCTTACATAAGAGTATAAAATATTAATTACGAACAAGACATCCATAACACGATCTCCTTGAAATGCAAATATATGCAGGTGGGGCCAAACGGTAAACGTTTAAATAACATATATACTCGTATATATATGTGACTGCGCGCATAAAGAAAGCAATATCGAACTACTATTATAAATGCGAGAGTTTTAGTGTGTCATATGTGTGTTTCCGTGTGTATATGTGTGTGCGTGTATGTGTGTATGTGCCGCTGAACTACTAGACCCCATTGTACACACGTAGACATGACCTGAAATAATACATAGGCTACCACAATAACATAGGCACTTACCCTGTTGAAAAACTCCAATAGAATCCCATCAAAATATATGTAAAGTAAGTGTATATATGTGTGCGTGTATGTGTGTATGTGCCGCTGAACTACTAGACCCCATTGTACACACGTAGACATGACCTGAAATAATACATAGGCTACCACAATAACATAGGCACTTACCCTGTTGAAAAACTCCAATAGAATCCCATCAAAGGCAACAAAACCCACATAGAAACCAATAAATATTTATTCATCTCTATGTGGATTTTGTCGCTTTTGATGGGATCCTATTGGAGTTCTTAAATAAGGTAGGACGCCACCCGAGTGACGCGAGAGCAATCGCTAGTTATATAATAAAATAAATGATGGCCATACCGAAAATCTCCAGATAAAGCCACATGACGACTTATTAAGTAATTTTTGTACATTTTTCTCATATTTATTACCTAATCCATTTTTATTTAAATACTACTGACTTACCATCGCTTCATCTTTATTTATAATTATTTTAATGTGTATATTAAGTAATACATTCTTAAGTTTAACATAATAGGAAATAATAATCATGAAATATTCTCATTAGAAAAATATACATATAGATACATATTTATAATTTAGACTGAAAGATTACAAAAGCTACACCTACGCAGTGTTCATTGACATCAAACGAGAGTTAATAATAGCAAGCAACAGTGGAGCATCAAAGGTGATTTCTGACACAAATAATTATTTCGGTGATTACGTATGTACATTCACTTTTTTTTAGAGAGGAAGTCTCTTACGCAATTACCTACGCCCTGTACCTATGAATCTTTGAACAAGTGGGATATAAGGTTAAATGAACTGTTAAAGTGATTAATTCACATAATTTAAAATTACCTAACATTGTATTAATGACCTATAATCAAAATAAAAGAAGCTGCATAAATCTGCAGATCGTGACGTATCAAAGTGCTTGAAGTTCATCTCTCTTGGAATCAAGCATTTTAACAATAAGAATTCTAAATAAAACTACCTTTTCGGATTTTTACGCGGAGTTATTTTGATTTTTGGTTCCCGGTTTCGAACGCTTTACAGCAATCATGCCTCTCCTGTGACCATAAATAGTTTAATTTAAAACTAGCAGAACCCGTGACTTCGCTCGCGCTAAAACTTACAAATATCATACAAACTTCCATTTCATCATTTTACCCCTTATAGGATGAATTTAGAAAAATGCTAAAATACGTATTTATTTAATTTTATTGAAAAGCATTAAGGCCAAGTTTCAAGTAAATCTGATTATAAATATTTTTTTGGATTGTGCTATAACGTGCTTTCCCGTGGGAATTATATAATCTCTAGCAGTAAAAAGTAGCCTATGTCACTCTCCAGCCTTTCAACTACCTCAACACAAAAATTCATGCCAATCCGTCACACAAACAAACAACAAACAAACACACTTTAACATTTATAATATTAGTATGTATATCAAATATTCGCGTAAATCTGAGAATGTATTTTATACTATGTAGGCGGAAAGAATAATATTATGTTTTCTTTAATAAGTATGCAATTATTGTGCGATGTAATACCGATATATTCCATTGATTATATATTTATTGCACCTTCAAACGGGAGGTCCCTGACTTTTTAAGTACTGAATTTTATTAAAAAAAATATAAACCAACTTCCAGGCACTAAAGAGTAGAAAAAAATAATGAAACGGGGGTTTTCTTTTAGAATAGATACTTAATCAGATATTTCCGAAGTCGGTGTGCCTTGATTTGTATCATATTCGATTAAGCCATTTATTTAAAAATAATTTATTGTTGATTTGTTAAAAACCACTAGACTGATTTCGATAATAAATAGGACCACCTGGGAAGTATACCCTTTGAAACAAAAAAATAATTTTCCAAATCGGTTCAGGCATCTTCGAGTAATCGGTGAACATACATAAAAAAAAGATTCCGACGAATTGAGAACCTCCACCTTTTTGGAAGTCGGTTGAAAATAGGTTTATTAATTTCCAAAATGTGGTTGTTTCAAATAGTTTAATAAGTATTTATATAGATATTGCTTTTAGAAAAATATGAATAGAAAGAAAATCGTTTGTAACAAAAGTAGTAAATGCGCTATAAATAAAACTATCAAATGCGGCTGCATTTCAAAAAACGATCAAACAACATACGACGTCGAATAAATAAACAACTTAACCGATCAACGAGATAGCATGATTTGAGGTCATTGCTTTTTCTTTGAGATTATAATAAACAGCTCTATCTTTTATTTACAGCAGATAATGCCCTCGATGCCAGTAATCAATCAGTTGGTCCACATAAATCGATATTGTTTTAGACTGAGATAATGAAACTCTTTCAATGGGATATTAGTATATTTAAAAAAAAGTGGCAAGTCCCTGCCACTGGTACTGGTAACATTATAAATAATCTTGTCAATAAATACTGTGCTAACTTCGCTTTATATTTTTTTTAAACATAATATGTGTTTGATATTATGTCTTAAAAAGACAACCGAATTGAAAACCTCTTTTTTTAATTAGGTTGAAAAATATAGAGCGGGATAAATTAATTTCTTTTATTTTAAGACCACCGGAATCAACTATTGTTAGTTCAATTGAAGTCGGAAAATCATATGATGTAATATCTGAACAAATACACGGAGAGCGAGTGACTCTGTTTTTGTAGCAATTGGCGACAGGTCAAAAAACTGGCTGTGGAACACTTCCTAGCAGACTGGACGTAGAGCGGCTTTCTACTTTGTGTTGAACTACCCATGTAGTTAATGTTCGACTATCTACAATATATAGCCACAATAACGCTTTTAGTTCAACAACAACTTATAATATGTCCTGTTACTCCCAAATCTTATTATACCAAAATATTTTAATTCTATCAATAAATCCTACTTCCTACTAATATTATAAACGCTAAAGTTTGTAAGAATGTATGTATGGACGTATGTTTGTTACTCTTTCACGCCAGAACGGCTGATCGGATCTGGATGAAATTTGGCACAGAGATAGATTATATTCTTGAATAACACATAGGCTACTGGCTACGGCTTTTATCCCGGAAAAATATGCGGTTCCCGAGGGATAGATTTGTTTGTTTTTCTAGAGGCGAACACGAGCGAAGCGAGGGGGAGCCTCTAGTATGTAATAAATAAATAATCAATAATATCATCTATACTATGTATAGTGTATACTTTAATTTTGAAAGTGTATCTGTGTACCTTATTAAGAGTATAATCGAACTGTAGCAGTTACGTAAGGACTAAGAAAAAAATACGGTTAGTAAAATAAATAACGGTTAATTATCCTCAAAGCAATATTACTCATATTTATACAACTTTTAACGTACGAGTAGGTACGTTAAAGACGAAGCTTTTACGTCATAACGTCAATGAGCGCTTATTTTTAATTTTTATGTAGCTACTTGCGACTAGCCCTCGCTCCGCTCTGGTTCGCCCCTAATTACTTAAAAATGGGGGGTGGGGGTGGTATGGTGAAAAATACTACTATTCTCATACCTACCAAATATATAAAAAAAATCATTAAAATCGGTCGAGTCGTGCGACCAAACACCGTGACACGAGATTTATATATATATTAGATTTATTCGAAATTAAATCTACAGATATAATAACATTCTAACTGAATCAAATCTGACCATTAAATATTTTTTGGAAAATCTTATTGAAATAGACATTATTATCGATACAGAGGCCGAATCTATAGTTTTTAGAATTTTTGTCTGTATGTCTGTCTGTTACCGCATCACAGAAAAATACTAGACGGATTTGGATAAAATTTGGTATGGTCATAGCTGATTATCTAAGTCAAAATATAGGATACTTTTTACCGCAGGAAAATATCTCATTTCTGAGAAAAAATACAAAAACTGATTAGAATAAAAAACGATGATACTATATAGATTTTAGCAAGTTAACGTACAAAATATGACAAAAACTATTAAAAATAGCTAATCTTGAAAAAGTATATCAATAGCACTATTTTATTCATTAAAAAAGTTATTTTAATGAATATTTATTTTTGTATTATTTAGATACTTGTCAATAGATGTCGCCATGTGTCTTTAAAATACGTAGTTTTAATTCCAAAATACTGAATGTACAAATTAGACCTTTCTATGATTTTATTAGAATGACTACTAAATTACCCGCGGCCCCGTCCGTGTTCAAATTATCAAAAAACAATCTTTTTAGCTTTATAAATTAGTTACATCTATAGATACATTAAAATTTAACTAAGCCGTATCTGTGCTTTAAATATTTTTTGGAAAATCTTATTGAAATACATATTATTATCGCTAACAGAGGCCGAACCTATAGTTTTAAGTATATTTGTCTGTCTATCTGTTACCGCATCACAGAAAAACCACTGGAGGGATTTTGATGAAATTTGGTATATTAATAGCTG
The DNA here is from genome assembly GCA_951806755.1 of Brenthis hecate. NCBI lineage: Eukaryota > Metazoa > Arthropoda > Insecta > Lepidoptera > Nymphalidae > Brenthis > Brenthis hecate. Next base: position 21,178,589 of record OX638251.1, read on the forward strand.
GTTATCTAGGGCAACATATAGAATACATTTTACCGCGGGCAAATGTCTAATTTCTGAGAAAAACACAAAAACTGCACTGTAAAAGTATACTAATATGTAAAACTTAAGAATTTGGTTTTTGGTCATTTGAACGCGGGTGGAGCCGCGGGCAATGCTAGTTGTAAATAATATTAAATATTGATTTATGATATTATTACCGCAACGAAAAGACAAACGTTAAAGAAAGTTTATAGGATTGTTTTATAATTGATATTATTAAATAGAGAAGTAAGCCATGGTGTGTGTGTATTCAGCCCTTTTAACTTTTTAACGTCCCACTGTTGGGCACGGGCCTCCCTTTAATACGGAGAAATCAGGCCATAGTCCACCATGCTGGCTAGCTGGTTGGCGGACTTCACATGTTTTTCGAAAACTTACTAAATTATCTCATGCATTTGGGTTTCCTCAAGATGTTTTCCTTTACCGTGAAGCAAACGATAATGCAAATGAAGGCAAATGAAATCGGCTATGAGCAAATCTAACGACAAATCTATAGGTATATATAATAAAATAGAAAAAAGTGAAATTTGTTTAAAAAACACGTGTACATAAATGTTTAATTTGGTAAAAACTAAAAACCCACCACGCTGAATGTAAAGCATACGTCGTAAGAGTGTTAGCCTTTTGGCATACAAATGCACCTTTTGAAGAGACGAGGCAATTAATTTTCTTGCAAAGAAAGTTAAACACTTCCGACTTTAGTGTATCATCAAACTCACAAATTATATAAAATCTAAAATGTTATGTAATCTTTGTTCATTCGATATAATAAGTAGGTTATAAACATGTTTGAACCGTTTTTACAACCGACTTCTAACAAAGGAGGAGGTTCTCAATTTGGTTGTATATTTTGTTTTTTTTTTACCTCAGAACTATGTAATTTATTAATCGATTTAGAAAATTTATTTTTCTTTGAAAGTGTATACTTCAAATTTGTTCCCACTTAAATTTGAAAATATCGCCCCTAAGGGTGGAAAATAAGTAAAGAAAATTTAACCTACTTCTAATTGTCATATTAACTTGAAACCTTGCAGCTGTTTCTATTTTCGACTGGTGCCAACCGATACAAATTAAATCATACAGACTTCGAAAATTTCAAATTCTGTACCTATAGTAAAGGAAAACAACAAATCAGTTATTTTTTACTTTTTAGTGTTTTGACATCGGTATTTTTTTTAAGTTTTTATTTTTGTAGCGTCCATCACTCAAGCCCAATAACTAGTGATTTTTCTTCTTATTCCGATTACAATAGCCCGAGAGCTGGTGACGAATTTTGGGAAGGTCCTTTTGGCAAGTTGAAATTGTGAAAAAAAAATATAATTTCGTCAATTGGCGAGTCCAGTCCCGCGAGTCTGGTATAGTGTTTGCGGTTATTTCGTTGTTGCGCAGTATATAACATTTGCAAAAAAAATATCATTGCATATTTGCAAAAAAATAAAAACATAATTTTAGCAACTTGATTTTTGTTTAATCTTTTAATAAATCGGTTATAAAGTATTACCAGACCTCTCCAAAGATATTTTATAAAAATTCCTAAATACATACTTTTGGCAATCTGAAATTTTAATCACAAATTTATTGAGTAATTTTCAATAATACTTGCTAATCGCCAGACAAATTTACCGGTTTTAAATAACTCCCAGACGTAAATAAAGTTTACAAATGAGTACTACAAAAAAGTCTTATGCATAGCCGTAGGTGCGAGAAAGATAGCTTATTGAGGTATGCCAGCAGCTGATGGGGGCCCAAGGTCCTCGCGCTGTGGTTGGTTATCGAGAAACCGCGCGTTTCGAGTATGGTTCTTCTATGGTTATCTCTCTTTCTGGTTATGGTTAGTTTAAAGTTTTTTCTTAGAACTGGGAATTAGGAAATTAAAATTGACACAATATGAATTAAAATAAACATATACGAAAATGTATATTTTATTAGCTTCTAAGCACATATAAACAATATCAGGTTATGGAGTCAAATATTCAAGGTTGTAGACTAAATGTGGTAAGGGCAGAATAAATGGACATGAATCGCCCGAAAAAAGGCATATGACTAACAAAACAATATTTCACAAACGAAATATAAATGTACATATAAAGTGATTAACATATATTACTATACATTTATAAATATTAATTAATTGCTGATATCAGCGCAAAAGTAATCTAATCGTACAAAAATGTTCATAATATTTATTCAAAAATATATAATTTTTAAGACAGTGTTAGTGAATTTTAATTAACAAATATATATATATATATATATATATATATATATATATATATATATATATATATATATATATATATATATATATATAATATATATAAGCCAATATTTTTAGCTTATCTATTATGTATATGAAAAATACTTAATTTGATACAAAAATTTTGTCAATTGTGTAATTAAATATAACTCAGACCCCTTTTGCGCTGACATTTAAAATTATAAACTTATAAGACTTTATTTTATCCTGTGATTCATCAACCCAATTGAACCTAGATATAAATACATATAAGGTCATATTATACAAATTCATTATTTACGATAATTTTAAATAATGAGAACATTTTTAAAAAGCCAAAAACAACTATGACGTACCTAAGTTAATAAGCATATAAAATTACATTTTGATAAAATTACTAAAATATAAAACTTTAATCAATGTTATTGTCGATTTGGAAATTTCACAGTTACATATATTTTATAAACAACTACATAATATAACAGTACTTTTTATATGCTCTATAACGAGTTGAATACGATGACAAGTGTGTTATGTTTATACGTAATATAATTACATAAGAAATAAGAGCTTGTAATATATTGAGGCCAGTGACGGTGCTTAAACTTTAAATAAATTCAATAAAGATTTCAATTAAACAGAATGTTCCATTAATATATAGATATATTTATCTTGGCTTCACGTACCAATGTACGTAGCAGCCTATTAATTATACTTAAAAAAATAATACAAGTGCAAAGAACAATATTGTAACTCGGTATTGAGATAATTTGAATATAGAAATTAATTTCTTACCAACATTTTCCTGCGGCTCCGCTCGCATGGTACATTGATCACCGACATATATACTAAAACCTTCTCCGAAACACGCTGCATCTTATGATATGAGTATTATTCCGATCGGTTCAGTAGTTATCGCAGTATAATCGAACAAAAAAATCGGCTCTCCATTTATTAGTATATATGTATATTTAAATTCTAAACTGCAACAATACCGAGCTACAATGTTGTTACTTGCAGGTTATGAAATGCTCATTTATATTAATTGGTTTGCCCTTCTTTCTCACTTATCGAAGCAACATACCGGCGTGATTATATAGAGATAGTATGTTTATAATCTGGAAAGTGACATTAGCTACTTCTTATCCCGGTATAAAGACATAAAGTTATAAGCTATTGAAACAACTCAGTGACGTGCGTGTGTTTAGCCCTTTTTAACGTCCCACTGCTGGGGGTTGGCCTCCCTACGATACAAGGAGGATCAGGCCATAGTCCACCACGCCGGCCAAACGCTGGCGGACTGAGTATGTCTTTCGAAAACTTGCTAATTTCTCTCAGTCACGCAGGTTTCCTCACGATGTTTTCCTTCACCGTAAGACAAGTGGTAATCATGTTAAAAATGAGTCTGACATGATAATATCAGAGGCGCGGAACCCGGAAGTTGAACCGGCTTTACTCGGTTTCCCAAGCGACCGCGTTACCACTGGGCTGCCACTGCCTTCAGTGGCGTGTATTAAATTATAAATTATCACTGGCTTGGCTGGTCTCCGTACACATAACAGATCGTACTTCTTATACTAAAATTGCACAAAACAATGCAAACCCATTAATATAACATGATGCCCATATTTACTTTGACAAATGTATATAATAAAAACTACACTTGTTATTCAAATATAATGATGGAAGCCCAATATGTAATTATATTGTACACACAAAAAACGTAAATTTTTTGTTAATTTTTTCTATTACATAATCCATAAGGCCATTGACATATAAAAACATAGATACACATTCTCTAACAAATATCTCTTCAAAAAGTGGCGTCGACATGTGACGTTAAGTCAAACCAAAGAATTGAATCATATTCAAAAATCAAAAGTTCTAATTGTCCAAACACTAATTTGAACTTTCGCACATCACACAAAGTACTTTTTTAAGCGAAACAACGTGCTTTTTAATTTCATCATCCGAAAAGCAATGAACAAAAGAAATTCGAAAAAAGCGCACCACTTGGAATTCTGCACTTCTTTTCGAGGACACTTTTGAGACGCTAATTGGGTGTCCTAGGTTTTTGTATATCAATGCATAAATAAATATGTTATTTATTTTGAATAATAATTATGATTAAATATATTAAACACTTGATGTGCCATACGGAGATACAAATTTTCATTTCTTAGGTTGAAACATGTGTAAATATGAGTATAATATGAAATATGTCGTTTAAACACATTAAACTGTATATATTATTAAAAGCATATATAATCACTATATAAAGTCTTGTACAAGTATGTATAATAATAAATCGTATGATTAACAATTACTTAGACTAACTTTAGAATTTAAAATTTAGAATATTTCTTGTATTATACGTAGGTATATGCAGCCATTTTATTAATTGGGAATTTTAATGAATATTAATGAAATGCTTAAATTAAATAATAAATCATTAACGCGTATAATAATTATAATAAAACATTAATGAGTATAATAGTAAAAAGCAAATGATTGAAATGGACTTCTCAATATGACTTCTCAAATTTTAACCGTTTGCTTTGTCCTAGTTACATAATTACACATTATAATTATACTAAATTCTAAAGTTATATAATAAAAGCGAGATTATTATATTAAAGTTATAAACTTTAGAATTTCATTACGGTTTAGGCATTCGTATGTGGTACACATATCGCTAGATAATGCCACATTGAAACCAAAACTTCGCTTCATACTATAATTTCTTCAAGATCTTGTTAACTTTACGATGTTCATGGAATCCTTTTTATGGGTATATGATGTTATATGAAAAAAAATCACATTGTCTTGACGAATAAACGCTCTTTAAACTTCATATAAACATTTGATATACATTATATTAATATAAAAGTATTTGAACAAAATTCGATTAAATATTTTAATAAAATAATGTTTATCCAAAATACACCCATTTAAACGTGCTCAAATTAAAAAAAAAATCTAATATGATATTATAAATAAGGAAGTTTTGCTTTCAGACGTACATACATACATTTAAAATTTCACTGCTAACGTCCTCCTGACCGGTTTCGGTCATAGTGGCGTAAGAGATATTATTATTATAGTGCAGTAAGTGTGAGGAAGAGCGCACACACAAAGTGTACTATCTATCTCTTTCGCTTTCAGACCTGTCACAGTCTACTAACCCATGCAGACGTCCAACGAAACGTTCTTTTATTTTAAAGTAGGTCAAAAGGTTTAAGGTTGACAGATATAACTGTAATTTACCACGTGATAGAACTATAGCGCTAACTTCCAAATCATTTGCCATAAAATTGGTATTTTTGACCATCCCTTAAGTAGTGGTTAAAATAAAACGCAACCGCCTACTGTATTGATTTTTAATCTGTGGTCTTGTAACGCGACAAATCGACACGACCAGTAAGAGATAAGGTATATATATATATGACCGACACTTGCTTTCTTTGACTCTTACAGACGGTACCTCTTATATCTAAATATATGTAGTACAAGAATATAATATGGGTACTTGAAACTTCACTAGTTAGGTACTATTACGTAATATAATATCATTAACATAATACATTTTCTATAAAATCTTATATGGATTGTAAAATGCATTAAACTACATAACAGGGGTATTAGCTTGTATGTTATTTCCTATGAAGTGTACAAGGGTATGATCACAATTGATTAAGTGTAATTTATAAATTCTTTCTATTAAAATTATCTTTTTGGTTTTTTCTTGGATTTATTTTGATTTTTGGTTCCCGACGTTTGGAATGCTTTACAGCCAGTTACAGATAGTGCCTGCAACTATATAATACCTTTGAGATGTCTAAAACCTTAGTCTCTCCCGTGACCATGATCGCTGTAAAGCATTCGAAACTTCGGAAACCAAAAATCAAAATAAATCCAAGAAAAAATCCGAAATGATAGTTTTATTTAAAATGTTAAATATTCGCGTAAATCTAAGAAAGTATTATTTTTCTATCAAATTAAGCGTTACGATGTTAATATTGGCATCTACGTATAACTATTTGAACTATACATAAATGAAGTGTAAATGACTTAATTTAGTGCTTGTGACTATGTATGTATGTATGTATATATAATTTTTATATATTTAATATAAATAAAAATAATAATTAATATGTTGTGACATTAACGCACAGCACCATCTAGTTCCATGATAAGCTACGAGGCTTGTGTTATGGATACCAGATAGTTGATAAACTACACATATATGACTTTAAGTACATATATATTACGAATATAAACACCCATGACTGGAGTACAAACATTCGTGCTCATCACACAAATAAATGCCCCCAGCGGAAATCGAAACCGCGACCGCCGGCACAGCAAGTAGCGTCACTAACTAACTGAGCCAAAATTGTCGTCACCAAACGTGTGTGCAATATGTACTTGCTAATATTGTTTTTTGCTTGTTTATTATATAAAGAGTACAGATTAATAATGTAATAATTGTTGTTATATCTATAAAAATTATAGTTATAAATTAAAAATAATAAAAAAAATAAAAAAAAACTATGAGTCTTAGAAAATGATGAGTGTTTCCTAGATATTTTCATTTTATAGAAATATCTTTAAGGTTGTTGGAATGTCAACGATGTGAACTTGATATGTTGTAACTGCCGTTAACTATAATTATCTAAAAAACTCTCAAAAATATATATATCTGATCTATAATATATAATAATAATCATAAGTAAATGCATAATTAAAGGTTTATATTTCTATATATTTATTTGAATTATACTAAAATATTTAATTTAAAGCGTATAATATTATATTTTATAATAAACGCTACCATAAAGAACTAAAACATTGTGTTGCATTCATAATCATAAAAGTATGCTGTACCTTGTTTAAACAAATCTATTTAAATCATATCAATCAAAGTAAACAGTTAATTCAATTTTTATAATTTATACTAGCGACTTACCCTCGCTACGCTCGGGTGCTTCCATAGATTCGTTTTAATTTTTTTAGCGGAACCCTACATCTTTTTCTAAAATAATAGTAGCCTATGTTACTCCCTATAACATCAACTATCTTCCAGAGAAAGTCCCGTCAAAATCAGTCCAGTCGTTTCAGAGATTATCCGGAACAAACAAACAGACAGACAAAAAATTTAAAAATTGTGTTTTTCTTATAAATACCGTATATAATTCTGTGTGCATTTAGTAAAAGGCTGTTATTTTGACATTACAAACAGAAACTTCAATTTTATTTATCTGTATAGACGTATAGATGGATTCGTGTGAAAAACTATTATTTCGAGTCTTTATTAAAATCTCAAAAACGGCTTAACCGATTTGGGTGCGGTTTTCATTAATTTTCATTAATATATTGTAGTAAGCGTCATTTAAAATTTAGTATTTAGTTTTATTTCAATCGGTTCATAAATAAAAAAGTTATGTCAATTTAAAGAATCGCCTAATAATTAAAATATATATAAAAAGCTTGCATACTTTTAAGTTCTTAAATAGAAAATAGAGAAATATTATTGTGTTAAACTCATATCACTACGTAAATTTAGTTAGAATAGAAAGCCTTTAAAAAATATACATAAATATAAACTTACATTTAATTTTTACAATCAAAAAGCTTCATAAAATTAAGATTCGAAACACCTGAGATTTTTCGCTATAAGTTCCCATAATACCATTAGCATCCATTACAAAAATTCTCCATCAACAACATATAATCAATATACAATCAATTAATAACATTTAACTGATACATTTTGTATTTCAATACATTTTCGATCAAACGGTAATTGCTATCACAACTCGTCCTTTGTTTTGGCGTATGATTTGCAAAATTTAAACATGTCTTCCATAGACCTATCGCCTTCATAATCAGCTAATAGTTTACCTGAAGCGTATATTTTGAATGTTGGCAGTGTTTGTATTGAGGCGAAATCTGCTACTTTGGAATTATCCGCCGCTTCTATAGCTATAGCTTTCACTGGAATATTGTCCTTTTTTAAGGCCGTTGCTAGGCGACTGAACGCCGGTTTCACCGTTGAACAATGGCTGCACCCTTAAATGAAAATATATTATTGTATAATAATATTAAATTAAAATGGATATGGAAGAAATTCCTATGTATATGATATAGTATGTTTGTTATCCTTAAGAGATAGACATACGCCATCGCGGACTTTTCTGTAGACCTATATAAGATACACAATTTCACCATACATTATTTTGTTATATCTCAAAGTATTTAGGCAGCGTTTTCGTTGAAAGCTCCCGTACGCCTTATTTTTTTCCGACACCTCCAACAAATATCGTTATATTTTAGTCAATGTATACAAAAACTTAACAAATTATATACTAATTTGTTAGGTCATTCCTCTTGAATCACTCTATCTATTAAAAACCGCATCAAAATCCGTTGCGTAGTTTTAAAGATCTAAGCATACATAGGGACAGACAGACAGCGGGAAGCGACTTTGTTTTATACTATATAGTGATTAAAGATTCTTATGTAATCGCCAAATGTTGTATTCAAATAAATATTAAAGAACAAACAGACAAAATATTTAAAACTTAATTTTTCGATTTGACGAATTTATTCCCATTTAAACATCGATCAAAAATAATACATACATAATCCCATGCAAAAGTTCTCATAAAACTGTCACCAATTGTGTTTAGGTAATTATTCTAGTTGTAATAAATATACAACATTGTAAATTGAATCTTAAATGCAATACTTAAAGTTGTTTTCACAAAAACAATTAAAAGCGTGCTCAAATGTTCAAATGAGCGCTCGTTCAGTGAGGACATTTTTTGTCGCGATTGTGTTAGATATGTTTTTGGACGATGCATTTAAAGCTATCTCTAAAAACTGTCTAAGTACAAAACACACAAAAATACTATCTGACAAATATTTTTTTAAATAAACTAATAAAATAATAAAGTAATTTTTTTGCGGTCTGTACAACGGTATAAACATATACTGCAATAGTTTATGAAGGAAAAGTGAATAGAAGAGCGCCATTTATAGTGCCGCGACGACACATTTGGCTGAGTTTGTAGTGACCCTACTTTGTGTACCAGCGGTCGCGGATTCGAGTCCCGCTGGGGGCATTCATTTGTGTGATGAGCACGAATGTTTGTACTCTAGTCATGGGTGTTTTATTTATATTATGTCTCGTAGCTTACCATGGAACTAGATGGTGCTGTGTGTTAATGTCCTAACATATTTATTTATTTATATACCCATTCTTTAACCGCACGTGTTATATCTAGTACAAACCTCAAATAAACTACAAAAACAAATTAATTAAACACTTACAAGTGGCATAAAACATGACAAATGTTGGTTCGGAAGAAGATATTATATCTTGGAAGTTATTATCATCTGCCAATTGAACGTTGACACCGAAGCCAGCGTCCTGGTTGCTTTTAATCTTTTGCGGTGTTTGAAGTTCACCCATTTGACTGTGTATGAATGACACGAAATCCGCTTCCTGAAAGAAATATTATGTTTAACAACATCAGCTGTTTGCCAGTGACAGTCGCGTCAAAATCGGTCCAGCCATTTCAGAGATTCGCCGGAACAAACAGACAGACAAAAAATTTACAATCGGTTATTTGTAATTATACTTCTTTTGGCACGTTTGGAAAAAATTATGCGAGTAAAATTTTTACGATGCGTGCGCACACCGACAGCCAAAAAGCAACATGACGAAGTTAGCTGCATTCCTTATACAAATAGAAAGTTGTGACATACGGGATGAAATCTTTAGCTAGTTTTGTTCTGTTACGCCAAAGAAGTATAACTTCTTACGTGCGTACATATGTTTCTTTAACACACACGCGTTTCTTTTATTCTAATAATATAAAGAGGTAAAGTTTTTGAGTTTGTGATGTTGTAGGGGGTAGTCTCTAGATCTACTGAATTGATTTAGATGAAATTTGATAATAAGATAGTTTGAGACCCTGGGAAAAACATAGGATACTTTAACTAAATGCATATGAAATTATATATGGTACTTATTACACAAAAACAATTTTTATATTTTTGTCTTTCTGTCTGTTTGTTCTGGCTAATCGCCGAAACGACTGGACCGATTTTGACATGTATTCCGCTGGCACATAGCTGACGTTATAAAGAGTAACTATAGCTACCATTACCTCAGAAAAAGAATCAGGGTTCTTCACAAAGTAACCAAAACCCATGATATTGTTAACAAAATCTTAAAAATAAAAAAATAAAACACTCTCACCTTTCTTCCTCCGCTATAATCTTGCACTATTTTATCGAAATAGCTAAAATATTTGATAGTCGGGTAGCCCTCAACATCATAGTTCGCACACAGTTCCTGTTGTTTCGTACAATCGACCGCACCGAAGGCTACCATTAGTTCGTCTGCAAACTTCTCTGCAGCTCTGACAAACTCGGGCTTAGTGCTTTTGCAGTGGCCACACCCTTTAATAATAATATATATAATTAAAGTGTAAATGATCACCGTCTGTACATGGAAGATATTTGAGAAAAACTATCATTGGGGCCCTATATTACGGAATAGAACGCAATACAATGATTTTTAGAATACATAGGCTTTTGTCAAGGAAGAATGTACGAATCTCGTGGGATTTTGGTTTTGTCTAGGGTCGAACCCTAAGCGAAGCAAGGGTAAGTTGCTTGTCTATATTGATATTATAAAGAGTTAAAGTTTACGAGTATGTTAGGTTGCAGTGAGTAATCTCCGGATCTACTGAACCGATTTAGATGAAATTTGGTAAGAAGATAGTTTGAGACCCTGGAAAGGACATAGGATACTTTTTATCCCGAAACTCATCCCTTAAGGGGGTGAAAATGGAAATGAAAGTTTGCATTGGGATGCGAGCTATATAATAAACACAGAAGAATTATATATATATATAAAGATAAGAACAATTGAATCGGAATTCTTTATAAGTATAAAAATGAGAAGTATAAAGTAAGAATGCCAAGTATTACTTACATGGTGCATAGAACATGATTATAGCATGTTTTATTTTCCGCAGTGTATTTCTAAACGTTGATAGGTCAAGATGTCGAACAGGTGATTCTTCTTCAGACCAAGGAGTTTCTGGTGGCGGTGGCGGAGGAGGCTCTTGAGGTGACTGAAAATATTAATATCTGTTAAAGCAGACATTTACAAGTGTTTTTGACAATTGTTACTATAAATTTAGGTCTGTAATATATTTTACAGTAAATATTGTACCCAAATTTAGACGATATACGTTAATAGGCAAAAAACCCCATTAATGCACATATACGTCTTACTTCTCCCGACTCATGTGATTCCCAAAGTCCCTATTAAATTTCCTATATTATACGGTATACAATAACAAAATACAATTATGGTGCCTCAACTTCATTTATAAAAGAAAACAATAGACGCAAAGTATTGTATTTGCATACCAACTTTAATTAAACCAATATTGATACCAACGTTAGCTCAAACAGCACTTGACAAATCAACAACCTGAGTGTATTACAAAGGTTGGTTCGAACATTTGTCCCAATAGACGTCGATACTTCGTCCCTTTAAACCGCTATATGCATTGGATGCAGAATATTTGTATTTTTAAATTTTAGCTCCATCTAGGTGTCCTGGATGGAAACTGGTCATAACGAATAACAGCTCCTAAGCGTCACTATTTATGGCGATCGCTTTAAAACGCAACTTTCAAGTAATTAAAGAAGTTATCCTTACAACATTTTTTATGACTACCCTCAAACGTCGATAGAGAATAATTTATTAATTTATGACATAAAAACATTGCAAGGAGCGGGATTCGAACCCGCGCCCACCGAAGTGGACTGCGACCTGAACGCAGCGCCTTGGACCGCTCGGCCATCTGACTATGAAAATCGGGATTGAATAACAAACAATAAGCCATTGTGGAAATTAGAATATTTAAATGAAAATATTCCTGCTATAAATGAGGTTACGTTAAATTCATCGCTGTAAAGAAACTTTGTTAGAGCAGGCTACAATTTTTACAAACAGTTACAAAAAGAAATCGTTTTCTAAGTGACGACACGTTTGCCTCAGTTTATGGCCCTACTTGTTGTGGCAGCGGTCGCGTTTCGAGTCCCGCTGGGGGCATTCATTTGTGTGATAAGCACGAAAACGAATTTTTGTACTCTAGTCATGGGGTATCTATATTTATAATATGTATGTATTTAAAGTTATATAATTATGTGTAGTGTATCTGGTACCTATAACTCAAGCCTGAAGCCATGGAACTAGATGGTGTTGTGTGTTAATGTCCCAACATATTTATTTAAGTGTTTACATTGAAATTCTTTAAGAAAATTGACCTCCCCATATAAATTGACTTTAACTAAGGCGTTTCAATGAAAACTCGTCTGTCTAAGTATAAGCAATACGAATTCGTAACTAGTAATTTTATAATGTGACTATTTATGCTTTTGTAGGTATATATTGACACCTATATTGACGCTTCATTTAACCGTAACGATATTAAGTTAGAACAGAGAAAGAATAGATAAATATAGATAGTTTATAACAAATGTTCGAGGTGATTCTTTAAATTGGCATAACTTTTATTTATGAACCGATTGACATGAAACAAACACTAAATGTTAAGCGAAGCTTACCACAATATATTAGTGAAAACCACATCTAAATCGGATAAGCCGTTTCTGAAATTAGTGTGCACAAACAGATAAACAGACAAAAATTTTAACAATTATTGTTTTGGGTGCTATTTACATTGATAAAGGGTTCAATAATTTTTTTTTTCATATATCTTCCATGTACAGACAGCGATCCGTTACATTTTTATTATATGTATAGATGAATATTGATACAAAAATACACTAACCTTAATAAACTCAATAATCTGCTGTTCCTGACGTGCGTGTCCCGCATCGTACTTGTATTCACCCTTGCTAAAGTACTTCAGTGTAGGATATCCTTTCACTCCAAACTGAGAGGCCAAATCAGAGTGTTGTGTTGCATCCACAGCCGCCAATAGACCGTTGATCTAAAATGAAAATCTATATAAATAAAAATGAATGTTGCGTTTTTCGCATGTGCCAGAAGGAAGGTTTCAATAAAGAAAAAAATAAATAAAATTAGGTAAATATCCATACATATAATAAAATTGTAACTAAGCCGAATTTGTACATTAAATATTTTTTGGAAAATCTTATTGAAATAAACATTATTATCGATACAGAGGCCGAATCTATAGTTTTTAGATTTTTTGCCTGTCTGTCTGTTACCGCATCACGGAAAACCCACTGCAGGGATTTTGAAGAAATTTGGTATGGTGATAGCTGGTTATCCGGGTCAACATATAGTATACTTTTTACAGAGGGAAAATATCTCATTTCTGAGAAAAAAATACAAAAACTGCAATGTAAGAGTATACTTATATGTAAAACCTAAGAATTTAAGAATGCTAGTACTATATATTATTAAGTGTTTTCGCAAATTCAATATATTTCCTTTATTACGATTGTATATCTATAAACAACGTGTAACCTTTACGCGCGATGGAAGTAAAACTTCTTTGACGCTGTGGCAGATAGCGCAACCAAATTAGAACAAATCAAAATATATTAATTTTTACAAAATTATTACTGATAATTATATAGATTTTTATAAATAATAATTCTTATAGAAACAAATATAATATTTTCAAATAATAATAATAATAATAAATTTGACTCTCACTTCCGCGATACGCTTTTTTTGTATTCACTTACACCTCAGTCACGCCCAAAGAAAACACTTCAAAATTGTTTTGTCTGTATGTATATTATATTAAATATTTGCCTTTACCTTCTCATCTTTAATCCTTGTAGCAGCTTTTTCAAACTCGGGCTTAATACGCTTGCAGTGACCGCACCAAGGTGCGTAGAACACAACTAGTGCGTTCTCAGCCTTAGACAGCACACTGTCGAACGTTTCAGCTGTGAAATAGAACAGAATTTATTTTGTTACAAATATATAATTGTACTAGCGACTCAGCCACGCTTCGCTCGGGTACGTCCCGTCTTAATTCCCTATACAACTTTCATCCACATTGTCACCACCTTAAAGGATGATTTCCGAAATAAAAACTATCCTCTTTCCTTTCCAGGGTCTCAAACTATCTTCTTCTTCTCCTTACTAAATTTCATTTAAATCGGTTCAATAGATCCAGAAATTACCCCCTACAACGTCACAAACTCACAATCCCACAAACTCACAAACTTTACCTCTTTATAATGTTAGTATATAAAGGATTAAATAAATTAATTAAATAGTATAGATTCAGCCCTTTTTAACGTCCCACTGCGGGCCTCCCGTACGAGGGCAATCAGGCCGTAGTTCACCACGCTGGCCGAGTTCGGGCGGACTGAACATGTCTTTCGAAAACTTGCTCTTGCTAGTTTCTCTCAGACATGCAGGTTTCCTCACGGCGTTTTCCTTCACCGTAAGACAAGTGGTAATCATGTTGGAAATGAGTCGTAACGAACGTAATGTTTTTTGTAGAGAAGCAATTTGTTTCTTTCTTTCTATAACCATATACAATTTCAAGTTTTCATTCAATACTCGGAAATTATAAATGTTTATCTAATATATAAAAATCTCGTGTCACGGTGTTTGTGGTCGCACTCCTCCGAAACGGCTCGATCGGTTTTAATGATTTTTTTTTGTATATTTGGTAGGTATGAGAATAGGTGGTAAAGTATTTTTCACTACCCCTACTTTTTTATCGCGATTTTAGTATTTTTGTATGAACAATATCCAAATAATTTAATATTATATAAATACATAGGGACGAACCCGAGCGAAGCGAGAGTGAGCCGCTATATAACATAAAGCAAAAGAGTTATCTATAAATTGAACGCGGGCGAAGCCGCGGGTTGTGCTAGTAATATAATAATAATGACATATTTCCGTATATTTATTAGCCCTAACATATAAACCCTAATGATTTTAATGCAAGTTTTTTTCATATGTGTTTTCTCTCATAAAATCTTATATATCAAGTACTAGAGCAGTGGATACGATTTCCTTCATTAGTTTAAATTCATATTAAAATTGATTTTTCTATAAAACCTTTTAATCGTTATACATCCAATTAACCATGACAACTAAATCGTATGTAGATATATTATATGCTCTAAGAATTAGTGTATATAAAGCGTTTACATAACTTCATTTTGTTTATATTGTATTGTATGAATTAAATGTACCTCTCAACAATCTCCACAAATTAGTAAACAACATAATTAGACCAAATGACAACACCCGTAAAAGAAGTTTAAATGACAACTTAAAAAAAGAACATATGTACGTATGCAGTATATGATCAAGCAAAGTATAAAATTAAAAAGTTTTTATATATTGTTTTATTCAGATATGTGTAAAAATATTTTTTTTTTTTTGAGGATGAAGAGTAGCATATTATGTATACTGAAATTTTACAAACACTTAACGATTATTTCATTTAAAATAAATATCAGTAGAAGCAGATCACTAAAGACGAATTTGCCTTTCGAAGACATTTTTTATGCACAGATGTTTTCTAAACAAAGGTTTCATGTTACTCAAACTACATGGATGAAAGTTACTATAATACTAACACACTATTTGGTGGACATTTTTTGCATGCAGAAATTATATGCAAAGTCGAATTTTATAAAAGTATTTTAAACATAGTTTTTTTTTAACGCTCACGTTAATTTTACGCAATCTGGCTATGATTGACTAGCGAATGACAAGCGGGTTCGTCCCTAAACAAGAAGTAGATCCCACGGGAACCGTACATTTTCCGGGATAAAAAGTATAACCCATGTGCTATTCCAGACTATAATCTATCTCTGTGCCAAATTTCATCCAGATCCGTTCAGGCGTGAAAGAGTAACAAACATCCATCCATCCTCACAACTTTCACATTTATAATATTAGTATGGATTGTCGCAAAGCATAATTTAATATATAATAAATATGATTTTACCAGTTAAGTGTACAACGTCAGAATCTTGAGACCAGCTTTCGTCAACCACTTCTTTCTTTTTCTGCTGAGATGTTGGGTCTCTCATGAAGTCGACAATCGCTTGGTGCTTGTTATCTCCATTGTATGGGAAACGGAACTGTCCTTTTCTGTTAAATATTTAAATGATTAATTTAAAGTGAATAAATTGAGCATTATAACATATAACATAACATAATATTACAATTATTTTTTAAATGAATTTTTAAATTTTATGTATGTGGCTCCAGCTCAAAAACAATTATATAGCTTCCTTAACTTCCTCATGATAATAATTTTAATGTATTTAATTTATCTATAATAGATTTTATTAAAGCATGTTTTAAAAACCTTTCTCATATGAACATGTTTTGAAATATTCAGCCTTGCGCAAGCAGAAACAACGCCAACAAAATATTATAACTTTCGCAATATCAGCCACATAAATTTCGCAAAAATGATTTCAACAATTGCACATAACACAGTATGTTTACAGATCAAATAAGCACTAAAAAGTATCTCGCATTGCTTTAGAATAGTTTTAATAAAAAAATTACAGTCGCTATTATAAATCTTCTAATACATATTCTCATTTATATAATACTAGCGACTCACCCTCGCTTCGCTCGGTTTCGTCCCTACGTACGTTTAATTTTTTTTTAGCAGAACCCTAATTCTTTTTCTAAAATAAAAGTAGCCTATTTTACTCCCTATAACATCAGCTATCTTTCAGTGAAAGTCCCATCAAAATCAGTCTAGCTGTTTCAGTGATTATCCGGAACAAACAGACAGACAGAGACAAAATTTTTAAATAATGTGTTTTTTTCCTATAAGTACCATATATAATTTCATATGCATTTAGTAAAACCCTGTTATTTTGACATTACAAACAGACACTTTAATTTTATTTATCTGTATAGATTAAACATCTCTTTGGATTTTGTCGCAGGTTTATTTTAAAAAGTCAAAATATTCACCTAATCCTAAGAAAATATTATATTATGCAATAAAATACTTACTCAAAGAACAATAATGTGGGGAATCCAGTAATGTTGTAAGCTTGTCTGATTTTAGAGTTTCCTGGTTTCGATACATCTATTGCAGCCAAGAATGCTTCGCCCTATGAATTAAAAACATACATTTTAAACTGACCAAAGAAACAGGAACTGTAGAGAATTGATAATATTTTGACATCATTGTGTAGTATTGTGTTAGTCTGTTGAATCTGTACATTAAATATTTTTTGGAAAATCTAATTGAAATAGTTATTATTATGGATTCAGAGACCGAATCTATAGTTTTTAGAAAAAAAATTGTCTATCTGTCTGGGAACGCACCACGAGAAAACCACTGGACAGATTTTGATGAAATTTGGTATAATTGATGGTTGATGGATGATGACTGGTGATCCGGGTCAACATATAGGATTCTTTCTATTGCGGGAAAATATCTCATCTCTGATAAATCTATATTAAGCGTAAAAACATGTCATATTATAGTAACAATTCACCATCTACAGAGTGATTAGGATTAGATTTTTATATAATAACTAGCGACTCACCCTTGCTCTGCTCGGGTTCGTCCCTACTTACGTTTTAACGTTTAGTATAGATTTCACAGAGATGAAATATTTTCCCGCAATAAAAAGTATCCTATATGTTGACTCAGATAACCAGCTATCATCATACCAAATTCCATCAAATCCATCCATTGGTTTTTCCGTGATGCGGTAACAGACAGACAGACAAACAGAGAGACAAAAATTCTAAAAACTATAGATTCGGCCTCTGTATTGATAATAATATTTAAATAAGATTTTCCAAAAAATATTTAGTGTACAGATTCGGCTCAGTTAGAATTTTATTATAATATGTATAGATGTTCTCCAGACCGGTCCTCACTGAGACTAGCCAGCGCAGAAGATATAGTGCAAAAATGTGGGCACAAACAAGTGCACTCTCTATTCCTGTCGCTCTCATACTCTGGTAGGACGATACTTTGACACGACTGGTAAGAGTTAAGTTTCTATATAGAGATTGTATGTATATGATCATCGACTTAGTTTTTTAGTTGTATCTAATTACACTTAGTATAAAATTATATGATTTTCTCCTAGCCGATTCCGGCTACGGCGGCCAATCTCATTGAGACTAGCCAACTGCACAGGAGATATTATAGTGCAGCGCGTGTACGCGCAGACACAACGTGCACTCTCTGTTCCTGTCTCTCTCATACTCCGGTGGGAGGCCACGAGACACGACCAGTGAGTGTCGGAGCAAGACCGACGGTTTTACGTGCTCTCTGAGGCACGGGGGTGAAACACCGCCAACTTCCCAACTCCCGGCTGTTACTGAGACTTACTATACAGAAAGACTCAATAACTAATCTTGGCCCGACCCGGGACTCGAACCCAGGACCTCCGAGTGAGCAGCCGTACATGCTAGCCAACACACCACCGAGGCAGTATAAAATTAAATAATAATATGCATTACCTTTAAATCGGCTGCAGCGGCTACATAGTCTGGTTTGAGCGATTTACAATACCCACACCAAGGAGCATAGAACATTATCATGGACTTCTTATATGTCGCTATTCCTTTCTTCAAAAACTTCGATAAAGCCTGTATAACAATGAAATTACATTATCAATAGTGAATATGTGATAACTAGTTTTTGCAAAACTAATTTAATCTATTCAGCAGCTTAAGTGTGAAAAGGACAGACATACAGTAGTAGTATATTACTTTTACACTTTTAGTTATATTAAATTATTAATATGTTTGTTTCATTTTATAATATGCGTAAAGACATGATGTATAATGGTTTAGTTACGCCCATGGTTGCTTTGAACTTAAAATCAATTGAAATTTTATAGTAAAGTTAGTGACTTTCTAATCTTAAAAAGCCATGCAATGTTACAAATTGCTTTATTAACTAGCTTTTAGAGTATGTTGTATATTTAACTATAATAAAAATAACATAATAACTAGCATATTTCTTTTTCCAATAATTAATTCATACATATATTATAATGCGTATTTGTGGTGTATATTTAGTTCATGACAATTACAATTAAACATTGAAAATTATGAAAATTAGCTTTGGAGATAGTTTATAAATAGATAAATTAAAATTGTTTACAAGAAAATAACATTATATTTATACCGAATAAGACTAATAATTACTAGAGATTCACCATGTTTGTGCTGTGGGTTCATATCTAGACAATAACAAATCTATCCCATGGAAATCATACATTTATTTAAATAAAAAGTAACCTATCCACTATTCTAGACTATAATCTATCTCTGTGCCAAATTTCATCTAGACTAATTCAGCCATTCTGGCATGAAAGAGTAACAAACATCCACCCATCTTCACAAACTTTCATGTTTATGATATTAGTAGAATTTCAAGGAATTATGTCTACAAAAACACATACCTACAACTAGTATTGTGTTATAACCAATATTGTTTTTACTGTCTGCAAGTATTTAAAGTAAATGTATTTTTATATTAAAAATAAGTATAATTTCTTACATCTGCATCAGCAAGATGAACTATGTCTGCAGCTTCTGGATCTTCCTCCCATGGAAGATCACCAGTAGGATCTCGTAGGAAGTTAACCATTGCACTGACAGTTGTCCCTCTGTCATATTCTTTGTGGTAATCACCATCTTTATAATGTTTTATGTTGTAAGGCTTATCAAATGTCACTTTTAACTTTTTACATAGCTTTTTTCCTTCACTATAAATAATAAAATAGACAATGTATGAATTATACTGCAGTAGCAAATTTTAAAACTCAATTTTATTTATTTTCATAAATACAGCAATATAGTATGTAAGTCATTTATATACAAACCTCCCATTACAATCAATAACTACCAGTGTAGCTTGACCTTTCATGTTATCAGCAGCTTCTTTGAATACATCAAGCACAGACTGGGACGATTTATGGTTATTTATATACAAGATCAATACATTTGTTTTTGTTCTTAATAACTTTTTAAACTCCTTTATATCATCAATATCTGTTATAACAGATGTTTTCTGTTTTTTTACTTGTGTTGACAAATGTAAACACAAGAAAAATAATATTAATACCTGAAACAACGACTTTAAATATTATGTAAAGATTTATTGTGCCGGTGAGGGGCTTTTACAGTGTTTCGAAATTTTTAGTTTACAAAAGATGATAATAATAAAAGGTATATGTTTAGGAATTTGTGATAAATTAAAATAAGATTATCCTATCTAAAAATAATTAATAATTATTAAATACCTTACAAAACTGTGGGCGCCACATGTTTTTCTTAACTTACTTTTGTGTTTAATACCTTTAATGTTTTAATATCATATACCCTACATGAATAGCTACATTTATATATTAGCAGCTTAGCAGTAACATAGGTACAATAATTGGAAGACTATTTATTTGAACCGGATTTTACACAGGCCGCAAAAAATTTGTAACGAATTATGAAGTGGTAAATGATGTGTCAGCAGTCGCATCGACACCCGGTCTGTCAATGTCAACAATGGACTTTTCATTATGTTTAGTAATTTTATTTCAAAAAATAATAAGATAAACAGTAAGATGCAATTTATATAACATTTAAAATGTTTTGCCTAAATACTACATAATTAAATATTAAGTACGTTATTGAGATCTATATGAATGTATATGGCATTTATACATATAATCTAAAATAAAGATAATGTTCTTTTTAATATCTACTATTTTTTTTAAATAGGTAAGATTTCTTTGTTTGTAATCGATAAACTTTATAAGTACCTACTGTACTGATTTCAGGATAGATTCATAAACAATAGCACTCTAGGATACATTATTATCCCAGAGTACCAATATTACTTATAAATTATATTAACCCTTAGTTTGTAGGGAGAGTCCCAGGGACTCCCCTTGAAACAATCTTCATTTATATCTTTTGATAAAACACGAGCACAGCGTCGTGCGTTTTAGTACCTTCCTCTGTTGATGCAGCTGACACCGACACGGTGGCTAGAGGACGTGGGCAATGCGCATGCGCTATTCACAAGGTGAGTAACCAACACACGCGGTGTCCTACGGACTCCACCTTACAGTTAACGTTGCAAATTACAATTTATGACTTAAAGTTTTTTGTGTTTTACCCCAATAACGTTGTATTTTATTTTTCCAGTTTAGAACTATGTTTTCTAATAGTGGTAACATAAGGTCCATAAATGTTTTAGATGAAAATGTGAGTTCTGTGATAATGGACTAGATGATTGATCTGGAAAATGAAGATAGTCTGGGCATGATTAAAGAAAAATATATTTTTTTACAATAATAGAAAAGAAAACCTGGTCTCTTAACAGGTCAACAAAGATATGCACTCGAGGTTTGCCAGAGAGCAATGGAACGGAGTATACTGGGAATTAATATAACTGACCATATCAAGAATACCATAATCAGTTCCAAAACTCAAATTACGGATGTCACTCGGAAAGCGGCCATGCTGAAATGGGATTGGGCTAGTCACATCATCCGGATGTCAGATGACCTTTGGGCCAAACAAGCAACTTTTTGGATCCCCCAACACAGTAGACGACAGCATGGTTGGCCGAGACGGAGATGGCGGGATGAGTTGGACTCCTTCCAAAGAGAATGGCTTATTATAGCGAACCAACGACTACTTAGCCCGACTGAGTGGTCGTTGTGGCGAACGATAGGGAGCAGTGGAGAAAGAGTAGGGAGGCCTTTGCCCTGTAGTGGGACACTATAAGCTTATAATAATAATAGAAAAGAAAACTATGGAGGCTCAAAGTCGGTATATATTTTTTTTGTGATTTTCGACGGTTGTTTGTTAAACTTAAGAAAAAATAAATCTCATGGTATGATATGTTATGTTCGGGCTATTTTCCGCAACTCGACGACTATGCACCTATTTTGCGTGTGTGGAAATTTAAATTCTTGCTACTCTTGCAATCCCAGTTCCTCCAGGAAGTTCAGCAACCTCTTCGTCTTGCCGAAGATTTCCGGGAGTCTCCTCGGAGTGCCAAGATGTTGAGCCCGGTACGCCGCTAACCTGGACAATACAAGATTACATGTGCAGCGGTTTCATCTGTCCCCATGCATGCCCTGCAAAGTGGACTGTCAGTTATACCTATATTAAATAGATGTTTATTATATGGTCCGTAGTTGGTTAAGGCCGCGGTTATCTGTCTGAAAACGAATCTCATGTGAAGTTCCTGTTATATTTTGTCATTAAATTGTAGAATGGTCACTAAGTTATGTTTTGCATGCCAAATATATTACAGAATTTCTTATTTTGTCTTTTTATTTTAAATTTACTCTGGGGAGTCCCTCGGACTCCAGCCTACATCAAGTGTAAGTATCTTTCACCCTACAAACTAAGGGTTAATAATCTATACATATAATAAAATTGTAACTAAGTTGAACCTGTACATTAAATATTTTTTGGAAAAACTAATTGAAATGGACATTACTATCGATACAGAGGCCGAATCTATAATTTTAGAATTTTTGTCTGTCTGTATGTCTTTCTTTCTGTCTGTCTGTCTGTTACCACATCACGAGAAAACCACTGGACAGATTTTAATGAAATTTGGTACCATGATAGCTGGTTATCCGGGTCAACATATAGGATACTTTTTACTGCGGGAAAATATTTCATTTCTGAGAAAAAATACATAAACTGCAATGTAAGAGTATGATGATGATGATGATGATGTTCTCCCGACCGATTCCGGCCACGGCGGCCAATCTCATTGAGACTAGCCAACTGCGCAGGAGATATTATAGTGCACAAGTGTACGCGCAGACACAAGTGCACTCTCTATTCCTATCACTCTCATACTCCGGTGGGACGACTGCTCGACACGACCAGTGAGAGTTAAGGCGCAGGACCGACGGCATTACGTGCTCTCCGAGGCACGGGGGTGAAACACCGCCAACTTCCCAACTCCGGGCTGTTACTGAGGCTTACTTATACAGAAAGACTCGATAACTAAACTTGGCCCGACCCGGGACTCGAACCCAGGACCTCCGGGTGTGCAGCCGTACATGCTAGCCACTACACCACCGAGGCAGTTAAACTAAAATAAACTGCAATGTAAGAGGATACTAATATGTAAAACCTAAGGATTTGATTTTTCGTCATCTGAACGCGGGCGGAGCCGCGGGCAGTGCTAGTTATATACCTAATATGTTTTTACCGAGTTGTTACAATTTTAGACTAGTTGCTAGCAAGTCAACAAAAAACAGGGTTCTTTGCGTACTCGGTTCAAACGATTTTAATAATACTACAATATAATTCACGAGACCATATATCTTAGCTAAATATTTGAACCAAATAATAATAATTTTAAAAAAAATTCATCATTAAATGGGCGGTGTACCATGCGGGTTGCTCCTGGTAGTCCACAGAGGTGCTTTAATAGCAGAGTGGACCGTGGGAGAATCCCTATGGATGTTGAGGTCTGTCTCAGGTGCCCGGCATTACAGCCGGGCGCGAAGCCAAAAAACGCACTGGGAGGCGGACCACCTCGGTGGGCTGTGTGGTATGCGGGTTGCTCCTGGTACTTCTCTAATAGCAGAGTGGACTGTGGAGCAACCCCATGGTTGTTATGGCCCGCATCGGCAGGCCTGCCGTCGGGGCGTCGTGGTGGATCCTGCGATGCCCCATTAAACAGGGAAAGTCCCGTTGGGTTTTAGGGTAGTACTGGCTTTGCCGGTGAGCACCTCGTGACTAAATGCATTTCCCAACGTTAAAAAAAAGCCAGCAGTGCGTAAGCAATTCTGCGAGACGGGGAGGTTAAGTTGGGTTTTAGTGGGTAGTACTTTTCTAGCGGCTCTTACAAAAGCAGCTGTATGTATGCAGGTCGTATGCGTTATGCATTTCCCAACATTAAAAAAATAAATTAAAACATTAAGGTATTTAATAGTCAAGTGGTCTATAATAATAGTCATAAATACATTTATAATTACGGGTGCGTTAATATTAGCCTATGTTACTGTAGGTTAACTAACTCTTAAGTTTGTAAGTTTCATCTAAATCAGTCCAGCTCTTTCAGTACGTAGGAGTAACAAACAATAGTTTCAGTCATACTTGACCTCAAAAAATTAAGTATAGAAAAAGTCAGACATGCTACTACTTTACCTATGTAAAAAAAATCCAAAACATACCTAGCTTTATGTGTATTTTTTATTTAATATTCGCATAAATCTAAGAAAGTAGTATTTGATAAATGAATTAATGTTGACGAGTCCTTCTGAACTTATGGTAGCTTATTGTATACAAAAAGTTTTTATTTACCCTGCAATTAATATTTATTTTACAGAAATAATAATAACAATAATTGCTTATTGTAAAATTATTAGTTGACTCAATGCACAAAAAAAACCAGTTGAGTAATAAAAGAAAAATATACTTTATAATGCATTTAATAATAAATGTGGAAATATAAATTAAAATTAGGTACATGTAGCTGAAAGAGGATATTAAATCAATAGATATTAAATTAAAGAATAAAGGGTATAGCGAGGTAAGGAGCACGAAATGGCCCCCACGGCCCATGACGGAATTATCATTTGTACTGGTATTGGCACTCTAAAACAATACGAAATGTAAGGTCGTTGACCCCTGACCTTGACCTGTCTTTTAGATATTCGAGAAAGTTCGTATGCGCGCCGATTTTTTTCATAATTTTTTTTCCGAAAAACTATAAAAGCTAGAAGGATGGGACCAATTGCGTATAATGAGGGATACTTTGAAAAATATTCTGTATTTTTTTCAAAGTTCTCGTGAAATGACAACTGTGTAAAATAATTAAACAAAATATAAATAATTTTTTTTAGTACTGTTCTATTATGTCTACCGCGCCAAAAAAAATATATAATACTCTTTGATCTATATACTTATACCATACAAAAGCTGATCAAAATCAAAGAGGCGCTTCTTGAGTAATATCTAAAGAAAACTTGTTCGATCGTGTACAGTGGGCGCCCGCCCAGCCGCTTCGCGCGGACTAGAAAACAAACGTGTTTATTCATGTTCAATAGTTATTATAAGTGTATTCGTGTCATTACAAATACGATTTCACGCATGGTTGCTTTAGTCTTCCGTGTTAAGGAAACCACACACAAATATAAATTACCTAATAGGTCATTCGGTGAGAATAATTGCGTATGCCTGTCGCAAGTTGTATGGTGATAACCACGGGTGATAACAATGTTTGTGAACTGTATTATTTGTGACACTTTCGTGCATAAAGTTCGCGGAAGAAAAAAAGTTATCACTAGTGAAGAGGACGCTAGACTATATAGTGACTCGAGTAAAAAAACAGTTTCTGTTGGTGACGTATTGTGTGGAAAGTGTCGGCTAATTATTTACAATAGCAAATCAAACGTTGCATCAACTTCTGCGGCATCTACCCTGGTAGAGTGTGAAGGCGAACAGGAGTCTGGTGAACACTTAGCAGTTGGGGAAACATCTTCTAATGCTTCATTCCAACAAGAATGTGAAATGAATTTACCATGCAGTTCCGAAAGCGACCACGATGATGATGATGATGATGGCGATGATGTTTTTTCGCATGTTGCCCAAAACGACGAATTTATATATGTACATATACCACGTGTTGTATCCACCCACAAGTATTGTTGTATATGTCGATCCACAACAAACTTAATGCGAGTACCTTTTGAAGCGCGTTACGAGGCTTATACAAACATTGGGATTTTTATACCAGAGGATAACCGTTGTTGCTGCACACATATAATAGGAAAAAACTTTTATAAAGACGAGTTGGTGCACCTACGTGTAGTATCTAACACCAGTAAAATGAACTCTAAAGAAGTTGCTCATTTTTTAAAATCACTTTCAGAAAGAGCAGGGATGTCGCTTTTCGACAAAATTGAAAATGATATGTCTGAAAATCAGATAAGGATATTGACAGGGCTTTGTCGGCAAAACATTACTGAATTAAGACAGCTATTGACTTCTATGCGAAACACAAGCATACGCACTGTGACTCAAGCGTTAGTTGTATTCTTGTTTAAATTAAAAACTGGAAATTCTAATTCAGTGATAGCAGGAGTGCTGGGTTTACCATACGAACAACATGTGTCGACATTTTTTAAGGAAGTATTAAGAAGTTTTAAGACTGATATTTTGCTTCATTTTGGATTAACCTCCGTTTCTCGAGAAGATTTAATAAAGAACACAAGTTTAACAGCTCGAATGTTATTGAACCTTAGAGATGATCAGCTGGTATTGATATTTGACGGCACTTATATCAGGCATCAAAAAAGTTTTAACAATGAATACCAGAGAAAATCGTATTCTGGGCAAAAGAAAACCCATTTATGCAAACCGTTCACAATCTGTACTACGAACGGGTTTATAGTTGATTTTGCTGGGCCATTTTATGGAACGGAAAATGATGCCACTATTATGAAGAAAGTGTTACAGGATGCTAAACTTAAAACTCTATTACGTCGGAATGATGTATTTGTCGTAGATCGTGGATTTCGTGACGCCGTTGGCGACATCACCAAAGAAGGCTACACCGTGTTAATGCCGGCGATTAAAGGTAATCGAGCCCAGTTACCTACCGATGAAGCCAATATGTCACGACAAGTGACTAAAATCCGATGGGTAGTCGAAGCTGTGCACGGAGCTATTGCTCAGAAATATAATTTGCTTCATAACAATCTTGATAATAAAATGCTTCCAAAAGTAAGTCTATTATGCAAAGTTGTTGGATTTTTACACAACAAATTCAGTAAGCGATTGGATTCTGATACAGGCTTAAATGAGACAATTGTTCAATACTTTAAAGAGCGACTGGCGTTACCAAATTCTTTAAGTGAAGAGGTAGAAAAGCAGCACTGGAATCGAAGAAAAACGGCTTTTCAACAACTGGTGTCATCAGAAATTTTAGATTTTCCAAGACTAAACGAAGAACAATTAAGAATATTATTTACAGGTTCCTATCAGCTCTCATTAGCTGTTTCATACCTCGCTGAAATAATGGACGACAAGAGCAATCTCTATATATATTACGTCAAACAAACCCCAACTATCATCAAGTTAAATGTTCGTTCCAGACATGTAAATAGTAAATATTACCGATTGTTCATTGATTATGTTCCTAATATGAACAGTGTCGAAGGAATCCGAGGATATTGTTGTGATTGTCCGAATGGAAACAGGACAGTTGGATGCTGCGCTCATGTCGCAAGTGTAATATATTATTTAGCTCATGCGAGATATCTATCTCGCATTTTACGTCCTGCTGAAATTCTGTCGAAAATATTTTCAAATTATGCAGTCAATGTTGTGATAAATGAAAATAGTGATGATGATGATTAAAATTATGTTCAACATGTAATTATAATAATTAATCCAAAAATGACCTCTTTAATTAGTTCCTACCAGCCGTACGCACACTAAGTAATTCTCATAATTACTCAAGAAGCGCCTCTTTGATTTTGATCAGCTTTTGTATGGTATAAGTATATAAATCAAAGAGTATTATATATTTTTTTTGGCGCGGTAGACATAATAGAACAGTACTAAAAAAAATTATTTATATTTTGTTTAATTATTTTACACAGTTGTCATTTCACGAGAACTTTGAAAAAAATACAGAATATTTTTCAAAGTATCCCTCATTATACGCAATTGGTCCCATCCTTCTAGCTTTTATAGTTTTTCGGAAAAAAAATTATGAAAAAAATCGGCGCGCATACGAACTTTCTCGAATATCTCAAAGACAGGTCAAGGTCAGGGGTCAACGACCTTACATTTCGTATTGTTTTAGAGTGCCAATAGCAATACAAATGATAATTCCGTCATGGGCCGTGGGGGCCATTTCGTGCTCCTTACCTCGCTATACCCTTTGGATTGTATTATTCACACACAGATTAAATATAACTCTAAAGCAATACATAAGTACAAAGAATATCATTCTTGATTTAATCACTTGAATCATTGACATCATCAACATCAATGCCAGTATCATCAGCTGTGTCCTGCACAACTTCCTGTAATTTGAGAAATTATTTTAATATTAAAAATAAATCAAACTTCATTATTACTTTTAAACTCATAAAAAATGTACTACAATATTTAATATTGTAAACAATATTAATTATATTGGTCCTTTTTAAAGCTTGTACTTTATCTAAAACCAGTAATAAAAAAAAGGAAGGTGAAAGATCATCAACATATCTAGACAAATTGTTATTTATTTTTTATAAATTAATATAAACTAGAGTTACGATTTCACAATTATAATCATATTTTACTCTTTGTACTGGCACAACTCTAATTAAAAAAATTAATTGGCATATCTTCTAAATTGTTAAAAAATGTCCACATTTATCCAAAAGTTTACCCACCTACAAATAGATTTCTTCTCCATATACAAAATAAAAATTAACAAGTTTGCTTTTAAAAAACAAAAGGGCACATTTTTGATTTATCTGAACATATTCATTGTAATAAAATTAACATAATAAATTTAATTTAATTTGTACTCACTTTGAATACATCAATGAAACTATTAGCTTCTTCAAGCATTTGCTTAAAGTGTGTATTTTGTTTTACTAATGATTCTTTTAGTTTATGTAATCTCTCATTTTCATCTAAGGCATCTTGTAATTCTATTCTGTAAGTAAAATTATTTTTTTGAATTTTTTAAATTTTATTCTTTTACAAAGTTATATTGCTGTAATTAATTATATTGTGATATTTAATTTAAAATTATTTACAATATCCAAACATAATAATATGTTATGTTGTAGAGCACCAGTATAGTTACATATTTACTTTGTAACTGATCATGCAAGTTGTAAATATATTGATTGTATCCAAATAGTATATAAGTTACAAATTCAGATTTGTATAGAATTTTACTTAAAAATATACACCTATTATATTTTTAAAACTAAAAGTAATTACCGTTTCTTTTCAGCAACTAAATTCCAGTACTTTTCTGATGGTAAATCTGAACAGAAATTTTCATCTGACATACAAACCCCCAAGCTTACTTGGACAATTTTTGACACCACCACCTTCTTGGGTTCGTTATTTCTGCAAATTTTCACAGCATTTTCAAGTATGTATAAATATACAATATTTTTTTCATATCTATATGAAAAAAAATTGAAAATATTTAATTAATAGGTACCTTGTTGAAAAATAATCGGTAAGATATTTTTTTCGATTTCCATGTTCTTTGTTTGCATTTATCTCCGAAGTATTCTCTATAATATTTAAGTTTAATAAACTATCTTCAGTAGACATCTTCAATATAGGTAAAAAAAATATGTTATAGATATTATATGACTTATGTTGTTATGTAAAATTTCATAGAGGTTTCAAAAATTGTTAGACTACAGTAATATCTATAAAATGAATTTATGTATCTTAAATTTAATAAACTTTGTTTAACAACACTTTCAGAATTAAGTACGTTAAATAATTCAAAACCAAATTGTTAAACAAAAATGTCATCCAAATGTCAAAGAAGTAACAGCCACAGGCTATGTAGAGATTCCATCTATGTATTTAGATTATCTATCTTAACTTCACAACGTACATTATATCAGTGGGCTATTTTAAACTATAATATTTTTATGATAGAAAAAAATAATTTCAGAAAAATATTATGTATTCATTATCAATCTTATATTATAAATAACTTACAGTTTTAAATCTGCCATTTCTCAATGTCATAGAGGTCATTCATTTGCAGTCTGTTTTATATTACCTAAAAAAATATAGTATCTCGTGCTCGCAATTGATTGGCTACAATAGTATTTTAAGATGCGTTTTTTACTTTTAAACCAATCATCTATCTGTAATTTAAGCCTATAAATTTGTTTGTTCAAGGAAAACAAGTTTTCTTTGGATTTTAATTCACCTCGCGAGTCATTGAGCCGGCTCGGTTGCAGCAAGTTATTATTTAATTGAAACTTCACCTGCATTGTGAGTATATTTTAAAGGTATCTTTTTTTTTAAATGTAGGCATTATAGTAATTACCAAATTACAGTAAAATATACATTATTATCGTATCTTTACAGGATAAAATTTCAACCATGGGTCGCAAATTTGTTGTTGGAGGTAACTGGAAGATGAACGGTGACAAGAATCAGATAAATGAAATTGTGAACAACTTAAAGAAAGGACCTCTTGATCCTAATGCTGAGGTAGGTGCGACCAGTTAAGTGCTAATATTGTCTTCTCAAAATGAATTGATTACTTTACATAATACAATTGGAAAGTTTTTAGTTAACTTTTATCGTTAATTTTGTGGGTAGATGCTGCCTGTAAAGACTATAATATAATGATTTGAGTCGACAATTAAGTCTCCAATGACCATGATTGCTGTAGCATTCGAAACTAAATCGAATTAATATGTCAAATATTCACGTAAATCTAAGAAAGTACATGTTAAATATTTTTTTATCTCTTTGTAGTCTTCCTGACTTCTTATCTAAATGTATTAAAACTTTTTAGGTTGTAGTTGGTGTGCCAGCCATCTATCTTGCTTATGTAAAAAGCATTATTCCTGGTAATATTGGAGTTGCAGCTCAAAATTGCTGGAAAGCTCCCAAAGGAGCTTTCACAGGTATTTTAACAAAATGAAATAATATTTTACATATTTTTTTTTGTGAAATAAGTAATTTTTATATAAATATTTATTTTATTTTAGGTGAAATTTCCCCTGCAATGATCAAAGATATTGGGGCTGACTGGGTCATCCTTGGCCACTCTGAAAGAAGGACCATTTTTGGTGAAAAAGATGAATTAGTTGCTGAAAAGGTGAGAAAATGATTACTGTAATGTTATATTTTGTTGTTAAAATATGTTTTGAAATAGTTTTTTTTTATTAACTTAGTTATAAATGTCTATTTAATGAATTATATAAATAAAGAGAATTTCAAATTCCAGGTTGCTCATGCGCTTGAATCAGGCCTGAAGGTAATTGCCTGTATTGGTGAAACTTTAGAAGAGAGAGAGGCTGGCAAGACTGAAGAAGTTGTGTTTAGACAGACTAAAGCCCTATTGCCAGCTATTGGCAACAACTGGGCCAATGTTGTGTTGGCATATGAGCCTGTGTGGGCCATTGGTACTGGCAAAACAGCTACACCACAGCAGGTAATATTTATGCTATACATTTCTAATTTATAATTATAAGTATGTTTATGGCATGGTGATGATATGAGGTGGTGTAGTGGGCTGACTCCTTAATTGCATCCAATTTTCTGGACTAAAAAATCTTAAATAATTATGGAAAAATATTTATTTACATTTTTTAAATCAACATGTATAGTTTTCTGATAATTTTTAGAATAAACTGAAGTTATAATAAACTTAATGTAATTTATCTGATAAAAATAAATGTACTTTGAGACTTACTCTATCATGACCTTTAACAAGTTATTATGAACCCAATCTTTTTAACTAGATAATTATATTGTTACTATATTGTAGTATCTCTTAGTAATTTATAGATATTATGTAATGTTTTAATAAAATTATCATTGTACAGTTTTAAAATTTATTTAAATTTTTAGTATGTTTCAAATAATAAATTAATACTTTAAAGCCTCTTATTTGGTAAAATCATAAATATAATACACATATTGTATTTACTTAATTGAAATCCATACTCCATACTAATCCCATTATCTACACAAATATTATAAAGAGGAAATATTTTTATTTTTGTAAGTTTGTAATTAATAAACTCAAAATCCACAGGACCGATTTAGATGAAATTTGTTAAGAAAATAGTTTGAGATTCTGGAAAGGACATAGGATAGTTTATTCCGGAAATCATCCCGTAAGGGGGTGAAAATGGGGATGAAAGTTTGTATGGGAAATCAACTTAGGGATGAACGAAAATACTATAAATGCCAAAGTTTGGATGGATGTTAGTTATTCTTTCACGCCAGAACGGATCTGGATGAAATTTGGCACAGAGATAGATTATAGCCTGGAATAGCACATAGGTTTTATCCCAGAAAAGGTTCCCGTTGGATAATTTTGTTTTTCACTAGGGACGAACCCGAAGCAAAGTGGGCGTTAGTCGCTAGTTTCATATATATCCAAGTACCATGATTTCAAGACTAGTTTTGCTATTATTCCAAGAATTTGATTTGACTAAATATTGTAGCAAATAAAAAATGAGTAAAGGATTTTAAACAAACTGAATTCCTTTAAGCAATTTTTAAATAATACAAGCTTAACTTAAGCATAGCAAGCTCGAAATACAAAAGAAATTATGTATGAAAAAAAAATACAAATAAAGACACAAAATGTTAGAACAATTATCAACAATAAATAATCATCTTTTATATTATTAATATATTTCAGGCCCAAGACGTCCACGCATCTCTGCGTAATTGGCTGTCAAGCAATGCGTCCCCTGACATCGCTGAAACTGTTCGCATTCAATATGGCGGCTCGGTAACTGCAGCCAATGCCAAGGAGCTTGCTTCCTGTAAAGACATTGATGGCTTCCTCGTTGGCGGAGCAAGTCTGAAGCCAGAGTTTATTGATATTGTCAATGCCACTCAGTAAATGTTCTAGTAAGACAGTAAATGTTATGTCTGTGCGTAATATAGATATTTAAACTCGCACATCAAATCAAATATTAAGTAAATGCAGTTAAGTGTGTATTTAATTGTATGGCAAAAGTGATTATTTAATGAGAAACAGAGTAAATGATTAATTTTAAATTAAACAAGCCTTTATAATTTTCTAACGACTTACCTTTGCTTCGCTCGGGTGCTTCCCTACGTGTGTTTTAATTTTTTTTGAGAGGAAACCTTCTTTTTCTAAAATAAAAGTAGCCTAAGTTACTCCTTATAACATCAGCTATCTGCCAGTGAAAGTCTTGTCAAAATTAGTCCAGTCATTTCGGAGATTAGGAGGAAGTTCTTTGAAAGAAAGACAAGGATTATAGGTAAATAATTTCCTCTTCAAAAAAAATCAATCGTAGATAATCTCAAGCATTAGTATTGCTTGAGATTGTCTATTTGATTGATTTTTGTATTTATTTTTAATGAGATTATTACTTACTAAACAATCTCTTGTATGGACTGTCCGTAATGCAAATATTGCTGGTGTATTTGTTATTGCAGAGCATATATTTATATGTCTAATAAAGCGAATGTATATTTATATATGTTATGTACAATTATTATGTATTGTAAATTGCATTCACATTATGAAATTGATATTGCGAAGTGTTTTTGAGATTTATTGTGTGTTGGCGGTATTTATAGTTTGTTGTTTTTTTTAGAATCAATAATTAAAATCTTTTTTTTTATTACTTTTTAATTTCATAATGTAAATTCAATATTTTTATTTGGTCATTTTACCGTAAAATCGTGTCTGCCATTAAGATATACTTTTATATGACAGTCCTCATGTCTTTTTTGTTTTAGGCGAATTTGTTACACACATTTAGTTATATTATATATATGATAAATAAAAGTCTTATATACATTTAAAATGGTTTAAATTACATATTAACCTCCGGAATATTTACATATAAGCATAATGACGACACGTTTCGCTGCTTGTAGTGACCCTACCTGCTGTGCCAGCGCTCACGGTTTCAAGTCCCGCTTGGGCATCCATTTATATGATGAGCATGAATGTTTTGTCCAGTCATGGGAGTCTATGTTTGTAATATGTATGTATTTAAAGTTATACATGTATGTGTAGTGCATCAACTGTCTGGCATCAATAACACAAGCCTTGTAGCTTACCATGGAACTAGACGGTGCCAACATATTTATTTATTATTTATAAATATTAAAATTTTGTTTTATGCTACTTTCTCTTGCGAAGTGAATATCTACATAAAAAGAAAGATTTCTGTCAATTTATCGTGAATTTTCAAATATACATATTATATTGCCTTAATACCACTACCTATGTAAGCTTGGGTGGTCGAACCTGCACTGTTTTACTCATTTTTCAGGAATTGAATGCAGGATCCCATTTACACAAATCTTTTACTAATTATTTTAGATCATACACAATAGCTTTAAATTTATTTGGGTTATAATGATATAACATTTTTCGGTATTATTTATATATTTCTATCAAAATTTGGTAACAAAATAAAACATGTTATAAACCTGATTTTTACGTAGGTCAGTACATTTTCTAAGTCTAATTAATTCCTCTTAAATTGAACTTAACGTGATTAGGCAATAGGAATAATATAAATTTTACAGTCTACAATTTGTAATATGATTGTTTAACAGTGTTTTTTACATATCATAAAACAGCAATCAGCATAGATATGTATTTTAAACTAATTAGCCCTCATTTATAGGATTTCATGATTTTTTTAACCTTAACAAGAAGCTTAAAACTAAAGGTCTCACGTGACTTATAAAAGTTAAAACATTGTATAAAAACAAGTAAATAATTTTTGGTTATTTCTTTTAAAGACTTTTTTTTCATGTAAACAATGAAAAAGCAATTTATATGTCGAAGCACCATTAAACCCGTATTACATTAACTTTAATTGGAACTGACTATTCCAACCCTGCCCCCATGCGTAAAATTATTCGTGACAGTACGCGCACAGTACACAGTAAAATAAACGATTAATTAAAAATTACAATTTTGTAAGTATAGTAGTTCAACTATCTCGTTTTTCTATTTCGTCAGAATATAATTTAGAACGATAAATTTTATCTGACGATAAATTTCGACCGAATTCGAATTTTTATTTAAGTGTTACTTTTAATTATCACTTTAAATAAAATGATAGATATATTAAGGCTTTTATGAATTCATCATCATGCATCAAAGACCGCGGGTCCAAGCATTGGTAGAAGCTTCACAACGGGCTCTCCATAGCTGAACACGTTTTTCACTGGGTAGAACCACTTTGCTAATAAAGAAAATATAAATAACCAAAAGAATATCTTGATCGCCCAATCCAAGACGTATAAGCTGAAAAGATATAATATTTATTAGTTCATATAATTTTTGGAGCTTTTTAGTGTATCAAGAATTTCATTTAAGTTTCAATAAAAGCAAGTATACTAAATAATTTTTAAGTATGACTATTTTTTTTGCGTAGTTCAACGATTGCCAATTATAATAAAATGGTTAAATTAATACAACTATTATCAGTTTCGAAATGCATCTCCCCCTTTTTGGATTACCCTAAATTCTTCAAAGCAGATACTAGAATACATTGAGAAAAATAAACATATGTACATACATACATACACTCGAAAAACATATCCTGGCGCAGTCGGGTAACAACAAGATGACATACATAGAATCCTTTTTAAATAAACTCATTTTAACACAATAAAATTTTTAGAATTTATCAGTAGTTCCGGAGTTAACTCAACATCCAAACTGACAATCTATTTTTTAAAATAGGTAAATATTATTTACTTACAAGTTATGATAAGTTCTATTGATGGGGACTTTACTCGGATCTTCTTTAAGACAGTACATTCGGCCGCCTTCTACGCTCCGTTTCATGTACTCGTCCCGGTCAGCTTTTGTCAAGTCCGTATTGAAAATAATTTTTTCCTCGTCGTTGAGTTTATTCTGAATACCATCGAACTTCGGACAAGGGAAGTTCCACGGCCTCATTGTAAAATATTGTAGCACTTGCAAACCTTGACTAATTCGGTCTTGAATTCTTACCATACTAAAAATATACAATTAATTTAAATTTATTGATTTATTGGTTCTAACTTCTAACGTAAACAAACAACAAAAAATAAATCATAAATTAATCAAAAAGCTTAAAAAAAATTAACTTACAAACGTTTTTGTCCCAATAAAAATAAAATCATATCAATAGTGTACGCTGGTACTAAATGGTAGAAAATCCTTCTAAACTCGTGTAGTACTATGTTGGTGGTAATGTCACCGTTGGGATACCACAAGGGCCATGCTAAGGGGTACTTCCGGCCATAATCTTTTGCCACTTTCAAAACATCTCCCCAACTGGTCGGTTTTTGATGACCGACGTTCACATTATATATTGGAATTGTTTCTGATCTGCGGAAATATTTTAAAGCTAATTGAATGATAACTCAAAATTTATTTTCACATAAAAATACAAGTAACCTGTGCTCTCCCCAACCTTCATTAAGCCTCAGTTTTATATTATTACAAACTTGATGGTTTATATTTTGACCGAATTCAATCAAGACGAGGGGTACCGAGAGTTCAGCTGTATTTTATTTTTGTTTTTTACTCGATATCTTTGTCAATTGTAAATCGATTTCAATAGTTTTTTTTATTAACATATCATGGTCCCATATACATTTTACATAAGAATTCCACCCCTAACACTATAATAATAACTTTTAAATGAATTTTTCATTCCATCTAAGTATTTTAATAATATAAAAATAACTTATAACGTGCATACTTTTCCGTTTTCGATCCTTCAATCATGCCAATAGCTATAATTGCATTGATAGCAGTATCAACAGGTACTACTTGTGCAATTAAATTCCCGTCGCATAACATAGTGCGTATAACACCTTTGCCGGCCCCAAGCATGAGCCCCACTGGACCGTTCAGGCTATCCACCCAACCTGACACCGGTTCCTTGTAAGCTGGACAAACTGGAATTGCAAAATAGGAAATATAAACGACCAGTGTATTTAATGGGATTTTTAGTTCCTATATACTAATAACATAAACGCATCACATATTTGAAAAGGGCTCAAATTCAGTGTTATAAATTTTTGAGATTAAAAAGTAGTGCTAAGTTCTACAGAAGTTTTTTAAATTTTTGTTATAAGAATATATATCGTTTTTTAAAAAAACGTTGCTTGCTAGTAAATAAGCTAGCGTTTTTAACCTTAGTTTAACCTACATATAGGTGGTCTGTACGTCTTAAATACGAATTTGTTAGTCTGGTCAGAATAGTCTGGCCATAAATACTGTTAAAATTAAAATAAACAAAATATTACATTTGAATTTGGAATCTGTCATTTTTAGATTGTTCGTTGTGTTTTCTTATTTTCGCGCCAATGCAGTATAAAATATTTTGTGATATTAAAATAGTAAAGCGAGAAGAGCGAGAGTATCCATACTAATATTAATGCGAAAGTGTGTTTGTTTGTTTGTCCTTCTTTCACATTGAAACGGAGTGACGGATTGGCGTGATTTTTTGTATGGTATGTAGTAGGCTAAAGAGTGACATAGGCTACTTTACCGCGGAAGATCATCTAATTCCCACTCGAAAACACGTTATAATACAATACAAAAAATATTTATGATCAGAATGACTTAAAATTTGGTATTAAATTTAATGCTCTTCAATCATATTAAATAAATACGTGTTTTAGCATTTTTCGAAAATCATCTTATAAGGGGATCAAATAGGGGATGCGAAAGTTTGTGTGAAACTACCTTTTTAGAGATTTTTATGAAGTTATAGCGCGAGCGAAGACGCGGGTTCTGCTAGTAAAATATATATGTCGTACCAACTTAAAGGTCCTGGGGTTGAAGAGGTCACAGAGAGACGCGCATTCTACTTAGGTCTTATAGCAAGTGTCTTGTGAAACTAGCCATTTGAAAGTTTCTATATTTGTTTGAGCACTGATTCAGGTTTAGTATTAGCTAATTTGAACATTTGAATTATTTTAACAACTTTCCGTGTCTCTAATGCTTTTTAAAAGCGTTAGTAAAAAAAGCCATTGTGAGATAATAGATGATATTTGCATTTTAATGTTTAGGAGTTTTAATACTTTAAACATAACGACTAAAGTTTTTTTTATATAATTACCTATTTAGATAAAATTTCAAGTTTACTTAAATATAGCTAAGCGAATATTAAATGAATTCATCGCTCATATTTATAAATCTATTTTTTTCTTTCTAATTAAAATATAATATAACCAGCTTTCCATGCTGTCATATTATTTTTGTTTATTGAAATTTTCTTAAATCTTTTATTTGAAATACAATAATGGGTTAAAAACAAAACGAATAAATAAATTTCTTTATAAGAAATTTTAAGCAATACCATCTACTGGTGTGTTTGTTTTTGACTAGACAATACCTACAAACACAATGCATTTTATGAACGGTTCGTTTAGATGGCGCTATCTTTTAACTTTAATTTTTAAATGTTAAGTAAATTATTGCATTCTAACATTGTTTATTATTGAACATGAAATACATTTTCCTTTAATTAGAAAAAAAAAATTGTCATTAATGGAATTTTCCTATCAATTCATGAAAGTAAAGGATAGCAGTTCAGTTCAGTTCCGACAATATCTTTGTGTTCATGAAAGCCTAGTAGTTTAGCTCCAAAACATCCTTATGGATCAATACAGAGATGTGCAGTAGCACCAGTCATGTCAAAAGAGCCAGCGTCTAGTTCCAAGGACTGATTTAAGCGATATGAGGACCATAAGACATGTTGGCATGCTTAGGAACTACTATGCAAAAAACCGAATTTGTATTGTATTTAAATAACATAAATTTTAATTATAATTAATTATAAATCATGAATAAAAACAATTTTCAACTCTTAAAATCTTAATTCAATACATTAACTGTGTAAATAAAATTATCCATTTAGTATTAGGTCAGATTAATTAGTTGCCTATTTAAAATCATTTGTTAATTCAATAAAATTAATTCTGAGGGCTGTTAAATATATAAAATCTGATGTTGACTCTTGGTCTATTATCTTGTTTATTGATTTATACCATACTCATATATCTATCTCTATCGTGTAGACAGATTTTGCAAGCGGTACACCTCTTTAATGGCTATGCGCTCTTAGTAAACATGCATCGTAATATTTTCATACCTACTGTGTATAAGATAGATACTGACAAAATTCTTAATATACTACTCTATAACATTATTTTGCTTTAGAGCTTATTCCACTAGGGTTCGTCCCTAGCTTGCTTCTCAATACAAACTTCATCCCCATTTTCACCCCCTTAAGGGATGATTTCCGGGATAAAAGTATCCTTTATCCTTTCCAGGGTTTCAAACTATCTTCTTACCAAACTTCATCTAAATCGGCTCGGTAGATCCAGAGATTACCTTACAACGTCACAAACTCACAACCTCACAAACTTTTCTGATTTATAATATTAGTATAGATAAAGGTATTAGAATCATTTAGTTCACTATGTTTGACTCGAGTCGAGGATCTGTTACGATCCCCGGTGGCAAATCTTACTGAGACTGTCCGATTGCGCAAGAGTTGTTAAAATGCAAGCCAATCTTAAATTGGTGCGCATACAAGGAATATTATTTATTTTACTACAGTCTTTGTGTAGGTTCTATGCGATATTCCCATTATTTTGATTAACAACAAAAATATTCTCAATATTCCGTCACGGAGAAATCGGAATATTTCGATTTCGTCCGGGTCACTTTTAATACCTCCACGACCGCGGACATACCGGCGCGGCGTTACATTTAACAATAGATTTCTTAGAAATCTAATTAATTTCTTAGATATTTACCTGTGTGTAATATTCCGTTAGCATCGCTTTTAACATTTCCTGATACTAGTAAAACCTGATGACAGTAAAAAGAAAAAACATTTTGATGTTATCCGGGACTCAAACCCGAGATTTGATGATCCCCAAGTTAGTCATTAAACCTACGAGACAGGTAACAGAGGATCTATATGTAAAATTAACAAGTATGATATTTTTTTCCACTTGTTGTTAATCTGCAAAAAATCTTAGTTACCTGATTTGTAATAGCAAACAGGTTCTTCTAAAATTACTTATTTAACTTAGAGATAGTTTACAAATACAAAAAAATAATATCTTACCTATATTTATTTGTTCTAAAAAAGCACCTGTTCTATCTTACCTATACTAGGCCGGACTATGACGACAGGTAGGTTTTTGAATTCATTTTCCACTACGCTTTCGGCTAATCTCTTAGAAAACGTATAACAATTTGGATGTGGTCCGAGGAGTGAAGGCGTGAGTAAATTCATTTGTTTATCATCCAACCATTCAATGAGCTGCATCACTTCAGATGGCTTCACTGGTGGCGCGTGCATCTGCGCAGAATCATGTTTTATGGTCGAAACTGAACATAAATATTACAAAATTAACAATATTTAATGTTAATCATAATATAATAAGTGGAAGAGGTCATTTTTAAAGAGTTAAAACAGAAAATATATAGGTATAGATGATGAATAGCTTTTGATATTTTAATAAAATAACACAAACACAAGTTTACTTAGTCTAAGATCCCGATCTATGTGATAACCCCTCATTCTTTTTCCAAACGAAATATAATTTTTAAACCGTAAAACATATTAACAAACACGAACTAGGAGGGTTGCTACCAAAAATTTGCTCCAAGCTATTTTATACTAAAAAACCTCTAGTCTGGAGATATTTTGGTATGACAATCCTATATCATTAAATTTTTAATAAAATTATCTACATTTTGATACTTGGTTCATTCCGGAAACTAATACGAGCAATTAACTACTTTATTTTCCCTGTATACACCTGGATGTCAGGTTAAAAAAAAGCGGCCAAACGTATCATGGCATTTTCTACAAATCTTTTACTTTTAATTGATACTAATTTGCCACAGGGAAAGACTTCTTGTACTTAAAAAAAACAATAGATTTTTTTTTAATTAAAATTGCCTGGAGCTAATTATTGGTGGCCCCGCTGGGTCGTGTTTATTAATATGTTTTATGGGTTAAAAAAGATTTCGCATAGAAAAAAAGTGAAGGGTCCACCACATAGATCGGGATCTCCTACTAATTGATAAAGTTTATTTACATAGATAATTATCAAAATTGGGTTTTAGTACCCACCTTCTCTTCTAAAACTGCATAGTCTGGATAGCAAAACGCAGTCGACAAATGTATGAAGACTAATAAATTCTTTAATTTTTTAGCCACATTTAACGCTCTTTGCGTGCCACAAGTGTTCATGTTCACGTTATCTTTTAGAGGAGCTTCTAATCTTAGGGTGGCAGCGAAGTGAAATAGTACTGACACCTCTTTAGATATGTTCTCTATTTCTCTATCCGATAATCCAAAATTATTAAACAAAACATCTCCTTGAAGTGGGATTATTTTCGCAAAACTTTCAGGTTTCTCATTCTTCAGACGATCGAATAACTGAAATTTTACTTTGAATGAATCGTGATTTAATATTTAATTTGAACGTTTATTATTAATTTTTATTGAACTTGTCACTTATAATGACTTTAAATGAAAAATGAATGGAAACATAATATTAAAATAGTCAATTCGTTTATAAGTTAAGATTTTAAGATAAAGTTTTTATTTTGTAAAATGATAGAATTATTTTACCATTAAGAAATAACGCTTTGAAATTTTAATTTAAAGTTACAAGTCAGTTGTGCTGGTTTTTTGAAACATTAATATTATTCTACTATAAGGGAAGTCATCTTAGATGACTTGAATATCTATACATATAATAAAATTGTAACTAAGTCGAATCTGTATTTCAAATATTTTTTGGAAAATCTAATTGAAATAGACATTATTATCGATACAGAGTCCGAATCTATAGTTTTTAGAATTTTTGTCTGCCTGTCTGTCTGTCTGTTACCGCATCACAGAAAAACTACTGGAGGGATTTTGATGAAATTTGGTATAGTGATAGCTGGTTATCCGGGTCAACATATAGGATACTTTTTACCGCGGGAAAATATCTCATTTCTAAAAAAATAAAAAATAAATCATTGTAAGAGTATACTAATATGTAAAGCATAAGAATTTGGTTTTTGGTCATCTGAACGCGGGCGGAGCCGCGGGCAATGCTAATATAATAATAAAGTTTTTCCGATTCTATTTTTAAATTCTTTTTAAGTTTAATCTTATTTGACTTCTAAAGATTTAAATCTATTTATTTAAATGCTTGTTGATTTTCTTTCCATGATATCATTTTCTTTCATACAAATGGACACTTACTGGTAAACGTTGCATGTCTTCGAGCCTTTGGTTAATCGACTTCCCCTTTTTTGGCCTCATTAATATGTACACATTGCCGATGTCTGGTATGCTGTATAAAAGTTTTTCTAAGAGAACTTTTCCCATAAAACCTGTTCCACCAGTTACCAGAATGCTTTTGCCTCTGTAAAAATCCCTTACCGATGATTCAGACGCCATTTCTGTAAATAAATAATTATTATATTTGTTTAATTTACAAAATCAACTTTTATTCAATTCTTTTTTTAATAACCCCAGTGAATACTTTTTAGTATAAGTAACTGAAACGTATTGACTGGGAATTATTGGATTAGGTATGGGCTACTTTTTAAGAAGGTAAAAAAAGAGGTTTGCTGAGAGGATGAGATCAACAGTTTTAAAATATATTTTTCCATATAGGAAAAAGATTCCTGTAAGAGTAAATATTAGAAGAGAATTAAGATTTCTCATAATCATAGTTAATTAGACGTGTTACGGGTGAAAGTGAGTATTTAAGACGGATGGAGTGTAAAAACTGTTAATTAGTTTAAACAAAAATAATAAAAATATTTATTATTTACTACCGGCTCACCCTCGATTTCGCTCCGGTTCGTCCCTAGCAAAAAACACAAACATCTATCCCACGGGAACCGTACATTTTTCCAGGATAGTAAGTATATGCTATTCCAGACTATCATCTATCACTGTGCCAAATTTCATGCAGATCCTCTTAGCCATCCTAGCGTGATTGAGTAACAAACATCCATCCATCAAAACTTTCGCATTTACATTTTATAAACATGAACAAGTAGTTCATTCGTTCATGATTATAAAGTACCTAGTAAGATTTAGGCTTAAGCATAAAAATATAATTTAAA
Organism: Brenthis hecate; assembly: GCA_951806755.1. Classification (NCBI taxonomy): domain Eukaryota; kingdom Metazoa; phylum Arthropoda; class Insecta; order Lepidoptera; family Nymphalidae; genus Brenthis; species Brenthis hecate. Next base: position 21,221,765 of record OX638251.1, read on the forward strand.
TATTAGAATAACATCTTACGTAAAACTAATAAATATTTATAGGCGTTGATAAATTATTTTAGAATTGATCACAGACAGCACAGTAACTTTCATCTAGGTAGATAGATTTATATACATAAATGTTACTACGGTATTGGTATCTACACATAATAAAATTCTAACTGATTCGAAACTGTACATTAAATATTTTTAGGACAATCTTATTGAAATAGTAGATATTATTATCGATACAGAGTCTGCCTCTCTAGTTTTTGAACAGATTTTGATGTAATTTGGTTTGATGATAGCTGGTTATCCGGGTCAATATAAAGGATACTTTTTACTGCGGAAAAATATCTTTGAGAAACCTATACTAAACGTTATAACGAAGCTTGCGACGAAGTAGTTGTTGAGTTGCTGACATTAACACACAGCACCATCTAGTTCCGTGGCAAGCTACGAGGCTTGTGTTATGGATAACAGATAGTTGATACACTACACATATATAACTTTAAATACATACAAATTATTAATATAAACAAACACCTATGACTATGAGTACAAACATTCGTGCTCATCACACAAATCAATGCCCTAGCGGGACTAGAACCTGTGACTGCTGGCACAGCAAGTAGGGTCACTGCAAACTGAGCCGTGTCGTACTCGTATATACAAAGATACTTTTAACATTGTGCTTAATTATATAGGAAGTAACAAAGGCAAGTTATTTAGTCTTACTGCGCAAGGGTAGCGTGACGACCTGTAATATAATAACCTTCGGTTTGATTTAATTGGCTCAATGCAATATCATTATCTGTAAAGTTCGTTTAAAAAATCATACAATTTTTAATACCGTTCTTTCAAGTATATTCCATGAAGTCCGCCAATCCGCACTTAGCCAAGCAATGTAACGTTAAAAACTTTGGCTAAGTAATTAAAGCCTACCTATTAAATACATACCTAATCAAATATTTTTGAAATCGGTGCCAGCCCATACAAAGCAAAGCACACCGACTTCGAAAATATTTGATTAGGTATGTATAGTAAATGAAAACTACCATCATTAGTTGTTTTTATTTTTTTTTGAAATTAGGGCCGAATACATATAATATACATACATATACAATATACATACAAATATATATAGATGCGTGAGCGTTGAAACGCAAACTTATTTGTATATGAATATATCATAACGAAAATATGTAGGGTAATAAATCAGTCAATTGTTTGATAGCGGAAAGTATCAATAAATGTACATTCTATAAGGCATACGTTTATGGGGCAATGCACGCGACGACTTTGTAACGAAGCATATCTTATGCGCGCTTACAAATGCAAGCAATCCGCATTTTTTAAATTTATCAGCGTACATATAATGTGCGCAGACGATACAAGTTCTAGTTATATAACACATAATTCGTTGGCTTACTATTACAAGGTTCTATGTTAATTTTAAAAAAGTTTAGTAATTTTTACATAGAACTTCGTTATTTTGTTATCGTAAAAAGAACAACATAGAACTATGTAAAATTGAATATTTTGTAGTTATAGTGCCGCTATCTAGTGGTTTGTTTTTGTAAAACTGTAGCTAATGACACATAGAACCTTGTAGCATTAATAACTAAATAAGTACAGAAATTGTAATATAGAGCCAACGAATTTATGTCATAGGCGTAAAATTTATCAGCAGAGAATACACGCATCCGACGCGCGTTCGTAATGACGTGTGTGCATAGGCTCTCACTCTTGGATTAAGAGCAGAAGGCAGTATTGCGTTAGACTGCTTGTATTTTAAGGCGTTGCTTTGGCCTACAGTAATTAATCTTTAATTTTTTAACCTACTTCAAAAAGGAGGTTATCTTTTCGACACGTATGTATGTAATATAATTGGAACTACAAAATATTCACATAATATGATAAACTATTAGAACTTTCAAATAAATATACAACATTTTATAAATATATGTATGTATGTTTGTCTATGCATTTTTCCGAAACTAGTTATCATTTAGTGATCATACTTTTTTATTTGCTTACATTTATTTCAACTAAAAATGATAATAATGATTTATACTATCGAAATAGATTTGCCTTGCTTTGCATGAGCGGCAATTAAGTCGGTTTAATTTTTTTATTTCTTTTTTCATTATATGCATTTACTTTTTTGGCACTAAATCAACATAAGTAATTAAGTTCAAAATATAATTGTACACGAACCATTGTTACTTACTAACAGGCGTGCCAACAATTACATATATAGATAGATTAATCTCATTTACATAATTGTTATCATATCGCTATTACCAAAATACAAAGTTTATAAAGATAACGCGTTTGTTCCTTTATTCCGTGCTACTGTGTAACATTTTTTTCATTTCGGTTGAGCAACACGATACTGTAAGCACGGTAATGTAATGCATACATTACCGATATCCGATTATCGATACAGAGGCCGAATCTATAGTTCTTAGAATTTTTGTCTGTCTGTCTGCCTGTTACCGCATCACAGAAAAACTACTGGAGGGATTTTGATGAAATTTGGTATTTGTACATTAAATATTTTTAGGACAACCTTATTGAAATAGTAGATATTATTATCGATACAGAGTCTGCTTCTCTAGTTTTTGAACAGATTTTGATGAAATTTGGTTTGATGATAGCTGGTTATCCGGGTCAACATATAGGATACTTTTTACCGCGGGAAAATATCTAATTTCTGAGAAAAAATACAAAAACTGCCTTGTAAGAATATACTAATATGTAAAACCTAAGAATTTGCTTTTTGGTCATCTGAACGCGGGCGGAGCCGCGGGCAATGCTAATTATTGGAAATTTATGCGGAAAGTTATGCGGAAATTATTATTTGCTGCCATCCAAGTGGTGGACCTCCATTAGATATTAGAGTAATTACAATTTTATTTATTTCTCGCAACTTGTAGACGACCGTCACTTTATATTGGCGCGGATTTAATGGCTGAGGAGGAGGAGCTCAGGTTGCAACCTCAGAAACGCATTCATTAAAATAATTTTAGTTCAATCTATTGTTCTCTAGTTATCTTGTTTTTAGTAATACCAGTAATAATATTTTTTTCCTTAAAGCAATTTATAGCATTTAAAAAGAATATTAAAACCGGTTATATGATGCCACTGCGACCATTCTTGGTCTATTGTGATTGTGTACCGATTATGATGCCGCATTGTGTACTAGAGTAAACCACTAAACTGCATAGATGATAAACTGCAGGATTTTCTTAGGGTTACACACTATTATTTCGTCTGGGCCTAGAAATTGTTTCTCTAGATGAATACTGCGTTTGTGCATGATCGGTCCACATTCCCCTGAAGATGAAGCGCTGTTTCACCTGCCTCCATACATATTCTGCAGGTTTGCATTTCACTCAGCCCCAGATTGAACATATGCTTGTTTAAGCAACAATATCCAGTGAAGGTCAATAAAGTAAAGGATAACTCAGGCTAAAGCCTGAAGGTCCAAATAATGAACAACTCTTTGGATTCTTATTTACAAAAAATAACATTTTCTCGAAATATATTATACTAGCGGCTCACCCTCGCTTCGCTCGAGTTCGCTTCTATAAAACAGAAACGAATCTATCCCACGGGATCTGTATATTTTTCCGGAATAAAAAGTAACTTATGTGCTATTCCATTCTATAATCAGCCATATTGAGTAATAAACATCCAAATCCGTCTAAACTTTCGTTACGCATAATATCAGTAGTATTTTATCAATTCCTTGAAATAAATTACTGTCAAAATATTTTAACATATTGTTAAAGATAAAAAGCAAAATATGTATATCCCCATATTACAGTAGGAAATTTAATTACATGAACAGTGTATCAACTAGGGTTTGGGAATTCCCAACAATTAAAAAGTCCTGGGACACGACAGCCTACAATCAAAGTTCCGGGAATTCCCGGGACTTCGAGACTTTTAAGTTTTTGTTTTTTTTAAATGGGTAAGTTTTTGAAGAATTTTAATTGAATTATTTTCTGGTGAAATGTATTAAAAAAGGCATTTTTTTTTGTAAAAATGAACATTTATTAAACAGAAAATTAAATTTTAATAAGTGTAACGTCAATTTCAATCCTCAAAATTGCTTTATTTATTTCTAAATAAAACTATGTTTGCGAATTTATTTTGATTTTTGGTCCCCGACGTTTCGAATGCTTTACAGTAATCATGGTCACGGGAGAGACTAAGGTTTAAGATATCTCAAAAGCATTATATACTTGTTACAGACAGCGTACTCACCAATTAACAAAAATGAATGCAAGAAAATCAAAAATGGCTTTAAAGTACCTTACAATATTTGTTAATTTTAATTTTAAACATTTTTATAATTTAAATAAGTTTTATAATTGAATATAGAATATTATTTATTTAATTTTGGCTTTTATTATTATAATTATAATATTTTTATAAAAAACTTAATTAATTATTAGTGATCTTACTTAGTGTTCCCATCATTAAGTATATTTATTTATAAACATAAAGATAATAAAGTATTAATTATTCAAAGCAACCTTATTGTGTAATTTAAAAACTGAAATTAATTAAGAATAATAATTTTAATTTTGTTTGCAATTATTTAGAAAAGAAATCAAAATTATAAGCAACACTATTACAAAAATCAAAATAAATTCGTGAAAAAATCCGAAACGAAAGTTTTATTTAAAACGTCAAATATTCGCGTAAATCTAAGAAAGTATGATTGTTTATTTCTTTTAATCACACACAGATTCACTTTTATGCAATTAAATCTTATATAAAACGAACTTAGTTAAAAATCATACTAATTCTTAATAACTTTACTATTATCTAGTAATTCTAGTATCTAGTCATTGGTCATAATCACAATTTTTTGAAAATAAAAATTATTACATAACAATTTCGACAATATTGTCTCGTCTCGAGTCTCGACCCGAAAGTCCCGGGACTCGGAACAACTAAAATTACGAACAGTCCCGGGACTTCGAGGCACGAGACGTCCCGGAACCCAAACCCTAGTATCAACAGGAGTCCATGCACTGCTTAAAAATAATTATTTTTTTACGGAATTTACTAGGTTCCGGCTAGTTAAATTCAAACATTGCATCTGTATAGTAAATTGCATGATTTTAAACTTAGATAGTGCGAGATTCGGAGTTTTTGGACGCCTTTCACTTAGATTTTTTTTTTATAACATGGCCGGCCACGTGCTTGAGAACTTAGAACATTACGTTAGAAGTGATATGGATTATACATACTAGCAGCGACAATGATTTTAATAATATTTTAAATATCATACGAGGTACATATGTTTAGTAGGTAAAGATATTTATAGAAAATAAAATTCTGTCACATATTTTAATTTTTAATATTTTGTATTTATATTTATATTATTATTAAATAATAATAAAATAAATATCTTAATAAGAAAACTGATAGATATTTTTTGGCAGTTATGTTATTATTAATTACTAATATCACTGGAGAGAGTTATTTAACGTGTCATTTTCGGTAGATACATGAAAAAGTGAAAAATCATAAATAAATATGTTGTGACATTATCACACAGCACCATCTAGATCCATGGTAAGCTACGAGGCCTGTGTTATGGATACTAGATAGTTGATACACTACACATATATAACTTTAAATACATACATATTGGTCATCTTTCGTTTTACAGGTAAACAAACTAAATGATATTAATGACCAGTTCGAAGTTCGACTGGTGACCTTTCTGCATTGTGCTCTAAGTTAAACCTGGTAGGTATATCTGGTCATTGCTTTGCATAACATCGCCACACCGGTTGGACTACATATTTTTTATCATTTTTAGTAGTCATTTAGTTCCTCCTTTTAACTAACCAGTTTAATATACGAAATTGTGTTTCAAACTTTGTATTTTATTTAAAAAAATATATATGTATTACAATTAAAAAAAAATGTATCGATGTTAGAAGATATTGCATATATTTGTATTAAATAATACCTACCTATTAACTAGTATAGTTTTGAATTTCACCATGCACACTTATCTGATGTGACATCTGCCATGTGGCTGAAATATTTTGGATCTACACTTAATATTATAAAGAGATAGTTTAGTTGTTTGTTTGTTTGTTTGTTTGAACGCGCTAATCTCTGAAACTACGAATCCGATTTGAAAAAATCTTTTTGCATTACTTAGCGCATTCATTGAGGAAGGTTAGGCTATATATCATTATGCCATGGGAGTGGAGCAGTAATCATAAATGTCAACAAATCGGGCAGACTTCCATACATTATTGTAAAACCTGATGTTTAAGTATATCGAAAATGTAACGCGGACGAAGCCGCGGGCACTGCTAGCATTTAATACAATCTTTCCTTTAGTTCTCTTCGGATTATCAAATCTTTTGTAATTTGCTGTGATACATTATATAAGATCTGTAGTAGATAGTCACTAGCCGACTTATGGCGAGGAAGTAGCTCAGTCGATAATAGGCATTGTGTAAACTTAATAAAAAAGAGGTACATAAACTAATAAGATGTTGAGATGTTATTACCGCAACAAATTTAAAAGAAAGTGAAAGTATGCACTCTGTTTTGTCAATAATATAACCCTGCTGCCAAAAGTTCGAAATTAGGATTGATTTCTAACATTATACTATAATTACAAGTTTGTCCGTGGCATCGTAATCCATAAACGAATTGTTAGATAGCGTGTGATAGTTTCATAAGCGAATAACTATCTAATATATAAATATCTCGTGTCACTGTGTTTGTGGTGCACTCCTCCGAAACAGCTCGACCGATTTTAATGTTTTTTTTTTCATATATTTGGTAGTTCGTAAAGCACTCTTCACCATCCTATTAATGTTCTTCAATACAATTAAGTAAATACGTGTTTTAGTATTTTTCGCAATTCGCCCCATAAAGAGGTAAATAGGGGATGAAAGTTTGTATGAAGCGCAATCTGTGCGTATGGTTAGGTCATAGTACGCCACGATAGCCAAATATTGGTTGGAGGAGGACTTCACAGTTCACACGTATTTGTAATAGTTAGGTATCCTTACACATTTAATAATTATATTTTTTTATTTTACTTATGAAACCCATTTCTGTATTAAAAGTAATTTTCGTACAATAATATGGAAATCTTACGCTTTAATCAGGTTAGTCTGCAGATTATTTAAATCTTTGAAAATGTGTAGGTATAATGTATTTGATAATGATCAAGTACTCACATAAATTTTTGTTTACCTAAAATTTATTAAGATACAGTTATTGTTATTTTAAGTTTAAAAATTACAAATAAAATTTCCTTCAACGAAACAATTTAATCATGTAGTTAAATATGTCACCTCGGACACGACCTACGGCGTTTATTGCAGGCCAACGCCTAATAGAATGAACGATAAAGGTTTGTGTATATATTTTTTCTACAAAATCGCTAAACTTTGACGGCATTTTATTCAAAAATTACTATTCGTACTATTCGTTTTCGTATGCTTACATGGCTAACCTTTTTTATGTTGGGAATGCATTTACGCATAGCACCTGTATACAGGTGGTTATGTGGGACTCATCGGCTAACCCTGGCTAAACCTAAAGAACTATATCAAAACAATGGAAACGCTCACAGAAAGGTCCACTATAGCGTGTGTGTATCTCCTAAGGTACACTCACAATAACTATTTCTATCTATTTAAAACGTACCTAAGGACGTAACTAAGCGAAGCGAGGGTAAATCGCTAGTTTTTAATAAACTTTAAAAAGGAGTTTTTTTTTAATTTGGGTACACATATTTTTTTGTGTAAGTGCGTATTATATATGTGCCTATTATGTATCCGGGAAATTACCCTTAGGGGGGGTAAAAATGGGGATGAAAGTTTGTATTGGGAAGCAAGCTAGGGACGAACCCGAGCGAAGCGAGGGCGACTCGCTAGTTACTACATAAACTTGTAATAATAAATTAAAATACAGCAATCTCTCTGTGCTTCTTATTACCTTGAAATATTGCAAAATCTATTTGATGACCGACATAGTTTGCGCGGCTAAAAGGCGTAAAACTTCATACTTAAAAATATGTAGGTCTTACCCAATATAGTAAAGCATTTACTTACACCTTTAAAACCAATTGATTGTTTAAGTATATTGATGAGCTAGTAGCTCCTCACGGGTGTACTTACAATATTGGTTCAAAAGTGTTCGTAAACTATTTATTTTAAATAGTATTTACCGGATCCATTTTTTTGTTACTTATTAATCATATAATACTATAGATATATCAGTTATACTCTGAAAAAAGTTGAACGTCGTGCACTATGAACTTATTTTCAATAGGTATAAATTAATTATTGATTTATTTTGTACTAGCGACTCTCCCACGCTTTGCTCGGGTTCGTCTATAATAGACTATATAGGTACACATATATGTGCAATGTACATACATAGGTATATAAAGTAGATAAGTATTAAAAAAAATAAAATTATATACCCTTATTTGAGAAATGATTGATTTAGTACTTTTTGCGTGAAACGCGCACATCGATTTGACTAAATTTATTTTTCGATGAATGTGTGAAATGTGCTTTCCCGATTGAAGAACGATTTTCTTGAAGTAAAAGGTATCCTAAATGTTGACCAAAGCTATCCTAAAAGGTATCCTAAATGCTGACCAAAATTTCGTTAAAATCGGTCCATTACTTTTTGCGTGAAACGCACACCCACAAACAGACAAATAAACAAAATTTTAATAAATATTGTTTTGTGGTCTATATTGTGTACATAATACGTTACAGCGATTGTTTTTAAAAAATATTTCATGTCCAGATTTCGCTAAGTTAGTTGCTTTATATAGATCACTTGAAGACAACTTTTTAAATTTATCCTCCACTTTTAGTTAATTTATGTAGAAAGAGAGAGAATTCTAGAACATAATTAGTGCTGGATTATGCTCTAGGAACTCTTAAGGCCTAGGTTGTAAAATTTCGAGGCCCTCTCACAAATTATCATTAAAAATTTAGAACTTCGTATCTAAAAACCGTTTACTTTACGTTACACTAATAATTTTATCGCTGTAAACTTTTTTAAAAAATCTCAAAATTTTCAACTTTTGTTTATTTACGTTTTGTTCGCTCTTAAGTTTATTTTAATGCCCATACGTAATGATTCTAAGGGGTCGTTGGAAGCGAGTGGTCTATTAGCCAAGTGCCTTTCGCATGAAAAAAATATTTTTCTTTTATTACCTCGATAGTAAAATATATGTACTCGTTAATTAATTTGTTACTACATATTAATTGAATTAAATTTGCAGTAGCGTGATTTTTAATGAAGACAGTTTAAAATTTACACTTATAAGTTTTGTATAGGTAAAATGAAAAATCTTTCAAAATCACTAACTGCAACACGGTCATTGCAACGTGAGTTAGCAAATAGGGAGTGCTTAAGAAGATTACATCATACAATGCATCACATAATCGGTCGAAAATTGTGCGAGTTAGGATAAGCTAGAAATTTGCAACGATGTCGTGGTTTTTCACCAGTGCACAGTGCATACTCGTAGGTGCAAGAGATGACAAACTTAATTTAACTGTTACACGAGAACATTGATTTGTTATACAATTAATAATTTTTCACTTAATGTTTGAGTTTTTATAGAAATACAATATTTACTAACTTTCACTTGAAATAAACTATTTAAGATTAATTTTATTTAACCTTTCACGTCCAGATTTTGAATTGAAATTCTTATTAGTCAAAATTAAAAATATTTTTCCAAAGTAAGCTAAGTGGCTTTTTAAACACTGATAATTCAGTAACAGGTTATTTTTAACCGAATTTAAAAGTAGAGACGTTCTATGTTCGCCTGCATGCATCGTTTTTAGGGTTCTGTACCCAAAGGGAGCCGACGGAACCCTATTCAGTCCGTCCGTCTGTCAGATGGCTGTATCTCATGAACCGTAATAGGTAAAGAGATGAAATTTTCACAGAGTAGTATTTCTATTACCGCTATAACAAATAATAATAAAAATACAAGATTTTTTTTTTACGGTTGTCATAGAATATGACGCCAAGCGCGCCAAAATGATGAGTGTTTAAAGTTCCGTATCTGTATGATATTTAAAAAAAAAAACTTTTTTTTTATATTATAAATATCTAATTATCTATGTATTATTGAACTTATCTATACTAAAATAAAAGAGTAGAGGTCGAATGTCTGTACATAGCAAAAAAATGCTAAAAATCGAGTCAGGGGGATGTAAGAAGACAAATAGAACAAATCCAGTTTTTTTTCAATTTTTTTGTGTCTCTGTCTGTTTGTCTGTTTGTACGAGCTAATCTCCGAATCTATTGGATAGATTTAAATGAAATTTTGCATGGTAGTACCTTATATACTGGCAACATCTTAGATACTTTTTATCCAGGAAAATTAAATAGTTCCCGTGGGATAGTTAAAAAACTATAATAACTTATACATACTACTGATTCGATTTTAATAAAACTTTACAATAATATAGTTCATACATGATAATAACAAATCGGCTACTTTTCATCCTGGAAAATCAAAGGGTTCCCGTGGGACAGTCAAAAAACTATAGTAACTTATACAGCTTAGTACACAAAACCTACTGATTGGATTTTGATGAAACTTTACAATAATAGAGGTCACATCAGAATAACAAATAGCTTACTTTTTATCCCGAAAAAATGTACGGTTCCCGTGGGATAGATGTTTTCGTTTATTTGTGACGTATTATGTATACAACCTAGACCCCAAAACAATAGTTATTAAACAAATTGTCTGTTTGTCTGTTTTTGTATGCGCGTTTCACGCGAAACGTAATCAACCGATTTCAACGAAATTTGGTGAAGTATAACTTATTACTCGAGGCAACGTTTAGGATACCTTTTACTTCAAGAAAATCTTTCTTTCTCCGGGAAGATACAATAACTGGTTTTATCGAGTCCTCCCTAGAAACCTTCCGCTGGCTAAACCTTAAGACATACATACATCAAAACAATATACTAAAAAATTGTAGGTCTTGAAAAGTCCTACATTAAAGTTCTGAATAGTATATGTTTATCTCATAAGCAATATCTATTCTTATCTATACCTATAATAAAACTAACTTAGTCAAATCGATGTACGCGTTTCACGCAAAAAGTACTGAACCGGTTTTAATTAAATTTTGTATAGTAATAACTTAGTACTCGGGTCAACATTTAGGATACCTTTTACGACAGGCGAATTATTCATTCCCACGGGAAAACACAATAACTGGTTCTATCGAATTGTCCTTAGGAATTTATATGGCTGGATCAAAACATTGTACAAGAAAATTGTAACTTAAAAAGGTCGATAAAAATGTTCTCAATAGTATATGTCTATCTCCAAAGGTACACTCGCTATAACTATTTTCATTAATATATATTACTGTTTTATGATACGTTATTTATTCTATGTGAAAATATAATAAAAATGTAGAAGTCGAATGTAAGTAGGTAGAAAAAAAATGCTAAAAACCGAGTCAGTTATCTTCTTATATCCGGTAAGAAGAAAAATAGAACAAATCCAGATTTTTTTCTTTTTTTTTTGTTTCTCTGTCTGTTTGTATGTTTGTACGGGCTAATCTCCGAAACTGTTGGACTGATTTAAATGAAATCGCGCATAGTGGTACCTTATATCCCCGGTCAATATCTTAGATACTTTTCGTCCCAGAAAATTAAAGAGTTCCCGTGTGATAGTTAAAAAACTGTAGTATCTTATATAGCTTAGTACACAACAATTTATGCACCTAATTTAGTAAAATTTAATATTCTGATACCTTATATTGCCGGTGAAACAACAGGTTACTTTTCATCCCGGAAAAATGAACGGTTCCCGTGGGAACTAATAGATCTCTATTAGTGTTTTTCTAGAGGCGAACCCGAGCGAAGCGAGGGTGAGCCGCTAGTTTCAATATAAAAGAGATGCTACTAAAATTTAAATTTAGTAAATTTGAGTAAGTTATTTAATTAGTGTTATGAAAATATGATGAAAGCACAAATATATAATGTTTATTCGCTAAAGCAATTCGCAAGCCATATTCTCTTTAAACTTAAATTAAAAAAGAAAATTATAGTTCACCAGGATCTTAGTGTTAGACATTCGCATTGCTCTAATATTTACGTTACGTCCTTGCTTTGCTCAAGGCCTAAAAATTAAAGATATCTCGGCATCCATTACTTAATTCATATTTTATGTAAAAAAATATATAGTAATGTATTCTTATATAGTACAGTAGAAATATGTATATAGAGTGATTTTTAATCGTAGAAAAATTTATGTGTAGTTGGTTTTCAGGCATTTTTTTAAATATTTTGTGATCGCTATACGTATTTTGCTCATGCGTGGCCATGGCCTGCGTTTGTGTATTATAGACTAGAAACGTCAGAATGTACACCTACCTGTCTTTACACTCTTCACATCCCAACGCGAATGTGAGTAGTTACTTGATGATGCTCCGTTTAAACGACAGACGCTAAGTTACACTAGCACAGATAAAAGACAGATAACTAGAATGTCTAAATATATCAAGAAGTACAAGGTATATTGTATTAGTTGCTTTAAATAACTCAATTATTAACCTAGGAAACAATAAGCTAGTAAATTAAAATGCGAGGTTTCTTAGTAGAGTATTTCATTTGTGATGGCTCATAAGGCAACTTAATATTGTTTATATATATGTAAATTTTCATTTTCTAGAGAAAAAATTGCGCCACGTTGGCTAAAGAGCTGTTTTTATATACCTAACTGCTTGGTATTGTTGACTTTCGTATTAAGTTATGACTTATGACCTAATCACTAAATTCAAATTCATTCATGTAATTGCTGTATGACGTTTGCCATTCACATAAACAAATAGTGTTCACACAATAAATTTTCTATTTATCCATATTTTGCGCACTCCGTATGAATGAAGGTTAAAAATTAAAATTACTGTATTAAATATGGCAGGTAATGTCTTAATTTTGTCTATTGGGTGATTGATCACTATAAATATTTTTTCCACGACCTGCGTTCATGTATTAAATAGAAACGTTTGCATTTACACCTGTCTTTGCACTCTTTACATCCCAACGCGAATGTGAAGTTTCTCTTAATGTCTCTAGGCATTTAATTCTAAATATGATAAACTACTCTAAAGAGACGTTATCTTAATTCAAAAGCTATTTATAATATTTTGAGGAATTCGTAGCTGAAGAGTAGACAGGAGTTTTATCTTATTAAGCCTCAAATGTAAATGCTTCACGTAAAATAGGCGCAAAGTTGTCGAGTTGCAGAAACCAGCCCATATATACCTTACCATAACATACCAAGCTTCAACTGCCTATCCTTAAAAGAGTTACTCGTATATCTATTTAGCCGTAGTAGAAACTATAGAGCATCTCTCGAATACTACGAAGAGATTATGCGAGATACATATTAAATATGTATGTGTTATAACTTATAAGACTAATGTCCGATTTCACCAACATCCCATAAGCTACCACCTACGTATGGGATTCCTAGCTTAAAAGTTCCCCTAAACTAGCCCCTAAATTAAATTTCGTTTTACCATCGTCAGAGCCCGTATTTCTAGTACCTATATTTAGGTGGCATTTTAACATTTAGGTGACCCCTAACTGTCGGTGAAACAGAAACTATCCCCTAACAGCCCCCTAACCATGCTTAGGGGATCCCTTAAACTTAGGTGACGTTGGTGAAATCGGCCATAAGTAACAGAACTAACTTGCACATGTGTCACTGTAAACATTGAAAATTGCATACCTTAACACCTTTCTCAACCATCTTCAAAAATAATAAATAAATAAATATAAATATGTTGGGACATTAACACCACCATCTAGTTCCATGGCAGCTACGAGACTTGTGCTATGGTTAATAATATAAATGAATGCCCCCAGCTTGACTCGAACCCGCGACCGCTGGCACAGCAAGTAGGTTCACTACAAACTGAGCCAAACGTGGCGTCATAAATAATGTTTGAATATTAAAATGATTTGATATGTGATGTATTGAATTTGAATTATTATTTCATGAAATTTTAATAAGCAGCTATACTACTACCTGTTTATTAATAATAATAATTATAAACATGAACGAATAAGTCACTGGACCAGACATATAAGCGGACGTACCTTTATCTGTCTTATTAGTAGCCAGGAAATTTCAGCCTTTGTCGTTTGTTTTTTGCGTCAGTCTCAAGCATTTACTTGTCAACAAACAATCTGCCAAAAATGACTAAATGTTCTGTTAAATGGTGTAAAAACTATAGCGGCGGAAGCAGCACTGTTTCTTTTCACTTGTAAATACATTATTTTATTACATTTATTGTTATTTATCACACAATTTAATAAAATTGTAAAATAAAATGTCATATTATCCAACTATGTTAAATATAGTCGATATTTCTATGTATTGTTGACATCTGACAACCATCATAAAATCCCTGGATTATACCATTCAGAACAAATGACTAAACTGTCGAGTGAGTCCATTTGACATCGACTAGTGCTTGACAATGTCGAAAAATATATCGATATTTGACGAAATAACTGAACGAATTGTGTTATTTGTACAGTACAATAACATAAAATACTTTTATCACAGTATCCTACAATCTGATGACAATAAATTTATAAAAATATTTTCTAAGTCACATAAAAATATAAATGCAAAAATTATAATTAGTATGTGTACTTAATTTTTTATTTTATTTTATACCACATTTATATACTTTGGAATATTATTCCATTGTAATAATAATAAAGATCATTTTATTTCAACACATAAATTACACAAAATCAAACAATAATGTTTTAGCACTAAACTTCTGGGTTGGCGATTTGTAATAAAACACTTTACTTTCACGATCTATTTTACTTTCACGATCCAACACTCACTTTAATTTGCAATCACTTTTTCTTTTTCCTAATTTCACAAATGTTTATTAAGAACTGAGCAATATTAGGACAGTGTCACATTTTTATAAGCTACCCGAGACAATCAATTGCCAATTAAAATAATTCAATAACAGAATCAACAAAATCACTTTATTTAATTAAATTAGCTTAATATTTTTTAATCTTTAAAAAATAATTTTTATTATATATTAATCGAATATACACCCGATATTCATTTGTTCATTAACATTATTATAGGCCAACAGAATGCTGCCATCAATGCCATCGTATTTATATAAATCAAATTAAAAAATAATTATTATTTGACACATTATTATTGCCTCTTTAATTCATTTATTTTAATTTATTATAATAAATACAGATATTTTAAATTAAAAGATGTAAAATATGATGACTATGCTAACCAATGTCTAAAATGTCATTAATTGGTTCATCGATATATGTATTTTATCGATTACGTTCAAGCACTAGAAATATTGTATTGTGTACCTGTGTGTATAATAATGTAATAAAATCTTTGTGTGCGTTATGCGTCTTTTGGTTGAACGAGTTTTCATACATTTGTATTTTATGTCTCGTCCAGTGGTTTATTCGTTCATGTTATAAACATATTGAAAAAGCTGTCAAAAGCTTTAAAGTAATAGCTACATCTAGTTTATTTTTGCGGTACCTAATTTATTATAAATATTTTACCTTGTTTGTACCTGTCTGACTGTCGGTGTGTATATTTTTTATATTTAAACATCATAATTACAGAACAATTTTACACAACTTGCACATGGGGTATATGATTTTTTTACTGTCATGATAGCTCGAGGAGAGACACGAGTAATAACTAGTAAATTAAATATACAATATATATATATATATATATAGGGCAGTGTTAGCCCAGTGGTAACACGCTTGCTTGGGAAACCGAGTGAAGCGGGTTCAAATCCCGGGTCTCGCACCTCTGATATTTTCATGTGCGAATCATTTCTAACATGATTAATAAACAAAGTAAAGAAAATGGTTTAATAAACAAAGTAAAGAAAACACATACCCACTTACTTCGTGAGTTTACTTCATAGCAGTAAAATAGAGCAAGTATTTTTAAATGTTTTCTTGGAAAAAATTTCTATATAGGCTACTTTTAAAACTAAGTTGAAAATGGTAATCGTAAAATTCTACTGTGCAATACTCGGCGTAAAGAGACCACAAAATTAGATATGGCGGTATAATTTCTGTTTCATAAGCATATAACGCAGTATAATTTGGTTAAATAGTCGCTGTCATTAATAAGCCTTAGATATATAGTGGTACGTATTATGAGTAATTTTGTAACATGGGAAGGTGAGTGTTAGAACACGTATAACTGATCCAAAAATGGAGAATTGTTGTTATTCCAATATATTTCAATATATTTGCTATACATTGTTGTATATATAAAAATACGGAACTTTTTAATACGTTTATTTTCAATTCATATCCAATGTTTGCAATAATATAGCTGGAGTCCGCTTCCACGTAGGTGATATATAGATAAAGATTGTTAATAATAAATGCTTTTTCTATACATGTAATAAAATTCTGAGTCGAATCTGTACATGAAATATTTTTTGCAAAATCTTATTGATATTGTCATTATTATAGATGCAGAGGCCGAATCTATAGTTTTAAGAATTTTTTGTCTGTTTGTCTGTCTGTCTGGGAACGCACCATGAAAAAACCACTGGAGGGATTTTGATAAAATTGGGTATGATGATAGCTGGCTATCCGGGTCAACATAAAGGATACTCTGTAATACGGGAAAAAATTTAATCTCTGAGAAATCTATACTAACGGTTAAATCACGATAATGTAATACATACAGTATTGCAACTCGGGCCTGTCCTTGAAATAATAACCTACAGCCGAGCGGCACGTACCCTCGGGACAGGGCTGCCTGAGTAACCGCCGGCCAGTGTTTTAACTTCATCTACCTAGTTTGAGTTTCTCTCTAATTTTGTAATTTTAAATGTTATATTTTTTATTTAATAAATATTAGTAGATTCAATTAAAAAATCTCAAAATTATCAGGGTGGTATGTAAAGAGATTAAAAAAAATTTGCGCCTCGACTGAGACATACGAAAAGCTTTATTGTTATATTTAATAGTATAAAGAATCCGCATTCGGATAAAAATGTTATTAAAAATACTTTCATTTTTATTTTTATTTTTAAAACACGATGTCTCGATACTCTTTTGTTTGACAGTGGTTCAGATGACCAAAAACCAAATTCTTAGGTTTTACATATTAGTATATTCTTACATTGCAGTTTTTGCATTTTTTCTCATAAATGAGATATTTTCCCTCGGTAAAAAATATCCTATATATTGACCCTGATAACCAGCTATCATTATACCAAATTTCATCAAAATCCCTGCAGTGAATTTTCTGTGATGCGGTAACAGACAGACAGACAGGCAAAAATTCTAAAAACTATAGATTCGGCCTCTGTATCGATAATAATGTTTATGTACTTCAATAAGATTTACCAAAAAATATTTAATGTACAGATTCGGCTTACAATTTTATTATATGTTTAGATGTAATTATTAATTTAAACGCTTTCCCGTTTCCTACATAGCATAGTGGTACACAATAATTAAACGGACGGAAAACTTAAGTTCAAAAATCAAAAAGACTTCTATTGCATCACAGTTACCTCTAAATACTATTTTTTTTCAAGAAATAAGTATTCAATGATCCACTTTGATTTCAGAACGATATTTTATTATAAGTATAAAGTCTTACGATCAGTGTATTTCTGATACCATTATAGAAAAAATAATTTTTGATTTTTGAGTTTATAGATAATAATATATGATTTTCAAACTCAATTTTTCAAACCTTATTACAAATATAGAGATTTATAAATTAACCTTTATTAAATCTAAACATATTTTATTTAACTAAAGAACTCACAAATAACTTTTACAATCAAAGGTGAGAGTAACTCAACAGTATAAAATTAAATTCGCCTTGTTTTATGTAATTTTCAATTAAAACTAGTGGAGTAAACGGTACTAATTAATTTTTAATTATATGAATTATAGTTTTACAATTGGTTTAACCTTTTAAATGAACTACTGTGTATTCAGTATTGTTTAACTTACTTACCTATAGCCAAGTGATGCACAATCTCAACGAATAACGAGAGGCTCTCACGCACGTCGGAAGTCAACTGACGCCTGCGCAGTTTTGACGGCGGATAAAAGTGGGCTCACTCGATTTTTTTTTGATTTCACATTTTAACCCGACGAA
This sequence comes from Brenthis hecate, assembly GCA_951806755.1. Taxonomy (NCBI): domain Eukaryota; kingdom Metazoa; phylum Arthropoda; class Insecta; order Lepidoptera; family Nymphalidae; genus Brenthis; species Brenthis hecate. Next base: position 21,239,997 of record OX638251.1, read on the forward strand.
TGTAATTAGTGTTCAAATGCGTTAAAAATATGCAATAATTTTTTAACAATAATATGTTGACGAGCTTTTTTTCTAATAATCAGAGCCTTAGATTAGATATGATTCTACAATCGTTGCATTTTGTTTTAGATTTTTATTTTTCCGATCCCCATTGTTTCCCTTTCACATGGTAAAGTAGAACTTTTTTGTAATGGTAAATAATGTTAAATTTTATAATAGTTTCTTTAATATTTTATGCAGTCGGATTTTTTTTATTCATAGCTTTATTTATAAAATATAAATAAAACTTGGATATATTTCTCATAACGAATCGTACTCAATTATTTAATGTATGACATGACGCATGCCCATTTTTTTAATTTGCATTCACTAACCCTATTACTATCCAGAATTTATCTGGGGGCACGGCATTGGCCAAGCCAAGTGAAGCAAAAAAGGGCACAACCGTAACATCTTCTTCTCGAAGTCATTCAATATATTTCTGACCTCTGTAACTTGATTACTGTAATAAAGCTAGAAACCTGAATTTTCAGTGACTAAGGGCTATATTATAGCTAGGTATATACCTAAAAGAGGAAACCTGCATGTCTGAGAGAACATAGCAAGTTTTCGAAATATTTATGTGCAGTCCGCCAATCCGCACTTGGCCAGCGTGGTGGACTATGGTCGGATCACCCTCGTGTTGAAGAGAGGCTCGCGCCCAGTAGTGGGACGTTAAAAAAAAGGCTGAATGCACATATTTCTAAATTACATTCAATTTGAACCTACAGTTTAAGAACTATTGCAGGTCAAAGTTCTTCAATTTCGTCACTTACTCACCCACCTATTATCAAAATTTTAAGGAACTTCTAGCAGACGCAGGAGCTTCAAATTTTAAACACAATCAGTATTTAACCTATATAGTAAGGAAAAACTAAAATATCCCACAATTCCAGTCCCGTTTTCTAGATATACAACAAATTGCAAAACTTTATTATCCTATGTAAATAGATATATAAGGTAACTTTATTTTTTTAAGAAATAGAATGACTTGACCATCAGACGGCAACATAATTACATAAAAATAATCTACTATTTTAAAAAGTCCTAACTGAACATATAAACTAATACCGCGAGCGGGTTAAATTTATGCATACATAAACATAAACAATGCGCTCAGAATGCTAATAAAAGGTAAATTTTATTATTTGCCGTCATTCTAGGTATTTATTAAAGAAATACAAATATCTAATATTAATTCGGTCACTATAAAATCTTGTTATTTAACTTATTAGCTAACAATTCATGACAAAGTTGTTGAGTATATGCTTTCATATATGTTTAGGTTACTGAATAATTTAAGCAACTTGGTTTTTAATTAGATCTCAAATCTCTTTGCGGTAGAAGAACAGTGTTTCGAGACTTCTTTTACATGTAGAAATATGCAAAATATGTTATAAAATGTTTTTAAATACAAAATGCAAATACTTTTTATTTTTTTTATTTCAAATACAAAATAATTTTTCATTTTGTATTTAATATACTTACGATACTTTATTAAAAATTAAATACTTTTATAATTTTCTTTATTTTATTAGCAAGTTGGCAATTTAAAGTATGTAATTAAAGTAAAGAAGGGGTATCGATAAGCTAAGAAAATTGACCCCAAAATAACGAAAATTTTAAGTTGTTTTTGACATTGAATTTTCTACGATACGACAGATTTAGACTACAGTATGAAGTTAGTCGTTATTGGGTAATATAAAGTTAATCGTTAAATCCCACAAACTCCCCCATTCTCAAATTGTGCTCACCGAGCCAAAGGCAAATTTTTACGTAATAACTTCACCTGTTCGGATGCGGAAGTGTAGTAAATATAAATAAAACTTAAAAGTATTTTATATTTTTTTCTATTATAATAATAACGAAATATTTATTATTAGCTAGCGAACGAATTTAGTTGCTAGTACGAGTATAGCTAGCATTCTTGCACATAACTTGTACAGGAATTTGTTTCGTATGAGAGTTTTGCTTTTATTGTATATACATTGTAAACAAATATTAGTTAAAAAAATAGATGATTCGACCGTATCTATTTTATTTATCTATGGCCCATTAACGTCACCTGCCTTTTTAATTTTGACACTTTGAAAAATATCGTTTCCCTTATAAATATTTACCTTTAAGGGTTGAATTCTACTATATAAAATTTTGAAATATATTATGTTTCAAGACATACCTTTGTTCTAATTCTTTATCTCTAGCTTAACCTACCATATGTCTATTTGTTCCTTTTCCTAAGAGAAAATGCTTAAGACAATATTGAAGGACCTTTCGAAGTATCGCTTGTTGAATAATTATTAGGCATGCATTATGTAGTTTGAATATATTCTGTATGTCTTGTTTCTGCATCAAAAATCGTAACCAGTTTTCAATTATTATACCTTGATCAAATTATAAAGATATTATAAAGCACAAGTGCGTGCGCGAACGCAAGGTCTCTTTTTTTGAGAGACCGTAGAGCTTCTTTCTATATATACCTAGGTATGTACAAAATTAAAAAATCCTATGTTCTGTTTATCGCCAACTAGCAGAACCCGCGGCTTCGCTCGCGCTAAAACTACAAAAATACTCGAAAAAGGTAGGTTTCATACAAACTTTCATCCCCTATTTTCGCCCCTTATGGGATGAATTTCGAAAAATGCTTAAACACGTATTTATTTAATTGTATTGAAGAGTATTAATACTCATTTCAAGTAATTCCGACCATAAATATTTTTTGGATTGTATTATAACGTGATTTCCCAAGTAAAATGTAGCCTATGTCACTCTCCAGCCTTTCAACTACATATATCCACACAAAAAATCACGCCTATCTGTCACTCCGTTGTGAAAGAAGGATAAACAAACAAACAAACAAACAAACAAACAAACAAACACACTTTCACATTTATAATATTAGTATGGAAATGGATATTACAGAAATGCATCTATTTCTTGACATAAATTTTACTAAAAATTTGAAAAAAAAAACCTGTTCTCTGAACAACTGCCAAAAGGAACTCAACGGAACTATAGATCTGTTCTTATCCAACAATGAACTATATACTCGTAGTTAGCTATATTACTTCCAAGGTAAGAAGGCTGGGGTCATTATTCATAGTTCTCGTGACGTATGACCCAGCAAATAAAATTCGCGATTGGAAATACATTGAATTTAGAGTAGGTACAATGAAGTAAAATCCATACTAATATTATAAATGTGAAAGTGTGTTTGTTTGTCTTTCTTAGACGTCTAAACGGAGTGACGGAATGGCCTATTTTTGTGAGGAGATTTTTGGAGAGCTGGAGAGTGACATAGGCTACTTTTTTCCGCGGAAAATTATCTCATTCTCACGGGGAAGCACGATAAAATACAACCCAAAAAAAATATTTATAATCACAATTAATTGAAACTTGGTGTTAATGCTCTTCAATACAATTAAATAAATACGTTACGTTCAATACAATTAAATAAATTCATCCCATAAAGGGGTAAAATAGGGGATGAAAGTTTGTATGAAACGTACCTTTTTAGAGTATTTTAGTAGTTTTAGCGCGAGCGAAGCCGCGGGTTCTGCTAGTCTTTTATAAAGTCAAGTATGAAATCTAATCTTTTTATTACACTTATAAGAAATTAGCTTTTTTATGTTTCATAATAATGTAGAGCTCGTAAAATTATTTGTCATACAATTACAATTCATCTCATTGGTATATTCTACATAGGTACGAACATACTAATAATGTAAGATCAAATGACTAGCCATCAATTGATTGCTGTTTGTAAGTGGGCGGATGTCGCTTTGTTTGAATAATGCTACTATACTGTAAGTAAGGTGTGTCATGCTTCAGTGAAACTTTATAGGTTTTTAATTTTCAATACATTTGCTTAGGACACTTGTTCTACTGAAGGAACTCATGAAGGCTGGTATAAAATACACCCGTAGATAAATATTTCTATATGATCTATTTAATTGTGATGAAATTCTAAAAGGTTTCTGATATAATTTTATCTTACAATAGGTGACGCGTAATACTTACAGGATAGTTTTTTATTTCTTTGTTCGAATACATCAGATAAAACTAGTGCGATGAAAATATATATTTGTATGTATTATGTCACAATAGATATACAACTGGAGAGAACAAGGGTATATCATTTATAGTCAATAATAAAATTCATATCTATACTTATTATAAAGACGAAAGACTTTTTTTGTTTGTTTGTTTGTACCGAATAAGCTCCGAAAGTACAGAACCGGTTTAGATAAAATTTGATAATAAGATAGCATGAACGAATTAATCAAAAGATAGTTGAGACCCTGGGAAGGTCATAAAATAGTTTTTATCCCTCAAATCATCCCTGGGGGTGAATATATATATATATATATATATATATATATATATATATATATATATGTATATATGTATATATATATATATATATATAGTATAAATTCTGTGAATCTTACAGAACAGTCACCTACAAATTTAAAAAAAAGGATTAAGTGGATTGGTAAATATATATTAAATGGTAAATATTTTGAATTAAGTATATTTGTAATTTTCTTTCTATAATTCTTATACTAATATTATAAATGTGAAAGTTTAGATGTTCGGATGTTCGGTACTCAATCACACCAGAACGGCTGAACGGATCTGGATGAAAGGCACAGATAGATTATAGTCTAGAATATTAACACATAGTCTACTTTTTATCCCGGAAAAATGTATAGTTCTCGTGGGATAGATTTGTTTTTATTTATCTACAGGCGAACCCGAGCGAAGCGAGTTTAAGCCGCTAGTTGGAACTAAAGTTATCTTAAACTTTAGAAAAATTAATATAAGAAAACTGTTTTTATATTAATTTTGAAAATTCAGGTTTTATTTTTTTGTTTTTAAATTACTACTTGTGGTAACATCCGAGTGGAGCGATAAAATTTACTTACATAGAAATATTGAGATCATATTGTTAGAGAAGTAATGAGTAATCAAACCAATTGATGTAAATAATAAATAAAGTGGATCGGAACCATAGAGGTAAATAAAATAAGGTGGCTCTCAATTTCAATAAATTAATATTTAAACATAACATTATTTATATACTGTTATATTAAAAAAACGTTTTTATTAATAACATACTTTGTGCAACAAGTAAAACATAAACTAATAATTATTCAGTTTTATTTTCAATTCCCATGTAATAAATAATAATTAATAGTTAATATTAATTTTTATCGTTTATAATATAATTTATGAAAATTAAATTTATAATAATATAGTTTAGTATTTTATCATATTTATTTAATAAACACAGGCTATAAAAAAGTTTGTCACTTTATTTACACAGTTCCATTTTTAACCGACTTTAAAAACAGTAGCGGTCTCTAATGGGTAATTTTTTTATTTATAATACATGTTGCGTAATATTTTTGAACTCTAGTAAAAAAATAACCATTTCTATTCAGAATCATCAGAACAAAACTAAAAAAAAAATTACTCCAACAAAATTTAATAATACCCAGCGTGATTTTTACTTTATGTTTACGTAGTGCAGAGAGAATTTTTTGAAGTCGGTGTTTATTTGTATTTTTTTATACAGATTCAAAACTTTTATAACTGTGCTCCACATTTAAAGAATTTGTTATCAGGAGATCCTATATACCAGTATATTTAAACATGCAAGTTCATGTCTCCGAGTCTGTGAACAGGCCACATACATTCGCATCCCGCCGGTATAATCATTGTCTTCGTTTCCCAGCAATCACTGAAAAATAATTTTATATTGTAATATAAATATTTTATAATAAAACAATTAAATGAACATTTAAGAGCTTAATTAAGAATATTTTGAATTTAAAACAAAACAAACATTAAAAATCAAAATGTAAAATAACTTTTTAACTTATTTTCTTACCTTGAGTAACGTCGTCTTGTCAAATGTATAGTTTTGTTCCATTGTACGCAAGAAAATCCGAGGCTCGAACAAACCTGATGTTAAATATGAAATCTAAATTATTATATGTGTATTTGATTGTCATATTAGACTACAAGCGACTCACCCTCGGTTCACTTCGCACGGGTTCGTTCCTAGGAAAGTTTTAACGGCTAGTATGCAATACACAGACTACATATTGTATATGCTATAGCATTCCTCATTAAAGGGCTATCTAATTCAAAAAGATTTTTTTCAATCGGATTAGTAGTTCCTGAGATTAGCGCGTTCAAACATACAAACAAACGCAGTTTCTTTATAAAATATTAGTATAGATAATCTGATTAAAAATAAACGCTTTAACCGCTGAATAGGTTTATTGATGAAACTTCCTATAAAGGAACATGGCCTGATCCTTTTAGTACGCTTACATCGACTTTTAAAAGTAATTACTATTTTTTTTAATGACAATGGTTTTTAGCAGTAGGTACCTTCGAGATTGGACTCATATGATCCGTTTTAACGAGCCTATAAATTGAAGTTGATTAATAGAGTATTTTTTGTTTTTTTGAACTCTGATTTTTATCTCAAAAAAAAATACGCGACGACGCGTGTGGCTTAGTTTGTAGTGACCCTACTTGCTGTGCCAGCGGTCGCGGGTTCGAGTCCCGCTGGGGGCATTCAATTGCGTGATAAGCACGAGTGTATGTACTCCTGTCATGGATGTTTATATTTATAATAGGTATGTATTTAAACTTATATATGTGTAGTGTATCAACTATCTGGTATCCATAGCACAAGTCTCGTCGCTACCATGGAACTAGATGGTGTTGTGTGTTAATGTCCCAACATATAAAAAAGCGACCCAAAAGTCTTTATATCGAAGACGTCCCAAGTAGCAAAATAGTCTTGGCCAAAGTAATATATAAGAACAAAAGCTTTACAAAAGGTGTCCTGATTAAGAAGGGCCCACTTATAGAGACATGTATAAACGTACGACGTTTTGAACTCCTTGTCAAGTATATATAAGAACAAAAGTTATATAAATACACTTTGTAAGACTAATCACTCTTGTTGATTTTTACACTCAGTACAGCAATTTATAAGATTGTTTGCTCTTATAACTGCCTTGGGTGAGTGTAATATAAGAGCACTGCTGTTACTAAAGCATGTTTAGAGTCTATACTATATGGGGAATATAAATGAAATGTGAAATGTCTTTAACACATATATAGTTCCCAAACGTTACATTTATAAATACATATAAGACTCTATATAAAAACTATTGTGTGAGAGAGAAAGGGGGGGACCGTCGGGGCACTCGCGAAACTAACGACTGACTTGTTACTGCCCTGCGCTGAATGCGCAGGAGCGGTCGCGGAGACAAATTCCGCTGACGCGGCTGTGGACATTGCGACGCCACGGCGCGGCCCGCGCCGGATGCACATTCCGCTGACGCGGCTGTAGACATTGCGACGCCACGGCGCGGCTCGCGCCGGATGCGCATTCCGCTGACGCGGCTATCGCCAATGTGTCGCCACAACACTCCCCCCCTTTTTCAAATTTTCACATGAAACATAAAAAAATTTTTATCATACAGATAACCTAGAAATATTTTTTAACAACACATTTAACAAATAACACTGTCTTATAATTAACACTAATATCTTATACTAATACTAATGTCTAACGCTATCTCAATTTTAACTATAACGTCTATTGTGCGTATCCTGATTGCGAGCGATTTTGGTTCGCCTGTGCGGCTAGACCCAACTCGACCGATGATACTATTTCTTTCCATATCCATTTCTGTCCTTTATTTCGGCAACATTTTAAGATGAAATATCCCAATATAAGTATGCATAATACGACGATTATTATGGAAATTGTTCCGAATTTGTGTAACTTTTGTTCTAATTGACTGAATGATGCGTCGTTTGCACCATTTCGGGCTATTATTATCTCTTCCGTTTTGTCAGTCTGTTTGCTGTATCCCTTGCCCATTATTAATAAATGTCTAACTGGATGTTTACTCCTAACTACTTCGTCTTGAAATGATGCCGTTACAATAACAGTAATTACTTATAGCCTATGCTAAATATGCGAATACACAGTATAACTGATTATTAAGCAAAAAAATAAAAATGGACTATGTACTATTGTTATTTTGCATTTAATCAAAACATCTAACAAATACTAAATTAACAATTTAAGAAACGCACTGGTGGCTTAATAACTCGGCCACTGCGTGTGGTACGATGTTGCAACGATTCTTTTATGGTATTCGAATTTCCTTTTTTACATGCAACATCACTATCATTAACAATATTACTGTTTTCAGTAGATAACATACTCGTATTATCGATTTCCGTGTTTTTTAACAAATAAGCGGGTTTTAACCTATCTATTGCAATTTCCGTTTTTCTATTTGGTAGTAATATGGTGTATGTCTTATCGTTCCTTCTTAATACTTTATAAGGCCCGTTATAATTTGGTGTCAATGGTTTTTTTACCAAGTCGTTTCTAATAAAAACGTGTGAACAAGACTTTAAGTCGTTGTGCACAAAAATTTTGCGAGAATCGCTATTCGCTCGTGACTTGGGTTTGTGACTACTAAGTATTGATCTCAATTTGTCAACAAATGCACACGGTGACATAGATTTCGTGCTTACCTCAGAGAAAAAATCGCCAGGCAGTCTTAGGTTGTGCCCTAAAACCATTTCTGCTGCGCTCACATCGCCGTCGCTTCTACATGCTGCTCTCAAACCGTATAAGGCTGTAGGTAACTCGTCGAGCCATGATGCATTATCTGCTAATCTGGCTGAAAGTGCAACCTTTAACGAACGATGCCACCTCTCTATTTTACCATTGCTCTGTGGGTAGTATGGAGTTGTGCGTATTTTCTGCACCCCTAACAACTTCATCAATCCGTTAAAAATGTCACTTTCGAATTGCCTACCTTGGTCTGTTGTCATTCTCACTGGACAACCAAATCGACAGATCCAGCCTTCGTAGATAGCTTTGGCGACTGTCTCTGCTGTGATGTCAACTGTAGGTATCGCTTCCGGCCATCGCGTATACCGGTCGATCATTGTTACACAATACCTATACCCTTGCGCGCTCGTGGGGAGCGGGCCTATTATGTCAACATGTATATGTTCAAATCTATCACTAAAAGGAAAAGTTTGCAAATCAGAAACGGTGTGCCTATTTACTTTTGCTTTCTGACATTGAATACAACATCTTGCCCAATTATTAACATCTTTATTCATTCCGGGCCAAAAAAATTTTTGTGCTATCATTTTCCTAGTGACTCTAATACCTGGATGGCTAATATTGTGTATGGAATCAAATACTAATTTTCTAAATGTCTCTGGGACAAAAGGTCTTACGTACTTAGTTGATAACTCGCAATAGATCGGTTTATTTGTACCTGGAATAGTTAATTGTTTTAACGATACCTTGCCATTGTTGTTTTTCAGTAGGTGTGTAACCTGAGAATCACCTTTCTGTGCTTGCGCAAGTTCTTCGAAGTCGATGCTCGTCGGACACCTTATCGCCTCGACTCTAGACAAGGCGTCAGCAACTGCGTTCTGTTGACCTGTAACGTGACGTATTTCGCTGACAAACTCGCTAATATACATCAAGTATCGGGTTCTCTTTGGGTTCTCGTTTTTTGCTACCTTTGTTAAAGCGAATGTTAATGGTTTATGATCTGTATATACAATCAATTCTCTACCTTCGACCATATTACGAAAATGAGAAATGGCCATGTAAATCGCTAAAAGTTCGCGATCATAGGTACTGTATTTCCGTTGAGTCTCTGAAAGTTGTTTTGAAAAATAACCAAGCGGTAACCAGTCGTTATCTACACGTTGTTGCAAAACTGCGCCCACACACGTATTCGACGCGTCCGTCATAAGAGATAACGGTACCTCAGCTACTGGGTGCGACAGTGTAGTGGCATTCCTAAGGCTCATTTTACACTGCTCAAAAGCAAACTCCGCTTCATTATTCCAATTTATTTTAGTCTTATCTTTTTTCTTTGCCCCATGTAAAAATTTATTTAGCTCTGCCTGATTTTGAGCTGCGTTTTTTATATGAGACCTGTAAAAATTTAACATGCCGAGGAATCGACGAAGTTCTTCGACAGTTCTTGGTTTCGGATAGTCTGAGATTGCCCTTATTTTATCCTCCAGTGGACTTATGCCAGCTGGTGTGACTTTATAGCCTAAAAAATCGATTTCTTGTTTACCAAAACGTGATTTACTTAAATTAATAGTTATGCCATACTCATTGAATTTTTTAAATAACTGCCTTAAGTGTGCCTTGTGCACGCTTTCAGTGGTTGAGGCTATAATGACATCGTCAATATAACAAAATAAAAATGATTCTTCCCCCTTTGAATTTTGAAAATATTCTGAACCTTGTAACATAGAATTCATAAAACGTTGGAAAGTTTGAGCGGCATTTCTTAGACCAAATGTCATTTGTGGAAATTCGAAAAGGCCAAACGGGGTAATTATAGAGGTCTTTTCGATGTCTTCAGGTGCCACGGGAATATAGTGATACGCTCTATTAATATCGATTCTAGAAAATATGTTCTTACCTGTTAGTCCATATGTGAAGTCCTGTAGCCTGGGGACAGGGTATCGATCCGGTTTCGTTTTTTTGTTGAGTAGGCGGTAGTCACCGCACGGTCGAATCCCTCCATCTTTCTTCGGAACGGTGTGAAGTGGACTGGCCCAAGCGCTTTTTGACGGTCTGCATATACCTAATTCTTGCATTAATTCAAATTCGATTTTTACCTTTTTGTACCTGTCCGGTGGGAGTTGTCTGGCTCTCGTATAGACGGGTGGCCCTTCTGTTTCTATATGATGAAAAACGGTGTGCTTTGTTGGAACTTTAAATGAGATTGGTTTAGTAATTTCGGGATATTCCTCGAGAATATCTTTGTAAACGTTATTATTTTGTATACTGTTAATCGAGAAACAATTATAATTTACAACGGACCCAATAGAGTACAAGTTTGTTACAGAATCTATTAATTTCTTATTATGTAAATCTACCAATAACTTGTGTGACTTAAGAAAATCTGCACCTAAAATAGCTTGCTTAACGTCAGCAATTATAAATGACCAGCGATATGGTCTTCTTAGTCCCAAATTTAACTCTAAAATTTTAATACCAAAAGTTCTAATTTCTGTGTCATTAGCTGCAAAGAGTTTATAGTTACACTGACTTCGTTCTTTTACACTCACTTTACTCACTGGTATGACAGATACGTTAGCACCGGTGTCTACGAGGAAAATAAGTCTATTCTTGTTGTCGTTGATGCAAAGTCGGTGGTTGACGCTCAGGTCAGTGCAGGTTTCCACCTCAGCCTGCACTGCACCTAGTTTCCCTCACTGCCCTTCCAGTTGCACGGTTGCTCACAGCGCGTCGCCTTGCCCTTGAACTTGTAATGGAACCTGCACAGCCATCCGGGGTCTTCTGGTGTTCTGCGCTTAAGGGAACGGGATCTGCTCCTGTATTTCGGTCTGTTTCTGCTCCTAGGACGCCTGCTGCTCTGGACCTCGCTGCGCAATGATGCTACCTCCAAAGCAAGCTTGTTCATTTGGTTGACCAGCCCTGCCAGTGGTTCTGGCGACACCTGGGCTATGCTGTTATCCACCGTGGCCATTTCGTAGGATCTACTGTTCTCAACGATCTTGTCCGCAATGGCAGCCAAGCTATCTAGGGATTGGTCCTGGCACACTGCAATGACTGCCCTGACTGAAGATGGCATACGGGATAACCAGAGGCTCTTCAAGGTCTGATCTGAGACCTGTGCTGGGCGGCCTAACTCTTTCATGCGTCGTAGGTTTCTGAGCACCCAGCTCTAATTCAGAAACGAGCTTTTGGAACTGGCGCTCAGCACTCTCTTCGTACACTTGTAGGAGCCTTTCTTTCAGCGCAGTATACTTGTTTTCAGCAGGTGGCGAGGTAAGTAAGTCGCTCACTTGCTGGATTGAGTCTCTTCCCAGTTTAGCGATGACCATATTGAATTTCGCTTCTTCCCCTTGTTTCTGAGGGGCCATTACGGCTTCAAACTGCGCGAACCAAAGCCGCGGCATGTCCACCCAGAAATCCGGCAATTTATTTGATACTCCTATGGCCGCTAGAGTCATGCCTGGTGAATCTGTATCCTCTTCTTTTAGAACCGGTGGCATTGCTTGCCCACCTACGGATCGCGTGGTTTGCGCCCCTAACATATCTATTCGCTGCGCTAGGTAATTTATTGAAGAAATCACTAGTATAGGCAGTAACTGTTTTACCACAGCACTCTATGTTCGTAACGTTTCAACTTTTTAATACAAAGTTTAATTAATCTTTACTATGTCGCACTTCCGACGGCCAAGATTCCCCCTTTGAGTCGCTGTCCGCTAATTTAGAATCGGGGTCACCAATTTAGAGTCTATACTATATGGGGAATATAAATGAAATGTGAAATGTCTTTAACACATATATAGTTCCCAAACGTTACATTTATAAATACATATAAGACTCTATATAAAAACTATTGTGTGAGAGAGAAAGGGGGGGACCGTCGGGGCACTCGCGAAACTAACGACTGACTTGTTACTGCCCTGCGCTGAAGGCGCAGGAGCGGTCGCGGAGACAAATTCCGCTGACGCGGCTGTGGACATTGCGACGCCACGGCGCGGCTCGCGCCGGATGCGCATTCCGCTGACGCGGCTATCGCCAATGTGTCGCCACACATGGTATACAACTGTTGAATAACCTAAAAATTGTAAGTGTAATTTGTCTTAGGCAGTGCGTTTTAAAGAGACCAGCATGTAATATGTTGGGACATTAAATAAATATGTTGGGACATTAATACACAGCGCCATCTAGTTCCATGGTAAGCTACGAGGCTTGTGTTATGGATACCAGATAGTTGATACACTACACATATATAACTTTTAAATACGTACATATTATAAATATAACACTCACAAACGTCATAAGCATGCTTTATTAAGTATATTAACGACCTCACTTTTATAATTTTACGAGTGGTTTGTTATATGCATAAATGTTTATTTATAAATATATATTTTTTTGCAATCAACGAAAATCCACTTCATTTTTAGGTATATATGTGGGAGATAAAAAGCCATCTAACTTAGAAGCGACGTTAAGTAGAGTTATTATAATTTGAAAAAAATATTTATTAAATTTAAAATTCATCATACGATAAAACGAAATAATATACTACTAAAATTCCAAGCAAAGTAGGAAGAAAAAACTTTGAGAGTTGTTTCGTAGAGATAGTTAACTACATAATCAATAATAATAATATATATGTTGTGATATTAACGTTATTACGTAAACATTGTGATTTTTGGTTCTTCTTTTTTACTAAGGAATCCTAAACATTATGAAAAATGGCCGGCGACAATTGTTTAGGCCAGTGTTTATTTAAGAGCAATTGTCTTAAAAGGTACTTAACTATCCTTAAATAAGAATATTAAGTCTTACAGTAGATTTAATTATGAGCGATTGATCTTTTAAATGTTCTCATAAAGTAACCTGTAAGTCAGATTTGTAATAATGTAAAAAAAATGGCGATATTTTCTTTTATTTCACATTTTATTAATTTAACAATGATTATTTAAAACAAATTTTAGAAATGGCCCGAGGGTGTAATGTTATTTAAATTAAAATTCCTTCGAATAAATCGACTCCGCAGGCAGATCAACATTATGATAGATACGTAGAAGCAGCTAAGAAGTATATTGGTATTAAATTAATATCAAGTAAATACTTCCATTTTTAATATAGTTTATATTAAAAACACAACTTAGGTTTTTCATGATGTTTGACACAAAAATACTCTTTAATTGGGATCACAAAGTGACAAATAAGACGAATTATACTTAGAACGACATTAATAAGTCTACACAATGGCATATCGCCCTTACACCGTGCCAATGTAAAACACTTGTAAGACTTATTTACTTTTACAACAGCATTAGGCAGATCACTATAAGTTTGAAAACACTCTTCATATGACCATAATACAATAACAGTAAGGGTAAACGCTCTTACTAAGTGCGCCCAATTCCACACGTACCAACGTTTGTAAGTACACTATAAAAGTAAGATAAAAACTTTTTAACAAAAAAATAAAAACCGACTTCAAACAAAAGCACTAAAAAGTGAAAAATAACTGATTGGTAGTTTTCATTTACTGGCTAAGTAATTAAAGCCTACCTATTAAATACATACCTAATCAAATATTTTTGAAATCGGTCCCAGCCCATACAAAGCAAAGCACACCGACTTCGAAAATATTTGATTAGGTATGTATAGTAAATGAAAACGACCAATCAGTTATTTTTCACTTTTTAGTGCTTTTGTTTGAAGTCGGTTTTTATTTTTTTTGTTAAAAAGTTTTTATTTTTCCCTTTTTAGTGTAGACAATAGTAGCAAAGTAAGGATTCTAACGTGTTAGGCTTGTCAAATCAAACAAAATAAGCCCAAACTCAAAGTATCTACTATTAGCCGTTGAAGAGTTCCATCTATCCACCTTCTGGCCTTGCCATCAGATCTGGTCAACAACACCGAACCACTGTACTATCAACGGAAACAGAAATACTTGCAAAGTTTCAAGTCAATATGACAATTAGAAGTAGGTTAAATTCATCATTAGTTGTTTTTCCACCCTTAGGGGTGGTATTTTTTTTTGAAATTTAAATGGGACCAATCTGGAAGTATACCCTTTCAAACAAAACAAAAGTTGTCCAAATCGGTTAATAAATGACGGAGTTCTGAGGTAACAAACATAAAAAAAAAAAAAACATACAGGCGAATTGAGAACCTCCTCCTTTTTGAAGTCGGTTGAAAAATGTACTCTTAGGATACCTGTAAGACTAAATTTTGCTAGTTGGGGTTAGTTTTATATATAAACGTTGAAGTATATAAGAGATACTCATGTTTTGAAAATAGTTCTCGTTTTTCGAGTAATTATTATCACTTCAGATATATACAATGTATATTGTACATGTATATTCTGGCGGTGGTATCCTAATCTATGACACTCTAGTAAAAAAAAAGTAAAAAAAAACGAAAGTGCATTTATGAAAAGAACTCTCTGCCCTTATGAAATCTTAGTATAAAGACCTAAATATAGCCCCATTGGATCAATACTTGGATGCGCAGCGGTATTTGGCATAGATTAAGAGCCAGCATCATTTTTTTGGTGGTCCGCATTTTCCATTCAGAAAAAAAATACTTATACAAATATGAATGTTGATTTTCTTATCATCACTACATAGTATAAAACAAAGTCGTTTCCCGCTGTGCGTCTGCCCCTATGTATGCTTAGACCTTTAAAACTACGCAACGGATTTTGAAACGGTTTTTTTAATGGATAGAGTGATTCAAGAGGAAGGTTTATATGTATAATACATGCATATTATAATACAGAAAAGCCGAGAAATTCAAAGATTTGTATTTCATACTAACCGTCAAAACGTACTCAGGGGCAAACCCGAGCGAAGCGAGGGTGAATCGCTAGTATTATATTAAAATGATAATATATTTATTTTTACTATTTAATTAACAAAGTTTTGCTCAGGTTATTGAATTTATTTATATTTTACAAATCTTAAAAAAGTATGATAAAATCGCATGAACAGCTCTTCGTCTAGTAATTTTATTGATTTACATCATATTTATGTACGAGTATATCTAGATGCAGCAGCTGATGCATTCGCTTTTACCATCTAACGGTTATGCATTCCTGGTAGATTTTATGCCTACGTGGAACATATTTTGCCTTGTGTATAGATTGGTTAGGTCTAGTACTACAAACTAACTACCTTGTACGTTCATAGCGAAATAATATTGATTTCAGTCATTATTAAAAACTTTACGTATTTTTTATAAAGTATTAAATTGTATGGACTATTTTAAAATATATCAAAAGGAGATGGAAGTTTTCAGTGTTTTTTTCTTAAGTAAAGGTCTACAGAAGGAAGGAAGAACCTTAATATTTAAAATTTTTAATCCAATAATATCGATTTGAAATCCTAGTTTATGAATCTTGAATAATCACGCACTTTTACTGTAACTTCAAGAAAATGTTTTTTTTTCTTTCCTTGTTATCTTATCTATCAAACCATCACTTTCTTAATTATTAAATATCGCTTGAAATGGAAAAATTAAATGCAAAATAAAAATTTTCATTATTTATTGTTAGTGCCTAGTAATATACTAGGTATAGTTAATAAAAATTAAGTAAGTAAGCTAGATCGTATTTTCGTGTGTTACGCGATAACTTTGTTAGTGCTTTTTTGTGTTGATTTTTATGATTCTTAGGAATTCTTATCATAATTTTTAGGAAATTTAAGTTGTAACTTAATTGTATTCCTATATTTTCAAGTAAAAATACGTATATAAAACATATTAAAGCTATTTATTCACAAAAGAGGAAACCTGCAAGTTTGAGCAAGTTTTCGAAAGACATGTGGAGTCCGCCAACCCGCACTTGGCCAGCGTGGTGAACTATGGCCTGATCCCCCTGCTATTGAAGGGAGGCCCGTGCCCAGCAGTGGGACGTTAAAAAAGGGCTAAATACATTTTAAAATTGTACTATTTGTTTATTTCTATAGAAATTACTCGTCTTGTATTGTTTAAAAATTAAGTAAATATTAGGTACTACATAAAAAGTAATAGATTTCACTAAATATTTTCAATATTTATTTTTGAAGCAAAGGGTTATGGTGCGTGGACACTGTTTTTTTAGATTTATTACGGAAATAACTCATAGTTAAAGTCAAAACAAAGTACTCGTACATTCGGCAGCTATAGTTGGTCTCTCAATATTGGACTATAATATAGCATTATATGATATTTAGAGTTTCAGTTATTATAAATCATCTTGTTTGTGGAAATCAATAAATCCATGTACTACGAGTACATATAACAATTAATATATGACTGTCTGTACTCTGTATGTTTGTAACATGAGCACTCCTAAACTATCAACCACATATCAATTGTGCATAAGTTGAGTTGAACCACAATATTTTTTAGTCTGAGCAATAAAAATAGATGCCATAAGTAAATAATATGGGTATTGGGTAATCTCTGTTTATATATTTGAGGTTCCTTAACCGAATTCGATCCAATCGCGATTAAATTCTACATTCATTTGTAAGTTATTGCTTACCCGCTAAGGCTTTTGACACAGTACCATCATTAAGCGATGAACACGCGTATTGTATCTGCAACCTGTCGTTGGCATAAGTCTCTGAGACTCTAACCTAGTGGTTAAACCTGTACAGTTAAACGCGAGGTCGTGAGTTTAAGTCCGGGGTCTGACCAAGGTAGTTAGTTGGTTCAGTATTTTATCTCTCAATAATCAACCTACCGGGATATAAAAGTAAAAAGCATAGGGAGGAAACTTGGATCGGCACAGAGGCACATTGCACTACAATATGTCCCATGCAGTTAGCTAGTTTTATTAAGGTTAACCACCTTAACCGAAATCGGTTTGGAGGACTTTAGAAATATTAGGTGTGTCCATCTTCATTTATTAGTTTATAATGTACATATGTATATACAATAGAAAAGGGGTTTAGGGTTATTCTACATAGGACCTATTCACAAAATAAGCTGTAGTTTTAAAAAAAAATATTCTCGATAGGCATTATTTTGAAAATACTGAAAAATATGTTTAAAAGTAAATGCTCATATATTTAAAATAATAAATCTGTTGAACAAAAAGGTCCCATTGATCAGCTTCAGAAATTATGGTGATCAGTTTTGCGCTATAACACTGAGGGAATATACACTTTCATAATAAAAAAGTCCAAACACCTCGGATTAAATAAAAATATACTATAAATACAGGCCAAACTCATAACCTCCTTTTTAAAAATATTGCTCAAACAATAAAGGAGGATTTAGTGTGGATTAGTTGACAAAGGTTGATGACTCTTTTAAAAGGAGGCATTCTGCGAAAAGGTTATTTTGATAATGAATCACTCTGCGATAAGTTTTTTTTAGAATGAGTTATTTAGCGAAAAGGCCTTTCATTTAGGAATAAACCAATTTGTGAATAGGTCCTATAAAAAGATAGAAAGTTATTTTTAGCGTATTTATAAAATTTGTTAATATATACTGTCTATCTAAAGGTTTTACTTTAGGACTTAGTCACATTAGAGCGAAGCAGGGGCGGGTCGTTAATACGAGTACGAACTAACTGATAACAATTTTATTATTATACATACCCTAGTAGTACGTTCATAATAGGGCATTTTTACTGACGCATTCATAATTGTATGGGATAAATTGAGCGTAATGAATGTTTAGTTGCTCAATAAGTGGTTTACCTCGTTCGTGACGTTACCATCGTCGCTGGGGGTCATGGTACATCTTACTTCTTCGTAGTACGCCGGTCTGTACTCATACTCGTTTGTGTTTAACCTATGAATTTTTCTCTCCAAATGGCAGATGGGATAATGTTTCTACGACAAAGAAACTTTTGTTACATTTAACATTTAAGAGAAAAGCTAAGTCGATATTAACAAATCATTTCTATGAATTTCCATCTTTCCAAATATTTTTTGTTTTTTTATTAATAATAATGCCATTTTTCGTGTTCTTTTCTAGATATGAGTTTTATGTACTCAGTACTACTTTATACTTACGTTTTTATTAGAGTATAATTACTCGTAATACTAGACTACACACAGACAGAACTACTATAATAATAAGTGACATACGAAAAACAATACTATAACGGATGAATGAAATTTAAGTATCTTCAAGAACCAATAAAAAATGAAAATACCAATATGTTAGATTAGTGACTCATCTTCGCTTCGCTCGGGTTCGCCTCTAGATACGTTATAGCGGTTAGTAGGGAATAGATAGTCGATCCCTTGCTGTGTGAAAAACAAAAACAAATCTATCCCACGCGAACCGTACATTTTTCCGGGATTTAAAGTAACCTATGTGCTATCCCAGACTATTAATCTATATCTGTGCCTTTCATCCAGATCCGTTCAGCCGTTCTGGCGTGAAAGAGTAACAAACATCCATACATCCAAACTTTCGCATTTATAATATTATTAGTTGAACCCGCGGCTTCTCTCGCGCATACAAATTTTCATCCCCTATTTTACCCCCTTATAGGATGAAAATCGAAAAATTCTAAAACACGTGTTTGTTTAATTGTATTGAAGAGCATTAATACTAAGTTTCAAAAAATTCTGATCAGAAATAAATTTTTGGATTATTATAACGTGTTTTCCCGTGGGAATGAGATAGTCTCCCGCGATATAAAGTATATGTCACTCTCTAGCTCTTCAACTAACTTCACAACAAAAATTACACCAATCCGTCACTCCGTTTCGACGTCGAAGAAAGACAAACAAACAAACACATTTTCAGACATTAGTATGGATATGGATAATTTGATACACTAAAGATTGTAATGAATTGATCGAACTACATTTAATTATTATAAATGCGAAAGTTTACGTACATATGTACGTTTGCTACTACTTCATAGATTGGGAAATGAATATAACTTTCATACTGATTAATTATCACACTGTTATGTGGAATATCCGGATAGGAAAATCATTACTATCCCCTAAACTCAACGGAACCATCCCCGTCTTAATGGGGCGTCGCAGGATCACTAACGCACTCAACCACGATAAACCGACGACTGGTTTGCCAAGGCAGACCACAACAACCAAGGGGTTGCTTCCAAAGTCCACTCTCACAAAGTATTAGGAGCAAACTGCACGGTACACATCCCACCGAGGTGGACCTGGTCCCAGTGCGTTTTTTGGCTTCACGCCCGGCTAGATTGCCGGAAACAATTCCCCCAACCACGACAAGGTAAAACACATCTGGTGGAAGCGGTGACCTGGAGCAGACAGTACTTACTAGAGAAGTCTAGAATATAGACCACTACTAGGCATCTAGGGACGAACTCGAGGGAAGCGAAGGCTACTTTATTATAATTTTTAATAAGATTCCAAAGTAGTTTTCATATTGTTTCGCAAAATAGACATTTAGAAAGTTTGTGGAGACTTAAATAATAAATTGTATTATTTATTTTTCTACAAAGTTCGAGCTATAACATCGTAAAACAAGTAAACATTGTAAATTATATATAACGAAATTATGGTTTCACCAAGGTCTTTTCAAGGCATTTAAGATAGTTAAGATTAAAGTGTGAAACTTTCAAATGCACATGTCAAGTACTGCATAGGTATATAGTTAGACATTCTAAAATAATATTTATAGAATAAAAAAATATATTATATCTTATAATTACGCAATATGTTGCTATAATACTACTAGGCTTGAGATGTTTCTCAAAAAACCTTCGGTACGTCATAAATGTATGTAGTGTTTGATTGCATAGTAATATCCCTATTTATTTTAAAGTAAATAAGTGTCCACGAAATTATGATACTGATATCTATACATGTAATAAAATTGTAACTAAGCCAAATCTGTACATTAAATAGTTTTTAGAATTTTTGTCTGTCTGTCTGTTACCGCATCACAGAAAAACCACTGGAGGGATTTTGATGATATATATATATATAATATATATATATATATATATATATATATATATATATATATATATATATATATATATAGGATACTTTTGAAAATGTCTCATTTCAGCGAAAAATACAAAAACTGCAATGTTAGAGTATACTAATATGTAAAACCTCAGAATTTGCTTTTTGGTCATCTAAACAGGGGCGAAGCTGCGGCAATGCTAAAAAACTATATATTTAGTAGTTTTAGCCTGCGATACCGCATTAGTGCAGATACAAGAATTAAATGTAGCCTAGTTGATACATTAGTTAACACTATCAGCAATGTTTATTTCGCATTTTTTTAATTTCATTAAGTCGTTTCAACGCGAAGAAGTATCAAACACAATTTAATACACATCCGCAAATTTATATTTTTAATAGCATGTTTTTTGTATGCAACCTTAATTTCAGAGAGTCGATTTACATAAAGATAATTATTTTGAATACCTGTGAACCTAATTGTCTCATTTCCCGCTCATGTGAATTTTCCAGGGATTCAGTGTATTCTGGAAGAATCTGCAACAAACAATATAACTGATATGATATCTTTATTTCATTTCTGCATCTTAAAATAAAAACTGGGTAAAAAATGTTAGTAGGTACATATTAACATTGAATATTTTTGAATTGCTAATTTTTCTATATAATGATTTTCATATGTTGATTTCTAGTTCCAAATATCTCAGAAACAGCATTTTATTACTGATCTCTACCCACCGGATCCATCCAAATTAGGAAACGACTGCGGGCGGCTAATATTCAGCATCCGTAGAAAAATAATCGAACACGTTTAGCCATTATAATATTTAAGTATGACTACCATATTAAACTACCATAGAAATTGTTAAAAAAACGTGATTGTAACGTATAGAGTATCACGAGAAAATGCTAAAAACATTTTGATTTAATATTGAGCAAACGTCCCTCAAAAACAAATTTAACCTAACATTTACATACAATTTGTACAATTGTAACCTTGGTCCAATTTTATATTTTAAAGTTATGACGTATATTTTTTTATTATTAAATGAAGATGTTTGAATTATATACATAAAAAAGAAAAATTTAAATATTTAGGTACTTCTGGTTGGTCGCAGTCTGTATCATCAGCAAATCGCGGCCTTGCTTTCTGTCCCTGTCTGCTCTTCTCTAATCTTCCCAAGACGGAGTTCAAAACCTTTTCAGGATTTGGTATTCTCAAGACATGTTCAATGAAGTCCTGGACGGCATCTTCGCGTGATGCGGACGACGTCGACATCAAAAACATACACATGCATACAATCTAGAATTAAAAAATATTTCGTATTAATCGTGTATATATTTTAAATTTACCATATCTGTATTATCATCTATACATATAATAAAATTGTAACTAAGTCGAATCTGTACATTAAATATTTTTTGGGAAATCTAATTGAAATAGACATTATTATCGATACAGAGTCTGAATCTACAGTTTTTAGAATTTTTTTCTGTCTGCCTGTCTGTCTGTTACCGCATCACGAGAAAACCACTGGACAGATTTTGATGAAATTTGGTATGATGATAGCTGGTTATCCGGGTCAACATATAGGATACTTTTTACCGCGGGAGAATGTCTCATTTCTGAAAAAAAAACACAAAAATAGCAACGTGAGTATACTAATATGTAAAACCTAAGAAAATGGTTTTTGGTCATCTGAACGCGGGCGGAGCCGTGGGCAATGCTTGTGTATAAATAAAAATGTAACGTTGCACAATATCTCAAATCTCCAAAAGTTCCTCATAAAATGCATTGAAATATGGACACACACATAACTTTTTTTAAATGAAGAATGTTTTTATTGTACCCATTTTTTCGTAACGAGCCACTAGATGGCACTGCACCTTGTCACCTATTGTTATAAAATTGTTGCTCATAGGTACTTAAGCCTGGGAAATATACTCGCAATAAGTACTCAAAAGTGCTTATGATAAGTCTATTTGAATAAAGTTTCATTTCATAAAATAAATTAAAAAAAATAGTTTGATGACGCGTTTGGCTCAGTTTGTAGTGACCCTACTTGCTGTGCCAGCGGTGGCTGGTTCGAACCCCGCAGGAGGCATTCATTTGTGTGATAAGACGAATATTTGTACTCTAGTCATGGGTGTTTATATTTATAATATGTTGTATGTAAAGTTATAGGTATATGTGTAGTGTATCAACTATCTGGTAACCATAACACAAGCCTCGTAGCTTACTATGGAACTAGATGGTGCTGTTTAATGTCCCAACATATTTATTTAATTATTCATTTATTTATTTATTTATGTGCACTGGTGAAGCCGCGGGCAAAGGCAAGTTTTTATTATAAAAACTGAGTAGGTAAATAAAATTGATTTGTTAAGATATCCTAATATATGCGTTGTTTGCTGGTACATTCATATTTTTAAAATGTGAATGTTCTATTATTCAGAAGCTTATGAATATTAGCTATTATTCCTCAAATGGATCTATGCTCAGTGTAATAATTACATATTTTAGTAGTTAAGTGAAAGTTAATAAATTTTCAAATACAGCTCACCCAGACTAGGTTCCGCAATTTTTTGTAAATATTATTGCGAGATCATAAAAAGAATGGTAATTGAACTATCTCTACTTATAATTAACTAGCGACTCAACCTCGCTTCGTTCAGGTTCGTCCCTAATATAATAGAATCCCTAAAATAATAGACTTGGTCATTTTTTTTCTATTTTTTTAGTGACTTTTTTTCGGTATTTTTATTAGTTATTCTGCTATTCGGGTTGAAGAAACATCCAACAAAACAAAGATCATAAAAATCGGTCCAGCAGTTCTCGAGTTACAAGTGTTGTAACAAACACGACTTACGACTTTGTTTTATATATATATATATATATATATATATATATATATATATATATATATATATATATATATATATATATATATATATATATATATATATATATATATAGTTAAAGTATCAAGATTAAAGTCTTTCTCTACGATTTGATTGGTTATTTGCATATTGAACCGCTTAGCAACAAGTCTGTTCAAATGCTCAGACGCCCTTGGGGATATACTTTGGTCCCTTTAAGTTCCGTTATAGATGGGACGCGTGCATATCTGCTTGAACTTGTATATCTAAAGGCGGCAAGCGCGCTAATAGGGTAGGTTGATCTATTTGGTATAATTTAGCTATACAATGAAAGGGATGAAATTTAATATTTATTTACTTTAATAATTAAAGCACTGATTTTTAAATTATCATGCACGAATGATGTCACGCGCAATTCATTTATGCAACTGGCCAGCAAGAAAATATAACAAAATACTAACGACTGTTTCGCATATTTAATTATTCGTAATTCATTAATCGTTAAAAATTACGAATAAATTCTAATTACACTCTAAGCTTTCTAACAAAACCGTTAAATTCAGCTGTAAGTTGATAAACAAAACCATTTCTTAAGTTTAATATATGGCTTGTAATTAACACATGATATTAACCACCAAACCCATATGCGTAAATATACGTACATCTACATTAATTTTATAAAGAGGAAAGACTTGTATTTTTGTATGTTTGTAATGAACAAACTTAAAAACTACTGGACCGATTTAGATTAAATTTGGTAACAAGATAGTCTGAGGCCCTGGGAAGGATATAGGATATTTTTTACTCCAGAAATCATCCCATAAGGTAGTGAACATGGAGATGAAAGATTGTATGGGGAAGCAAGCTAAGGACGAACTCGAGCGAAGCGAGGGTGAGTCGCTAGTAATTAAGGTATCGCTTTAGAATAGTGTACACTATAAAATATAATTTATATCTTATTTGCTATCAATTAATATGTTTAAATTATCTGTTTTAAGAATTTTTTTTATCTAAAATTGAAACTGTCAACATTTCATGCCATATCCTAAAATTGTTTATTGAGCAAAAAGCCTGACATCTGAGAACAAAAACATGCTCATCCGGACACATGAATTTGTTTTGAATTATGATAGAGTCCTTTCGTTGCAGATCATGATGATGACATTAGTACAGCTGTAGTAAGTGTAAAGAAAATAACTTTCCCTGAGACTCGAGTAATGCTGTTGAGGGCATTACTGTTTTATACGAACAAATTACCACTAAAGAAAACACCGGCTAGAACAAAAAGCTAAAATATAATCTTGTTTTAATTAGATGAGACAGATATTGAATCTCAAAATTATAATATTTTATCTAATTTAATAAGTAAATCTATACTAATATTGTAAAGAAGAGAGATTTGTTTGATTGTTTAGTTGTTTGTTTGTATCGAATAAGCTCCGAAACTGAACCGCTTAAGATGAAATTTAGTAAGAAGATAGTTTGGAACCCTAGAAAGGACATATAATAGTTTTTATTCCGGAAATCGTCTCTTAAAGGCGTGAAAATGGGGATGCAAGTTTGTATGGGAAAGCAACCTAGGGACGAGCCCGAGCTAAGAGAGGGTGAGTCGCTTGTCTATATTAATATTATAAAGAGGTAAAGTTTGTGAATTGTGAGGTTGTAGGAGGTAATCTCTGGATCTACTGAACCGATTTATATGTAATTTGGTAAGAAGATAGTTTAAGCCCCTGGGAAGGACATAGGATACTTTTTATCCCGGAAATTATCCCTTAAGGAGGTAAAAATGGGGATAAAAGTTTGTATGGGGTATCAACCTAACGCATGGGACAAACCCGAGCGAAGCGAGGGTGAGTCGCTAGTATATTATATAGCTATAGTGTTTATGATAAAGATTTATGTACCTACACAATTTCTACGAGTACTAAAATAACATAGTTTGACGAACTAGTAGGAAAGTAACTTACCTCTTAACAGCTGTTCTGGCATCACTTAATAACTTCAAAAAAAAAACAGTCACATTATTATTTTACGTTATAGTTTAGATTTACCTATGAAAACAACCTTTTAATAAGAAATTGTACCATTTGCCAGGTACGCGAAAAGCTTGTAGGGCGAGTAATTACTTGTTTAACAGTTTGGTACTAACTATCCGGAAAAATAGAGATTTCATATGATAATGGTAAAAATATGTTCCTGAGAAATATTAATCTATACTAGTAATATAAATGTGAAAGTTTCTGAAGATGAATGTTGGATGTTTGTTACTCGTTCACACCAGTACGGTTGAACGGATCTGGCTGTTTGGCACAAGATAATTTATAATCAGGAATAGCACATAGGTACATTTTATCCCAGAAAAATGTACGGTTTCCGTTTGAAAGATTTGTTTCTGCCAAACCCTCATGAAATAAAAGAACATTATATGTAGTAATATTTATACTCTATACAATATACCTACATATAATAATTTTCTGAGTCGAATCTATTTTTTTTGGAAAATCTTATTGAAACAGTCATTATTATCGATACATAGGCCGAATCTATAGTTTTTTGAATTCGTCTGTCTATCTGTCTGTCTGGGAACGCATCACAAGAAAACCACTGAACTGATTTTGTTAAAATTTGGTATGATGGTAGCTAATTATTCGGGTCCACATATAAGATACTTTTTACAGCGGGAAAATATCTTATCTCTCAGAAATCTATACTAAAAACGTAACTAGAGACGAACCTGAAAGGAGCGAGGTCGGGTGAGTCATTAGCAATTACCAATATAATTGTTCTGTTTTTTTCAGTGCTTAGTTTCTTAAAATTCTATTTTATGAAATGTCATTATGAAACATTGAAAATTTTCTCAATTTCAATATCGCAACATACATTTTCATTTACTTGTTAGACATATATTAATTATTACCTGTAAACAAAATTAAATTAAGGGTCTAATAATAGCACAAAGAAATTTATTAATAAAAATTCTTAGTGATCTAATTTTGTATTATTGTTATTGTAAAAAGAAATCTGAGTAAGGTGTAAAGGAACAGTGAGCTGACGCATAAGTATCTCATCGTTGAGTTGATTAGTCGCGATTGGCCTGTGCTTTGATTGCCATCCGCAGAGATCACTCTGCAACGTGCAGGATACCAGGAGTCCAACACCTATATGTGAGAGACACTCATATTTTTATCTAAACCTTCTATTTTTGCTGCTTTAGAAAACAACTGTAACGTAAAATTTTTAAATTGCCTCAAGTTTGCTGTTATTTAAATAATTAACATATTATATTATGTTCATATATTTGATTTTATTATATAGACCTACTTTTTTTGCTTAATTTTTATAGAATACTAGCGACTCACCCTCGCTTCGCTCGGGTTCGTTCCGAGGTATGTTTTAATGTTTAGTATGAAATACAAATCTTTGAATTTCTCGGCTTTTCTGTACTATAATATACATGTATTATACTTACATATAAATCTTCCTCTTGAATCACTCTATCTATTGCTGAAAACTGCATTAAATTCCGTTGGGTAGTTTAAAAGATCTAAGTGAACAGACAACGGAAGCGACTTCATTTTATATCATGTAAAGATATTAAAAGGATTTTGAATTTCAGATATATGTATTTCTTTACTGAATGGTTAACTATTATTAAATCATGTTCTGCTGTAGGTAGGTATATGCGGTCGCGATAGCACTCGTTCCAACGTTTCAAACCGTTTCGATACGCTCCTGCATGGCTTATTAGATTTTCATTCTTTGTATGTGTCGACAACTCGGAAAATAAATTGCATTAAAAAATATTATTCATATACTTTTATAACAGAATTAAGATTCGAATCATCATCTCCCTGCCCATTTTCCAATCACTTGGGGTCGGCGCAGTACATCTTCTGTACTGCTGATAAGATTTGGCTCAAGTTTTACGAACGGCCGTCTGCCTGACATCAACGTTCCTTGGGAATGCTATTGTTTATCGCGGAAAGGACCCAAGACGCGATCGATATTCGAATAATAAAATAATAATATTTTAATAAATTGAATCATTGGCATAAAAATATAATATACGAGTATACTAACTAGGTATACCATTAATTTAGCCATTACGTCAGTGAATACAACAAAATAAAAAAACTCAATAAAAATATTTCAAAATGAGCATAATATGTGTATGTATATTTGAGTTAACGAAACAGTTGAGGTTAAGTGCTAGCAGTACATACACTCCGAGTTATTGTCATTGATATTAAGGTCACACCTACAATTAGAGTAAATATATAAAAAAAAAAACAAAATCTTAAAAAGGTTTTTATGTCAGTATATTAGATATCCAGATAAGTCACTTTGATATTGTTGTCAATAAATTTACATTTTCTTCATAAATAGGTACTTTTTAAAATTGTTGACAGCTTCTGCATTCTCATTTCTGGCCTGTGGGTTACTCGATACACTTAGTTGGAGCTAGTTTAATGACGCGTACGCGCGGACCCCTTCGGTGTTATTGTAACTGACTTAAAGGTCAAATTATTTCTATTTATGATGTGAAAATGTACCATATTTAGGATTGCAGTGAATATGTTAGAAAGTATATGGTGAGGAAATTTGTATATATCTATTCTGAGAGCATTAGCGGAACTGCGATCCGAAGTACCTACTTGATATCCTATACACTTTAATACCTTATCCGGCATTTTTATGTATTTAACTGATACATAGCCATTGGTTTTATATTGAGAATGGGATATCTGCATTATATGTACCTATTTTCAATATCACAAAAATAGTACATTTCTGAATATCATTCATTTTAACTGAATTTACCTTTCGTTTTCTTAAATTTTTGGGTAATTAGATATTATTTTGACTAAGTATGTTAAGAAAAATGTACTAATGCATATTAAGTATTGTATTCTAGATCATTTTACGTTGACATTAAAATAAAAAGTTACATTTAACTGTTCTTTCTGTAAGTAAGCAGATATATCTAATAACAATAAGTTGTATCTGTAAGCAGGTATAGTTTGAAACATTTTACACATGGCTACAACTTACTATAACGGTTTTTTTTCTTATATAAAGTACTAGCAGGACCCGCGGCTTCGCTCGCGCTAAAACTACAAAAAAACTCTAAAAAGGTAGGTTTTCACACAAACTTTTATCCTCTACTTTACCCCCTTATGCTACCCCTTTAAGCTACAATGGACCAAAACTGGTCGACGTAGCTAGGGCCGACCTCGGCACCACACCCAACACAAATAAATTCCCCCTTATGGGTTGAATTACGAAAAATGCTAAAACACGTATTTCTTTAATTGTATTGAAGAGCATTTATTAATACCGTATTTCAAGTAATTCTGATAATAAATATTTTTTTTGGTTGTATTATAACGTGTTTTTCCTTGGGAGTGAGATAATCTCCGGCGATAAATAACCTATGTCACTCTCCAGCCCTCCAATTATCTTCACACAAAAAATCACGCCAATCCGTCACTCCGTTTCGACGTGAAAGAAAGATAAACAAACAAGCAAACACACTTTCACATTTATAATATTAGTAGGTATGGATAGTTACATTTTACAGGCTGACCTATAAATAAGTATTTACTTCATATAAAAGTAATTTTATTTAACTCACGTTTAGATATTTGCTGGAAAATAGACATAAGATAAAAAAAATGGTCGAATAACATGTAATACCTTTGTCCTTTGTTACGTACAATAAATGTATTTCAACGCATTTTTACGTAATGCCGCTTTTATGCTATGTGTAGTAAGTAATTAGGTATTATTATTAAATTTTTAAGTTAAACTTATTTAGAATAAATTATTTTAAATATTATGACTGTCGACTTTTAAAAAAAATACATATATACAAAAATACATATATACATAATTACAAAAAATACTACATATTATGGACTTAGGTACATGTGTCTAAACAGCTTTCAGCTAGATTGCTATTGTTATTTTTAGGAGTTCTAATACTTCAAACTAAAATATATTTATTTTTTTAAATCGGATAACAAGTTAAAAAATAAGAATACATTTCTTTTATATAATATGCCAACTTCCTTTTTTTTTAATTTTGTAAGCTAAAAGTTAAAAGCATCTAGTTTGGTAGTTCATAAAAATTAACTTATGCAATAACTTAGCCTTTTGCTCTTTAATGATTTAGGAGACGGATTTTTCATTTCGTATTTTAATTTGTTAATGTCTCTTATAATTATAAATTCTTATTCTTTGAAAACTTATATAAGTTTAAGTACCTCGCAACATTGTTTGCTCATTTTTTCCCATCCCTCATTTACACGTATGGATTGGTGTGTTCAGCCCTTTTTAACGTCCCGATTCTGGGCACGGGCCTCCCTTCATTACAAGTGGAATCAGGCCTTAGCCCACTACACTGGCTAAGTATGTGTTGACGAACTGTACATGTCTTTCGAAAACTTGCTAAGTTCTCTCAGACATGCAGGTTTCCTCACGATATTTTCCTTCACCGTAAGACGAGTGCTAATCATGTTGGAAATGATTCGCACATGAAAAAATATCAGAGGTGCGAGACCAGGGAGTTGAACCCACTTCACTCGGTTTTCCAAGCGAGCGCGTTACCACTGGGCTACCTCTGTCCGTTTGGAATGCCGCAACCATTTTATTAATTTTCGCATTTTGGCCATATTATTATCTCGCGATTTACGCTCCTTGCCTATCTTTCAAAAACAATATTGTCCGAGTAAAATAGGTGTAAATTACGGATACACGGACTTGACAAATTTTTTTCTATGTGTATGGCCTTTTAGCAGCGGAAACCTAAAAAATACTTGAAAGTGAGAATTGAGAAACCACTTTTATAGTTTTTATGTGGCATTAGTTTCGAGAAATTAGCTGCTTGAAATTATCAGACAGACACTTGAATGTTATTTTTATTTTCATAAAAGTATACGCATTAAATAAATAATAAAAATACTGTATATTTAGGAAATATGTACACAGAAAATGAAAAATATTTTTACAAATAGCGAACCAATTTTGAGAATATCGTAGGTAAATAAAGAAGTATAATATAGACAAAAAAGATCTTGTTCAATATCATAATATTTAGAAAAATGTTGAACGCATTGACGCAGACATCTTACGTATTTAATGAAATGTTATAAACAGTTCAGTCATCCCATAAATAAACATCGACAAAAATCATATTAAGTAATTGAGATATCAAATTAATTTAAACTATTAGAGATATTAATATGTCTTATAAGGAATATTATACGCTAATTAGGTAAACATAAAATTATATATTGTATTAGCATTGAAAGTGTTAATAGGTTGTGTACTCATATATGTACTTGTTGCATACATATTGTACTTTTAAAAAATAAAATGAGCACACTTTTGACTAATTGTTTTGTAATGCATCGAAACAAGTCAATTCTAAAAATGAATGTTTTATTAGTCTTGGGAAAATTCCACTATTCACCTTTTGGTTCGATTATAAGTATGAAAAATTCAGATGACGTACATATACTGCTATTATACGTCATCTGAATTTTTCATACTTGAAATGCAGAAATTGATAGGGCAAAATAAATAGGTTTTAAAAATCTACTTCATTTCATACATTTTATAGTCATAAGTGATCTGTGATTTATTATTTTTATTGTTTTGTATATATATTTCAAATTTTCAGTACTAATACTATATTCATTTGACCTTATGTATGTTTGCAGTTTTATGGAATAACTAGTCTACACAGTTTATTGAAAAATGACAATGGAGGTTCGACGAAAAAACCGAGGAATTTTCAAAATGGAGCCCGTCGTCGAAATAGGAAGCCCCTTCAAGACCAAGAGAGATAAAAATGGGTAAATATTATTAATATTTTTGCTACAAATTAATTAATTGACTTGAATTAAATAATATATTGGTCATATAATCTATATCTATATATATAAAAGAAAGTCGTGTTAGTTACACTATTTATAACTCAACAACGGCTGAACCGATTTGGCTGAAAATTGGTGGGGAAGTAGCTTAGACCCAGGAGACGGACATGGGATACTTTTTATCCCGTTCGATTGCGTTCCCGTGTGACGTGACATAAAACTCAAGAACGGCTGGACCAATTTTTATGATATTTGAATTTTTGGATTTCTCTTAGTCCGGAGTAGGATAATAAGTATTAAAACATCAGAAAAATTAACGAAAAAAAGTTATATGGCTAGCGCTGGCTAATAACTATTTATCTCTATTTAAAACGTACCTAGCGACGAACCCGAGCGAAGCGAGGGTGAGCCGCTAGTTATTATATAAAACAAAGTCGGGTTTGTTACAACACGTATAACTCGAGTACTGTTGGACTAATTTTTATTATCTATTTTTTGTTGGATTTGTCTTCACCCCGAATAGCAGAATAACTATTAAAACATCGGAAAAGTTCACAAAAAAATGTAGAAAAAAATATATACCATACTAAGCGTCAAAACGTACCTGGGGACGAACCTCGGGAAACGAGGGCGAGTCGCTAGTATATAAACTTAAATTTTAAATGTATTTAAGATACATATTGTAGAGATATATTACATAATTTTTCTCTTTGCTTTTACATTCATCGTACGAATACACGATTAAACACGTGATCTATCGAAATATATAATATCTTAATATTATAATATCTTAATCGGTCCATAATCTAGCTCTATACGAAGAACTTTTTAACCAAATTGTATTGTAAAATGACTTAAACGTAATTATTCATCTCTAATGAGGGAAATTTGTACGTACATATATATTTTTGACACTTCCGTTTCTACACAAGTACAATGTACATAAATATTGAATTCATCATTTGGATAAAATGAGTATCTAAAAAAATCTTAAGTAAAAATATTTTTATATACTTAGTGTTTTTATTGTGAATGAGCTGAATAGAAGAAAAAACTAAATACGTTGAGGATAAAAGGACGTAAATAAGTAAGTTACATTACGATAAAAAATAACTGGTTTACATATACATACAATATATGTATATACTTATTACTTACATATATTTATATGTATAATAATTAATTAATATTCTTTAAATAGCTTTACAATAATATAACAATTTAAAAGTTTTTAATACATACCTTGAATAAAATATTAGCGACAGTCATTTCTTTAATTTTTTCTTAACATAACACAAACTGTTTGACGTTTATATGATTTATGAAAGAAATTTTGGTCAAAGCTCTATTTATATTTTGATTTATCTCAATCAGCTACAACTGTGAAGGTGTTTTCATAAAATACCTGGCTTAATCCCGACGTAGATATAATAAGGATATTCCTTCTATTCATATATTTTTTAATTATTTTAAAGAAGTAAGAATAACTCACTCTCTATCCCTTCCTCTCCTTCAAATTTCTAAGGTTTCAAATATAAAATAAGATTTTTAAAGTTTACTTATTATTTATTTTTTGTCAGTAGGGTTATTTACATACTATACAGTGGAAAAATGAGTGTTGTGCAAGAAAGACTCAAATTTATTATTAATAGTTAAAAAATACATATTATAATCATATTATTATAATAATTATCGATATAAAAATATATAAAAATCAATTGTCGTTCGTTAGTCGCGTTAAAATTCAAAAACGACTATACCGATTTGAATAAAAAAAATTGTTGGGGGTGTTTCAGGGGTGGCTTAAGTAAAAAAATAAAGGGAAACCCCAAAAAACTGCAGAAAAATCGAAAAGTTTAGAACTGTTTATTTTGTACCTATGTATATATAATATATAGTCTATCATTATATACTAATCAGTAAAACGTATATTCATAAAAATATTAAATAATATGGTAATGTCCACTCTAATACATAGCACTGTTTTTCATTTATTATATTAGGCCTGTTTTACAAAGCGAGATAATCTGTTATCGACTGAGATTGTAGGCAAAATTACTGTAGCTCACACTTTGCTCACAATTAATATAAATGAGTGATATTTATTTTTATCACAAAATCATGACTTTTACTATTTACGAAAATCAAAAATTAAAACGATTGAGGATTTGCCATTATAATCCAACTTTCAAATGTTATTTGTAAATGGGAATATTTTCTTTTTATATCCTGTTATCCGATATTGCCGAAAGAAGAGTTTTACACTATAAAAATTTGTATAACATATTATGATGTATATATTTTTTGAATTTTTAACTTAAGCTATGCCAATGCAACCAACGTGGTCACATGGGGCCCCTGATTCAAGGGGGCCCCAGCGGGCCACAAACGATTCGTATATATCAAAACATTTTTTCGATGACGGATCTCATAGTTTTAAAAAAAACATAAGAAAAAAGATTCCTAAATTTTCGCATAAATTATTTTTACGAGGACCATAAGGTAATGATCGTACCTACATAAATATGTTCTAAAATCGGTGAATGGTCCTTTAAGTTCAGCTTTTTTACTAAATTTTACTCCATCCGTTCTTCCGTGAAAGCGATTTAAAAAAAGTGAGAAGTTTGAAAATTGCCTGTGTGATATTCAAGTATAAGGGTGTGGCAGGGCTCACGTTGGTTTTAAAGGGGCATTTCGATTTTTTTTGGCGTTGGGGCCCAAAAAGGCTGGTCGCGTCATTGACCTTAAAGAATTATTAGTACTTGAAATTGGTGAATAATCCTTTTTTATTCGGTTAGATAGATTTAAAGTACTTAACTCTCCACGGTAGACATTTTCCTTACATGTGGGTTTGTGGCAAATAAAAAAAGATAATGTATATTCTCAGTTGCTTTGAGTGACGGTAAACTAAGTACCATTAAGATTTACCAGCAAAGGTCTTATGCTTAGATTTAGACTTAGACTAAGCAGTGGTGAGGTAGGCAGCTGGAAACATAATACGTCTAACTTGTTTTACATAACTTATTATAGCAATCTTATAATTGTAATGTTTCTAATATAGCTTTTGAAAATATCACAAGCTGGACATTAATAGACTAACAGTTTACTTTAATTTACTAAAATTAGGCAGGAAATAGTTACAATAGGGTAAAACCCGGATAGTTACCTCAGTGGGATACATGCCCTGGTTTTCAATACGCTATATTAGGAATGTCCTTGACGCTAACGCTCAACTTTGACGCTAAGCGCTAACGCTCTTCTGTAATTTGAAGCGCCTCTTCCACAGGCCTTAGCACTATGCCAGTAGTAGGACTAGGTAAACGTGTTTCATCCGTGTGAGTGAAAATCTTCCGCGGCAGGACGTTGAAGAGCGTTGAAATTATATTCGTGTGTATTTAGCATTTTTATTTTGAAAAATAAATAAAAGCTATTTTTGTCAAATAGCTTTTATTTATTTTTCAAAATAAAAGGTCGAGTATCCGTACCGAAAGGGATAGTCGACCCATATAATTTGGCGGATAGTCGCCCTAAGGACAATTGACAACAATGTCACACTCAGGACAGTTTCCACTTGGGGCGATGCCAATCTTGTGAGTTTCAATGCCACCAAAACACAGGCGTGCCTGTTCACCACTAAAAGGAGTCCTTTCACCTTGACTCCTACTTTCCGGAATGTGCCTTTGGAATACACAGACCGTCTGCAGTTGTTGGGGATGGACATCAGCCCCAACATGAACTACGGGCGGTTCATCGAGTCTAAGGCTAATGTCACTGCGAGGAAAGTTGGCATCCTTGCAAAGGTCCGACAGTATTTCACGTCGGGACAGCTTCTTGTTTTATATAAAGCGCAAGCCCGGTCGTGTGTGGAATACTGTAGCCACATATGGGCTGGTGCTGCGAAATGCCATCTGTCAGCCTTGGACTCGATTGAGAGGCGTGCTCAAAGGCTTATAGGTGACCCTACGCTGGTAAAAGCTAACTTACAAAGCCTCGATCACCGACGTAGTGTTGCCAGCCTTTGTGTATTCTATAGGTTACATTTCGGAGAGTGTGCGCAGGAACTACATGAATTAATTCCCCCATCCCCTTTCCATCATTGGACAACCCGACGAACGGCTGGTCTCCATCCTTATGTCGTGGACATTCCACCTGTCCGCACGAAGCGTTTCGCTACGTCATTTATTATACGTGCGGCTAAGGATTGGAACAACCTGCCTGCGTCGGTGTTTCCGTCCGATTATAATATGGGTGTCTTCAAGGCAAGAGTAAATAGGTGGCTAGTGAATTAGTGCGACTTACCATCTACGACTGCGTTACCACTTACCATCAGGTGGAACGTAGTCAAGCACTAATTCTGAACAGTATAAAAAAAAAACAACATAGATTTAATTAAACTGAACGGAGAAAGAGCTTTAAGAATGGCAAATAATAAACTTATAGTTCCGAGAGTGAAAATGAAAAAAAGCATTATAAATACAAAAATAGCCAAAGAAAAAGCTACTAAAAGGAGTAAGAAATTAAAGATGTTAAGAGAGACTGAAAAGCCATTAAAAGTTATTAACATTACTACAAAAATAGAAAATGCGAATGATAAACTTTCAGTTGATGATTATTGTATTTTTTTTTAAATTACAATAATACTAAATCCAAATCGGACTGGATTGTATTTCCAGGAAACTTGTTTATCATTCAAAGAATACTGTGTGAGATGTGGAAAATTAAAAGTTATGGCTTCGTAATTGATGATGATTTTTAAACGTTTTTTGATGATATCCGTCTACCCACTAATTTTAATATTTGTGTCAAAGTTGATTACCATATTGTTTTTATCTTTAAATTTAATTATTATTTATAACTTAAATTTTCAGATAAAATAGGATGTACTGAAAAAAATATTGATTGTGTTTAAAAAATAGGTCACAATGAAAGATTAAAGACCAATGTTTTATTATACACGGGGCATATTGTAAGTACAAAGATACTTAATTTTTATGTAATCGGAGATTTTTAAAAAGCAGGGCAACTATCCGGCTTTTACCCTATAATATCATTCCCTATTACATTTTTTTATTTCCTACATCAGAGACGACAACCACAATGTGGTACTTGATAAAGAAAGTTTATTTTTTTGCCCGATTGCAGAGAAACCCAAAGGAGGGTTATGTGTATTTATTATTTCTATTGGACTAATCTTTAAAATGTAATTAAGCTATTTACCATTACAACTTCTTTTAACCATAATGACATTTCTAATAAAAAAAATGATTTTTATAATTAGAATTATTATAAAACACGATATCACAATCATACTCGTACACTAATGACGTATGTGGTTCATACCTACATAGCAAATGTACTATAATGAATACGTGCTATATCAGATCTGATCTACGTCACAATGTTATTAAATATACCACTGATTTGAATCATTCATTCATTCCATTTGCAACAAATAGTACCTAAAGCTTCGAGAAATATCGTCTAGTGAGTTGTGTGACGTTGCCACTTTAATCAAGCCGTTGATGATTTCTTTTTGCGTCATCTTAAACAATTTTTGTCACCATCTATTAAGTATACGTACATAAAATAACATTGTAATGTTTTAATTCGACATACACTGAGGAATATTTAAAAAAAAGTTTTCGTGAAAAACATTCGTTCTTCAAGAATAAAAATAGTATGTCTGCTTCTAATGCGACAGTCGTACGAGTAAAGTGGGTTGACCATGGAAGGCCACCTTAACAAATAAAGAGTTATAATTCTTCTTCTATTTATTGCATAAATTATACAAACAAATTATTAAGTAACACTTTGTTCTATTATGGAACTTAAAAAACATTTTATTTTATTTCAGAGTTAATGATTATTTATTAAATTTAAGTTTTATTGAACTCTTGCAAAGTGGCCTTGCAATAAACAGGGCTCCATACAACGCCGATATGATAAATCAGTCGTTTAACTTAAAACTAACGTTGGGACAATATTAATATCTGGTTATCCTTAATCTTCATAAAAATGTCTTTCATTAAAATGAAGCATTAAATACATTAAAAAAAATAGTCAAGAACATTACTTGAACACTATCGTAAAACTAAAAATGTATTTGTGAAAATGCTTTAAAAATAATATTAATAAGCATTATATCGATGTCAAATAAGTTGCCAATAATCCTTACAGTAAAAAAAAAAAAATTAAAACCTACTAAAACGGCCTTCTTATGAGTCTTTTCCTTGTAAGGCCAAAAGGAGATTTAAAATAAAATTATTTATAGCATAATATAAGGCAATAATATTATGAACTTATAAATTGTTTTACCGTTCCCAATACGTATTTACAACAAAAAACTAAGTATTTACATTTTCGTTATTCCTAAATGTCCCATGGGCCCTAGCAAGGCCAACTATCAATTTTTTGATGTTCTTTTTCGGCCTTACAAGGAACTATTGACTTTCCTAGGAACACTGCCGATATTTTAACTAAAATTGAAATATAATCATATAATTTTTCTTTATTGCAATAGCAAATCCTTATATATCAATTCAGATTAAAAAAAGAAAATAATAGATTATTTACTTGAAAACTAACGTTTTGCTGTGAGCGTGTATTATAATTTTAACGTCGACGAAAGAAGTCAACAAAGCGAGGGACCGCATTGACAAACCAGCAGTGCCAGCGACTCACCACTGCGTCTGGGTGCATGAGTTCGATGGGTGCTAGTCTGTGTAGAAGGAATTTGTCATCGCATGGCAATAACTACGTCTTTTTAATAATATTTTAATAATAGCCTTACAAAGAGCATGGCCTTTCATGGTCCACCCACGTTATTTAGTTTTATTGGCCCCATCGCTGGTTTTTAAATTTGAAATTTTCGAATTTCGAATATGAAACATTGCTACCCGTATAGAGATCCTTTAGGCATTGAATATTTTAGAATTCAAATATAAACATAATAAATACTATGTTCCTCCGTCAACTTTTTCTCATCTTTTTAGTTCGCTTTTCACGCAGTCGGGATTCTTATTTTTTTTAATTATTTTTTTTATTTCGAAGAATTTCAATAAATTTAGGATTTTTAATAAGTGTGGATTTGATAGGGAAAATTTTATGAGAGATATGATATTCTCAATTCAATGCCCAAAGGGTCTAACAAGGGTAGCAAAGTTTCAAATGATAATTATATGTGATTATTTATTATATGTGATTATACGTGACACGTGACGTATCATACGTCATTGAATTAGTCTTGACTGATTGATTCAGGCGGCAGTTTTTGTGCCCCGTGATATCAAAATAAAGATTTTTATTATATATAATGTATGTTTAAAAATAGTTTAGTAGTTATAACAAATTGCTAAATGGAACTAAAAATTTGTAACTGACTAAAAACTAAACTTTAAATAAAAAAATAACAAAAAATAAAAGAGAACTTTTCCCTTCCGTCAATTTGATCCCATCTTTTTAGTTCGCTTTTTATGCAGTCGGATTTTTAATATTTGGTAAAAATTATTTTTTCAATATATATATTTTATATAGATCTAAAAATTTGATGTTTGATGAAAATTTCTGTCCCATAACCTTTAGTAATCCTATTTAGTATACGGATTAAAATCCGTCACTTTCGGCTCACTTCTCTAACAACGAATGAAACATCAGATAAATTTAATTTAGCCATTTTAGTGTATCGATCATATAGTCTTTATTTGGATTTGGTATCGGTTTTAAAATTAAGATAATTCCCATTCGTGAATTGGTTTAGACTTTAGAAGCATAATCAAGTTCAACCTTGGAATGGTCTCTTGACTTTATTTTTAACTAGCGACTCACCCTCGCTTCGCTCGGGTTCGTCCCGGGTAGCTTGATTTAACTTACAAACATTCATCACCATTTTCACCCTCTTAAGGGATGATTTTCGGGATAAAAAGTACACTATGTCTTTTCCAGGGTCTCAAACAATCTTCTTACCAAATTTCATCTAAATCGGTTCAGTAGATCCAGAGATTACTCCTTACAACGCCACAAACTCACAAACGTTACCTCTTTATAATAATAGTATAGATTTCTATACATGACCCTTTTTATGTGGAAGCTATAGACGAATTTGATTTCGTAGACGGCTAACGTTATTCATATGTATTTGAAATCCATACTAATATTGTCTTCGATCAACAA
The DNA here is from genome assembly GCA_951806755.1 of Brenthis hecate. Classification (NCBI taxonomy): domain Eukaryota; kingdom Metazoa; phylum Arthropoda; class Insecta; order Lepidoptera; family Nymphalidae; genus Brenthis; species Brenthis hecate. Next base: position 21,279,488 of record OX638251.1, read on the forward strand.
TACTTGTTGATCGAAGAATATTGTAATTGTGATAGTTTGTGGGGATGGATGGAAGGATGTTTGTTACTCTTTCATGCCAGAACGGCTGAATGGATCTAGATGAAATTTGGCACAGAGATAGATCTAGAATAGTGCATAGGTTACTTTTTATTTAAATAAATGTATGATTTCCGTGGGATAGGTTTGTTTTTGTTTTTCACTAGAGACGAACCCAAAGCGAAGCAAGGATGAGTCGTTAGTCTGATATTTATAGATATTAGGTACTCAGAATATGCTTATCAGAATGCCATCATTTTCTTTACATATTCGTAAATTTGCCATTTTAATTTGTCAATCAAAAGCAATAGTGCAATGTAAGATAACAAAAAAAGATAAATAGGTACCTACACACTAAATACATAAAGCTTGAATTTTTTTGTCATTTAAAAAAATATTAAAAAAAAAAACGGATCAAATCTTATTAATACATATTTTTATTTCTATTTTCAGTAATTTGAGGCCAGAAATAACTCCACCAGGCGTTAGTGGAGTTTTTCGCCAGGTGATCATCATTATATAAATTACTTAGATATAGTATTTTTGAAGTTTTGGTACATTTCGATTTACATATTCAAAATACCTAATTAATACTTATACATGTAAAGGTAGTCACAGATTACACTACAAAATATGCGATTTAATGCGACACAATTGTCTGACTCTGTAGAAATGTCATCGCTTACATTATATTTTATGTTAAATTATTTATTATAATGAGAATTATTCAGTGATAAAATATTAATATTTTATTGGTTTGTAAGTCGCTTTACGGCATACATTTTATTTTTCAAAAATCAATCATAAGGTGTATTATAAATAATACTGCATTTCAAAAAAAAAATTAAGTTAAAATATAAACCAAACATATTTTTTTATATTAACTTACATAAAATCAGTTGTTATTATATAACTCTATTTCGTTTTTGTTTTAGTATAATTATTTTATTAATTATGAAGTAACGAAGTTGATTTTCTTACTATTTGACACCAATATTTACTACTGAATTTAGAAAGATGAGATCAATATAATATTAATGTGCTAACTATTTCGAAATTTTATCATATTAATATTTTAGAAATCATTTGGGGCATGCGACCGTCAATTATCGGCATTGTCGTCGTATGTACGAGCCGCATGCTCTTTGAACAACACAGCTGGTAGCATCGGAAATTTATTCACACGCAAAATGGCGGCCAGTGCAAATACTTCTTGTCCGTGGCCCAATAGTCAAGAACACTATGATTTACGAGATGTCATCGGTAAGTAGTTTTATTTTTCAAATTACCCTCGAAATTACTTTATTTTTATACCTAAATAAACTATCTTCTATGCACTTTGTTTTGGCTGATAATCTTTTGGACGAGCTGTCATATTGTGTAATTGATTGTCAGTTTGCTTTTGTAATATTGAAAGGAAAGGTTTAAATAAATTATTAATATATAAATTATATTTGATCTAATTGAGACCTTTTTAATATGTTTGGATCGTTTCTACTTCTTTATAAATATTATTGCGGTGTCATACGCAATGATATTGACGGAATCCGCCCATTTGCGCGGACTAGCAAATGTAAACAATTCATTACGTATTTTACAAGCAGCCAACAAAACGTGTTTCTTTCATTATAACATTCCATCTGCAACTCAATTATGGAGTTGAAATGTTAAAAGCATAGGCGTTGCACAAACTCGTTTCATACATAAATTATTTACATATACAAAACCTTATAAACACGTTGAATGTATATTATTACACTATTTTATCAAATGAACTAAAAATCAAAATAGACTTATTTAATAAATCATAATATTTTTTTATATAGGCGTTGGTGCAACAGCTGTTGTTTATTCAGCATTTTGTAAGCCAAGAGGAGAAAAATGTGCCATTAAAAGAATTAACTTAGAAAAATGGAATACATCTATGGATGAACTCCTCAAAGAAATTCAAGTATGTAAAAAATATATCATAGCTTAAATGTGAGAAACCAAATTTTTTTTAATTTGACTGGAAATTTGTTATAATGAAAATCTTTTTTGTATGAAATAATGCATAATTCAATCAAGGACTTTAAACGGAGTAGAATTACGTATTTTTATAATAGTTCTAACGGAATTGGCATTGAAGGCGGAATGATGTGACTTCAATTTAGATTATGTTGTAAAGTTGATTTTTTAATTTAATCAATTATCTAAAACCACTCAATATAAAAAGTTAAAAGGTAATACTTCTATTTAAAAATTAATCTGTTTTATTTTAGGCTATGTCCAGCTGTAATCACCTTAATGTAGTAACATACTACACTAGTTTTGTAGTCAATGATGAGTTATGGCTAGTTTTGAAGTTATTAGAAGGTAAATAGTATTTATTTTGTAATATCTTTACTTAATATTATAAAGAGGCAGAGGTTGTTTGGGTGTTTGAATGGGCTAATTTCAGGAACAACTAATCCGATTTGAAAAATTCTTTTTGTATTATATAGCTTGTTTGTTGAGGAAGGCTATGGGTTATATATCATATAATATATAGTCTATGTTTTCCATTCTAATTGTTAAGACATACCTAGGAATGAACCCGAGCGAAGTAAGGGTGAGTCCCTATTTATACTATATAGAAAATTTCTGAATAGTAATATGATATAATATATGGACTTGTCCACATCCATGTGGAACTGAACTAAACCTTAGGAAGTGAATTTTTTCCTTAAAATGTACCCTTGCATAATTTTTTTGTAATTAATAACTTTCACAACAAAAATATTACTTTTCATTTCATAGTTGTCTGTAATTATAAATAAAATTGAAGTATTTAGACACTTCGTGGAATATCTAACATGACTAATGAATACATGTGTAAGTACTTTCTGTCTGCATTTGAACTGCATCTAAGTAAATTTAAATATACAAACATATATATATATATATATATATATATATATATATATATATATATATATATATATATATATATATATATATATATATATATATATATATTATTATTATTATTTCAATTACTTATATTTATCTGTGATTCATTTAAATTGATTGGGTCAAAACATCCGGCATTGTGTTTCAATCAACTTTATCGCAATCTGATCTAGTTTGATTTGCATTCACTTAGAGACAGTTAAGCAATGTGTATTATACTCTCCAATAGAAAGTATTAAATATATGTTACACAAACATATTTAACTTTGAAAAATATGTTGTTTATTGTTTAATAATACTATAAAACAAAAAGTGAGTTTGTTGGTTTTTCATTATCTAAAGGAGTAAAATTTTATTGGACAATGCATTAATGTCATGAATGTCATGAGGAAAGCCACTAATAAATGTTCATGCATCTATTAGTTACTAGAGTTTTGAATAATTATGATAATTTAGTTATAATGTACTTCTCAAATAGTACATTATGATGGTTTTTAACATGTAAATGTAATTCACACTCAATACACAACTTTCGCGCCGCCCATGAGATCCGCCCCATTATCGAATTTTGTTATGAAATGGGTAAAGTTTTGATAGTTTAATTTTTTTTATTATTATTTATTTGAAAAATGTATAAAAAATAATTTATAAATGTTTTCAATTTTTCGTAAAATGTACAAGTTATTTTATTATTATTATTATTTTTTTGAATACTTTTGAATACTAAATAATTTATGTTTTCAATTTTGCGAAAAATTTACTAGTTTGATTATTATTACTATTAATGAAAAATCAAAATTTGCAGCCCTGGCCACTGACTAGCCCCAAGGGCAAATCCGTAAAATTGTGTGTAAATTCAGCGCTGATTCCGACTCTAATTTAATTTTCAATGTTAATTAATTCTATTTGGTTTGTATGTTTGTATGTGCATTACTAACAATTAAATATGCGATATTTCAGGCGGCAGTCTGCTAGATGTGATAAAACATAAGATGCGTGTGTCAAACTGCAAACATGGTGTATTTGATGAAGCCACTATTGCCACTGTACTAAAGGAAGTTCTTAAAGGGCTTGAGTATTTCCATAGCAACGGACAAATTCACAGGTATAATACATATCTATCTGTACAGATGAATAAAATTGAAGTGTCTGTTTGTATTGTCAAAATAACAACATATGAAATTTCATGTATATAGTATACTTCTAAGGAAACAAAACGATTTTTAAAATTTTTATCTATCTGTTGGTTCCTTTATATCTCCGAAACGGCTAGGCCGATTTTGACGGGGCTTTCACTGGCAGATGGCTGATGTTATAAGGAGTAACTTAGGCTACTTTTATTTTAGAAAAGGAATTAGGGTTTCGCCCAAAAAATTTAAAACGTCCCCGAGCGAAGCGAGGTTAAGTCGCTAGCATTATATATATTTACACTAGAAGTTAGAATTATATAATTTTTTCATTAAGCCTATGTGTGTTACATTATTGTAAAATATGTATTTTTTTATTTAGCTACTTATTGTATGAAAAGGTAAACAAACGTGTGTGTGTACCTATGTACGCACGTAAGAAGTTATTTGGTGTAACAGAACAAAAATAATCTTAATAATTTTACTTTCATAATTTTTTCTAAACGTGCCAAGAGAAATGTGACTTCAAAAATGTAAATTTCCATATAAGATGTTCATTCTCAGTATAGACAATTACATTATTTTTAAGCGGTATTGGAATAAAAATATTTATTCTGTATAACAAATGATCCTTGTGGCATATAAGTATTTTGTAAACAGTTATTGAAAGACGAAACCACGGCTGAAGCGATGTGAAAGCGGTTCAGTATTTATTGTCAGTGTTGCGGGTTTGAGTCTTTGCCAAGACAAATATCACAAACTGTCTTTACTGATTTGCGTTAAATTACAATACTTTATACAATATTGTATTGTAATGTATATTATTGCATTGTATAAATATTATATTACACATAAATATGTTAATTTATTTGAAAAGGAGTAAATTTTACATATTGAATTGGGATGCATGAATAACTTTCTTTATGCAACGCGATATTATTTTTTATTTAGTCATTTATGAAAATGTTGATATTTGAAGTAAAGATAGTCCTTGTATCTTGATAAATTCATTCGTTTTTCATATATGATCACATATTGTCGGACACCCAGACTATATATCTATACATATAATAAAATTGTAACTAAGCCGAATCTGTACATTAAATATTTTTTGGAAAATCTTATTGAAATACACATTATTATCGATACAGAGGCTGAATCTATAGTTTTTAGAATTTTTGTTTATCTGTCTGTTACGGCATCACAGAAAAACCACTGGAGGGATTTTGATGAAATTTGGTATGGTAATAGCTGGTTATCCGGGTCAACATATAGGATACTTTTTACTGCGGGAAAATGTATCATTTCTGAGAAAAATACAAAAACTGCGATGTAAGAGTATACTAATATGTAAAAAATAAGAATTTGGTTTTTGGTCATCTGAACTCGGGTGCGGGCAATGCTAGTACTATATAATAAACGCTCATAATACGAGCACATTATAATAAATACCAAGTTTACTCTGGTATTAAAACACAATCGTCTATTGTATTCATAGGGACGTCCTGACAGAGACAGTTACATATATGTAATGGCCGTTAACCACAAATTATAATACATTGTTTCCTATAAGTGACGATTCTAAATGTAGAATAAAAAAATATCCCTCGAATTGGGAATGTCCTCTTTTTTTGAAGTCGGCTAATAAATGCTAATTTAGTATTGTTTTATGTAGTTATATATTTAAATAATAATATTATTAAATCTTAGCAAAGCGAAGGCAGTTGCTCGCACATTAATAATATGTTTAGAATGTCTATATGTGTATGCTTGTTTCTTCTTCAAATGCGTATGTTTATATATGTATGTATGTGTGTTTAATTGTTTGTTTGTTTCTCCTTTACTTTGTAACTTAACCGATTTAAAAGTGTAATGAAGCGAAATGAGATGAAGATAGCTTATTAAACTGAATGAGAACTAATGCTTATATTTATCAACGTTCAAAGCAACGTAATGATATATAGGCGGAACCACGGGTAAAAATAGTATAATATAAAGTAGTAGCTTGTAACATACTATGTGACGCTCTTTATTAATTAAAATAACATATATTTATTGTTATGAATTAATTAAGTCTAATAGCTATATTGAAAGGGTATTCTTTGTATAAAATGGCTGGGAAAATTTAATGAACTATTAACTAAAACATATATGTGTATATATATATATATATATATATATATATTTATATATATATATATATATATATATATATATATATATATATATATATATATATATATATATATATATATATGTATGTAAAAAAATCGATTATAATTCACCTCGTTGATCAAATACGGCGTTGAGGAATTGTCACGTCTTTAGAAAACTAGCTCTCTGAGACACGCAGGTTTCCTCGTGATATTTGATTTCATTGTACGAGCGAGTCATATGGGCGATACAGATAAATAAAATTGAATTGTCTGTTTGGTCAAAATAACTGCTGCTGCTTTCTACTAAATGTATATGAAAATATATACTATACTTATGAGAAAAAAACAACTTAATTATTTTGTCTGTCTGTCTGTCTGTTTGTTACGACTGATCTCCGAAACGGCTGGACTGATTTTGACGGGGCTGTAGGAGAAACTTAGGCTAATTTTATTTTTTTAAAATTATATCAAAGCTCTTTGATATTATGCCGCAAAGCGAATTGTCTATATAAATCTGTGGGGAAATAAAATTTATGTACAAGATGTTGCTATAGCGAAGATTTTCGACGTGATTTTTAATTTCAATTCCCTTATGTATAAAACAGAGTTCATGCCGATAAGCTTTAAACTAAAAAAAGGAAAGCAGTCTATGCCTTATGTGGCTTCAATGCTACAGACAGGCGATATACTGATAACACCTCTTTTTTTCATTAGAGCTTAATAAAACCACGTTTAACATTACTGTATGAGTACTTCTTTGGGGCAAGAATAAATTTCAAAAAATCACCTTAAATGTTGAATTAAATTATCTGCTCTTAGAAGTGAGTTTTTAATCTATTCTAAAAAAAGTTTGTTATATTAAAAAAAAACATAAATCGGTTTAAACATAAGTACAACAACATACACCCGCACTTGAAGTACCTCCTCCATTTTTAAGTCGGCCAAGCACAGACTTAAGAGCCTACAAACAACATCGTGTGATCAATTCCCACAGTGGAATAATTCATTAATTAATATTTACGTATTTCGTAATATCGCTATTTGCTATTGTTGTATTATATTTGTTTAAGTATAAGATACAATGGCGCATACAATTAGAAATTATGGGATCGACACCAGCTTATAGCGAATAATTTCAATATGTTTATTATTAATAATCGAGTAATAATTGCTTTTGGCAAATTTTGTATTTTTAGCTATTATACTCTATAGAAACAATGAGTTTCCTTGAAATCGATTCAATAAATTAAAAACAACTAAATCGAATTCATTATTCGACATAGAATTTGGTTAAGAAAACTTTTTTCTAAAAATATCAGGGTCTCAATTTGCAGGTAGATAACGAAATACTGTGTACATCTATAGGTACATATAATAAAATTGTAACTAAGCCGAATCGGTACATTAAATATTTTTTGGAAAATCTTATTGAAATAAACATTATTATCGATACAAAGGCCGATCTATAGTTTTTAGAATTTTTGTCTGTCTGTCTCTGTCTATCTGTTACCGCATCACAGAGAGAGCACTAGAGGGATTTTGATAAAATTTGGTATGGTGATAGCTAGTTATCCGGGTCAACATATAGGATATTTTTTACCGCGGGAAAATATCTCATTTTTGGGAAAAAATACAAAAACTGAATTTGGTTTTTGGTCATCTGAACGCAGACGGAGCCGCGGGCAATGCTAGTTGTACATATAACATTGACAAGAGTTATGTAAAAACAGTTGTGTCGAATTATTTTTGCTCGATTCATTCAAAGTACAATATATTCATTAATATTCATGTCGCTTTATAAAAAGACAATGCGAAAATGTTATGCCATTAGCGCTGTCATGCGAATACCACTTGTATAGTTTTTGTTTGCAATATATAATTATTATTTCATTTGCTGCTATTTCAGCTGTTAGGAAAATTAAAAAAAAAAAAAAAACAATATTATTAACCTAAAGTATACTTGTGTTTGTATGTGCGAGTTCGATTTCCGCTCACGTTAAATATTTTAATTATTGATTATTAAAATTTAATTTATTAACTATTTGACATTTGATTGAAGACTATTAAAATGAATAAACTTTTATAAATGCACTATGATGATTTCTTAAGAAGCTACTCAAAAACATCATATTATATATTATTTTATGTTGCAGCATTTTGCGATTTATTACTTTGTTTATTTTTTATTTTCACTAGAATGTTTATTAATATTTATTTATATATTGCTACGCGAATGCTTAATAGAAAAGACTCATTTTAACAAATATATAGTACACACTAAGCATATAGTACATTGATAAACAAAAAGAAATCTATCCCACGGGAACCGTACATTTTTCCGGGATAAAAAGTAGCCTATGTGCCATTCTGATGTATGAGCTATATTATAGAAAAGTTTCATTAAAATCCATTCAGTGATTTTTGCGTGAAAGGTTAACAAACATCCATACATCCAGACATCCATACATCCTCACAGACTTTTGCATTTATAATATTAGAAGGATGATATTAACAAATGATTATATTACATAGAATAGTGTACGTATTTTTTCAATTATTTAAATTTATTGTTTAGTCATGTATATTTGTAGTGGAAATAGATGGATATTTAAAAGTATTACTTGAAATATTTAAGCTAATTGTAATAAGAGTACTACAGAATAAGTATATGTAGTATGATCTTGAGGAATAATAGTCTTGACTATATTTGAATGTAATATTGTTAAAAATCATCCAAAATTAACAAATGTGAAAAATATAATCTATAAATTGCTAGCGACTCATCTTCGCTTCGCTTCGGGTTCATCCCTAGCCAAAACAAATATATCCCACGGGAACCGTAAATTTTTCCGGGACAAAAAGTAACCTATGTGCTATTCCAGGCTATAATCTATCTCTGTGTCGAATTTCATCCAGATCCGTTCAGCCGTTCTGGCGTGAAAAAGAAACAAACATCCATCCATCCATACTCACAAACTTGTAACATTTATAATATTAGTATGTCAAATATAATACTTATCATATTCATCTTAATATATATAATTCTTCAGTACGTGTGTTTGTTAACCTACTCCTCCTAAAGAAGTGGACCGATTTGGATAAAATTATATGTGTATATTTCAATGGAATCCTGAATGTTTTGAAAACACCAATGGACCCAGTAGGTGGCGCTGCAGTCGGTGTGCCACTGATCATCTCCTAAACGGCTGGGACGACTTTAATATTTTTTTATGTATGTCGAGTGGGTCCCTGCGAGGTTTGAATTCATAAATGGATCCTGTAGTGCTGCAGTCGGCGTGTCACTAAATTTTCATAAAAGAGTCCATTTGCCGAGCTATAAATAAATTTAAATTGTTGATTAAATAAAATAAAAATCGATAGTGTGTATGTATGTTTCCTATGGACTCCAAAACAGCAGGAGCGATTTTGATGAAATTTTCAGGTAATCTTCAGATTAGCCCAGCGGGTGATCCTGTAAATTTTGTTAGCGATCGGAAGTTTGGACGTGGGCGAAGCCACGGGTATTGCTAGTATATTATAATATCCCACTTAATCACATATACAAACCACATATTATGTGGTTATCGTATATTGTATGGTATGATAATATCTAAATTTTAAACACATTTTTCAGGGATATAAAGGCCGGTAACATATTGCTGGGTGAAGATGGTGCGGTGCAAATAGCAGATTTCGGTGTGTCAGCGTGGCTCGCGACCGGCAGGGACTTGTCCAGGCAGAAAGTGAGACACACGTTCGTTGGTACACCATGTTGGATGGCGCCCGAGGTTATGGAACAGGTTGGATTGTTAAATATGTATCTATACTAATATTATAAAGAGGTAAAGTTTGTGAGTTTGTGACTTTGTAGGGGGTAATCTCTGGATGTTCTTAATCGATTTAGATGAAATTTGGTGAGAAGATTGTTTAAGACCTTGGGAAGGACATAGGATACTTTTGATCCCGGAAATCATCCCTTAAGGGGGTGAAAATGGGGATGAAAGTTTGTATTGGGAAGCAAGCTAGGGACGAACCCGAGAGAAACGAGGGTGAGTCGCTAGTATGAAAAACTTTTAAAAAACAATGATAATTGAATAATGTATTGTGTACAGAAAATAGACCCCAAAACAATATTTATTAAAAAAATTGTCTGTATGTCTGGTTTTGTGTTCGAGTTTCACGCGAAAAGTACTGGGCCGATTTTAAATAAATTTTGTGCTTATTATTCAACATTTAGGATACTTTTAACTATAGAAAAAACATATTAGCTTCGGTCTGCACTATAATGTGTCTTGAGTGTATCTGGCTAGTCTCAGTCAGATTGACCGCCAGACATTATCATTATAATCTCCCTATAACTCTTTATATGTGTATGTTCTATGTCTGTTTATATCTAGAGTATTTGTAAAAAACTGTGTTAACCCAATTACTATGTAACTCTATTTATGTTACGCACTCGCGTAACTATTGAGACAGTGCTACCAACATATGATTACTTAGTCTACGTTCATTCACTGTCCATACAAAATAATAAAACTTGGCATGTTATTGCGTAAGATACGCTAATGTATTTCACCCAGATAGCTTGCAATATTTGGGAGATATTTGCAATATATGTATTAATAATTTGTTTAATTAAAGTTGTATTTTTTAGTTTTTTTGTTGGGACATTACACACAGCACCATCTAGTTCCATCGTAAGCCACGAGACCTGTGTTGTGGATACCAGATAATTGATACACTACATATATATATACTTTTTTTTAACTTTAAATAAGTTATTAATATAAACACCCATGACTGGAGTTACAAACATTCGTGCTCATTACAATGAATGCATCCAGCGGGACTCGAACCCGCGACCGATGGCACAGCAAGTATGCTCATTACGAGTAAGCTAAGCGTGTCGTCAAATTTTAAAATAGAAAAAAATGTTTTATATTATATTGTTGTTTTAGGACCATGGCTACGATTTTAAAGCAGATATATGGTCGTTTGGTATCACTGCTATTGAAATGGCGACTGGTACCGCGCCTTATCATAAATACCCACCGATGAAAGTGTTAATGCTTACGTTACAAAACGACCCACCTAATTTGGATACAGGTAAGATATTATGTATGATAATAGTCAGTGGTAGCCCAGTGGTAACGCTCTTCCATGGCAGACGGAGAGAAGCGGGTTCAAATCCCGGGTCTCGCACCTCTGTTATTTTCATGTGTGAATTGTTTCCAACATGATTACCACTTGTCTTAAGGTGAAGGAAAACATCGTGAGGAAACCTGCATGTCTGAGAGAACTTAGCAAGTTATCAAAAGACATGTGAAGTCCGCCAACCTGCACTTAGCCAGCGTGGTGGACTATGGCCTGATTGATCCCCCTCGTATTGAAGGGAGGCCCCATCCCTAGCAGTGGGACGTTAAAAAGGACTGATATCTCGATAATGTCTATTTCAATAAGATCTGAAAACAGAGGCTGAATCCATAGTTTTTAGATTTTTTATTTGTCTGTCTGTGACCGCATCACAAGAAAACTATTGGGTAGATCTTGATGAAATTTGGTATGATGATAGCTGGTTATCCGGGTCAACATATAGGATACTTTTTACTGCGGGAAAATATTTCACCTTTGAGAAATCGGTACTAAACGTTAAAACGTACTACTAGGGATGAACCCGAGCGGAGCGAGAGTAAGAAAGGTCGACCCGCCCTCGATCCGTTCGGATTCGTCTCTAGTTTTTTAATAAATTTGAAATATTTTTTAAAGTATAATTTCCTACTGAAATATTTACTTTTAGGGGCTGATGAAAAAGAACAGTATAAAGTGTACGGTAAAACCTTTAGAAAAATGATAGTGGACTGTCTTCAAAAGGACCCATCCAAAAGGCCAACTGCAACAGAGCTATTGAAACATCCATTTTTCAAGAAAGCCAAAGATAAGAAGTATCTCACCCAAACTCTAGTCGCCATTGGACCCAGTATGGAAACTAGGGTTCACAAGGTAAAGTGTTTATCTACTGAGGCATACATACAAACATTTTTAGAGTTTATTTAAGACTGGCTGGCTATTTACTACTGGTAGCTTGAGAACTAGAATATTATTCCATATTTAATATTATTTTATAAATGCGAATGGATGGATGGATATTTGATACTCTTTCAAGTCAGAACGGCCTAACGGATCTGGATGAAATTTGGCATGGAGATAGATTTTATGTAGTATGGAATAGCACATAGGTTATTTTTTATTCTGTAGAAATGTATGCTTTCCATGGGATAGATTTGTTTTTGTTTTTCACTAGTGACGAACCCGAGCTAGCGAGGGTGAATCGCTAGTAGGATATAAAATAATATATTCATATATAATAGCGTTTGTTTAGCCGACTAGCATAATACGGACTGGATAATCTATACCTACATATAATAAAATTCTGAGTTGAATCTATACATTAAACATTTTTTGGAAAATCTTAAAGAATACAGAGGTCGAATCTATAGTTTTTAGAATTTTTTTCTGTCTGTCTGTGACCGCATCACGAGAAAACCACTGGACAGATTTTTATGAAATTTGGTATGATGATACATAGATAGTTACCCGGGTTAACATATAGGATACTTTTTACTATGGCAAAAAAATTCATCTCTGAGAAATCTATACTAAACGTAACAAACGTTAAAATAATAAAAAATAAAAATATACAAATCAATTCATTGACAAATAATATTTATATATCACAGGCAAGCAAACGCCAACCGGGTGCGTCTGGTCGTCTACATCGCACTGTGACCGGTGAGTGGGTGTGGAGTGAGGAAGAGGATGAGGGCGAAGCCCCCGGGTCCGATGAGGAAGCCCCCGACAAACGACCCATGAACGAGTTGCAACGTGCCGACTCGAGTGGCAGTGATAATGATGAGGTTGGTAAATAGGATTTAATTTATAATGTTAATTTATAAGGATAAAAGTGGCCGAATATTCGTTGCAAGTTTAAATTAATAATCTAGATGAAACTAGCGGACCTAGTAGGCATATAATGTCCTGTCTGAGTTTGGTTTAGTTGGAAAATTAAAAAGTGTGTGTTTGTTTGTTCTTTATGTACGCACATAAGAAGTTAGTTATACTTTATTGTTTTTTTAGAGCATTTAAATAAAAGCTTGTTTTTTTAATGTTTTTTTCTGTATTTTTCTAAGCAAATACTTTCATTTGATATCCATATATGATTGTAATATGCCTAATATGCTTTATTTAATTATTTTTTTTTAATTTAATTGCTGTATTTGGTACAGAAGTCTTACTACAACCGCGCGTAAAAGTTATACGCACCCATTTTTTCATTTTTTTCAAATATACACTAAAAAGTCCGCCAACCCGCACTCGGCCAGCGAGTTGGACTATGGCCTGACCCCTCTCGTATTGAAGGAGACCAGTACCCAGTAGTGGGACCTTAAAAAGGGCTCAATAACATACAAGTGTTGATGTATTTTCCAGCATTAAAAAAAGGACAAAGTACACCCGAAACAGTCAAATAAATTAAGCTGTTAAAGTCTGGATAAGAAATAAATACACATCCAATATTTTTAATAATACAAAATAATTTATTATAATATGTATGTATTTAAAGTTATATATGTGTAGTGTATCAACCTTCTGCTATCCATGACACAAGCCTTGTAACTTATCATGGAACTAGATGGTGCTGTGTGTTAATGTACCAATATATTTATATTTATTTATTTTTTAATGTATAATATTAGTTTGTCTGTTTCATATATCTTCAGCTTATCAATGTTTTTATATTATCAGGAGCCGGTGCAAAAGGAAACTCGTCAACCTCCACCTGTAACTCAAGTGCCGCCAGAGCCGGCTGTTATTAACTTAGTTTTAAGGCTAAGGTTAGTAATTTTACTCAGTTTTTACATTTACATATATACATACATACAATACGGGAACAATACAATAAGGGAACGTCGTACCCATACTACGTGAGCCATTTTTTTTCTTTTTTTTTAGTATATGCCAAGATATATATGGTTTTAAATCATTCTTTGTAAACAAAATTAAAGGAAATATTTGGGTGTTTCATCAAAATGATGCTTCTCACCTGAATACAGCTTGATAGTAATCACTTTTGTTTAAATTTCTTAAGACTCTTTCATAAGAGGTTGGGCAGCCTATGTATATTATAAATTACATGTATGTATGTCTACATCTCAGACTAAGGAATAAAATATATAGTGTCATAGAGCTAAATATGAGGTTTAACATTAATAATTTAAAATAATATGTATTTTCTTAAAACAATACCTATATAGAGTATAGTAGCATAAACAGCAGAACAAGCTTCTATTTTTGACTTTGATATTTTTTAGTGGATTCCTTATATATCTTTAACCTTTATATTTCTTAACTTTAAGATCTACGTATATTAAAGGTATAGTTACAATTAATTCAATAAATAAATATGTTGGGACATTAACACACAACACCATCTAGTTCCATGGTAGCGACGAGACTTGTGCTATGGATACCAGATAGTTGATACACTACACATATATAACTTTAAACACATACATATTATAAATATAATCACACTAATCTTTATAACTGATCCACAGGAACAATCGTAAAGAGTTGAACGACATTCGCTTTGAGTTCATCACTGGTAAGGACACACCCGAGGGTATAGCCAGTGAGCTGGTGGGTGCTGGTCTTGTGGACCCCCAGGATTCGGTGCCGATATCCACCAACCTGGCTCAACTGCTGGCTGCCCAGAAACTGCCACAGAGCGTGAAGACTGTCACATTCCACCTGGTATTTATATATAAATATATATATATATATAAAAAACGACGTAAAAATGTGAACTACAACGCACGTAGCGTAACAAAACAAAAATTGCTGAAGAATGCAGCGAACTTCATCATGTTGCTTTTTAGCTGTCGCTGTGCGCGCGCATTGTAAATATTTTACCCTCATATTTTTTTCCAAACGTGCTATAAGAAGTAACTTTAAATATTTTTGAAGACATAATATGGGGCTAAAAAGCGGCCATTTTAATTTTTATAATTTGACTTATACCCAGTATCTTTCTCACAATAATTAAGATGAATCTAACGACACATCTCAAGCTAAAATCTATCAAGTTTAGGCTACAGAGCGTGCCAAAGAAATATACATGCATATATACATTCATTCAATTATGGTAATGTAATGGTTAAATTCATCGCTCGTCATTTACCGGTTAATGGAAACGAATGACTTAATAAACCGAAATAATAATGGTTAACGGTTTTACTAAGAGAAAGGTTACCGAAATAAACCGTTCAATTTATCCATAAGTACGAAACGTACATGTATCCTTCTACTAAGTAATTCACCATTAGCAAATTTTCGCCAAATGTAAATGCACAAAAATTCTGTTTAATAGGTTAATTTTGATCATGGAAACTAAATTGGTCAATTTTATTCGACTTAACTAACACCTATGACTGTAGTACACACATTCGTGTTCATCACACATATTAATGCCCCCAGCGGGACTCGAACCCGTGACAGCGGACACTATAAGTAGGGTCAAACTGAGTCAAAACTGACACATTTTTTTCGTTTCTTTGCAATAATGAATTTTCTTCCGTTTCAGAACTCAACCGGACCTAACGAACAATTCGACGACAAAACTCTAATAGGCTTTGCGCAGATATCCATTGTAGACTTAGGTTAAAGTAATCTCATATAAAATTATGTACTTGTATTTCTTTCTAAATGGTGCTAGCGTCTAGATACCTGTAGTTTGTATTATTTAAATATTATAATCCGAGATGCATTGTTTTAAAATGTACGTATTGAAGATAATTTTAAAATTTAATATAAAATCCTCCAAAAGGTGATAAGTTACCTATAAATGTTTGATTAATCTATAACTTATAGTAAATTATATTCTATACATACTTTTATATACAGCTGTATCTCGTATTATGTTTATTTTATGTATTCGGCGTCCATTACCGCTGGCCGTTACGCGCCGAACCAAAGATAATTTAGTTTTAATTTTGATACAGATGATGAATGAATAAATAGAAGTGGCTTAAACTTTCAAGAATTAAAAAAATATAAATGTGCTTATACTATGCTAGCGACTCACAAACTTCACCTCTTTATAATATTAGTAAGTATATGTAGAATGCTAGTTTGTCGTTTGCCTGTTTAATTTTTAGAGATCAAAGTAATGTGTTGATGTTTTGTTTAGATTGAGAAGAATGCCACTTCTGTTTTATTTTATGGTCTGTTGTCCTTTGTTTTTTTGATGAAAAAAATATATCACATTACTACATGCTTCGATGTAATTTTGAATTTATTATGTGAATATGCATATACAGGGTGGTTATATTATTAAAAATCAAAATGTTTAAAAATAAAAATTTATTTGTGAATTTAAAAATAATTGGTTACTTTATACAATTTTATAAACCCACTAGTGACTTACCCTTGCTTCGCTCGGGTGCGGGCCTGTACGTTTCATGTTAAGTATTCACCATAGCACTGCAGTGCCACCTACCGGCTAAGTTGTTCCACTCAAACACAATTTTTTTTATCAAAATCGATCCATTCATTTTGTAGGAGTTCAGTGACATACACACGTATAAAAGAATTACCTATATATATAAAGATAGTACATAATATAACCAGCCTGTATATTAATTGATTATTTTTTAAACTTAAATGTGTGATCTGCTTAGTTAAGCGCATTTTAGTGTTATTTTGGTGCTGTAAAAGAACAATGTATTGTAATGTAACTAACATAGCTTGTTTGCGGCGTCACTCTTGTGTTAGTATTTTAGTAAATAGGCACTCATTCTAGCTCATACGATAATATGTATATGTATTGAAATTATAGGGTTTTATAAATAAATTTAATCTAGATCTCCTTCGTTTAGGTTGATTCTGCATACGAATTCATCCATATTTTCACCCCCTTAAGGGACGATTTCTGGAATAAAAACTATCCACAAATTTACAAACTTTAAGTCTTTATAATAGTAGTATTAGATAAATCGTAGTAAATAGTTTATTCAAAAATTTCTTTCAAGCAACACTTTAAACAATCTTAAATTTTTAGGCCTTCTAAAGTTTCTTAATTATGACAATAGGGGATATGCGTGATGTTTTTTCAATATTTTATACAATAGCTAACATCGTTATACATATAATTGTAAAAAAATATCCAGCTCCAAAAAAATAAAATTTAGTATAAAATTTTCTTTTAAACTATCATACCAATACGGATACTTTAAAAGCCCGCCATTTTGCGCGCATGGCGTGACGTCACAGTACGATATACACAGAAAAATGACGACTCAATTTGAAATTTCCACCTATATTTGCACTTTTTAATAATTATTTTCTTAATCAAAAAGACATTACATTAAAAATATTGATATAGGCTTATTTCATATACAACAAAGATTATAAAAAAATATTTAAATCATACGCATATTCTCTTTTGGAAGAAAAAATTCATTTACAATTTCATATATATTGACACGTATATATTCGTATGAGCATTAATTGTAACCGTAGCACCGAATAATATAACAATTTTACATATAAACATAGCGTTAGATATCCCAGACAAATAATATTTATATATTATATATTTACCGTTTATATACTATTTATCAGCAATATAAGACGGCAAAAGCAAAAAGTTTTTGGCATAAGTAATCTCATTGGTGCATTTAATTTTTTTATACGTATATTTATATAATTAAGATAAATATATTATATTATAATAAAGTTAATATGAAAGTATATCTTCCATATATACGTGCCTTTCAGTCTTTCCCCAAATATGCTCTTTGCATTCCGATAGCGTTTTAATGTCACGGACATTTTACTTTTGCCAATAATCAAAATGTTTATTTTATAATACAGTATTAAGAAAAATTTGAAATGAAAATTCTTTAGAATCGTTGTGATTTGAAACTCGATGAAACGGAAAGAGACAAACACATAAATATATAGGATCAAGCCGGCGAGAGAATGAGATAGAATATATTTCCATGTTGCCATGGTAACCGTTGTTACTGTCTGACAAATATATAATCTTATATTCTTTCCGCATACGAGATTCTATAAAATTTATATGATTGTAATATGCCTAATATATCTTATTCAATTATTTGAGATGCGTTACACAGGAAGTGAAAAATAATAAAATTAATTACTTAATAATATGTAATTAATGTATGTATATCAAATAAAATGTAAAATAAATTTTAAACTTGGAAAAAGTATTATAAAAAAACTAAACCTTATAATTATGCTACTCCTGCAATAAATGTGGTCTCACGTACCTATATTTATGTTTCAAGAATGTGAAACGTAATTGGTCGTGTTCCGTTACTCCGCAATATGAGACTACTGTAATGCTATTCTGTAGAAACGTTTATCTGACTCGATCACTAAATACGCGAATTCTTTACACTTAAAATTCTTTAAATATATTCGCGGATTCAGCTTTCGAGTAACATTAAAATTCATACATAGAGTTACTGGATGTAAAGAAGATACCTTTGTTTCTCAAATATGCGATAGTATTGTCAGTTATAAATAACTAGCGATTCACCCTCGCTCCGCTCGGGTTTGTTTCTTGTTACGTTTTAACGTTTAGTATAGATTTATCAGAGATAAGATATTTTCTCGCAGTAAAAAGTATCCTATATGTTGACCTGTATAACCAGCTATCATAATACCAAATTTCATCAAAATCCGTCTAGTGGTTTTGTAGTGATGCATTCCCAGACAGACAGACAGACAAAAATTCTAAAAACTATAGATTGGGCCTCTGCATCGATAATAATGCTTATTTTAATAAGATTTTCCAAAAAATATTTGTAATTACTGTAAGTACTAATGTACAGATTCGACTCAGAATTTTATTATATGTATAGATTAGGCATAATTGTAGTTTAACTTTACGATTTGAAAAAATATCATAATTATATCAGAAGGCCTCTAGTTAATATTTTAGCGTTATCGCTCATTAGTTTTTCGATAATTCGATGGTAAAAATTTCGTTTCTTTTAAAACTTTCACACTCCAGTATTTTTATAAAATAAAATTTTCAAGGAGATGATTTTACTGAAATTAATTTTTAGCTAAAATTTTCGTAGAATTTGTTTTCAGGGTATTTGATAAAGGAATTAATAAACCGAATTTTTATTTATTTAAATTTTAAGTCGTTATTTTAAATACTATTCAGAGTGAACAGGCATTAGAAATCAGAATATAAATCATTAAATTATTTATAATTTTACAAAATAAACTTTAAAGGAGAAAGCCCTTTAGAAAATTGTTAAAAATGATCATCAAATGTCAATATTTCAATTAAAGGCATCCCGAGAAATGCTTTCATAATAAAATGGCGACAGAAATTTTTGTTCCTAATCCAATATCTTTTTGGGTGAAGAAAACATATCTACACTAGTGTTGATAAAATGAAAAATTGTTATACTAAATATAAAATTAGATTAACATAATTCTTCCAATAAAAAAACTTAAAATATCATCTTTCTAAATTCAATTGCTTGCAACTTTAATTGGTCATTGAAGACAGACTCAACAAAAAAAACTGTACTTTTAGCCGATTTAAAGTACTTTTACAGGCCAGAGTTTCATTCAGTATACTATATCAAGCCGACTACTTGCTCGCCTGATCTCTTCACTAGTTAAATCTCATATATTAAAGAATCTACTTTTTTAAACTACAGTTCAAATAAAACCGGCCAAGTGTAAAAAAATCATGTTTGTTGTATGGGAGCCCCCCTTAAATATTTGTTTTATTTTAATTTATTTATTTTTAAAGTGAATATATGACTAAATATTCTGTGAATATTTCAAGCGTCTACCTGTTGTCGTTATCAATATCGAGCAAAAACGAGCAAAAACAAAATCACGTTTGCTGTATGGGGGCCCCCCTTAAATATTTATTTTATTCTATTCTTTAGTATTTGCGGTTATTGCGGCGTCAGAAATACATCATCTGTAAAAATTTTAACTGTTCACGGTTCATGAGATACAGCCTGGTGACAGACGGATAAACAGACAGACAGACGGACGGACAGCGGAGTAATATCGAAATCCCCTTTTACCCTTTGGGTACGGAACCCTAAAAACCATATATTATCTATATCAGTCGACTTCCATGCAATATATTTTTTATATCCAAACCATAAGAAATTGTTTATTTTAATTCAATCTGTACTTTAACTACCGGTAATATTTTGATAAATGCTTAAAATATTAAGTATTTTGATTTTAAAATGGTGCATCTTTAAATAAAAAATAGAACTCAAATGGGAATGTTTTAAAAAATGAAACTAGGGTAAATATCTGTATAAGCTAATTGTTTTCATTCACCTTCATATTTGCCTTTCTCTTCCGTCTTCTTCCAGATATTGTATATATTATAAGTATGTATTATATAACAAAATTATTATAATTTAAATATTGTACACGAAAATTTATCGTATTATAGTGCCGTCTCATATTTATTACAGAATATGTAGAATGAAGAAAGTTCTGCTTAATATGTGCGTTTATTATTTAAATGTCCGTTATAAATCTTATTTTTTAAATTAAAACTAGGTATATATTATATGATATATTTTTTAATAAAAATGTATCAATCTTATGTAATTTCAAGAGAAAAAAAATGTTTTGTATACATACAACATGTTTATTCGAAATGCAAATCTTAAATAAATATTTGTGTTGTACATTTTGTTTACATTGATGAAATTGGTGTCGGTATTCACTAAAATATACTAACTTTGCTAATTAAATTAAAATTTAATTGGTTTAATGAAATAATCGTAATAGTAAATATTTTGGAACTATATAAACTAACTTGCCGTTTGTTGTTTTCAAATTAAATGACCCGCTCATGTTGCTTGATAACAAATATGATTTTCATATAATTTCGTGGACATCCATGACTTTTAGACCCTTTTAAAGTTAGGAACTAACAATATATCTTCTTCTTCTCCCTGCCCATTTCCCAATCACTTGGGGTCGGCGCAGTACATCTGTACTGCTGATAGGATACTAACAATATGTATGTATACTTAATTTGATATTAGATGTAACGATATCTAACACACCCCCTTCCCAATTCCTGCCTTCGAAAAAGAGGACGATGTTCGAAATTAAAAAAAAAATGCTACAGATTAAATAATTTATTATATGAAACAAATATTTACGAAAAGAACAAAATATACATATAACACATATTTCGTGAATAATATTATTTAATTGGTTTTAGACACAAGCAAAAAAATGCTATAATTAATATATTACAATTCTCAAAATATTCATTTACGTTCAATATTTAATGCGTTCGGGCTGTTTGTAAGCTGCCATTGACTACTTCAGTTCTTATATAAATGGACGATATATCTGCTAACTGCTATTGAAATAGTACCTACGCTGGAAAAATCTCTGCGTAACATCATTACATCGTAGTGAAGGTCGTTGAGAGCAATCGGAAGTTGATTTTGTGAGAACTATAAAAGTTTTATATGTGGACCTCGTGCCCATTACTCTGCAGCAGATGCTCTAATAAAAGCCCAGTTAAAACCCCAAGGTTGTTGCGTGAAAACACTGTATCTAAACAGCGGAACATTCTGGAATAAATGATATTGTATTTGTTAATAATTTCTTAGATTTTGAATATTTTCCATTTAAAATAAAATTATTAATTTTGTTTTATTTCGTTTCGTTCGTTTTGTATGAAAAGGTGAAAACTTGGTTTTATATATAAAAAGTACGGATTTCATCAATGTATGTATAACATTATCTAGATACTTGTGGTGATGTATGTACATATAAGTCATATCTATTGGGTGCCTTGCCTTGCTTAGGTTAGTGAATTTTTCATAATTAATTATAATGCACTTTCTTGCTAGGTCATTCATATCTCTGACCTATGATAACGTGTACTGTGTGTAAAGGTATTCACCGTATTCATATGAACATTTTGTTCTAGTACCATTGAATTATTTTCCACACTACGCTTCTTTATAAAATGGCAATTTCCTGTGTTTCTTTATATGAAAAGTTTGTTCTAGTACCACTCGGTTATCTTCTACACTGCGCTTCTTTATATGAGTAATGAATGGCGTGTACTTATAATTGATGCGTTTTATTTTTAAGTATTTCAAACTAATATTCTCAAAGTAATAATTTCGTAGGTTACTTTAATGTTCATGAAATTTTCTCAAATTCCTTTGAGTAGTAGTCCTTGTAAAAGTAACAAGTGATAGTTTAAATGTTTAATCCAAATTGAATATATTATATTATACTTTTCAATGTTTACTTATATTTTAATCATTTTGTATTTGTGTGGGTTTATTCAAAATTCGGTGGACCCTTTGCGGGAATATAATCGGTCATTATTAGTCTGTGATATTTTTGTTATAGATCTATTTAGTACGTCTATATTTTAAAAACGTAATTGGCGGTTAAATTATTTTTCGACGAGAGTCTACAAGGTGCATAGTATACGCAGTACGCACTGCACCAGTTTACTTATAGATTTATTCATGTAGTTCACAATATAAGGGTTAGATTATAAATTATTAGATTAGTTTCTGTATGCACGATCGTATTACTATCCTTAACGACGTCTCGTCAGGTTAGACCTACTTGTATTTGGATTAATTGCGAATTTTTGACCGTATTACTAGCAGAACCCGCGGCTGTACCCGCGTTCTATTTACAAAAAAAAACTCGGCCTTTATGTTTTATACAGCGACTCGCCCATGCTTCTCTCGTATTTAGATAATATTAACGACTTACTATTGCTTCGCTCGTATTTATATAATACTAGCCACTTACTCGCTTCGCTTGGGTTCGTCCCTATCTACGTTTTAATATTTAGTATCGATTTCTCAGATATGAGATATTTCCCCGCAGTAAAATGTTTCCTATATGTTAACCCGTATAACCAACTATCACCATACCAACTTTCATCAAAATCCCTCCAGTGGTTTTTCCTTGATGCGGTAACAGACAGACAGACAAAAATTCTAAAAACTAGATTCGACTTCTGTATCGATAATAACAATACTATAGCTTTATTTCAATAAGATTTTCCAAAAAATATTTAATGCACAGATTCGGCTTAGTTACAGTTTTATTATATGTAATTATAGATATATTATTTTTATTTTTTACATAAGGTTTTTCAGTTGTCTAATTATGATTTATGTGTACTGATGAAAACCTTTGAGCAAATTAGTCGCACGCTCTTAGGCTATGTCTGTGTAGTTATTCTTAATATATAATCAAATATACGTTTGCAATCGTCTATATGTCTTAACGTGGGTTAATATAAATTAATCATTGCAAAGCATTTTAATTTATTCTACGCATATTATTTATTTGTATGTTTAGATGTAAGTATAAATCAAGGTGTGATTTGAAAAAATGTTTGTATACGAGCCTGTATTACGTGGAGAGATAATAAAAATTATAATATATAAGGTTTTTTTATTAACAGCCCCATTTCATAGGTATACTTCAAGTAGTTGCACTCCGAAGTACAAATTACATCCTGTAAATATTATGAACAGCGAATTTTTTATGCTGCTATGAAATTGAATTTTAAAGTTGATTATGAAAATGGAGACGGTTTTTTACAGTTATTGAAGTTGAAATCGTTGTGATTTGAAACTCGATAAAACGAAAATGCGACACTAAAAAGAGACAAATACATAAATATATAGGATTAAGCCAGCGAGAGAATGAGATAGAATATATTGCCATGTTGTCATTGTACCCGTTGTTTTTTTTTTTCTGATAAATATATATTAAATTCTTTCCGTATATGATATTCTATAAATATATGATTGTAACATGTCTAATATGCCTTATTTAATTATTTGAGATTAAATAAATTACATTAGTCCGCATTAGTCTCAACTTAGAAAATAAACATTGCCGTCTTTAACGTGATTTTTTTTATCTTACATTTCTGATATTACATATATATTTTTTTATCTAGTTATCATTATAGAATTTACTTTATAACCATGAAATTATAAATATTTAATAACCATATTATTATGACTTGACGACACGTTTGACTCAGTTTGTAGTGACCCTACTTGCTGTTGCCAGCGGTCGCGGGTTCGAGTCCCGCTGGGGGCATTCATTTGTTTGATGACGAATGTTTGTACTTCAGTCATGGGTGTTTATATTTATAATATGTATGTATTTAAGGTTATATATGTGTAGTGTATCAACTATCTGGTATCCATAACAGAGGCCTCGTAGCTTACCATGGAACTAGATGGTGCTGTGTGTAATGTCCCAAAAATATAATATATATATATATAAACTGCCTCGGTGGTGTAGTGGCTAGCATGTACGGCTGCACACCCGGAGGTCCTGGGTTCGAGTCCCGGGTCGGGCCAAGTTTAGTTATCGAGTCTTTCTGTATAAGTAAGCCTCAATAACAGCCCGGAGTTGGGAAGTTGGCGGTGTTTCACCCCCGTGCCTCGGAGAGCACGTAAAGCCGTCGGTCCTGCGCCTTAACTCTCACTGGTCGTGTCGAGCAGTCGTCCCACCGGAGTATGAGAGTGACAGGAGTAGAGAGTGCACTTGTGTCTGCGCGTACACTTGTGCACTATAATATCTCCTGCGCAGTTGGCTAGTCTCAATGAGATTGGCCGCCGTGGCCGGAATCGGTCGGGAGAACATCATCATATATATATATATATATATATATATATATATATATATATATTATATAATATATATATATATATATATATAACCATAAAATGTGACATGTGTATTAACATCAAAATTACACTAGCCCGTTATTAGTAAAACTCATAAAACATGTAGGAAGCTTGCATAGATTACCCTACATTACATTGATTATATAACTAGGGCGCAATTACATTTAATAGTCTTGAAAATTGCAAGCTATACGCGAGAGAGCGGATCGTCCACATTCTCACGTTCATCGTTCCCGTTGCATAATTGTAACGGGAGCCGTGACACTGGGCATATAGGTATGTATAGATAGGAAATTATTGCGAGATCTACACATTGTATTGTATGTAATAATCAGCCCTTTTTAACGTCTCCATCCTTGTTTCGCGACAAATTAACATTAAGAAAAATTATTATTATAACTGAATCGGTGGTGTAGTGGCTATCATGTACGGCTGCACATCCGGAGGTCCTGGGTTCGACTCCCGGGTCGGGCCAAGTTTTAGTTATTGAGTCTTTCTGTATAGTAAGCCTCAGTAACAGCCCGGAGTTGGGAAGTTGGCGGTGTTTCACCCCCGTGCCTCGGAGAGCACGTAAAGCCGTCAGTCCTGCGCCTTAACTCTCACTAGTCGTGTCGATTAGTCGTCTCACCGGAGTATGAGAGTGACAGGAATAGAGAGTGCACGTTGTGTCTGCGCGTACACTTGTGCACTATAATATTTCCTGCGCAATTGGCTAGTCTCAATGAGATTAGCCGCCGTGGCCGAAACCGATCAGGAGAACATCATTATGTATTTTTTTTTAATTTCTTATTGCTTTTTGTTTTCATTGCATTTTATCTCTGACTCCTGTAGAGTTTAACTGGAGAAGTAGTCCTCTTGCGTTGCTCCCGCTCAACACCGGAGCTGAGTGTAACTGAAAATCAGCGCTGCTTGAGATTTCGGTTTTAGCAGCATTAGCTGAGTTATTACCCTTTGTCATAAGTTACTTTAAGCTTTACTGATTCTGTTAACTTTTTTTACTCTTTTTCTATGGCAGTAAACACTTTTTATTTATTTTATTAATTTAATTTAAATAGGTAGTGGTAGCCCAGTGTTAACGCGCTCGTTTGGGAAACCGATATTAACTAAATCAAACATGAAATAATTAACGGAGGAACCTTTGTGGCATTGTCAATCACTGCTATTATTTACCAATCATGCGATATGCAATTAGATTGTTATGTGTAAGAGTATGATAATATGTAAATCCTAAGAATTTAATTTTTGGTCATCTGAATGCAGGCGGAGCCGCGGGCAATGCTAGTGGTTTATAAATCATCAAAGGATTATTTCTTTGGAGGATAAACCTTCTTTAAAAAGTATGTCACATTACAAGTGACATTTTCGTCAATTTAAGGCACTTGTGGTGTTATTGCTTCATGGCAGTGACGGTTGAATGAGGAATTTCCCTAGAGAACATATATTTTGTAAGCGGTATCTCGATAGCGCGATGCAGAATCACCCTAGCGCCATCTGTCCTAAGATAAAGGGAACCTTATATATACATTATACAATTATAAATAAATTAAAATATATGATTTTTATGTCATAAAAATTACTTTTACACAGTAAGTATTACACCCAAAATTATATTTTTTTGTTTAAGGTATATATTATTATTTATTTACTTAAATTAGTATCAATCCATAGTGATACTATGTGACAACAAAGACATTGTTGCATTACTAATCTACATAAGACGACCGTGCTTGTTTAGTGAGGTATTAATGAGTTCAATGCCCGGCTAAATTATTATAATAAACTTTTCTATACTTATGATTATGGCTAAGTAAGGCGGTAATTGCCGGTCACTTATTGATACTTTAAGAAAACCAAAAGGGGTATTAAATTTACCAGCTTCTAGATCTGCAATAAAATCTATTTACAGAATAGAATGTAAGTAATCTTATTACCCGACAGCGAGACTCAAAAGAGAACTATGTGTTCGACCTGTATAAATAAAATGTGTATGTATGTCATATGGATCTATGTCAATTTAACAATAAAAAGTTTATCTTTTGAAATTCAATGTTTTTTTAAGGGGTGTACCATGAAAATGATGCTTATTCTAGTATAGTACATTCTTTTTATACGAGAGTACAAAACGATTTACGAACGTATTCCTTTTATACCTATATTATTTTTCTTTCGGGAATAACTTAGTTTCTATCTATGCATATAATAAAACTGTAGAGGTCGAATGTCTGAACATAGAAAAAAAAATTACTAAAAACCGGGTCGGGGGGATGTAAGAAGAGAAATAAAACAAATCCAGATTTTTTCAATTTTTTTGTTTTTCTGTCTTTCTCTTTTGTCTCTGTTTGTCGGTTTGTCTGTTTGTACAGGCTTATCTCATCCCAGAAAATTAAAGAGTTCGTGGGCTAGTTAAAAGATTATAGTAACTTATACAGCTTAGTACACAACTTATGCCTCTAATTTATTAAACTTTGGCATGCCTAATACCTTATATCGCTGGTCAAACAATGTATATTATAAAATTTATAAATTCCATAAAAGTGACGAGTTCCTGTGGGCAAAAGGCAAAAGCTACTTTTCATTCCCGAAAAATGTACGGTTCCCGTGGGATAGTTTTTTTTAATATAATATATTGTGACTTATCCTCGCTTCGCTCGGGTGTGTCCCTAGGTACGTTATAGATATGAATAGTGATTGCGAGTGTACTGTAGGAGAAGACGTATGCCATTGTAGACATATTTGTAGGTCTTTTTATGACCTACAATTTTCTAGTACATTTTATTTTTTGTTAGCCAAATAAATTTCTAAGCACGATTCGATAGAACCAGTTACTGTGTTTTCGATTCACCATACCTATTTATATAAGCAATATAATAAGCAATTTTTTTTAATTTAACATATTTATTTAATCAAAATAATTACCATTATTATCTATACATTGCTGCCATCTAACAGGAAGGTAATTTATGCCTTTGCTATAGAACTCTGGTGATTTAGATTCGACAAACTGTGTGAAAGCATTTTGTACTGCCTCCTGAGAAGAAAACTTTTTATCACGTAGAAAATTGTCCAAATCACGAAAAAAATGGTAGTCCGTTGGAGCAAGGTCTGGCGAATACGGAGGGTGACGAATGGTTTCTAATTGCAGTTCCTGTAGAGTTAAAACGGTGTCTCGTGCTGTATGAGGTCTTGCGTTATCATGGAGCAATAATGGTGAAGATCGATTCATGAGTCGGGGCTGTTTCACTGCTAGTTTTGCTATCATTGTTCGGAGTTCGGCACAGTAGACATCTGCCGTTATTGCTTGACCAGATCGGAGAAAGTTATAGTGAACTAGCGACTCACCCTCGCTCCGCTCGGGCTCGTCCCTAGTGAAAATTTAGGTTTGTATGTATTTTTAATGCCGAATCATAACATTTTTTTTTAGGGTGGACCACCCTTATCACTTAGGGGTATGGAAAATAGATAGTAGCCGATTCTCAGACCTACTGAATACGCATATAAAATTTGGTAAAAATCGGTAAAGCCGTTTCGGAGGAGTACGGTAACAAACATTGTGACATGGAAATTTTATATATAAGATAACACCATGCTGAGAGCACCAAACAGTGACCATTGCCTTTTTATTGGTAAGCTTTGGTTTAGGATACTGTTGCGGCGTTTGACCTGGGGTCAGCCATTGCATTTTTCGCTTACGGTTTTCGTAAATAATTCATTTTTCATCACATGTCACAATTCGATCCAATATACCTTCATTTCTGTATCGATTTAACAAGGCAACACAAGTTACAACAAGCGTTTCTTTCTGCAGAACAGTCAAATCATGAGGCACCAATTTTTCATATTTTTTTATTTTATTGATTTGACGCAAATGAGTCAATATTGTTGGTAAGGTTACGTTAAACTATCAAATCTATCAAAACAAAAAAGGATGCTAATAAAAACAATAAAGATAAGCTATTAGCAAAAGTTGAACAAAAATGTAGCTTATAATAGCTGTTAAAATACTCAATAGTTATTAAGTTATATGAATAAGTGTTTAGTGTTTGTGAATTTTTATTTTTTTATTTATTTTATTTATGGATATCCCATGGGAAATATACATTTTTCCGGGATAAAAGTAACGTGTGTGCTATTCCAGACTATAATCTATCTCCGTGCCAAATTTCACCCAGATCCGTTCAGCCGTTTTGGCGTGATAGAGTAAAAAACAAACTTTCGCATATATAATATTAATGGGATGGATTACAAAAGCTTTTTTTGTTTCCATAATTCTTGACATTGGTTCAACATTCAATAAAGATCATTGAAAGATTATTCAATACGAGTGATATCACAAGTAAATATTTTCCTTGTTTCTGTACTTCGCAGTTCGCACTTTAAACATCCACAAAAAATATTGGTTTTTAATTTAAATTATCAGTAAAACATAATAACTCAATTAAAGAGTATTTTTACAGATTTTTAAAAATAAGGCAAGATCAGATTGATAGTGGATAGTAAAAAAATAACATATAAAATGTAACCCAAAATTTAAGGGTTGTTATTTCGTAAGAAGCTACTACCGGCTTAGAAAGCCATTCTGTGAAAAGCGGACGAGAAACTCAACAGGCAACTGAGGCTCACCCTTGAATGACAACTTATATTTTACACTGACAAATCAAAATTGCTTGTAAAATTATAATAGGACTAGCATTGCCCGCCGCTCCGCCCGCATTCAGATGACCAAAAACCAAATTCTTAGGTTTTACATATTAGTATACTCTTGCATTGCAGTTTTTGTATTTTTTCTCAAAAATGAGATATTTTCTCGCGGTAAAAAGTATCCTATATGTTGACCAGAATAACCAGCTATCGTTATACCAAATTTCATCAAAATCCCTCCAATGGTTTTTCTGTGATGCGGTAACAGACAGACAGACAGACAGACAGACAGACAGACAGACAGACAAAAATTCTAAAAACTATAGATTCGAGATGTATAATAAGATCTTTCGGCTTAGTTACAATTTTATTATAGGTATAGATAAAATATGTGTAAAATAGGACTCAGCCTCGCTTCGTTTTAGACATTTTTAGTTTTATTTAAACAATTTCTGATCTTCCATTATTATTTTAAAACTTATAAGTGATACATATTTTTATAATGGCCTCTTAAAACTTGTATTTTGATACCCCACTCAACTGATTCGGACGAAAAAAATTTATTCAAGACACAAATTGGCCACTAAGATTGATATCGAATATCTATATACCCAATGACACTCGCATTATGAAGACGAAAAATAAATCATCAAAATCGATGTAGCCGTTTAGTAATTACGAGAGAACATAGGATCGGGTATACATACATACACGTACATACATACACGTACATACAAGTCACATATTATGACATGATGTTCTCATGACGGATTCCGGCCACGGCGGCCAATCTCATTGAGACTAGCCATCTGCGCAAGAGATATTATAGTGCACAAGTGTACATGCAGACACAAGTGCACTCTCTATTCTTGTCACTCTCATACTCCGGTGGGACGACCACTCGACACGAGCAGTGAGAGTTGAGGCACAGTACCGACGTCTTTACGTGCTCTCCGAGGCACGGGGGTTAAACACCGCCAACTTCCCAACTCCGGGCTGTTACTGCAGCATACTATACAGGAAGACTCAATAACTAAACTTGGCCCGACCCAGGACTCGAACCCAGGACCTCCGGGTGTGCAGCCGTACATGCTAGCCACTACACCACCGAGGCAGTTATATTTTATGACATAACCCTCCTTTGGGCTTCGCCGCAGTCGGTTAAAAAGTAATAAATATTGTTATTATGATATTGTACTACAAACTACGCATAAGGCATATTATCTTTCACCACGATTCATTTGAATATATAGCGAAATGTAATACGAAAACAGTTCCTAGAATGATACCATTGATACCTCCAGTACATTCCATGTCATAACAATCGTGAAGACGTGTTTAAGTAGGTAGTACTATTCAAATGTACTTCTTAATTTCCTTAGATAAGGTCCATAATTGTGTGACTCAGCCGACAATTTGTGGGTCATTTGATTGGAGAGGTCTGTGGATCATTACGAACAGTAAACATTTTACTGCAAGGTCAAGAGTGAATCCGAAATATATTCTGAACAATCACTTGGTATCGTTATTTATTATTACTGGCATTAAAAAAAATATGAACATACACAGTATGTCTGTATTTACGTCATCACGTGACTTCTTGGTTATATAATTTTTTATCAATATTCGTGGTACAATTAAAATTCTAAAGATCTCTCTAATGTTATTTATATATACTAGCATTATCAAAACATAATTATTAGTAGGTATGATATTTAGGTATCATATTATATAGACAACACGTTTGGCTCAGTTTGTAGTGACCTTACATTCTGTGTTAGCAGTCGCGGGTTCGAGTCCCGCTGGGGGCATTCATTTGTGTGATGAGCACGAATATTTGTATTCTAGTCATGGGTATTTATATTTATAATATGTATGTATTTAAAGTTATATACGTGTAGTGTATCAACTATCTGGTATCCATAACATCTCGTAGCTTACGATGGAACTAGATGGCGCTGTGTTAATGTCCCAACATATTTGTTATTATTATTTATAGGGATTAAGTTAGATGTAATAATTATGTTTAGATTAAATATTAATAGCATGGTATTAAAGTTAAACTCAATTAATCTGCATTTATTTAATATATACATCATTTTTTAATGTTTATACCACGAGTTTATACAACCAGGTTGGTCGCATATATGTATATAATACAAAAAATGTATGTAACTAATTATTATTATACTTTTAGTAAAGAATGATACGTGTATGAATTAGATCACCCTGTTAAATATTAAAAAAAATTATTGCCATATAAATTCCTAACCAATGCCAATTGCCATCAATAAGCTATGTCAACAATTTCATTTATGGTTTACATCTAGGAAATTCCAGAATAAAGCAAATTATCTTAAAAATAGAGCATTATCAGAGAGATAGATAAAATTTTAAGCAGATTTCTTATTTTACTGATGAGATGATTCAAGAGGTACTCGGTTCGGTCAATTGTATTTAAAAAAATTTTGTGTTCATGTTTCTTTAATCAAATTTTAGTATTTATACCTCAAAGTATCAAAATAAATTGTTTAAAAAAAAACTTCCCTTAGCGAGCGATTTAACTGTTATCAAACTCAGTATTCTAGAATAGCATTAGATGCTACCGTGTACCTTGGAATTTAAATTAAAAGAGACTAAAATTGTTGGTTATTTACTGTGGTTTATCAATATATAGGTATATAATATATGTAATACCTATATATAGATAAATTCAATACAGTAACATGCTTTGTACATGTTCGACATATGTCACTTGCAATCCATCTTGAATATACCCCATTGTTATGTCGAGAGCTTCCATCATCATCATATGTGCGAACCCTCACGTAGACAGTTTGTACATATGTACGTATGTACTTACCCTAAAATTATTACTGTACTATTATATAATATGGAAATTGAATTAAGAATGCGTACTTGTTCCTAAATAATTTGCGATTTTAGTATAAAACTTCTTATCATTAGACATTACGTCATGATAATCGTATTACACATTAATGCAGTCTAACTGAATGACTTATTGATTTTTGCTTTCAGCGTTTATCGCCAGCCGAGTCAAAGGGCTTCGAGAAAGTGACAACAGTGTTAAGAGAAAACTCTTCAACGTATTAAGATATTTTCTTGTTTAGAGCCGATCGTGGGAAATCTAAATTTCCTTCTTTGTTTACCAACAAGCTGCTATAAATAAGCGTGTTAGAGGGAGCGTGGTCAGACGATACTTGGACTCGGTTTAGATAAGTTCACCACACGAATAAAAATGTTTACCAAGACTGTGTTCGCGTTTGCAATGCTGATTTTAACAGTGCCATGGGTGACAACCACCCCCTTGCAGTCTAGATCCACTACACCCTTAGAATGTAAGTTAGTTTTCAATTTGCTAGCGAGATTTAATAAACTGTCAGTATGATGTTTTTAATTTTGATACTGTGATGTTTTACTTATTATGTGCAAAAAGTTTTTCTCTCATATTTTTTCTGGCAATGTGAATTAATTTTTTTTTATTAAATTAATTATATGTTATAATTTTAAAATAAAAAATTGAATGTCATTTTTTTTAAATAAAATAAAGAATAAAATGAACTCTCCCCAAAATATGATGAGTTTATTTTCTAATTTATATTACTAGATTAAAAATATTACTGGATTAGAAAACTTATTTGAAATACTAAATTTTAAAAGATTTATTATTTCAAATAAGAATAAATATCAATCAGTCAATATAAAGTACATAATATACTCGTAATTTGTCATCCCGTAAGAGTTGTTATTTCGTAGGAATCTATTACCGGCTCAGTATGTCATTCTGACAAAAGCGCTTCATGTTCTCTTAAATTTTAAGTTACATTTTTTTTATGAAATTTTATTACTATCCTTTAACAAAGTTAACATGCCTTATTTTTCAAAATTTGTGAGAAAATACTAGTTAGTTAGTTATTACGTTTTACTAAATATACCTAATAACTTTAAATAAAAACAAACATTTTTGGCGATGTTTCAAGGAAAAAGTAGAGTAAAACGGAAAATATTAACATATTTGTGATATATTTCAATGATCTGTATTGAATGTTAAACCAATATAAATGATTGTGGAAGCAAAAAAAAAGGTTTTGTAATTCATATATCATATGTTATTCATGCTGTTAAAATTCAATAATATAATATTAAGTTTAAATTTAATACCGAAATAAAATTATAATTTTATTAATTTACTAATGACTCGCATATCCGTCATAAATCCGTATTATGTTATAATACTTATTGATACAACATAATTTACTAATTGAAATCACAATAATAATAATTAGTATTTTCGACTCAATTATATTCGACTCAATTATCTATAGTCATTATTTTTATTGTGATTTCAATTAGTAAATTATGTTGACCGATACCATATTCATAATACGTTTAAACCTACTCAGCGACTGCACATTATAGAATTAATTGGACCAAAATTACTTCAAGCTTAAAATACATACATCGTAACATTTCCTAAATGTCTAACCTATATGTAAATATTTATATGAAACTAGCATTGCCCGCGGCTCCGCCCGCGTTCAGATGACTAAAAATCAAATTCTTAGGTTTTACATATTAGTATACTCTTACAATGCAGTTTTTGTATTTTTTCTCAGAAATGAGACATTACCGCGGTAAAAAGTATCCTATATGTTGACCCGGGTCAACATATAGGATACTTTATCGGATAACCAGCTATCATCATACTAAATTTCATCAAAATCTGTCTAGTGGTTTTCTCGTGATGCGGTAACAGACAGACAGACATACAAAAATTGTAAAAACTGTAGATTCGGACTCTGTATCGATAATAATGTCTATTTCAATTAGATTTTCCAAAAAAATATTTAATGTACAGATTCGACTTAGTTACAATTTTATTATATGTATAGATGAATTTGAAATGATCGGTTGTCAAACTAAAAAAAAAAACAAGCGGCCTGCTTCTTCCTCTGTCATATTCTTTGTAATTATTTTATTTGCAAATATTTTAATTATATTCATATATTTTTAACCGACTTCAAAAAGGAGGAGGTTCCCAATTCTTCGGAATCTTTTTTTTTTATCTATGTTCACCGATTACTCAAAGACGCCTGAACCGATTTTGAAATTTTTTTTTGTTTCAAACGGTTCCCAAGTGGTCGCATATAAATTTTATCGAAATAGGTCGAGCGGTTTTTGAAAAAATCAACAATAAATATTTTGTTTTAAATAAATTGTTTAATCGAATATGTTAATAAAAAACTTTCTTCTTACAAATTTCCTGCTTATTAAGTCTACACTAAAAATGGTAAAATAAAAACTTTTTAAATTAAAATTTGTCGGCTGGCACCGACTTCGAAAATATCTGATCAGGTATCTCTTCTAAATGAAAACCTCCGTTTAGTTATTTTTTACATTTAGTGCCTGGAAGTCGGTTTCTTTAAGTTTTTATTTCTAACTAGCGGCTCACCCTCGCTTCGCTCGGGTTCGCCTCTAGAAAAACCCTATTAGAAATCTATTAGTTCCCACGGGAACCGTTCATTTTTCTGAGATGAAAAGTAACCTGTTGTTGGACCGGCAATATAAGGTATCAGAATGTTAAAATTTACTAAATTAGGTGCATAAGTTGTTTTGTACTAAGTTGTATAAGATACTATAGTTTATTAACTATCCCACGGAAACTCCTTAATTTTCTGGGATGAAAAGTATCTAATATGTTGACCGGGGATATAAGGTACCACCATGCAAAATTTCATTTAAATCGGTTCAACAGTTTCGGAGATTAGCCCGTACAAACATACAAACAGACAAACAGGCAAACAAACATACAAAAATTTTAATAACTATGGTTTTGGGGTCTATATTGTGTACATAATACGTTACAAACAAACAAAAACAGATCTATCCCACGGAAACCGTTCATTTTTTCGGGATGAAAAGTAACCTTTTGTTTAACCGGCAATATAAAGTATCAACATGCCAAATTTTACTAAATTAGGTGGATAAGTTGTTGTGTACTAAGCTTTTCGAAAATTTTCCGGAATATAAAGTATCTTACATGTTGACCGGGGATATAAGGTACGACCAAGCAAAATTTCATTTAAATCGGTCCAATAGTTTCGGAGATTAGCCCGTAATAACAGACAAACAGACAGAGAAACAAAAAATTTGAAAAAATCTGGATTTGTTCTATTTGTCTTCTTACATCCCCCTGACTCGGTTTTTGGCATTTTTTTGCTATGTACAGACATTCGACTTCTACTGTTTTATTATAGTATAGATTAAATAAGTGATCGAAAAATACTGTTTTCTGTTAAAAAATTCCCACCTCTTATTGGGGCTCAATTTCAAGACGATAGTAAATTTCAAAATTCTTTCACATGCCATTTTAGGAATACACTGTGAAAATTTCAAGCCTTTGGGTCCAGCGGTTCGGTCTCAATGTTGATAAATCTGTAAGGATAAGCTAATAATTTATAAACGGTCTTACATGCAGTCTTATCTATCGATTTGCGCTTTTATACACTCATTTACAATACGATCGTATCAAATATCGAGTTGTTAACATTTTTTATGTTTAATTACTTATTACGAGTGCAGGAAGTTAATTTCCTTCCTTTGTTAGGAACACTACGGCTAAATATACTTTAAAGGAAACATGAAACTCAAAACGAACTAAGAAAAGCTACCTTGGAATGGAATGTTTATTTAATGCAAGTTTTCTGCCACGCTTTCCGCTTGTATATCGTTACGATAAAAAAAAATAGCCTCTGTTACGTTTACCTACTCTAATCTTTAAATAATCGAAGTCTTGAGTCAAGCGAAATCTCAATAAAATCGATAAATTATACTTACACGCTCTATCTCTTGGGAGTCCTTTGATTAATCATACAAAGTAGTTATTGTCACTCGCGCTTATGTTCTCAATCAGCCGATGATGGATTCGTTATAATTAATTAGCGTCATTATATATAACTAGCGACTCTTTGTCGCTTTGCTCGTTCGTTCCTTGGTACGTCTTAACGGTTATTTATAGATTTCACAGATTTGAGATATTTTCCAGCAGTAAAAAGTATCCTAAATGTTGACCCGAATAACCAGCTATCATCATACCTTTCATCAAAATCCCTCGTGGTTTTTACGTGATGCGGTCACAGACAGACAAATATTCTGAAATCTATAGATTCGGCATCTGTATCTATAATAATGACTATTTCAATAAGGTTTTCTAAAAAATATTTAATATACAGTTTCGGTTCAGTTACAATTTTATTATATCTAGATACTAGATTAGTGGGTATAGACAGATAATCAGACACAAAATAAATTAATTTTGTCTGAGGTGTTTAATAGGAGATGGCTATTGTGAAATGAAAATTTTATTCAACATATATGTTCTCATCAGGTTCTTGAGATTTGAGAAGCTAATTATAATTTTCTTCGGGATTTCTTTTTTTTTATTATATTGAAATATATATAAAGAAATACGCACACACGTGAAGCCGTGAGTAAAAACTAGAAATATCTCAATTTGTTGTATGTGCGAGTTTGTTGAGAAGATTAGGTACTCGTAAGTGTATGTATGTATGTAAACAAATGTTGTCACGTGATGATTATATTCGACTCAATTATCTGTAGTCATTAAAATAATTGAAAACAAATAATTATATTACACAAATAATTACATCAACAATCAAGTAAATAATTAAATATTACACGACATTGACTGTCCATATTTTCAATACATAATATTAATTAAACTTATTTTTTGTTATAACTTATATCTATACTAATATTATAAATGTGAAAGTGTGTTTGTTTGTTTGTCCTTCTTTCACGTCGAAACGGGTTGGCGGATTGGCGTGATTTTTTGTATGGAGATAGTTGGAGGGCTGGAGAGTGACTTAGAGTACTTTTTACTGCGGGAGATTGTCTCTTTCCCACGGGGAAAAACGTTATAATACAATCCAAAAAATATTTATGATCAGAATGACTTGAAACTTGGTATAAATGCTCTTCAATACAATTAATTAATTACATGTTTTAGAATTTTTCGAAATTTATCCCAAGGGGGGTAAAATAGCGAATGAAAGTTTGTATGAAACGTACCATTTTAGAGTTTTTTTGTAGTTTTAGCGCGAGCGAAGCCGCGGGTTCTGCTAGTATAACATAAAAGTATATACTTAACATAAAATTATCTCGATTTCATTATTGTGTTGAAAAAAATCTTTTTTTGCACGCGTCCAATATGTTAGTTAATTAAATTATATACTTGCGCATTTTCCTTTTTACATAAATTATAATCTATCTATACATATAATAAAATTGTAACTAAGCCGAATCTGTACATTAAATATTTTTTGAAAAATCTTATTGAAATAAACATTATTATCGATACCGACGCCGAATCTACAGTTTTCAGAATTTTTGTCTGTCTGTCTGTCTGTCTGTCTGTTACCGCAGCACGGAAAAACCACTGGAGGGATTTTGATGAAATTTGGTATGGTGATAGCTGGTTATCTGGGTCAACATATAGGATACTTTTTACTGCGGGAAAATGTCTTATTTCTGAGAAAAAATAAAAAAACTGCAGTGTAAGAGTATACTAATATGTAAAACGTAAGAATGTGATTTTTGGTCATCAGAACGCGGGCAGAGCCGCGGGCGATGCTAGTATAATATATAATACATATTATAATACTTATGTAATCAAGACCTTGACCAAATAATCCTTCAGCTGATAATCACTAATTAACTTAGCTATTAGTACATACAAAACAGATCTGCTAATGCTTGAGTCAGAGCTATTTATACGGTGACCTAAAACTAAACCGTTAAATTTTCGCTCATTGCCGTTGTAAATTCCTGTGTTATTTTATACTGGAACTTCAATGTCACACAATGCATTGAATGATTTTATTTTAATATCTATTACGATCCGTAATTAAGTTACCTTTTTTATAAGCGAATATAAAAGTATCTAAACTTCTGCTGTTAGATGTAGGCCTCTACCATACCCGACCCATGGCATACCAAGGGTGTATCCTCAGCCCGCCATCTTTCTAACGTATTTTGTTCAATTAAAAATTAAATATTTGCTATTTCCAAATACGCAAATTGTTTTTAAAACAATATATATATATATATATAATATATATATATATATATATATATATATATATATATATATATATATATATATATATAATTAAAGTTACATTTCTTTTGGCACGTTTCGAAAATAATATGAGAGTAAAATTTTTACGATGCGCGCATCGATAGGCAAAAAGCGACTTGATGAAGTTAGCTGAAAGCGACATGATGAAGTTAGCTGCATTCCTTTTACAAATAGAGAGTTGTGACATACGGGATGAAATCTTTAGCTATTTTTGTTCTGTTACGCCAAAAAAATATAACTTCTTACGTGCGGACATAAGTACACACACACGTTTTTTTTAAATATTTATTTCTAGTATACATTAAATGTGGAAAATTATAGTGTTATTTATCAAAATATAAAAGAAAAAATATTTCTATGATAATTAATAGCTAGCTCTGACAATTGCACGAAAACCACATGATGTAATAGGATAAAAAGCTATCTCTATGGAAAAATCAAGTCGATCCTTTGTTTTGTTTCTGAAAGGTCAAGGTCATTTGATTAAAATCTTAATGTAAAATTGAAACGTAGTTAACGGAACGGAAAGTTTTATGCGTCATCAGTCTCTCTTGTCTTCAGCGTCTTTCTAATCTTCGTAACAAATGTCTCTATTAATATTTTCTCTTTACTCTATTGCCTCTATATGTTGCTTAAATGTTATTCTTAATAAAATACAATTACATAGTTTAATTATGGCACCTTCTACTGAGATCGCTGGTTCAATATTCTAGAGAGGCATAGGTATATTTAAAAAAATACCAATTACTGTATTATAATTGTAATTGACGACATGTTTAGCTCAACTTGTGACCCTACTTTTGTAGTACTTTCTGTGCCAGCGATCGCAGGTTCGAGTCCTGCTGGCCGCATTCATTTGTATGATGAGCACGAATGTTGGTACTCCAGTCATGGGTGTTTATATTTATAACTAGTGTTTCACCCTCGCTTCGCTCGGGTTCGCCTCCAGAAAAACACTAATAGAGATCTACTAGTTACCACGGGAACCGTTAATTTTTCCGGGATGAAAAGTAACCAGTTGTTTGACCGGCAATATAAGGTATCAGAATGTTAAATTTTACTAAATTAGGTGCATAAGTTGTATAAGTTATTATAGTTTGTTAACTATCCCACGGGAACTATTTATTTTCCGGGATAAAAAGTATCTAAGATGTTGCCCGGGGATATAAGGTACCACCATGCAAAATTTCATTCATATATGTGTAGTGTATCAACTATCTGCTAAGGTATCTCGTAGCTTACTATGGAAGTAGATGGTTGCCGCGTGTTAGTGTCTCAACATATTTATTATTATTTTATTTATTTTATAACATTACTGCTATACATAAACGAATTTTAAATATGTATAAAATATTTTATTTCAGTGGTGAGCATCATCGAGTTAGAGGAGCCGTGTGTAAGACAGGGCGGTCTCTGCCTGCGTGTCGAGGACTGCGAGCCTGACAACCTGGTGCAAATGAAGGGAATTCTATGTCCCATGCAAAGTCACATGGGAGTTGAGTGCTGTTACGTAAGTAGAAAAGAAGTTTACAAAAATGTTTTGATGAAACCAATATATTTATAGATTTCTAAATATCGTAGTCAATAGAGAGAAACATTTGAATATGCTGTAAACATAAGCATACCTAAGCTGTAAAGTAGGGCCCGAAATAGGAATTTTAAGCCTCTCGATCTTCTTATTTCGATTTTTGGATTTTTTCGCAACAAGTTGTTTTTGTTTATATTT
The DNA here is from genome assembly GCA_951806755.1 of Brenthis hecate. Lineage (NCBI taxonomy): Eukaryota > Metazoa > Arthropoda > Insecta > Lepidoptera > Nymphalidae > Brenthis > Brenthis hecate. The sequence continues at coordinate 21,320,086 of OX638251.1, forward strand.
GTTTATTTTAATAAATATTTTGAGTACCTAAAAAAATATTCGTGTTACGTCGTTTTATAATTTCACATTTTTGCGTCTTTTTTAAAAGAAAATATTTTATATAAAATTATAAAATATTGTTTGTTTTATTTTTTTACGTTTTAACCTTTAGATAGACTTCTCAGAGATGAGATATTTTCCCGCAATGAAAAGTATCGTATAAGTTGACCCGGATATCACCATACCAAATTTCATCAATATCCCTCCAGTGGTTTTTCCGTGATGCGGTAACAGACAGACAGAAACCCTAAAAACTATAGATTCGGCCTTTGTATCGATAGTAATGTCTATTTCAGTAAGATTTTCCAAAAAATATTTAATTTTAATTCGGCTTGGTTATTTTTTACAATTTTATTATATACTAGCATTGCCCGCGGCGCCGCCCGCGTTCATATGACCAAAACCAAATTCTTAGGTTTTATATATTAGTATACTCGTATTAGTATATTAAATGATCCGGATAACCAGCTATTACCATACCAAATTTCTTCAAAATCCCTCCAGTGATTTTTCTGTGATGCGGTCACAGACAGACAGACACACAAAAATTCTTAAAACTATAGGTTCGGCCTCTGTTAGCGATAATGATATGTTTTTAATAAAATTTTCCAAAAAATATTTAAAGCACCGATAATGCTTCATTAAATTTTAATGTATCTAATATCTATAGATGTAACTAATTTATAAAGCCAAAAAGATTGTTTTTTGATAATTTAAACACGGGCGGAGCGGCGGGTAATTTTGTAGTCATTCTAATAAAACCATAAAAAGATCGAATTTGTACATTCAATTTTTTGGAATTAAAACTACGTATTTTAAAGACACATGGCGACATCTATTGACAAATATCTAAATAATACAAAAATTATTTTCATAAAAATTTTTTTTTTAATAAATAAAATAGTGCTATTGATATACTTTATTTTTAATAGTTTTCGACATATTTAGTAAGTTAACTTGCTAAAATCTATATAGTATCATCGTTTTTATTCTAACCAGTTTTAGGATTTTTTCTCAGAAATAAGATATTTTTCTGCGGTAAAAAGTATCCTATATGTTGACCCGGATAGTCAGCTATGACCATACCAAATTTCATCAAAATCCGTCCAGTAGTTTTTCTGTGATGCGGTAACAGACAGACAGACAAAAATTCTAAAAACTATAGATTCGGCCTCTGTATCGACAATAATGTCTATTTCAATAAGATTTTCTAAAAATATTTAATGTATAGATTCGACTTAGGTAGAATTTTATTATATGTATAGATTATATATTATTTTATTATATTTTATATATATATATATATATTATATATATAATATATATATATATATAATATATATATATATATATATATATAAAATGAATGAATTTTAAGATAATGACCTAATGATATTTTCAATTTATTGATTTCAGAATTAACAACGTCCGATCATCCACACAAAAATCCGCCTTAGCTTAAGAAATTTCTAATGGTAGGAAAATTAAACTTAATTTAGTTTTAAGGAGAGATGCTATAAGGTTATTTATTCATTATTAAATATATAAGTAACTTATACTTAAGTTTTATGTATTGTTACGCTTTAAGCTTAACTGATTTTTTATTTTATTAATTAAATCAGTACTTAATATACTTTGCATTTTTATTTTTGATGTTTCACAATTTTACATTATCCACATTCCATTGAAGTAGAAAAAGGCAATTGTAAAAAAAATTAAAAGTCAAACTATTATTTTTAAAGGAGTTGTGTTATATACTCGGACTTAGGAATAATATGGTCGGAGTATCATAGAACTGACTACGAAGCCAAATAATAAAGTTTTAAAACAGTATAGTATTATAAATTTTAATAGAACACTCATTACGTAAAAATATCGTTAAGTAAAAAAATCTTAATGAATAAAAGTTGCTAACGGATTTTATTATAATGAAATAAATAAATAAGTTATTATGCTATTTTTCTTTCAAGGGGAAAAGAAGAAAGCTTAAAGAACACAAAGAATTTGGTATTATTTTTACTATTCATTTTTATAATTTTTCTTTAAATCTGTATGGCAGTAAACACTACTATTTTTGACCTTTGACATACATTAAATACTTTTTTTGGCGGGCTTCGACCTACCTTAGACTTCTAGTGTAGTATTATATGATTTGCGTTTAGACTAAAGAGTTACATAATATATATCATACCTATTATTCGTTTAAGCAACTTTCAGGTTTATAAATTCAAATTAAATGACCAACTCCGTGAGCTACTCCGTGAACTATAATAGTCTATTGTCATCAAAGTAATATACCGATGCCTTTTAAATGAGCAGAATACTAAGTACTGTTACAAAGGACTGCATATTTCGAAACACAATCAGAACGAGAGCTAAATATGATATACAGGGTGGAAAAGACGAAGTGGACATGGAAAAGTACATATATAAATAATTGAATAAATCAAATTTCACTAAAGGGAAATTCTATTATTTTTAATGAAATCTTGAAAAAATATATTAAAACTGACTTTCAGACACTTATAAGTTAAAAAATAACTAAACGGGAAAACGGGAAGTCGGTCCCAGCCGACAATACTTTAAGATATGCATATCTAATAGGTAAATATGACAAAGTGTGAACTCTAATTATAGTTAAAATATTATACATCAATTTGTGATGGATTTTACGTATCGAATTATATTTGCTTTGCTTTGCATCGGCTGGCACCGATTTCGAAAATATCTGATTAGGTATCTATTGTACTAAATGAAAACCCCCGTTTAGTTATTTTTTTACTTTTTAGTGCTTGAAAGTCCACGTTTTTTAAAGTTTTTATTTTTCCATTTTTAGTGTAGATGTAGGTAATAAGCAAGTAATTTGTAAGAAGAAAGTTTTTTAATAACATATTCCATTAAGTCATTTATGTTAGTATACTGCCAAATTTTATATAAACACTAACATATTAAAAACGTCTCTTTTATAAGCAACACTAAAAATCTGGCCCTAGGATTTTTTTTGATTTTCTCGAAAAAGGTAAGTTCTGTATAAAAAAAAAATACGGGACCACCTCGGGTTTTAAAGTAGTAAAATCGATCAAGCCGCCTTCGAGACATTGGTGAACATATACATTATACATATATATAAAAACATACATACATACGAACATATAAGCTTCTCCTTTTTGGAAGTCTGGAAGGAAGAAAGATTAATTATTAAAAAAAACTTTCCAGAGCCAATAATCGAACCAGATAAAAACACAAAAATACCTTGTATTTTACAATTATAGAAAACCTAGAAATCATACAATTTAACATATCGATTCTAATTAACATCGTGAAACAAATAGACGGGACATAGAAAAAAATTACATTAAATTTTAAAGATACCAAGTTTCACTTTGAGGAAACATTCTTTTATTTTTAAAAATAATATTAAATCGAAAAAAAAGTTATTGAACTAACTAGAAAACACACCGTCTCTATTTTTAACCTCCGACGCAAAAAGAGGAGTGTTATAAGTTTGATGTCGATGTCAGTCTGTGTGTGTGTCTATCTGTGGCATCGTAGCTCTGAAACGGATGGACCGTTTTCGAAGCGGGTTTTTTAAATTTGAAAGCCAGTTTCCGGTTTTAGCTATGTTTGATTAATATCGGTCCAGCAGTGTAAGAGTATCAACTCTTTTCCAAAATGATGTAAGGCATTTTGGCATATGATTACTCGATTAAGTGTAGAGAGTGTTGTAGAGAATAAAATTTGTGACAAAGTTAAAAAAAAATTTCATACGCTCAACCGTTTCTGAGATAGAGGGCAGAGAGCCCGCAGCGCTTAGCCATACTCACTGTTATAGTAAGGACACGATTTAGGACCCCAGGAATGGGGTTGGGTACTGCAAATTGAACTCCTGGAACCAATAACAACAATATTATCACCAGCTCCTGAGGAATTGCTTAATACACTATTTTGTAAGTACACCAAATTGCAGTTGGATACGAGTTTACAGCTTATTATCTCTCATTCCGAAGCTGACCCCTTACTTTTGCTTAATTGACTGGACTAAAAGATCGATGTTGACTTCATACAGCGTAGGTTATATACTCGAGATTGAAGATTTCCTGCGTTAATGTAGATGATAGCTTGCATAAGTTCCAAGTATATTGCGTTATGAGCTCAGTACCGACAAAATACTATGAAATCCTTTCATTCATTTGTTCCACCCTGTATAGGAAAAAGACAAGGTATATAAATGCTGTAAGGTTTTAATAACGGCTTTAGAACATTTACAAAGTTTAATAATATTTTAATATCAAACAGTTATCTACAACATTATAATCTATACATATACTTATACAATTAGATATTTTTTGGAAAATCTTATTGAAATAAACATTTTTCGCGCGGCTATTATCGATAAAGAGACCGAATCTATAGTTTTTAGAAATTTTGTCTGTCTGTCTGTCTCTTTGTCTGTCTGTCTGTCTGTCTGTTACCGCATCACAGAAAAACCACTAGAGGGATTTTGATAAAATTTGGTATGGTGATAGCTGGTTATCTTAGTCAATATAGGGTACTCTTTACCGCGGGAAAATATCTCATTTTTGAGAAAATATACAAAAACTGCAATGTAAGAGTACACTAATACGTAAAACCTAAGAATTTGGTTTTTGGTCATCTGAACGCGAGCGGAGCCGCGGGCAATGCTAGTGTTTAATATACTCGTATTAATTGTAGCGCGTTTGATAGAATATACGTAGGAGATAACAGTCACCCTTGACTATTGACATTGTGATTGTCATCCATATTTCGTAAATATTTGCTGATTCCACTATGTATTACATTGTTCTTGTATACCTACGTTTTATTTAATATGTAAGTCCGTGTCCGTGTGCTTGTTGCCCGTAAGAAAGATTTTGCAATATCCTATGGGAACCTTTGATTTATAAGGATAAAAATAGGTCACTGTAAAATCCAAAGATCTAAAAATAAAATATATCCATGTAGAAAATGACATTTTTTGGTGTGTCACTATGTAAAGGAATGATAAACTTTCAACAAAAATAATATATAAATCACATCAAATTATACTTTATTCAAATAAACTTTTACAGACACTGCTGATTCGTCACTTTTTAAATTTTTAAAACTTGTACTAACGTATGTATACAGTTATAAGTTATAAGTCAGTATATAAGTCCTTGAGAAATCCACCACCGACTCGAAAGGCAGTTCTGGTGAGAAAAGATTCAATAGTTGCTTTTTCATTTCGAATAGTGTTAGTTTACACATAAATAATTATTTTTAATTAGTCTTCGATTGATATGATAAGTATAGTATGCTTATTATGGAAAAGGAAAGTGTAAATGATTTCTTAGATTTTAACATTAATTTTTTCTCAAACATATTTACTCTTTTACTTATTGAAACCAGGACCTTGATGTTATTATCTGCAGTTGTCTTAAAGGTTTATTTTATAGTTTTTACAAATGTGGGTAGTCATTGTTGATAGGTACTATCTGTAACAACTATATACCTTTGAGACGTCTAAAACCATAGTCTCTCCCGTGACCATGATTGCTGTAAAGCATTTGAAATGCCAAAAATTAAAATAAATAGGCGAAAAAATCCGAAAACATAGTTTTATTGGACATTAAGCAGGAACAAACTTAAAGGGAGGCAATGTGCCTGACAAATAACAAATAGCAACAATGTCAGTAATAGACGTTGTGTTGAATTTATTTCGCAAAATGTAATGTTGAAGGTAATATTACGTGGTTTATATAATACTGGCGACTCAATCTCGCTTCGCTCGGGTTCGCCCCTAGGTTGATTCCCCATACAAGCTTTCATCCCCATTTCCACCCCTTTAGGGATGATTTTCGGGATAAAAAGTATCCTATGTCCTTCTCAAGGTCTCAAACTATCTTACCAAATTTCATCTAAATCGGTTCAGTAGATCCAGAGATTACCCCCTACAACGTCACAAACTCACAATTCACAAACTTACAAACTTTACCTCTTTATAATATTAGTATAGACTAGCGACTTATCATCGCTTCGCTTGGATATCTCGGGGTAAATACACGGATTTTGTTCACAATTTCATGGGTTTTAATTTTAAAATAAAAGTAGCCTAAGCTACTCCTCATAACATCAGCTATCTGCCAGTGAGTCCAAAGTCCCGTCAAAATCGGTCCAGTCGTTTTGGTGATTACCCAGAATAAACAGACAGACATATAGATAGATAGACAGACAAATATTTAAAAAAAATCTTATAAGTACCGTATATATTTTCACATGTATTTAGTAAAAAGCTGTTATTTTGACATTTCAAACAGACAGTTCAATTTTATTTATCTGGGAATATTTAAATATTTGAGTGTATTATTTACGACAGGTGGGCCCTGTACTATCATCACTATAATGCATATATAGCACCGTTTGCAAGAACCGACGTTCCTATGAAGGGGCCAGATAGTATCTCGCTGCAGCTACCAATGTAACTCTATTGTTGTCATTTTCCATAGAACCTTGCTTTAATATCAGATAACCGCAATTCACTAGTTTAATCCATACATATAATAAAATTGTAAGTAAGCCGAATCTGTACATTAAATATTTTTTTGGAAAATCTTATTGAAATAGACATTATTATTGACACAGAGGCCGAATCTATAGTTTTTAGAATTTTTGTCTGTCTGTCTGTCACGAAGGGATTTCGATGAAATTTGGTATGGTGATAGCTGGTTACATATAGGATAACATATAGGATACTTTTTACCGCTGGAAAATATCTCATTTCTGAGAAAAAATACAAAAACGCCAATGTATACTAATACGTAAAACCTAAGAACTTGGTTTTTGGTCATCTGAACGCGGGCGGAGCCGCGGGCAATCCTAATAAGGCATAATAAAATTAAATAAGTTTTATTGTAACTTGAGAAAAAAGGTTGTACGTACTTTTTTAGATTAGTTATTATATATGGATATTTGATGATTATATTAATAAATATCTATATTTTTTTAATATAATAATAAATCTTTTTATATTTTTTTTGGGCACCTAGTAGAGATAGAACTTTTAAAATTGGATCAATAATTAGAAATATTATCCCTTACATACAAACTTACAAGCTTTAACTCTTTATAGTATTAATATTAGTGTAGATATGACAAAAATACATCGTTTCCAAACCATAATATTATTAATGATTTAAAAATCTAGTATCTATACGAGTATTAATTTAAGCCGGCTTTGAATTGACGTATTGAAGTGAAAACTTTGCTGATGTATTTCCTATGTAGTATAGGTTTTTCATTTTTAAAATTTACTGAAGCTTATCCGATGATGGATGATTCCTGGTACTGGAACGCACTAATGGATACCAGGTACTCTTCGAATTCGGGCTATTTGTTTGTTTAGACTAGTCCAATGTGCTCAAGTTGAATTATCAAAGTTCCACGAACGCATTGACATCTAACTAATTTACCTACTTCTATATAAATAAAAATGAATGTTGCTAAGCGCAAAACTGCAAATATTCGCTGAAGTCCGAGGAAGGTTTTTATGAAGAGAAAAATTAGAATAAAAACCAAAAAAAAAAAAGCATAATTTTCTTTTCCTTACCACCCTACATTATAATTATGAACGCAACCTTAAAATTAATATAAACTATTTGAATGCATTTATATATTTGACACTTTCTCTTTCTATGATATACAATTTGACGTTGACTTTATTAGTTTGTTTGTCTTTTTTTCACGTTGAAATAAAGTGCCAGAGTGAAGTGTTTATTGTGTGAAGATAGTTAAAGGGCTGCAGAGTGACATAGGCTACTTTTTACCATGGGAGATTATTTCGTTCCTACGAGAAAACAAGTTATATCTATGTCACGCTAAGCGTTAAGACGTATCTAGGGACGAACCTGAGGGAAGCGAGGGTGAGTTGCTAGTTAATAAATATATAAAAATAACATTATTATTTTTGCGCTTCTATTACTAAAAATACCTACTAAAAATGAAAAAATCTAAAACTTTATTAGGGGTTGGTCGGAAAAAAAAAATTCTTTGGAACGAAGTTCCTTGTCGCACGTTATAATCGGCACACGTATAGAATGAGACGCTAGATGGAAAAAGTATAATTTTTCGACTGTCACGACACTTTTTAGTTTTTATTATTTTTTTAATAAGAGCACCCCACCCCATGTGACGTTATAAAAAGTAACAGGTGATCTATAAGAGTAATTTTCTTTATTGTGAAAAAAATAAATAAATTAGTGTTAAGGAATGTATGTTGTAAGAAATTCGTGTGCACTCTGTGCAGGCCTTTCTTCGATGAGCTTCAAAATGTACATTGTACAATATACACTTCTTGATGTTTGTAATGTTCTGTATTCGTATTGTGTATATTACGTAGTATTCTTGACAATTTTTATGACCTAATTATTGAGCCAAGAGCAGACAGCGAAAGGAACCTCGGACCTACTGGGTGTCGCACGACTCCTCTTGTTTATTCGGCAAATCTTCTATTCGAGATGTGTTCAATATTCATATTTTAATACACAAGTATATAGGAGAGAGTGTTCTACCTCGAGACAATAAAGATATACATGAAAAGTCTATAAATATGATATAAATATACGCGATACGCTACATATAATATAATACAGTACCTGGGCCAACGAACTTCGCTCGGAGTTTTTGGTTAAAAGTACAATTTAAAAAAAAACACTTGAATAAATACAAAAAAAATAAAAGAAATTATATATATATATATATATATATATATATATATATATATATATATATATATATATATATATATACGAGCAATATATATATATATATATATATATATATATATATATATATATATATATATATATATATATATATATATATTGCTCGTTTAAATATATTAGATTAGTATTATATATGTATGTAGCTTTAAGCATATGTATGTAGACCTAAAGGGTTAGAAATAGTTAAATTATGTAAGGAAATGTTAAAAGAAAGCCTGTAAAGGAAATACCGTATATTGTGGAATTTAAGGAGATGTAATGTTTTCATAATATTTAGCTTATTGTCTGTAAAGTATGAAGGAAATGAAAATTTTTATATTCTGTAAAATTATTCTGAGAATAATTTTTTAAGCTAATATGGGCTTATCAGAGTTTAGAATTATATTTTTAGTAAATTTTCACGATGAAACTTAATAGCTAAAGCTCTTTCCTTTGTTAAGTTTAGCCATGAAAATATTTATTGGCTTTCTAGCTGTATAGGTTTTCATAGTTTCTGACTTAGATTAATATATGTATATTGTATATAATATTAAACTTGACTATTAATAATACCTTTTAGATTTTTATTTAAAAAAATGTAGAGAAATCATGCACTGAAAAGGTAGATTAAATGAAATCACTACCTATTATTTGACTACCTACATTAAATTATTACTTATCTTTATATATATAATTCTTCTGTGAGTGTGTATGTCACTGAACTTCTCTCAAACGACTGGACCGATTTTGTTGAAATTTTTTGTGTGTGTTCAAGGGGATCTGGGAATGGTTTAGATTCACAATTTTGTCCAAAAAGTTTTAAATTTTCAAATTAAAGACGTGTAGACAGGACAACGTCTGTCGGGTCCGCTAGTTCAATATAAATTTTAATATAGCCTCATAATTTATATGTTGGATATACAATGAAACCGTAAGAGGATAATAAAAAGAGAATCAATTATCAATTATTCGATAGAGCAATATATATAATGGAGCTTAATTTTCAACGTCAAAAAAAACCACAATACGACAAAGGCTGCTAATACCTAATGTTATCATATTCGACTAATAGTTTTTAATCCATATTAAATGGAGCTTCCAGATTCTGATAACAAGATTTCTATTTAGGGCTTTGTAATACTAATAAAAAAACTTATGAATAAGCTTAAAAGCTCTGCAATTTTAAGCATCTTTACTCCATTTGGCAAATAACATTTTTTTAGTTTTCATACCTTATCGGTCTGTCTGTGCCTGTGTGTGACTTCGAAAATATCTGATTACGTATCTAAAATAAATGATTAGTTATCTATATAAAGAAATTACTTCGGTAATCGGGCATACATATAAATATAAAGTAACTAGCGACTCGAATATTAACCCTTCACGACCGCGGATCGGCCGGCGCGGCGTGTCAGTTAACAAAAGATTTCTTAGAAATTTAATTAATTTCTTAGAAATTTACCTGGAGGTGTTATATAACATTACCGTGGCTCGGGTTCCTCCCTAGCTTGTTTCCCAATACAAACTTTCATCGCCATTTTCTAAGTTTCTGCGCAATTTTCTTCTTTTTTTAATGCAAGAACCTTCTGCGAAGTATTAGAAAACATTTAAAAAAAGATGAATAAAGTCGGTAAAGCCGTTCCCAAGTTATAAGCGTGACCAGGAGAAATAGTGGTTCATTTATATATAAATATAAATATATATATATATATATATATATATATATATATATATATATATATATATATATATATATATATACACATATATTTATAATCCCTTAGTACCTGTTACATTCTGACAACATCTATCTATACATATAATAAAATTCTAACTAAGTCAAATCTGTACATTAAATATTTTTTAGAAAATCTTATTGAAATAGACATTATTATCGATACGGACGCCGAATCTATAGTTTTTGGAATTTTTGTCTGTCTGTCTGTCTGTCTGTCTGTCTGTCTGTCTGTTACCGCATCACAGAAAAACCATTGGATTGGTTTTGATGAAATAGGATACTTTTTACCGCGGGATAATGTCTCATTTCTGAGAAAAACTACTAAAACTGCAATATAATTAAATAAAAAAAAAATTAAATACATCTTTACGACTTGAATGATACTCATAATTAATGAGATTAGCTTAGACGATATTAAGATATCATTATGAAGAAATTTAAAAGATCGCAGATAAGATCTGATCCTCTTAGAATATCTAATAGCAAGATAGTATTACCTTTACAAAAGTTATTTCTAGTAAGTCTTCTGTTCCATTAGTGAAGATTGAAGTGGGTTTATTTTTCATTATTTTCATTATATTAGACGACACGTTTGGCTCAGTTTGTAGTGACCCTAATTGCTGTGCTAGCGGTCGCGGGTTCGAGTCCCGCTGAGGGCATTCATTTGTGTGATGAGGACGAATGTCTGTACTCCAGTCATGGGTGTTTATATTTATAATGTTTATATTTAAAGTTATATATGTGTAGTGTATCAACTATCTGGTATCCATAACACAAGCCTCGTAGCTTACCATGGAACTAGATGGTGCTGTGTGTTAATGACCTAATATATTTATTTATTTCGGTATTGGAACTGAAAGGAAAATAAAAGACAAAATAGCTCGTAACCTGTTCCTTATAAGTTTCTCAATTTTATATCGACTTTATTTTTAAGCCATACTTGAACTCGTGCATTTTTTACATCGTCATCTAGCTTTAAGTTAAGACATTATGGTTTTTTTTATATTTGTTTAATATTATAATAATTTTAAACAGTTCAAAGGCTTAAGAAAGAGGGAGAGAGAGAAAGAGAGAATCGGTGCATATTACAATGTATAACCAAAATTTAAATACCTAGGTTAACACATCATTACTACTTACGCGATTAACTCATTCAATTCAAAATTATTTATAAGCAAATTTGTATGTTACATAACAACATGTTTTATCTCAATAAAACATCAGTTAATACTGATGTCCGTGTGGAAGTAGAGCAGACTTCCGTCAAAATGTCAGAGCCAATAAATTTGAAGATATTTTATCTTCAAACTTATTGGCTCACCCCTAATAACACTTTTAAGTTATTATTAAATCGAAATATTAATTTAAAAAAAAATTATTGACAATATTTATTTTCCTTTATATTATTTTGCATAAGCAAAGTACATGTTCTATTAGCCAAATATTTTTCGGTGCATTTTTATGGATCAACTGATAGTCGAACGTGATTTCCATGTGGTGGTCGTGCACGCTAAATCAGTTCCAAGACATGCTTTTCTCATTCGCGTAGTGCGTAGTGTATATAACATTATATAAAACATAGTTTTTGGTGCTATCTCTACATTTCCTATTATCCTATTAATATTATAAACGCGAAAGTTTGTAAGGATGTATGTATGGATGTATGTTTGTTACTCTTTTACGCCAGAACGGCTGAACGGATCTGGATGAAATTTAGTACAGAAATAGTTTATAGTCCGGAATAGCACATAAGGCTACTTTTTATCGCGGAAAATGTACGGTTCTCGTGGGATAGATTTGTTTTTGTTTCGGCGAACCTGAGCGAAGCGAGGGTGAGCTGCTAGTACCTAGATAAGCTTAATAATATTTTTTATTGACTATAATTAGAATATTTAGAGAAAAGTATATTTTTGGAAGATATTTCAGACGTTATCATAAGTACTACTTTAGTCTGTTATTCCCTAATTTACACCATTTCACTATCCGTTCGAAATGTTGAAACTAAACTGCGTATTTCAACGGTAATTCCCTCCTTAAGCAGGTAAAGAGCTTAAATCGATCCAGTAGATCCAAAGATATAGATACTTATTAACAAAGCGGGCAACGTTCACCGTTGAGTTGTTGCAGACTAAATATGACTAAATAGAAATACACTTGCTATTGGAGCCTTAAGGCAACGGATAGTCAAGGAGTACTTGTAAAATAACACTTTTTAATAAACAGGAGCTAATTTATTTAAAGATCTTGCCTCGGTGTAATAATAAATTATAGATAATTATGTAATATTTTTTACTTAATCCCATGGAATGGTGCAGGTTGAAGTGCAATACGTATAACAAATATATCTAGTTCTTTTGTTGAAGCCAATTTTTTTGTTATTTTTGTTGTATGGGATATTTGAATATTAATAAAAAGATATATTTTTAACCACATATCTCCTCCTCTAGTTATACTTTGGTTTAGACTAGATCCTCAACAATTTCACAAAAGTTCCCTCTTCCAACTTCCGGTATTAGTTTCTCGGTATAATGTGAGATTAATTAGCATTTTCCACTTATTTTTTTAAATCTTTTCTTCCAACTGTTATATCGAACGTTGACACTTTTTCTTACTACATATTAAAATTAACATCTAGTTATTCATTTGTTAAACCTTCATTTTAAAACTTAACTTCTTAAAACTTCATTTTAAGTTCAGTAAGATTCAGTAAAGTTCAATTAAAAGTAAAATCTGGTTTTTATTTGTGGCATAAGCAAACGGCGATAATAGACACAGGATTTTCATTGCTAACTTAAGCTTTGACTTAGATATTGAGATTATAACTATAAAAACTTATTATTTTTACTATGGGATACCTAAACAGTAAATTAAATATTATTTAAAGGTCGGTTAAATATTATTTTAGTCCAGTCATGGAGAACTAAAATGGGACTTTCACTACAAAAGGTCAAGGAGAGTTCTAATTCGGCAGAGTTTTACAGCTTGGTGTGCTAATTAATATTCCGAATTATGTAACCACATACTTATAGCGATCGCCGCTCGCGCCGCCATATTGGAAAATAGTAAATTTCCATTCTACCTCATGGTGATGTGGAAATATGTAAAAAGTAAAAACGGTTTATACTGAAAGTTCTAGATTCTGTGGATGGTAACAATTTGCTGAGCTTATATGAGTTCACTGTCACTCCTGAACTATTTAGTTAAAAAAAAATTTCCTACAAAAGTTGCAGGAAACTTCATGCTCTATAAATTTGCAATGACCATTTATTACTTAGATGACGTTGGAGAGAAGATATTCTCGAAAACAGTTTTTAGCACCATTTTTCTAATATGGCGGCGCGAGCGGCGGTTGCTCAAGATCGCAAATTCGGAATATTAAAAAGTACACCTAACTGTAACACTCTACCAAATTAGAACCCTCCTTAATCTTTTGTAAGTCAGAACCTATCCAGTGACAGATAAAATTAGTTTACGCAAATATAATTAAAAAAATATAGTGTTTATAACATGTGTGTATTAAATTTAATTGCTTCGTTATAATAAAGCTCCCACTCTATGCAGCTCAGAAATCGATCAATATTAAAAAGTCATATAAAGGACGAACAAGGAAATTCTAGGTAATATTCGCGGATGCGTTTCCACATTCAAATATTTCGCATCTTCTATCGCGCCGGCCAATCGCTGGGCTGTTTCTGTTATGCGTCACAGCGGCATATATCGTCTCCGCGTCGGCCGATACGGTTGTCTCGTCCGTCTGTGTACATCTCGCGCGCGTTTTAACCACAACTTTGCCTGTCTGCGATTTGGTATGTATGTTTTTGTATATTATTTGTATATATATATATATATATATATATATATATATATATATATATATATATACATATTATTTAATTTTTTGTTCATATTTGTTAAGATATTTTTTTCTGTATATATGTATGTATGTAAATGTTGTGTAATATTTTTAATAATCATATATTATATTAATCACGAATATTTAATTATTTTTAATTTGTTTTTATTTTATTATTATATAAATATATATATATATATATATATATATATATATATATATATTATATATATATTTTTTTATAAGTTTTCATATAAGTTATGAGTAATATTTTTTTTATTATTTAGCATTATTTATATAATGTTAATATATTTGTTAAATATTGGTATTAATTAATGTAAAATATAGATATTATTATTGTTACTAATATAATATGCGTTGCGCGTAATTGATATACAAAAGCTCATGATTGCGCTACAATTATCTCTAGATTAATAATTAACTACCATTTCCGACTAACACTTTAAATAGCAATGCGACTGTTTTAATCTTTCTATAGTAATAAATATCAATTTTTAAAATTTAAAATGGTTCAAATATGAGTAGTTTAACATTGCGGCTCGCGATTTGCGTTTGCGTTCTTCCATGTCGATCCAGAAAGGGTCGTAGATTCAATTCTGAAATTTAAATGTAATTCATAAAAAATGAAGTCTAATTAAGTAAATTTTCATTTAAAATAGAATAAATATCTACAATAAAAATAGATATTAAAATATATTTTTTCTTTTTTGAAGTGAAACTTCTTTAGAATCGTTGTATTTTAAAACTAGATGAAACTAAAATGCGTCACGAAAAAGAGACAAAATACATAAATGTATAGGATTATGCTGGTGAGAGAATGAGATAGAATACATTACACAGGAAGTGAAAAATAACTTTTAAACTTGGTAAAAAATATTATTAAAAAAAACTTACAATTATCCTACTCCTTATACTCTATATTCATCTCATTCTCTCGTAGGTTACTTTTCTAAAGATTCATTTCTACTGCGTGTGAATTGCATACACACACTTTTTTCTCTTCATGTTGTTTATACTTTTCCAAGAAAGCACAAGGTTTTTTATTGACATATTTTATTTCACTCGTTATTCAGGATTTAGCGTTTATTAACTCCGGCTATTAAATATAGATACTTTTTTTATTTTAAAAGGAAAAGTTATTCAATTAGAAAGTATTTTGTGTGCCAAGTGCCAACCAATTTAGTATTGATTTTCATAATTTTTCTTTTAATGGATTTTGTATTAAGATCTCTTATAATTTGAAAAAAAATACCATTAAGTATCGAATTCTTTCAAAGATAATAGTTGACTCGGTGTACTTAATACTAGCTGAACCCATGGATTCTCTCGCGCTAAAACTACAAAAAATACTCAAAAAAGTGGGTTTCATAAAAACTTTCAACCCCTAATTTACCCTCCTAGGGGTTGAATTTTAGAAAACGCTGGAATACGTAACTCATTATTTTTGCCGTACTCAATTCACACGTCATGCAAATATGTCCAGGACATAAAGAGTTCCATACAAGCTCTTATCCCCTATTTCACCCCCTTGGGAGTTGAATTTTGAAAAATGTTTCCTTAGTGGATGCATTCGTCATATGAGTATAGAATACGTGTGCGAAATTTCATTTTTCTAGCCTTAAGGGTTTGGCCTGTGTGTCGATACATCAGTTCATCACTTTTGCCTTTTATATATACAGATTTAAACTTTAATATATTTTGTC
This sequence comes from Brenthis hecate, assembly GCA_951806755.1. NCBI lineage: Eukaryota > Metazoa > Arthropoda > Insecta > Lepidoptera > Nymphalidae > Brenthis > Brenthis hecate. The sequence continues at coordinate 21,336,199 of OX638251.1, forward strand.
TCAATCTATTATAATTATCTTTTATTCCTGAAAAAAACATAAAAAATAATGAATTGAATTAACTAACTGGTAAACTATTACTATCTACTTAGACATTTTTATTTACCGGGTTTACCCTTGCTTTATTTAGATACGGTATCAACATTATGACATAGCATCGTTTTTTGGATCCGTTTAATCAAATAAAAATTAAATTTGGATATGACGTATAAGCACTGTCCCATTAAATTTTGACAGACAGACAAAAAATAAAAAAATGTGCGTTTTTATTACTTCGAATAATTGTATACGGTTAACGTGAACAGTTTTCATTATAAAACTACTTTATTTTCGCGACGCGATTTTCGTTCAGCTCGGGTCCCTTGGTACGTTTTAACGGATAATATAAAGTACCTGGGCGACCGAGCTGAGCTCAGAGTTTTTGGCCAAAAAACATTAAAAAAAAACAGTAAAAATTTGAATAAATACAAAAAAAGTAAAAACTAAGTAAGTATCTGACCAGGATACGAACCCAGACATCTATGGTTGTCAAACTTGCGCCTAGGCCGCTTGACCGCGATGCTTATGTTCTAGCGTGCGAATTAGCGACCATATTTTGCATGGAATAATGCGAAACAAAACTGCATGAAAATTCGAAAACACGCGTTGTCCCAGACATAAAATTAATCTAGATCGATTTATCGCCTCCAAAACCACCTGTATACTAAATTTCATGAAAATCATTGGAGCCGTTTCCGAGAGTCAGATTATATATATAATTTTAAAATAAACTTAAAATGTATTAGATTCGTCAGAGATATATTTTCCTGCAGTAAAAAGTATCATAAATGTTAACCCGGACAACCAGCTATCACAATGCCAAATTTCATCAAAATCTGTTCAGTGGTTTGCTCGCGATGTGTTCCTCGACAGACAGACAGACAGTCGAACAGACAGACAGACAGACAAAAATTTCAAAAACTATAGATTCGGCCTCTGCATCGATAATAATGTCTATTTCAATAAGATTTTATAAAAAAATATTTAATGTACAGATTCACCTCAGAGTTTTGTTATATGTATAAACTAGTAAACCATTGGTAGATGATTTTTACAATATTTCTTTATTCTAAGGGATTTCCTTGAGTTTGTCTTAGCATGTCAAAATAAGCTTAATGCACTTTCAGACCTGTAAAGTGCATTAAGCTTATTTTGCAAAAAAATATGCAAAAAGTAATATCACTACATTACTTTGTTTCTGCACTATAAAGCGATAATACATCTTTTCGACGCACTTTCGAATTTTTAATTTAATTGTTTACAAGCCTTTGTCTGCGTCGCCTGTTGTTACTGTGCAAATATACAACGCGAAAATATTTTCCGTAGCCAAATAACTGGGTGATGTAGGAGTTGATGCCCCAAAATATCAAAGTGAAAAAAGAAATGATAAAGATGATTTGCTTTTTGCACAAACGAGGGTTCCGTTTATATTTATACTAGCGGTTTACCCTCGCTTCGCTCGGGTTCGTCGCTAGGTACGTTTTAAATAGATATAAATAGTATTATTACGAAATTTTGTATGAGAGTAAAGAAAAGTGTTGTTTTTAGACTTTTTCAGGCATTTTTTTTTAATTTTTCTCTCCGTAAGAACTATCCTCGTACTTCAAGGAATATCCTAAAAAAAGAATTAGCGAAATCGGTTCTGCTGGTCTCGAGATTTGCGCTTACCAACACATTCAGCGATTCATTTTTATATTATAGAATAGAAGATAGTAAAAAAATTTTTATATTACGACATTTTCTTATTTCATTAAAAAAATATTATCTTCAACAACGTTTAATGACGAAAAGATTGATAATCGCGTAATAAAAGACCGAGAAAGGGTTATTTGATCCTAGGTCTTGAAGCGCGTATTATGTTAACGAGGCATGCTGCTACTGCGAAAATATATTGAATACTTGTTATACCTATTTAAACTTTATTTTACTATTAAAATAATCTCTAGAAAATCTTTGCCTTACAAATAATTTCAATTCTTATAATTTGATCAATTTGTTCACTTTGGACTCTATTATTATTCAGTACTAGCGGCTCACCCTCGCTTCGCTCGGGTTCGCCTCTAAAAAAACACTAATAGAGAGCTATTAGTTCCCACGGGAACCGTTCATTTTTCCGGATTGAAAAGTAGCCTGTTGTTTGACGGGCAATATAGGGTATCAGAATATTAAATTTTACTAAATTGGTGCATAAGTTGTTGTGTACTAAGCTGTATAAGATACTATAGTTTTTTATATCCCCGGTCAACATGTAAGATACTTTTCATCCCAGAAAATGAAAGGGTTCCCGTGGGATATTCAAAAAACTATAGTAACTTATACAGCTTAGTACACAAAAACTACTGATTGGATTTTGATGAAACTTTACAATAATATAGGTCATACATCAGAATAACAAATAGGTTACTTTTTATCCTGAAAAAATGTACGGTTCCCGTGGGATAGATGTTTTTGTTTATTTGTAACGTATTATGTACACAACATAGACCCCAAAACAATAGTTATTAAAAAAATTATCTGTATGTCTGTTTGCCTGTATGTCTGTATGTATGTCTGTCAGTCTGTTTTTGTATGCGCGTTTCACGCGAAAAGTAATGAACCGATTTCAACGAAATTTGGTGAATAATCAAAATAGTTATTGCGAGTGTACCTTAGGAGATAGACATATACTATTAAGAACTTTTCTGTCGACCTTTTTAAAACTTATAATTTTCTTGTACAATGTTTTGTATATTATTGTAAAGTTTCATCAAAATCCAATCAGTAGTTTTTGTGTACTAAGCTGTATAAGTTACTATAGTTTTTTGAATATCCCACGGGATCCCTTTCATTTTCCGGGATGAAAAGTAGCCGATTTGGTATTGTTATATATGATCTATATTATTGTAAAGTTTTATTAAAATATAATCTGTAGTTTTTGTGTACTAAGCTGTATAAGTTAATATAGTTTTTAACTATTCCACGGGAACTATTTAATATTCCGGGATAAAAAGTATCTAGGATGTTACCCGGGGATATAAGGTACCACCATTCAAAATTTGACTGACTCGATTTTTAGCATTTTTTTGCTATGTACAAACATTCAACCTCTACTGTTTTATTATAGTATAGATTCACTCAAAAAATAATTACGTGATACTTTACATTAAATTACTTTGAAGTACCAGTTATCCATATTAAAATTATAAATGTGAAAGGTTTGTTTGTTTGTTTTGACGGATTGGCTTAAATACTTTTTACCACGAGAGATCATCTAATTCCCACGGGAAAATATAATACAATCCAAAAAATATATATTGTAAATTTGAAAATATAAATTGATTGAAACTTGGTATAAATGCTCTTCAATACAATTAAAATAAATACGGGTTTTAGCATTTTTCGAAATTCATCCTATCCTATAAAGGGGTAAAATAGGGGATGAAATTTTGTTTTAGCGCGAGCGAAGCCGCAGTTTCTGCTAGTTTATTCATAAATGGGTTATCTAACTTAACTACAACCAGTAAAGTACATGAAATAAGTAAACTCAGGAAAATAAAATACTGTGTACATTTCTTCATTACAATTCTTTTTGTAGTACAAAGAAGAAAATATAAAATGGTTTTCTGAGAAAATAAAGCAATACGACGTTAACTGTAAACAAACAGTGCATGTAAATGTCATATATTTAATGTAAAATAGTGAAATCGGACGCGCTCAAAGCTACTAAAGTAAATACAAATAATTTTGATATGTGCATTAATTAATATTGCTTGTCAATTATAAATTCGAATCGATGGATCTCGTAATAACTGAGTACTTTAATTAATGTATTGATTTTCTGTGGTATTTTTTTGATTGATAGGATGTTTGGAAATATTTAAAATAGATAAGGTATTTAATTTTATAAAAGCTATATAGTCTTTTTTATCAAGCTTTTTATTTTTTTTAATTATAATTTAAAAATTATTCGCTAGTTTATTTTCGTTTATCCAGTTACAGATAATAATGTATGTCTTGAGCAATATAAACATTTAATAAAAAAAGAAAAAAATACTATGAAGCAATAAATTGAATTTAGTTTGATTAGATAATGTAACTGCTGTTTACTGATCCTGACGCTGCATTCTATTAGGTGCTAATTGCCACGCCGCCGTGCTACGCGCGTTGCAAATAAAAATATGAAAAAAATAAATAAACATAGAACTTCGCTATGTACCGGACTGGTGACTAGAGCGCTTACGGCAAATTCAAAATAATTTTCGAAATGATTGTTCAGTAGATGAGGCCCCCCGGTGAAATGGTTGGCTCCGGGGCAATGCTAGGTGTTCCTTAATAACGTCGATGCCTGCGGCGTCGGTGACGCCTCCGGGTCCCCCACCCCCCATGACCCCTCTCGAACCCCTCCGGCGCCCGCGCCTACCAACCCATAAAATAATATTTCCACGCCGATGCTAAATAATAATTTATGTGGTCCACTTCATATAAGCCAACGGCGATGAGCGAGTCGTGCTTTTTATTTTTCATATCTCGATCACCCAAAATAATTATAGTGAAATTTCAGTTAACGGTTTCAAAGGTATATGAACTCAATTTTTAAGGATAATCATTTTTATATATAACTTGAGTCTTATTTAATTTTTATTTAACAATGAAATTTTTTTGTTAAGATAACCAATGGGATATCTTAGCAAAACAAATGTGGAAAATTCGATATTAAAGTAGAATGCCACTTTGAATTTGCCATATATTAGAGTACATTTAATTAATAGGTGATGCCTAAGGATGTGACGCCTTAATCGATACAATAAAGTAAGATTTTCACACATACTCAATATTTCATATAATTATTATTAAACGGAACATTTTATAAATATTATTGTGGATTTTAGTATATAGGCTAGTCTTTTACTGAAGCAAATAATGATTTTTATATATATTCATGGCTTAGAAGAATGTTAATAATACTCGAGGAGTTATTGAACACCTTGTCTAATAGTGCACTTCGAAATTAATTCTTTATTATCGTTTAATATTTCATTATATAATTGGATAAAAAACAATATTTACTTACAATACACTTTACTATGAAATTTTAATTAAATTTTAAAATTTTCCTCTAAATATTAATATTTACGGTAATTGCATCATTTGTTTTTAATTAAATATGAGTCCAAACCGCCTTCACCCCTCAGTTCGGTTGAGTGGTCATTGATAGGAAGCTCGCGTTTACGCCACTTGCGTAGTTAATCGTGCAAAATTTTCCAATATTCTGATCATGTAGTCATATCTCAATTAATTTATTATGTTTTGACTTTGGTATTTATTTTGAAGTTTTAGTCAACGAAATTACCGTTTGACTGTCGGTCATTTCAAAACGTTTGCATAATTTTATTTTAGTGAATGAGGCTTACGTAAACTCATTGTTTTTGTTTGTTTAAAACAGCCTTTCGGTTTACTGTCATAGAATAAAAGTATTTATGAAATTCAACTTTGAACAAATTCTTCAATATAATAAAATGTATAAGTTAAAATGACAGAAGATAATCCCATTAATATTATAAATGCGAAAGTTTGGATGGACGGATGTTTGTTACTCAATCACGCCAGAATGGCTAAACGAATGTGGATGAAATTTAGGACAGAGATAGATTATAATCTAGAATAGCACATAGGTTACTTTTTATCCGGGAAAATTTATTGTTTCCGGGATAGGTGTGTTTTTGTTCTGCACTAGGGACGAACCCGAGTGAGAGTGAGTTGTTAGTAATAAATTGATTAAAATTGTATTTGTTTAGTTCATGACATTCAAATAAACGACAAAAAGATTAAAAATCATTAAAATTATGTAATCTTGAAAAACACTCGAGACAAATACAAATAAGTATTAAAAATGAAACAATAATTTCGAAATATTAATACATAAATATAAGTTTGGCTTGAGAGGAATTATTTCTTTTAATATACATAAGTTATAGTCTTCAATTTATAGCTGTAGTAATTTTAGAACATCTTTGGCTATTTTGGTACGGTATTGGTTGCGTATTAAAATATCTCTATAATAAAGTATAATGAATCTTTAGTATGAAAGATCATTTCATATTATCACTCTCACTCGCTTTGGACAATATACTTCACCGATTTCAAACGTCGAATTTCTGAGAATTTTATGTTCGAAGCTCGTTGTCAACATCATTATAGATACGTACTTGTTAATCCGCTAAAGGAAACCATCGCGAGGAAATGTATATGCATATTTTAATGATACGTTTCGCTTATTTGTGTGTGACACTACTTTCTGTGCCAGTGGTAACGGGTTCGAATCCCGCTGGGAGGATTCATTTGTGTGATGAGCACGAATGTTTGTTCTCCTGTCATGGGTGTTTATATTTATAATATGTACTAGCGTAGCGTAGGTAGGTACATTGTATCGGTTAGTATGATATACAGATTTACGATTTTCTCTATTCTGTATCACAATATGCATGTATTATACGTATAAACCTACTCTTGAATCACTCTATTGAAAAAAATCTCATCAAAATCCGATGCGTAGTTTTAAAGATCTAAGCAAACATAGGGACAGACATACAGCTGGAAGCAACTTTGTTTTATACTATGTAGTGATGTATTTAAAGTTATATACGTGTAGTGAATCAACTTTCTGGTATCAATAACACAAGCCTCGTAGCTTACCACGGAACTAGATGGTGCTGTGTGTTAATATTCCAACAAATTTATTTATTTATTATTTCAAAGATCCTCATGAGTTTCTGAAAGACGTGTTAAGTTCAACGAATCGCATTTAACATACTTTCTGTATTAATAAATGATAACTATATTAAAAATGATTTTCATATACAAGTCTTAAAGTTTGTAGTTACATTTTTTATTAAACCTGATATTTTTGGCAAATTGTTATCAGCGGCCAATTACAGCTTTTGTTTAGTCTATGAAGAAAGTAAAGTATAAGAAAGAGAAATAAATAAGATATTTTCTTAAAATTTATTCGATTTGTTATATTGACTTAAGATTCATTTAGAATTTATAAACCTTTTTAGGTTAATTTAATGACAAGTTTGGCTGAATTTGTAGTGGACATACTTGCTGTGCCAGCGGTCGCGCGTTCACACTCCGCTGGGGGGTTTGTGTGATGATCACGAATGTTTATATTACAGTCATGGGTGTCTATATTTTTATTACGTATGTATTTAAAGTTATATATGTGTAGTGTATTAACTATCTGGTATCTATAACACTAGACTCGTATCTTACCATGGAACTAGATGGTGATGTGTGTTAATGTCCTAACATATTTATTATTTATTTATTATTATTATAATATATATTTAATATCAAATATTGTGTAATAAGTCGCGATTTCCATAGTTCCTTTTCAATGTAACGCGGCTTTTTCACTAATCGATAATAATAAAAGCCAGTCGAGTGATTATTTGTTTAATTTAATCTATTTAAAAATAAACATTTAAATCGAACAAGTTTGTTTTTTAGGCGAAGACGCTTTTGTTAAAATTGTCTCGGGCAAAAATATAAACTACTGATAAAGTTCGTATAGAAGGAGCCGCGGCGTCGCCTGGGGCTCAGTTTCGTATAGCCAACGCTCCATTGTATTAGGTACATAACGAAATTAAATCACGCTTAGTATGTACACATGACATTATAACTGGCTATACATTTCTAATAATGCTTAGAATACTAATAAACCCTATTACATTTCACTAATCATATATACATAAATCTATTTTAAGAACTAAAACTGTCTAAAATCTCTCTGGCTGTCTGCCTGTCTGTCTGGTAAGGTGTCACGAAAAAACCGCTGAACAGATTTTGATGGAAATTGGTGATGATAGCTGGTTATTCGGGTAAACATATAGGATGCTTTTTACTACGGAAAAATATCTCATCTCTGAGAAATCTATAGGTATTAAACGTTAAAACTTAATTAGGGACGAATTTGAGTGGACCGATTGTGTTTCGCTAGTATTATATATATTATCTTTTGTGTTAGCGATGAATGAATATTTTAGTTAAGTCCATCGCATGCAACCATTCCTAATTGCCTATTATAGTTTGAGAGGTATTGAATCTAAATAATAACAATATAGCCATTTATTTAGATTAATATTACAATTATATGAAATACAACAATAGATGAAGAACTTAAGCTTAAAGGTCTTGTATCTACGAAGTTAGAAATGCATTAGTTCGAGGAAATTATAAGTAGCTTAAATACTTATTGCGCCAAGATGTTTGAAGCGAGTGAATCAGTATAGCATTGTTAGCATCTATACGTATATATACGACTTAAATAGTTATGCTACTATTCTAGATGTTGCCGTACAGATTGCTTACATTCTTTAAAGAGTAACGGAAATTTTATATACGTATGAGTCGTTAATTTATAATTTTTGATAACAAAATATGAATGATAATTTAATGAATTTAAAAAAATATACCATATGGAGTATACCCCCGTTAAATGATACCGTTTTTCAATAACTAACAATTTTATTAAAATTGTTGTTACATTGACTGATTATTTTTATCTAATTTATAATTTACTATTTTATAGATATTATAATTTTAAATAAATAAATAATTTTCTTTAAAATATTTGAAGAAATCTTTGTTTTTATTTCTTACTAGCATTGCCCGCGGCTCCGCCCGCGTTCAGATGACCAAAAATCAAATTCTTAGGTTTTACATATTAGTATGTATACTCTTACATTGTAGTTTTTGTATTTTTCTCAAAAATGATATATTTTTCCGCGGTAAAAAGTATCCTATATTTTGACCCGCATAACCAGCTATCATCATACCAAATTTCATCAAAATCTGTCCAGTGGTTTTCTCGTGATACGGTAACAGACAGACAGACAGACAGACAGGCAGACAGACAGACAGACAGACAAAAATTCTAAAAACTATAAATTCGGACTCTGTATCGATAATAATGTCTATTTCAATTAAATGTCCCAAAAAATATTTTATGTACAGATTTGACTTAGTTAGAATTTTATTATATTTATAGATTAATTTTGCGCATTTACTTTAAAAAATGATAGAAATAAAAAAAAAGAACAGATTAGAGAGAGAGAGAGAGAGGAAGAGATAGATAAAGTCGCACGGACGGGGATATAACAATTTTTTCAAGTTACGAAAATTTATAAAAATCTATAATCAAAATATCCACAACTAACGACTCACTCTCGCTTCGCTCGTGTTCTTCCCTAGCTTGTTTCCCCGTACAAACTTTCATCCCCATTTTCACCCCCTAAAGGATGAGTTCCGGGATAAAAAGTATCCTATGTTCTTTTCAGGGTCTTAAACTATTTTTTTACCAAATTTCATCTAAATCGGTTCAGTAAATCCAGAGATAGCTTGTTGTAACAAAGTTGAATTTTAAGATATAATTCACAGAAAATATTTATTTTCTATAACAGACACATCTTCGTCGCTCGTTTTAATATACACCTATTTTATATAGAACATATTTCGTTAATTAATTTATTTTATTATACATTTATTACTATTCGATAACTATTGAGGCATTCAAGAATTAATAAGAAATGCATATGTTAAAACTTGGAAATTAATGCTGTTACGTCTATGTCCTATCTAGGGAAGTTTATTCCACGTCGTTGAGTTTTACGAGCTCAGTCAAGTGAATTACAAGATTATGATTAGAGTGGATTTGTGCAGGAAATATTAGTTTTAATAAGCAAACTAGTTATCTGATTCGGTTTCACTCGCGCTTTTAATATGTAGATGTCTCGAAAATAATGTTTATTGATTGTATCGAAGGACGATTAAAGATTTCATTAGAAAACTTTATTTACATTTTTGAGTTTTTAGACTTTTAAGAATTGAATTTCAAATGATGATTATTTGTTATAGTTGTCATTTATGTCAGTATAGACATATATAGCTACGAGATAGGGTTCGAGTCACAAGGTACAGTGTTTTGGAGAATTTTTAGAGCTATAGCTTGCCTGGTGTAAATGTTTTTTTTTTTAGTAAGAGGAGATATTTAATCGTGTTTTGGTCATTAATAGTTAGTCTTACTTATTACGTGCTTGGTAAATATATAATGAGAACAAAATTCTCAGTTTTCTAAATATATCGAAATATTTGAACCAATGAAATAATTTCATTACAACGCAGATCTCATATAAATAAACTAGATATGGTAATTCTATAACATGCAATACTTTCGTGTGAATTATAAACAATAAAAAATTATTAATTGTCATAAAACTGAATCTAATTTTTGAAATAATAGATATCATTACAATATTAAAAATAGAAACGAATATTAAGTTGTAATACTTTCTCGCCTTACGAATTTAACTTGTTAAATAGTTTGTGATTTCTCATTCTCTATACTTCACTTAGCAAATAAAATATGATCTCAAGTTTTATAAGCATACATCCGTGGATATATTCATAATAATACGACATTGGCCTAAGGCTACGGCGACACCCGCGAGACTAGCACGGACCGGGTCGCCGCGGGCGCATGCCTTTTATTCAAAAAAACGCCCAACTCCCACTGCCTTGAGGACTCGCCATACAAAAACATTGCAGCATTATATGTAAAAAGCCTTAAGGATTGAAATATACTAAATTCAAATTATGCACTAGCTCATTCTTATATGGAAATTAATTTCTTGTTTGACTGATACGATATTATTATATTAGTAGTTACGTTAATCTTTTTTTATGTATATTTATGTTTTATTTATTGGATAGACAGTTTGTGTGCAATACACCTGTCTGAAGTTTGTGGTTTTATAAAACGGAATATGTTTGAGAATTCATATCAATATTAGCTTATAAAAAATAAACAGACACGGAAAGCCCATTTTATACCGACTCAAAGGTTCGAATCCGTAAATAGTTACTCAATTCTGTTATATTTTACAAGCTTTTATTTAACTTGTAATGTTTGGATGTATGTTAGTTATGTTCAAATCTTGCAACCGAATTTTAAAACGGTTATCCTCAACCGATTCAGGCGAAATGCATACACGTTTAGTTTAGATGACAATATATGGTTAGATAAGTGACGTCATCCTAAATCCAGCATGGCGGAGTCCCAACGATGGCGGACTATGTTTTTTTATGCACCCCCATAATATGGATATCAAATGAAAGGGTTTGCTGAAAAGAATATGAATAAATACCTAAAAAATTAAAAAAATAAACTTTTAATTAAATCAAACCCATTTATTAAATTACACAATTTATATGTTATAAAAGCTTGTTTTTAAAAGTGTTTTTTTTAATATTAATTTATTTTTAATAAGTGTGACATTTAAATCGCTTCGATAATACAAACTTTAAATGTACGTTATGTAATGTATATGACGCGGATTTAGGATAAAAAAATGTATTGTTAATCTATATAAATAAATATGATATGCTGTTCGGTAGTAAGAGTATCATTTGAGAGCGACCGGTCGTTCTCGTCTCGACGTTTTTTACATGTTCATAGATAATCCGATTGAGCTTTTTAGAGAGAAAAATTAAAAAAGTTGCCTGAAAAATGAAATATTCCAGGAAATCTAAAAATGTTATTTTCTATAGAACCTTTTTACTAACTTAACAATAGTTTACAGATTAAATAACTTTATTGTTTGAACCGAACAAAGTCTGTCCGGTGACCTAGTAGGTACCTAATAAATAAAATTTACTTACTTACGTATTTTTCCAAAATTGTCCAGTTCTGTGCAAACCCGAATTTATTGCGTTGCTTCCATACTTGGCGTTTGGTTTCAGAGAAGTAGGCAAACGGCCTGAGGCATATTTATAATGAAACCCGACATCAGAGTGGTTGTGTCGCGCCTCTAGCTTCCAGCGCTCATACGTCCAAAATACAGTAGCAATCCTGGTCACATAATTACAGTAATTTTTACCCACTCGATGGAGAATTGCATTTTAATAATTATTAATCTCATGTTTGTCGCCACCGGTAATATCTAGTTATATGCGTGTAATGAATACTTGCACTGTCATGGAGGTACTCGTCCTCAGATTTACTAAAGCACATAACAAAAAACGCTCGCTTTAAAGATCTTGTTAAATGATCTTGTGAAATGTAAATTCTTCATTTTATTTTACAATTAATTTGACTTGTCGTTTGTCACCGGATGCCCTAAGACATTGCTTTGAATCTGTCTTACAATTAGTAGGATATTGTAGATTCTATTTCGTTTAGCTAGAGTTAATAAATGTTTGACGCGAATATTCTTATATACTCAGTAAGGTTTTTATTTCAATCCTAGCGAGAAGAATTCTCGCTTCTCTCGGATGCGTCCTTAAGTGCCTTTAAATTTTTTTAATTAATAGTCAAGAGTTGTACAATGCCACTAGACATCTGACTAACTCAATGAAACTAAATGCCAGAATACCACTTAAAGATGGAAATCTGCTATGTACCTTTGAAGAGCAACTTGCAAGATGGCATGAACATTTCCAAAAGCTCTTAACTCGATTTCGATCTTTACCGGAGAAAGAACTATTAGATGATGCCAATCCCGTGCTTGATATCCCAATAGCCAAGTTTGGAGGAAATTAGCACAGCAATAAAGGGGCTTAAAAATGGTAAATCTCCGGGGACTGATGATACTATTAACGCGGAAATGCTAAGGGCAAATCCGTATATATCGGCCGAGGTACTCTACCCACTTTTTGAGGGAATATGGTAGATAGAACGCATTCTAACTGAATAGAAACAAGGCCTGCTAGTTAAAGTACCAAAGAAAGGCGATTTATCGCTTTCTGACAACTGGCGCGGGATCAATCTCTTACCTGATGCGTCCAAGGCTAAAATATTTCAGAACCGTATTTGTTAAGAGCAGGGAGACACTTTCAGAGAGGAGCAGGCTGGTTTCCGCCCTAACCGCTCATGCATCGACCATATAAACACAGTAAGAATCCTTATCGAGCAGTGTGTCGAATGACAAAGCCAACTACATTTTATCTTCGTAGACTTCGAGAAAGCATTCGACACTGTGGACTGGTCGGCTTTGTGGTCAGGTCTGCTGGAGTGTCAAGGAGTTCCTGCCAAAATAGTAAGCATTATTCACAACCTATTCACCGGTAGCTCTTATTCATGATGGGACACTGAGTCACGCTATTGAAATGACGTCTGGGGTTATGCAGGGATATCTCCCGTTGCCATTGTTATGTAGTATACCATTCAACCCGAGAGGTATACCATGAAGTAGTTGGAAACTTGAATATCTTGACTATGCAGACGATTTGGTTCTTATATCATATCGGCTTGAATACATTAATCCCAAATTAAAAGACCTGCAACAGGAAGCATCTGTTATTGATTTGAAAATAAATGCTAAGAAAACGGTAGAGATGAGGATAAACTCTGAGACTTTGACACTTCTTTATTTGGATAACCAGCTGATTGACAGAATTTGGTTTTTGGTCATCTGAACGCGGGCGGAGCCGCGGGCAATGTCAGTCTCTAATAAATTCCATCCAAATCCATTAAACCATTTCAGCGCAAAGGAGTAACAAACAAGCATACATATATATTTATACAAAAATTCGCATTAATAGCAGTAGAATAATGATAGCTTTTAAATTCCTTTATGATTATTTATAACCATTTATTCTGGTTGTATCCACGAGTATATATTCCGTGATTCTGTTAGTCTATATACCTATTCGCACGCATTTTTTCTGGATATATTTCGGCTTCTATAAAACTCGTCGTACTGCCTAGTCCTATTAGTGGCTACAAGCTAAATGGAATACTCACTCGTGTATAGCCGAAGGTGAAAACTTTAATGATTTTTAACCTTAATTTTATCTCTTGCAGATCTCATCTGCACCGCGTCACTTTCGTCAGATAAAAGGTACTTCATCTGAATTTATTTAAATCATTATTGCACCATCATCTTTACTTTGAAAATATAATTTTGGATTTATTTTAAGTAGTTTTAGATTATTTTTGAATGTCAAAACACCTATTGAGCTTTACAAAGTGGCTGCTATAAGTAATGAATTTTATGAGTTGAAATAATTTCAAAATTATAAATATTCAGATTTATTCATTAAAAATTAACAAATTATCAAACACTATCTTTTACTGATTAATATTGAAAAATATGTCATGGGTAGTTCTATGTAGTTTGATAAATATGAACAAATAAACTTCATTAATTTAATTTATTATGATTTCTGATAGTAAACATATTTTACCGCTATGAAAATGGCCAATGGCGCTCAGCGCTGAAGTAGATTCTTTTTAGAGAAAGAGTTTTTAGAATCAATCGATCTGAAGTAGTTTTAGAGATTACTCCCTACATCTAAACTTACAAACTTTAATACTCTACCTCTTTGTATTAGTGTAGCATATACCTACGTATGTATAGCAGGTAAAAGTAGCTAGATGCATGGCTACTTTAACATACTTTTCATATAATTTCAATTTGATCACTTACTTATTAGTAAGAATCTTCATAATATTAAAAATTATATAACATATTCTCTTAAAATTATACGAGTATATGCTGTTTTAACATTTATCGCTTTTTACAAAAGAGATTTTTATTTAATTATACAGAGACCAAATTTAATATAAAGGTAAAATAAAAATCATCGATGTGTAATGTGTTTATTTGTGTATAAATACTGTCTGTATTCTGGAAAATTTTTAATTACTCAGCATCGCGTTTAATGTTTTTTGCCAATTAAATTTCAAACTGCTACTTGTTGAATTTTCTCTTTGTGTTGATCGACATATGTATATAATGTACGTAATTATATAGGCGACATATTTGTGCAATTTAAAGTTAATATGTAGGTACCTACAAAAGAATTATTTACTGTTAATGACAAAAATTAAAAATATTTTATTCCAATTTACTGTGATAGACCATATTTTAGTTGTAGTTAATATGATGTTGGAACTTCTTAGTAAAATAATAAAGATTGTTTGAGACTGTTACCCACCATGCCATAATATTGTCATTAAAGTTTTTACTTCAGTCAAATAAAATGCATAATTAATTTTACTTTAATTGTGATTATAATTATTTGTTTTATCAGTTGTATACCTTTATTGTTTTACTAATTTAAATTTTACTAATTTAAACTATTTAAATTTTATTTAATCACTACGAGTATCTCATCAACATTATCATTTCTTTTCGCACTGAAAATCAAAAGACTGTCTTATTTCCAAATAGGATGTTTTCTTACCTTTCAGCTTTGTATCACTACGTGACTATGCAGCATTCGCAAAGGCCCACCTGGACCCGAAGCGGTCCTTCATTCTACGAGAGGAAACCCACGTTTGCTATACCCCGGGTCGCTATGCCGACCGCGTTGCAAGCCCCCGTGCACATTGACGTGGGTGGAGTAATCTACACTTCATCTCTGGAGACACTTACTGTGTAAGTAAATTCTTATCGGATTACTAATATAAATGCGAATTTTTAAGCCTGCATGCTTTGTACTCATTAACGTCAAGACGGCTGAATGGTTTCAGTTATATTTAGATGGGTTAGGTACGTACGGTTGCACTAGAGTGAAGGAAGGGCAAGCCCATTCTTTCAGTAATTTTATTCTTTTACTCAGCAAAGGGAAAGGAATCGATGTGATTACATAATATCTAATATGTGTTGTCATATCTTTGTATGTAGTTTATCGGCAGGAGACTGTAAGCTTCTACGTCCGTACATACCCATGTCTGTGTGGGTGTGTGTCTGTCTGTGGCATGGTAGCTCTCAAACAGATGGACCGATTTCGATGCGGTTTTTTTCATTTGAAAGCCAGTTTCCTTGCGGTAGTTCTTAGCTTTGGTTAATATCGGCTCAGCAGTGTAAGAGTATCAGCTCTTTTCCAAAATGATGTAAGGCATTTTGGCGTATGATTACTCAATTAAGTGCTTCACGCGTGCCAGTGTAATCGTTAAATGACAATTAATTTGTGTAGCGAGCTTTTCAAATTTTTAATTTATAATGGCATATTACGTATGTACGGCATATTATGTATGTACATGCCCATAGCATATTATTAGTTATTAGCTTAAAGTGACTTATTAATTTATCCAGTAATTAAATAAGAATAAAGAAAATTGAATAAAATAGCAATCTAATCTAGCAATTAAATAAAAATAAAAATCTAGTGGTTGGCTATAAAATATTCGGGGTTGTTTTTTAATTATTATATATTACTAGTGACTCACCCTTGCGTCGCTCGGGTATGAAGTATGAACCGGATGAACCTAGGGATGATCCTGTGGACGTTATAATGGTTAGTATGGATTAAATAGATTAGGTATTATGTATGATCATATACATAGTCATGGGTTGTGTTATACCATATTTTATCGCGGGAATAAGATAATCTCCTGTAGTAAAAAGTAGCCTATGTCACTCTCCAGCTCTCCAACTTTCTCCACACAAAAACTCACGCCAATCTGTCAGTCTGTTTCAAAGTGAAGGAAGGACAAACAAACACACTTTCACATTTATAATTTATATATTACTAGCAGAACCCGCGGCTTCGCTCGCGCTAAAACTACAGAAAAATTCCAAAAAAGTAGATTTCATATAAACTTTCATTCCCTAATTTACCCTCTTATGGGATGAATTTCGAAAAATGCTAAAACACGTATTTATTTAATTGTATCCAAGAGCAATTATACCAAGTTTCAAGTAATTCTGATCATAAATAATTTTTGGATTGTATTATAACGTGTTTTCCCCTGGGAATGAGATTATCTCCCGCGGTAAAAAATAGTCTATGTCACTCTCCAGCCCTCCAACTATCTCCACACAAAAAAAAACAAAGTGAATCCGTCACTCCGTTTCGACGTAAAAGAAAAACAGACAAACAAACAAACACACTTTCACATTTATTATATTAGTATGGATATTTTATGATTAAATAACGTCTACGATAACAAAAGTATCGCGTTGTATTAATACATTACATACTACTTTTAGTAAACACAGATAAGTTTAACCAACTTCTGTGAGATGAACTTTATCTTCTCTAAGTTGTAATTTATGGCATTTACAGGTAAAAACAAATTATATTGATGTATTTTTTATAACTGTAAGTATTTGTAGTTAACATAAAAAAACTGTATGTTTATTGTCTAAATTGTTATAAAATTTAAATTATGTGCGGTCAAAGTAAATGAAATAAATAAATAAGAACTTTATCAGCATAAATTAAATTCCTTTACAATAAGCTCAAAATAAGCTACAAAATTACAAGTTGCTCACGTCAGTTTTTTATTGCCGACTGTACTACGTCGAGTCAGTCTCAGTTCCTTCCTCTATAACACAAAAGAACATAATACCTATAAGGTATATATAATATGTATACCATAGTAGGTATGAGAATAGGTCGTAAAGTTTTCTTCACTATCCTACACCCCCCCCCCCCATTTCTTAATTGCGATTTTAGTATTTTTTAATGAACAATATTATAAAAATACATAGCGAAGAGCCGGAGCGAAGTGAGGGTGAGTCGCTGTATATCATATAAATACAAAACGTTGTATAACATAAAGCCAAAGAGTTTTTTTTGTAGATTGTACGCGGGCGTAGCCGCGGGTTTTGCTAGTTTTTTTATAATAATAATAGTATGAAAAAAATATGTTATATTACTTTTAGTCTCGTACTGGAAAATACATCATCTATACATATAATAAAATTGTAACTAAGCCGAATCTGTACATTAAATTATTTTTTGGAAAATTTTATTGAAATAAACATTATTAACGATACAGAGTCTGAATCTATAGTTTTTAGAATTTTTGTCTGTCTGTCTGTTACCGCATCACAGAAAAACCACTGGAGGGATTTTGATGAAATTTGGTATGGCGATAGCTGGTTATCCGGGTCGACATATAGGATACTTTTTACCGCGGGAAAATACCTCATTTCTGAGAAAAAAAAAACAAAAACTGCAATGTAAGAGTATACTAATATATAAAACCTAAGAATTTGGCTTTTGGTCATCAGAACGCGGGCGGAGCCGCGGGCAATGCTAGTATAATATAAGACTTCGTAGCAGCGGGCGTGTAGTTACTATTCCGGGCTTAGAATTTCGTAGCCTCAAGTTAGACCCGAGGCTACGAATACGACTTAAGAATCAGGGGTTTTACAAAACACGATTGTTCACATTACATTGGAACTGTTAAATATTATTAGTTATTTAAATTTAATTTATTTCGATATTATATTCTTCGGCCAATAACGATTTATCTTAGAATTAAAAAAAAAGTTTTATTTTAATACGTTGTTATAGTATTTTTTTATTTTCATTACAATTGTAGTTTATTAGTTTTAAGCTACATTTTTTTGCCAGAAATTTAAAATTAACAGCCCAAAAATTTTAATAAAGTTATAGGATTTTAAATAATACAAGCAATTAAAATAAATATTATACAAACTATAAAAAATAAAAGTAATATAAAAAACAATTGCTATCAGTCTCCGGCGGTCCGTTAAAACATCTGGAGCCAAAAACCAAAATAAATTTAATTTTTCTATCAAATATTCAAGTATATCTAAAAGAAAGTATTACGGAAAATTACCAATATATAATAAGAATGAATTTTATTTTTTAACTGTCTCGTTTTGTGTGTAGCATGTAGGTTGGTTGTAAATAAGCTTGTTTTATCTGTGTCGAGCCGTGGAGCCACTGGCAACGCTGCCGGCCATATTATACTGTGTGTCCCGCGGCGCTGCTATGCCGCTCTTTTAATCAGCCCCCTCGAGGGCACGAAAATATACATCTCGCCAGTTGTATATAGCCATGGAACAAACACAGCTTACTTACTATGTCGATACCTGTAATTTGTGTATTTTAACAAAATTTTACCTTTTACTAAATATCAATTCAAATCAAAAATATATTTTATTCAAATAGACTTTAGCTTTAGAATCGTCAATTTTTTTTCTTATTTAAAGTATAGATGTGGCAGTATTTACACGGACATCCGGAAATACCGGAAGCTACCACGGCTCAATATCAATA
Source organism: Brenthis hecate (assembly GCA_951806755.1). NCBI lineage: Eukaryota > Metazoa > Arthropoda > Insecta > Lepidoptera > Nymphalidae > Brenthis > Brenthis hecate. Next base: position 21,355,261 of record OX638251.1, read on the forward strand.
GTTTTTTTTACATTTTTTTTGCTTTGATTGAAAATGAATTGTTTTTCTCTAAATAGTAGATATTTTTTTATTGATTAATTAAAAAATATTTAATAAATAAAATTATATTATTACACTTTGAAGTGAATCATTTACATTAAAGCTAAAAAACGATTTAGATTTAATTCTTTAATATACCTATCAATTGTTTATATTTTTAACCCCCGACGCAAAAAGAGGGGTGTTATAAGTTTGACGTCGATATAATAATGTGTGTGTGCGCGCGCGCGCGTGTGTGTGTGTGTGCGTGCGCCCGTCTGTGGCATCATAGCTCTCAAACGGATGGACAGATTTCAATGCGGTTTTGAAACTTCTAAATTTGTATTTGAAAGCCAGTTTCCTTGGGTTGGTTAATATCGGTCCAGCAGTGTAAGAGTATCAGCTCTTTTCCAAAATGATGTAAGGCATTTTGGCGTATGATCTTACTCGATTAAGTGCTTCATGCGTGCCCGTGTAATTCTTAAATGACAATTTATTTGCGTAGGGGGTTTTTAAATTTTTAATTTATAATTTTTTATAATTAATTAACGACTTACCCTCGCTTTGTTCCCTACGAACGTTTTAAATTTTAATTTTTTTCGTGAATTTTTCCGATGTTTTAATAGTTATTCTGCTATTCGGGACGGAGAACAATCCAATAAATTAAAGATCATAAAAATCGGTCCAGCTGTTCTTGAGTTATAAATGGTGTAACTAACCCGACTTCGTTATATATATATATATATATATAATATATATATATATATATATATATATATATATATATATATAGATTTTCAAAATGTATAATAACTGCTTTTAACTACACAGAAAAAACAAAACATTATAAACTACTTAAAATTTAAATTATCACTACATATAAAGTCCCCCGGCTGTCTGCAGTCTGTCAGACAGACGTCTGTATGAACGCGATAAACTCAACAACTACCGAACGGATTTTCACTCGGTTTTCGCCCATAGATGGAGTGATTCACGGTTCATTAAGTTTTGATTCGGTAAGAAGATAGTTTAATACACTGGCAAGGACGTAAAATACTTTTTGTCCCAGAAATCATCCCTTAAGTGGATGAAAATGGAGAATCAAGCTAGGGACGAACCCGAGTGAAGCAAGGGTGAGTCGCTAGTATATGTATACAATAAATAACATTGAATCTAAGCGCAATGTTAATACAAAGATTTATATTGGTTAACATTCCTATGAAAACTAGTACAATAACAACAATAGTTATTAGTTGGTCTGATATAATATCTCACTTGGATAAAACAAATAGTAATATTAAGTCATTTCAAAAGCATAGATTTAGACGTTGCAGTACTCTAAAGCTTTTTAGTCTGTACTTTCTAGAGCTAACGACGTTAATCTTCAAAGCCGATTTACGATGGGGAAGCAAAGTGGAGTAATATATTTATTGGAGAGCTTTCATGAATGTACAGCACCTGCTTTGTATCATACATAGCAACTAATATCGTTATGATTAGATATTTCCATGTGCCAATACTTTCATGTTCCGAATTTTATTAAAATAAGGATTACCATACAAGGATTTGATTTTTCAATATTAAAAGCATAATTTTTTGTCATTTTTTTTTAATTTGTATTTTTAAAATTAAAACAATTTTTTTATTTGTACATATAAGAGTCACCGACATTAAAAAAGAGGTTTCAAATTTGGATATATTTTTTTCGCGTATTTTATTTTTAGTTATATTTTAATTTTTCTTTATCCGATTCAAACTTGCAGACTAAATTATTGTCTTTAGCTTTATCTTAAACCATAATTAACGGTAAATTTAAAAAAAAATGCCTAAATTCATACAAATATATGATTTTATTTTTATTTATTTCAGATATCCGGAGTCCAAACTTGGCAAGATGTTCTCTGGAGATATCCCCATTGTGCTGGACACTCTCAAGCAGCACTATTTCATTGACAGGGACGGAGAGATGTTCCGTCACATTCTGAATTTCTTGCGCAACCAAAAATTACTCATACCCTACGATTTCGCATACCTAGACCTTCTTCTGATTGAAGCTAGGTACTTCGAATTGCATGGTGAGAACTATTCTGTAAATATAATAAATAAACACAAATAATATTTTTAAGTATAAAAGAAATGTACAAAATTTATAAAAGCTTCTATTTTATAAGCTTTTATAAAGTTAGGTATCTACGTATCAGAGGAATGCCATCTTCCAACATAGTGCTAAAATAAGCTCCATCTCATATCATTGTATTATTATATTGTTGATCGAAGATTATTTTAGAATTTATACAGCGTTTACCTTTAAACTAAATCGAATACTATAGCTGCTTAAAAATGGTTATTAATTTTGAAGCTAAATATCGGTCTTTTCGTTTGTGTTATAAATATTCTTTATATTTTTAGATATGGTTTACGCCATATTGATGCTGAAGGCTTACCGTGAGGAGGTGAATCTCGCCAACCAATGGGATGTGCACGAGGTGACCTATATTGACCAGGAGGTCATATGGGAACAGACTTAAAGGTATTATGAAGTTGTTACAGACAGCCTACCCACAAATAACAAAATGAATTCAAAAAATTGAAAAATGGCACCAAAGTAGCTTACAATATTTTTTAACTTTTAACTTTAAACATTTTTATATAATTTCAAATTATTTTATAATTGAATATGGAATATTATTTATTTAATTTGAGCTGTTATTATTATAATTATTACAATTCTAAAAATATATTAATTATAATCTATATTTTTAGTGTTTCCATTATTATATTTATAACCATAAAGAAAAAATCAAAATACATTAATTATTTAAGCCACATAATTGATCTATGTGTAATTTGAAAAAGTTAAAATTTAATTAAAATAATAATTTTAATTTAAATTTGTTAATATTTAAAAAACAAAATTTCAGCAACACATTACTACATACATTTACAAATGAAAAAATATTAATTTGAATTGCTGTCATTTTGATCTACACAGTAAAGACTTACGACATCTACCTGTCTGTTATGTTTAGATGTATTATTTGATTTTATTATATTAATAACAGGATCCCATGACGATGGTAGTACCCAGCCATCTTCCCTATTGAAATTAGGATGTTTTTTAATTTCTATGGCTTCTCGAATCATTCTAGGGTTGGTTTTCTTTCGCCCTCTATATTATATATTTATTATTATATATAGATACTATATTTTTTATTAATAATAATAATAAATATATTATTGTTATTAATAATAATAATTCAATATCAAATTAAGAACATGCAATATATAGGTAATAATGGTAATTTTTATTTTCAGAGTCTGCAGTTCCCAGATACAACGGTACAGAAATAATGTACCCATGTAATTGTTTATTGTGGCTAACTTTTTGTTTATCGCAAAATTATGTTGAAGCTTTTTAAATATAAATGTCTATATACTACTATTTTTAAAGCGGGACCGAAGAGTTGCTACATTCTGTTATTTGTATATTAGAGTTAAACAATTTCCTTATAAGGGCATGAAGGTCCAAGATAGCTCTTTGTGATATTAAAGCGAAATAAGAGTTTAAACCACACACTGGCATTACATAACATTCCTTTAATTATATCAAAATTTAAGTATTATTGAAAAAAAAATTTTTTTTCTTATATATGATCTAGGTATGATGCTTTAATCTGAAGTCATTACGTTATATTATTTTTAATTAGTCCTCTACTTTTGGCGAAAGTATTACTCAAAAATATAATTTAAGTTACTAAAACAATGATAAAAATAAGGTTTTATAGGAGTTTTGATGTTACGAGAGTATCAAGATTTTATCTAGGCATAGGCTATATGGAAAGGAACTTGTATAGAATGGATTTAGTATGTATGTATATATTTATGTATGTATACATATTATTAGGCGTATTATAATTATTAAGTATGATAACCACTCCTGTAATATTTATTTTAAGTTAGAACTAAAATTGATAATTTTAAATAATGTGTATTGACAATTGGACCTATTTGTGATTAATAATATCTAAACATGTATATCGATACTATCTTTTTGTTTATATAATTAAACTATATATAATATTAAATTAAAAATAAGAATAGAATTTGTTAATTTTAAGTCATGGGTATTAATTTACAACTCATAAAGTATATGAAAGTACATCTTAAATAGTGTTCTCAACACTCATCTGGACCGCCTTCCAAATTCTATCTTGGAATATTGAATTGAGAAGTGTACTCGGTTTTATTAACTGATATCTATAGTTAAGGTTTAAACTAACTTAAATATTATTTGACATTTGTGATTTTGTTAAAAAAAATTTTTATGTATAACATGCATTATAAGAGCAACGATGTAGGAAATGTAACGAGCGAAGTTTAAAGCTGGTATGTGCTTTGTTACTCATTGTAATTTTCGTTGCGATTTTATTAATATTGTGTAATATGTTATGTAATTTAGTTATTAAATAACTTAATACTATTTGCTTTTAAATTTAAAATTAATGTTAGTGTAAGTGTGTGTATTATCTTCTTCAATCATCAGTCGACTTTATTTATCATATTAAAAAGACTGTTTTGGCTGTATTTAGATTAAAAATTCTATAGTAGTATTAAAAAATCGATATGGCGTTACAATAAATAAATACTCTTCACAAAATGTCGACTGATGATATTTTTTTCAATTGTATATCATTTGCAAGAAGTTCTGTAGTCAATTTTACATTAATAAGAAAACGGTTATAAAAAATGCAGTCATGTGGACTGCCGACAGAAGTGAAAACTTAAAACTATAAACAAACAGTTGTTATTTTTGGATATTTAATTTAATTGTTTGATCTTAAATTAAAATTTGTAAATTAAAACTGTTTACATTTATCTGGTTTCGACATCTATCGGCACTCTGAGTGTTATCATTAACCCGTCAGGTGACCGTGTCGATGACGACTTACACGAATTTACTCCCCATCCAAACCTGCCTATAGAAGTTTTCACTTCAAAAATATAAAAATATAATGTTTTGGCGCTACGTCTCAATCAATATCATAACATAGTAAAAATAATCACAGTCCAATTCATACATAGTCGACTACAGATTTCTGACATCTATTTTTATTCATTTTATATTTTCAGATCTCTTTATAAATGTAAGTAGATGTAGATAGGTGTTGTGAAGTATTTATTTAAAGATTACAATTGATCTTTTAACACCGAGAGCGTATACAAATTAATTTTGCCTAATCATAAAACTAAAGTTTTAGGCATATGAAAGTACTACTAGAGACTTACCCTCGCTTTGTACGAGTGCGTACACGGTACGCACTTTCCTTTTTTTTCTTTTTTTTTTATATTGGGAAATGCATTACACACACCCACATAACCACCTGTAGACATACGGTGGTTATGTATGACTCACCGGCTCGACAAGCCAGTACTACCTACTAAAACCCAACAAAACCTTCCCCCGTCTTAATGGGACGTCGCAGGATCGCTTACGCACTTAAGTACGACGCCCCGACGGCAGGTCTGCCAAAGCAGACCACAACAACCATGGGGTTGCTCCAAGGTCCACACTGCTATCAGAGAAGTACCAGGAGCAACCCGCATGGTACACCTCCTACCAAAATGGGCCACCTCCCAGTGCGTTCCTGAGCTTCGCGTTCGGCTGGATTGCCGAGCACTACTGAGACACCCCCCCACCGCCCCTCCCCCTCCTTCCACCTCACCACGACAAGGTGAACGCACGTTAGGCGGGACGCGGTAAGCACCTGCCTAGGTACGCGGATCACAATTTCACAAGTTACTCTTTATAACATCAGCTATCTGCCAGTGAAAGTCCCGTCAAAATCGATTTTTTTTTCATATAAGTTAAACTTTCATATGCGTTTAATAAAAAGCTGCTATTTTGAAATTACAAACGGACACTTCAATTTTATTTATCCGTATAAGATAAACATTTCTACATAATTAACATCTAATAAATGGATCAATTGTAATCGCCTTTTATATATAAAAGAACATATCTAGTAACATCAGAGGTATTTTATAAATTGTCTGTATACATTAAACAGTGGAATAATACCCACATGACCTTTGTCATGTTACAGTCAGCCTAGTCAATAAAGACCAAAACAATGTTGCTGGATATGTTAAATAAATAAAAATTACAATTTTTGATAGTACCTATATTAATTTTTTAACTACAACATATTCTGTCTAAATATAAAAAAAATCAATTCCATTATGTTCTAAATTCTATTCTATACATTAATTACTAGCGAAAATTGTAATTTATTGGATATTGTACTCGTATATGTATAATATGTTATTGTAAAAATCTAAAACCTACGTAGCAGCGGACCTAATAAAAGTTTAGATTTTGTCAACTCGGAACATCTGTGTATTGCCCAATAAGAGTATGTACAAGGTATGTAGAATTTTACAAAAACAATATATTTTATTGCTATATCTTCAAATTTAAAATTTATTTTAGAATATTAGTATTTTACCGGTTTAAATTTTTTTTATTACTAATTATGTTTAAAATATCAGTTTTTTACATTTACCTTGTTTTTTCTTATTGAAGACAAAGCAGTAAAATATGCACTTGGATGTTTATATAATCGATGTACGCTCTTTTTATTTTACTTCTAAGGCTGATTTATTTTTGAATAAACTTTTTCGATGTTTAACTCTTGTTTTAATACTCCTATAGTCAAAGGGTTAAGGGAAAATTTTGCTTAGCATTCCAATTTTACTTAAGAACATATGGAAGGTACATTAAACCTCTACTTTGGCCACATAAATATAGAACTAATACAGGGCTAGAACAAACTACAAACTTATATGGTAAATTTAGCTGTTTGTCAAAAATTAATGTTGCCAAAAATAAAAGAAGACGTATTTTAGAATTTTTCATATAAAAAACCGCATATATATATATATATATATATATATATATATATATATATATATATATATGTATATGTATACTATAGATATATATATACTATATATATGTATATGTATGTATGTATATATATATATATATATATATATATATATATATATATATATATATATATATATATATATATATATACTATTGTAGCTTTTCTTATAAGGTTTTTTTTTAAGTTTTAATACCTGTATTACCAATACATGACCCATAACTTTTCCAAGAAATATTCATGTGAACAGGCAGCAGGACAGTATCCAGAGGTGGCTAAATTGGCAAAAATTAAAAATCATTTATTTTAGGAGATTGAACTTAAAACTTGTATTTAGCTCGAAATAGAGCAATATGTACATTACTATCTTTTTCACGAACAACAATATTATTAATACAATAACTATAAAAAACACGCATCATATCACCATATAAATTATTTTTTTTTGTTCTAAATCAAAATTTATGGTATCACTGAAGTTTGGGCTCAAAACGTAAGTCTGATACTTATCAGACTGGGTTTTTGTCCTGATACGAATGGAACAATCACTTAATTTTGGTCCACAAACACAATATTAGCTTTGTGGCAAGCGTGGTGCATTTTTCTCCTGTGACTTGTCAGCACGTGATAAAGATACAATATACTCGTACATATACATTGATTTCCTAAATAGGCAATAGCGTTTATCCGAAAACTTTCAAAGTAATTTATTTTAAAAATACATCAGTTAGTAGGTATACATGTATGATGTATGTAGGTATCTTCTTAATATATATATATATAATTCTTCTCTACGTGTGTTAGTCACCTAAATCCTCCTAAGCGGCTGGACCGATTATGATGAAATTTTGTGTGTACATTCGATTGGGTTCCTGCAAGGTTTGAATTTACAAATAGATTCGGTAGGTAGCGCTGCAGTTGGTATGTCATCAAATTATTATTAGTTATAACATAAAACCAGAGTTTTTTTTAGTAGTTTGAATGCGGGTGAAGCCGCGGGTACTGCTAGTTTTATATAAAATTTGCTTTACATTTAATACAAACAGTGACTTTAATCATTTCTAACCGCGGTATTCGGTAAACATATAAAATGTAAATAGTGTTATTTATGAAAATGCACTAGGAACTCTTTAGGTAGGTACCTAATTATTGATGATTATTCAATTATGTAAATAACACCATCTATCATCTTTGTTTTCTTCTTTCTGATGAAATCTTCTATATTCACAGCGATGATGACGATAAAACATTGTATCATATCCATACTGAAATTATAAATGTGAAATGTGTTTGCTTGTTTGCTTGTTTGTCCTTCTTTCACGTCGAAACAGAGTGACGATTGGCGTGGTTTTCTGTGTGGATATATAGTTGGAGGGATACATCCTTATTAATACTTACGTAAAATTATCATAACGAGGGAAAGGAGGCAGATAAGTAGTTAGTCAAATTACCTACTTAATGCCATTGTTCATCGACCCATTCCATAACGTTTGATACCTCCTTTTGTGTGGATCATGGAAATAAGAAAAAAGTAGTTGCTTATTACATTATTTTACTTATAAATTTATTATTGATTTAAAAAAAACTATATTATACAGTGTTTTAAAGATTATTTTTTATATTATTCCTGTGTTTTTTTTTAATTTAATTCTAATTTACTTTTAATACGTTAGTAATAATACTATTTTATATTTTAGCTTAGTTTTTAATTCATGATGATAATTCAAAAACTGAAATTCGCATAGCATTTTCAATGCGTTCGCAATGTCAGAAAAGAAATTTTATATTACATATAAGGGGCCATCTATAAATTACGTCACGCGTTAAGGGGGAGTAGGTTGTCAAAAAATGTGACATTGTGTGACAAGGGACAGGGGGGGAGTCATAACCTTCGTGACGTCACATGTCAAAATCTATTAAAATACAAAACATTAACTGTAAGCGAAAAATAAAAAAAATAATCTTTCTTTACGCTATATTGTTTTGTTGTTCTCGCTAGGCACGCTGTTGATGTTGATATTATTAAAAAAAATATATTTGGAACTGCTGTTATTATTTTATTCAGTTCTGGGTGTAAAATTGCAAAAAAAATGTGACGTCACACCAGGGGGGAGGGTCCCACAAACGTGACCACCTGTGACAAGGAGGGGGAGGATTCAAAAAATCATTAAAGCCGTGTGACGTCATTTATAGATAGCCCCTAATAAATATTTGGCAATGAAACATCAATAATTTGTTTATTTGCGTTTAATCGATACAAGTTTAAATACATTGTGCACATTTAATAATCTTAACAAATAACCATTTTAGGTTTAAATATGGCGTTGAAAAATCATATTAAATGTGTTATTATCACGATATACATATAACTTTCAATTCCTAGCCCACTACTTCACACTACACTTCTGTGAGTGATGTGTGGCTCGATTTTTTTAATTTATAAATAAACTAGCATTGCCCGCGGCTCCGCCCGCGTTCAGATGACTGAAAGATTTTTTTTTAGGTTTTACATATTAGTATACTCTTACAATGCAGTTTTTGTATTTTTTCTTAGAAATGAGATATTTTCCCGCGGTAAGAAGTATCCTATATGTTACCCGGATAACCAGCTATCACCATACCAAATTTCATTAAAATCCCTCCAGTGATTTTTCTGTAATGCGGTAACAGGCAGACAGACAGACAGACTGACAAACAGAAGACAAAAATTCTAAAAACTATAGATTCGGCCTCTGTATCGATAATAAAGTCTATTTCAATAAGATTTTCCAAAAAATATTGAATGTACAGATTCGACTCAGTTACAATTTTATTATATGTATAGATAAAATACATATGTTTGGATATTAACACAGCACTATCTAGTTCCGTGGTAAGCTTGTGTTATGGATACCAGATAGTTGATTCACTACACATATATAACATTAAAACATAGATATTATAAATATAAACACTCATGACTGGAGTGCAAACATTTGTGCTCATTACACAAATAAAAGACCTTTGCGGGACTCGAACCCCCGACCGCTGGCACAGCAAGTAGGGTCACCACAATTTTTTTTTTTTAAATTATTATTTATTACTAACACAAAAATGAATCGATAATCGTATGCTGTTAATAAACTGATAATATATAATCTATGAGCTGCTGTTGCGAAAGTTTTAATTTATTGGTGACATACTAAAGTGTTTTTATGACAAAAAAATACAGTCGAATTGAGAACCTCCTCCTTTTTGAAGTCGGTTGAAAAAAAACCAATACTTGTACATACATTCATAGGACTGATATAAGATCATCTTAATTTAAAATAATTTACACTTATACCAAAGTACCGCTCCGCTGCTGCACTGCCGACTGAAGAACTTAAAACTAGAAACAAACAGTTGTTATTTTTAGATATTCAAATTAATTGTTTGATCTTAAATTAAAATTTGTATATTACTAACTGTTTACATTTATCTGGTTTTGATATCTATCGGCATTCTGTGTTAGCGTTAGCACGTCACGTGGCCATGTCGATGACGATTTACGTGAATTTACTCCCCATTCAAATCTGCCTATATAGAAGTTTTCACTTCAAAATAATCCTATTCGTACAATTTATTTTAAAAATAGCTTTTGGAATTTTAAATAAATAAAGTATAATAAGAAAGTATTAAATAGCTTTTGGATATAGCGATTGATATAATCCATATAGGTACCTACTTGCTGAATCGGCAAGTCTGCCTGAAGATCCCATACTATTACAATTGAAAATATAATATAAAATAAACAAAACAAATGAGAATAACGGCTTCTTATTAAAAAAACATCTTTAAATATACAAACGAAAAAATGAAAGGTACGTAACAGTTGCTAAGATTGTTAAAGATCATAAAGAAAAAAAAATTACAATAAATAGTATCAAAGTTAATATGGCAAAATCTAATCTGCTATAAAACTTAACATAACATACATTATATGTATAAATAAGTACAATAAAAATAGAAAATGCTCAAAAATCCAAAACTTTATAAACTTCTAAGAAGAAATCCAACAAATATTCAGTCTTACTGTTGGTCTTTTGACCAAAATATATTTACCTACAATTAGATCAACACGTAACGACTCAAATTCGAAAGTTGATTGCGTAAATTGGAAACGAAATAAACTCTTTAAATAAAATATTTAACTATAATATTTTAAATAACAATAACTTGTAACATCTACCAACTACTATTTTTATCAGCATTTTATATGAACATTTTAAAAATATTGTGATTATATAATTTTGTGTTTATATATTATGTGTTTATATAAAATGTATATATATATATTATGTGTTTATATAAATGTGTATATATTATGTGTTTATATAAAAATTTTGTGTTTATATATTATATGTACATATGAAAAAATATTTATATTATATATCTAAATATTTGGTATACATTGTTTTGTTTAGGTTAGTATACTATTATTATTAAGCTTTATTCTATCACTTACTAAATTGAAAATTTTACAAAATTTTAATGAATGCCTACTTTAATATTAAAATGTACATACTACTTACGCGAGCAATATCGAGTTCCTATTGTGCATTTTTAATGCAAGGATTTTTTAATAAAAATAATAACATAATGACTATATTTAAGCCATTTACAACAATCTAATTTATAATGTTATATAATTTAAAAAATACATATTTACCAAATTCAACAATGGCCAACCAGCACCATATAAAAATTATTATTACTAAACGAAAATATTGTCTTCCTCTGTGTCTTAAAAGTAGGGTTACAACATTTTATATTATACTTGGACTATTTAAAAACTATTCATTGTGAAACGCATTCGCGTTAGACTAAATATTAAGTAATATTTGAATAATTTAACGTTAACACTATCTAAAATAAAATTATTTTAACAAATTGTTTATCTATTTATAACAAAAAATAACAAATGGATTTTGGCATAAAATATCTAAAATTTTTTTCATATAATTCTAGTTGCATACGAGTAGTTTCTTTTTTTTTTAATAACTAATAAAAATATCATAAACATACAACAAATATGAAGAGATTGTGCTTAATATTAAACACGCTTTATTTATATCCTATATGTTGGACCGTTCTAATGAATTCACAGAAGAACAAAAGTATTAATTTCGACAGACTTTAATTGACTTTTTATAAAATAATACCTGATTTATAATAAAATAAATTGAGATCTTTTTGAGCACAGTTTTGCTAATTAAAGTATTGCTTATTTGAAGCCAATATAAATAATTGGAACCTAACTTCCCGTTGGATACATTAGGCATATATTTAAAGACTAATTCATTTCTTAATAATTGAACTGATCCAGTCGGTTTCAATACGAACAAGACTTTTGCTCAGAAATGATGAAAGTGCCGATATTTTCAGTTTTATATAATATTTATATATAAATATTACATATTTCTATATTTCATAACATATTTTCTTATTAGTAATATAGTTAGTTATATATAAATAATTTGTAATCCTCCGTCGGTACAAAGAATTTATGATCGTGTAAACTAGTTATTTATTTCCTTTACGGGTTTTCGCGTAAGGCGTATGTGTATACACACTGCGAAGTGTATTTTTTCAAATAGTTAATACCCTTCAATTAATATCCATTTTTAGAGACAGAAAAGGAATTTCAATCAGTAAAGAAAATCAGTTCAATATAAAGTGCCTCATAAAAATTGTTCAAAACAATCTAGATTTTTCAATCTAGATTAAATACACTTTAGACAATACGGCGTTATTCATTGTTGTCCAGTTTATCCTTAAAATCTTATACGGATCAGCGTTACTGGAAGCAGACTCTCAATCGCTGTCCTCATCCGTACTGCCTTCAGTATAATGCTCTTCAAAGTTATCGACAATTAAGTTAAAAATTTCATTAAAATTACTACTATCAATACCATCGTTTTCTTCTATTACTTCCAAAACATGTTCAATCTCGCCATTAGTCTGAAAAATTTATAAACACCTACCGTAACGTATTTATACTATAAACTCACCAATACGAGACGCTTTCTATTTATTAAAAAAAAGTTGTCTATTAAAGCAGTCTCGTTATTAGGACATGTTGGCTCACTACAAATCTTTGGTGGGTGCGGGTTCGAATCTCACACATACAATTGCTGGTAGTGGTCTGAATATTGCGTATCTTATTACAACTCTATGTTTGTGGGCGATGATTATATATTATTAATAATTAACATATAGCGATGCGAAATTGGAAAAGTCTTTAAATTCGCTTTGCATAAGTCATATCTATATCATTCGCATTAGCATAATCGCAGTACAATAGAAAGCACAAACGCAAATATATTGTCCAATTGCTACGTACAGCATTTCTTTATTATTCATAATATATAAATATTTATGTTATGTATGTACACATAATGACGATATGAAGTTATACTTATTTTCGCATGATTGGAAAAAAATATGAGAGTATAATTTTTACGATGCGCGCGCACGCCGACAGCCAAAAAGCGACATGATGAAGTTAGCTGCATTCCTTTTACAAAGAGAGAGTTTTGACATACGGGATGACATCTTTAGGTATTTTTGTTCTATTGCGCTAAAGAAGTATAACTTCTTATGTGCGTACATAAGTACACACACATGTTTTTGTCTCTATCTAATAATTTATTTTTAATTCAATATGACCCTATAGCTATAAAAAAATAAGAAAATATGTAAAATATTGACATAATTGATGAAATATTTATGCTTACCAATAAATTATCGTATGGCATAGTATCGTTTATCACTGGAAAAAAAAATATAAAAAATATTATAAAAAACAAGCTTTTGTTTATAATAAACTAGTTAAGTATATCATTTTTGTGGTCATTTTCTAGATGACGATGATGGCGTTAGGCAAATTTCATGATATTTATTTATTACCAGACTTATATATTTACTAGCATTACCCGCGGCTCCGCCCGCGTTTAGATGACCAGAAAGCAAATTCTTAGGTTTTAGATATTGATATACCCTTACATTGCAGTTTTGTTATTTTTCTTAGAAATGAGATATTTTCCTGCGGTACAAAGTATCCTATATGTTGACCCAGATAACCCTCTATCACCATACCGAATTTCATCAAAATCCCTCCAGTGGTTTTTCTGTGATGCGGTAACCGACAGACCGACAGATACAGATAAAAATTCTAAAAACTATAGATCCGACCTCTGTATCGAAAATAATGATTATTTCAATAAGATTTCCCAAAAATTATTTAATGTACAGATTCAGCTTAGTTACAATTTTATTATATATTTAGACTAGCAACTCATCCTCGCTCCGCTCGGGTTCATCTCTAGTGACGTTTTAAGGTTTAGTATAGATTTTTCAGGGATGAGATATTTTTCCGCAGTAAAAATTATCCTAAATGTTGACCTGAATAACCAGCTATCATCATACCAAATTTCATCAAAATCTGTCCAGTTTTTTTCCCATGATGCGGTCACAGACAGACAGACAGTCAAAAATTCTAAAAAACTATAGATTCGGCCTCTGTATAGATAGATTTCAATAAGATTTTCAAAAAAATATTTATTGTACAGATTCGGCTTAGTTACAAGTTTATGATATATACAGGTGTATTGGGAGGGATGCCAGCTATTACTTAAAAATGGATTACATTTGAAACCACACACAGAGCAGCTTTGCACTTAAATATAAACCCCTATCCCCATATCTCACTATCCTAAGGGACTTAAAACCACCCACACTAGCTTCGCTCGAATTCGTCCTTAGGTCGATTCCCTATACAAACCTTTTTCCTCATTTTCACCCCCTTAAGGGAATATTTCCGGGATAAAAAGTAGCCTATGTCCTTTACAGGGCCTCAAACTATCTTCTTACCAAATTTCTTCTAAATCAGTTCAGTAGATTCAGAGATTACCCCCGACAACCTCACAAACAACCGCTTTACAATATTAGTATAGATAATTAAGGAGTGTATTTGTATCCATTTTTTTCGAATATCATTTTTGACGAATTAAATAAATAAATATACATAAAACATATAATTAGTAATCTTTTAAAATCATCCAAATCGGTTTAAATGTGGATTTTATCAATTTTACTGCCAACACAACCTTCATAAATCTTTATCCAATCGAATATACTTTATTTATATCTGTCAAATGAATAGTAGTATAATTATATTTCATACTTACACTCAAGGCAGAGCATCTCATCAATTTCTTTAGGCAAACCATATTTCTTCACTTTCTTTTTAAGTTTCATTTTTTCTGCTTTCTTTGCCACCATTTCGTACGGGTATTTACGTTTAACTCCAGATGTACTGGGGATAGGGTCTTGTGAATATTTCAAATTGAAACAAGACGATTGTTTGAGACTTTCTACCACGAGGTTGTTTCTTTCTGGCGCGTTTATCGTTTGGGCATTTGATAACTGAACAAGGCTGCTTGATGTTCGTGGAACGTCAAAACAATTTAAGTTTTGCGAACTATGGTCTGGTAAGATCGCATTAGATGAACCAGCTATAGAAACTGTGATCCTATTTGTTGTAATTGTTTCCGCCCAGGAGTAATTTTGGGATACCGTTGGAAGATTCACCTCTGTATTAGCTAATCCGTTAACTACTGGGGAGTCTTGTTGGATATTTTCGGGCTTAGGATTTTTTTTATTTTCTTTTCTTTTTTCCCCCGCCATTGTTGAACAACAAGAACGGATTACACTGTAACTTTTGGCGATGGCTTCATGTATTTTCTCTTTCCTTGGTGGTATTATAGCAAGATGTAAAGGAGATGAATCACCGTGGCCATGTGGAACTAAGGTTTCACCGTCATCTGGTTTTGGCGACGGCAAATCGGTTACCAAATGAAGTATAACTTTCTCCAGTAGCGTTGGATCTTCTACAGGCAGTGTTACTTTTTCGTTTTCCTGTAACATTCACAATTTAAAATTTTAAAAATACAGTATTATAATAAGTATGCGAAATAAAATGCAATTATAAGTTATATATTAATATTATTATAACCTGAAAAAAATTAATAAATCCAGTATATATATTAGTACCTTGGCCACCGAGCTTTGCTCGGAGTTTTTGGTTAAAAGGTACAATTTTCTTTAAAAAAAGAACTAAAAACTTGAATACAAAAAAAAAATTATACCTTTGTATCCCACCGGGATTCGAATCCGGACACTTATTCAATATTGCGCCTTGGCCGCTTGACCATGATGCTTATATCCGACCGTGCTAAATTATCGAACATAATATTTTGCGTGGAATAATGCAAAAGAAAATCGCATGAAAATTCGAAAACACGCGTTTTCCCAGACATAAGATTAATCTAGATCGATTTATCGCTCCCGAAACCCCTTGTATAATAAATTTTATGAAAATCGTTGGAGCCGTTTCCAAATTTCAGATTATATATATTGTCGGCGACGGAAAACCTATCTTCGAGTAACGTGTGTATTAATATAGGGACAATGTCATTTTAGCGTATTATGAATAATTGTTGTAAATATGAAATCTCATTCTTATTAGATTTATTTTGTTAAAATAAGTTCTAATTAGTGTAATAAGGTTAGTTTAGAGTATTTTTTGCTTATTTGAATCATATAAGACTATTTAACATTAATTTGAAAGGAATAGGTACGTAAGTAAAATGTTAGCATATAATTACGTAACTTGAAAATGAGATTTTTTGTTTCTTGCAATAGCATAATAGTTTATGTTTTAAATAATAGATTTTATTATAAAACTTATAATAAAACAAGAATTAGGTCGATAGGACTATCCGTTCAAAAGTTATAAGGGAAAATGTATAGTAAAAATGTAGCAACCTAGAAATTTAGATATTTTTGTTTTAAGACTTTTTTAATTAATTATTATATATTGAATATTATGTTTTAATATTGTATAATAGTATGTAAGGCATGTAAATAAATAAATATGTGTAAGGTGTTTTACTGAAAACATAAAATAAAAGGACTCTCAAGGTTTCGGTTTAGGGAAATTTTACTCGAAAAATGAGCTCAAAGTACGCGGCTCTCTGTAAGGTATTAACGGGCCAAATAAAAGGCGAGCCATTTCTCGATTCGAGTCAGTCGCAAGACAGCCACCGAAGAGGCAACAACTAAAAGGAAAAGGAAGAACCGAAACCAAGAGAGAAAAAAGGAAAAATTGTGTTTTTATTTCATCGCCTCTAAGTATAGTCTCCTGTCAACGAAGAAACCCTAGTGGATCGGGACCCAAGCTACGCATTCAGGGGTGCGTGGTGGCGTACATTACCAGCGAACAGACATACTGCCGTGTACGCCAAGAACGTCTGGGAGATTGTCCCAGGTCGACCTCCGGGTACTAGACATACCCTGGTTCTGGTCGTCCGAAACATATATATATATATATATATATATATATATATATATATATATATATATATATATATTTATATATAATCCGAGCGAAGCGAGGGTGAGCCGCTAGGAGGTACATTATCATAAATGTGAGGATGGATGTTTGTTACTCTTTCACATCAGAACGGCTAAACGTATCTAGACGAAAACCAGACATAGAGTACAACACAAACAAAAAACAGAGATAGATTATAGTCTGAAATAGCATATAAGTTACTTTTCATTCCGGAAAAATGTATGGTTTCCGTGGGATAGATTTGTTTTTGTCTACGGACGAACACGAAGCGAATTGAGGTTGAGTCACTAGTAAGTAATAAGAGTACTAAGTATATTTTATCGATAACCAGATTTTCTCGCGGCTTCGTTCATGTGTTTGTGTTGTGCAGTTACAGGGTGTAGAAGTAACAAAAACATTCACTTTCTTAATCACACGTTCTCTAAATATGTATTTATTATTTTTGCGTGTTTTACACGAAGCTAAAATTGTAAATTTATGCCTCTGTATTGACATTTATTGACAGATGACCAAATTTTTTTATTATTTACTAGCATTGCCCGTGGCTCCACCCGCGTTGAAATGACCAAAAACCAAATTCTAAGGTTTTACATATTAGTATACTCTTACAATGCATTTTTTGTATTTTTTCTCAGAAATGAGAAATTTTCCCGCGGTAAAAATATCCTATATGTTGACCCGGATAACCAGCTATTACCATACCAAATTTCATGAATATCCCTCCAGTGGCTTTTCCGCGATGCGGTAAAAGACTGACAGACAGACAAAAATTCTAAAAACTATACATTCGGCCTCTATCGATCATAATGTTTATTTCAATAAGATTTTCAAAAAATATTTAATGTACAGATTTGGCTTAGTTACGATTTTATTATATGTATAGGTTGTATTTTATTAATAAGCCAAATTGAATGAAAATAAATAGATAGTATACACAAAAAAAAAACGCCATCAATAAGAATGGGCTTCATTTGTTATATCCTCTAGCAAGCAATACTGAATACGTCCTCACTTCCTCACGGGCTGACTACACTGACGCTTACATTACACTGACGATTCAAAAGCGTTTGTAATAAGTCTAATTGAATAAAGTTTATTTCATTTCATTTCATCCGTTTTTTAAAGTGTCTGAATAACCTATTTAGTATTTAGTTAATTCTAATATGT
The DNA here is from genome assembly GCA_951806755.1 of Brenthis hecate. NCBI lineage: Eukaryota > Metazoa > Arthropoda > Insecta > Lepidoptera > Nymphalidae > Brenthis > Brenthis hecate. The sequence goes on from OX638251.1 coordinate 21,373,831, forward strand.
TAAATCTATTAATGTATTTAAAATAACTTTTACATATTAAAATTTACACCAAACTTAAATGGAATCTGAGAATAATTATTCTTATTTATTAATAAACATGGAATATTAAATATTTTTTTAATTTAGCACATTCACACATATTTTTAATAAAAAGTTGTATGAAAATATTTAGATAGCTCATTATTAATTATTAGTAATAATTAAATCATATTTCAAGCAAATGAGTAGCTTGACGACATACTTTTTATTTATTAAAAAACTAAGTTTGGAAAATTAAAGTCAATAGTATGCGAATTTAATGTAATAATGGCTAATAAAACCTACCGAAAGTAACATTTAAATATTTGAAACATACTCCACAAACCAACACAGCACAAATTGTATATTCTATATACTATTACGCAAAACTTTCAAATCTGGTTAAACTTAAACTCAATAAAACAAAAAAATCTCTCGCGTTTCACGCTTGTAAACAAAATATTCAGTGCTACCAACACTTAAAATCTTATAACCCCATAGGCCATAACGACAATTTGAAAAATGTGAGTTTACCTATTTTTTTTTATTTTTAATTATTAGTATCTTAAAAACTTATTTATGGTTATTATAATAATAATTACATATAATAATTTAATAATAATAATAAATTTCATACATAACAAACTTAGAAAATAATAAATAAAAAGGATACATAAATGATGCAAATGGTATTAAAGACACGATTTTTCAAAGACTTTAAACTTTATAAGCCCCTAAATAAAACCCTAAACATTATTCCCCTCTAAAAAACCCCGGTGCAATTGTTTGGGGGCAAAGCTCCTAAGTTGACTACACTGGAATTAGTTAATATTTCATTCAAATAATAACATTGCTTGCCGCGCTTGTCATTGGTCAATTAGTGACATTTTGTAGTTTATAAGATCTGACCAATCACAATTGAACAATTCACAAGTATTGTTGGATAAGACATTCAGACTTCAGAAGCGACTTTTCATTTTCGAGTAAAATATATTAAGATAGTAATAAAAAACTGATTAGTGCGCATGAATAAAATGTTAAAAATAAATGACGCCATGTGAGTGTAACAATGTTCAATCCAAAAGTAGGTATGAATGAAACGCAATTTAGTATGAACATGGTAAGCTTAAATACAACGTCTTATCGTCGCATTTCTATGTAGAAAAGCCAAAGCAATTTGACGTAGTAATAATAAGTTGATTTTTTATTTACAAATTTTTTACTTGATCTGAGACTAATTTAAGTTAATTCAAAAAATAAATATTATTATAATGAATAATGAATTATTAGATTTCTAAAAGGTGAAACGGTAGAAATCGTCTTGTATAGATCCTTCGCCACTGGTGTTTAAATATGTTAGTAAAAACAACATAAGATTGGGACAGTACGGAACAATCGATGCGCGAGTCAAAATCGTACTGATGCACAAATCACAATTCTACACATTTGAAAATCATTACATCCATCAAATTATTACTAGTGGTCGCCTCGTGGTTGAAAATCAACCATAATTCATAAGTTTGATCGACATTGAGATTCTTTTTTCAAAGTTATATGAATAACTAGCATTGCCCGCGGCTCCGCCCGCATTAGTATGACCGAAACCAAATTCTTAGGTTTTATATATTAGTATATGTACTCGTATTAGGCAGTGGTAGCCCAGTGGTAACGCGCTCGCTTGGGAAACCGAGTGAAGCGAGTTCAAATCCCGGGTCTCGCACCTCTGATATTTTCATGTGCGAATCATAACCAACCTGATTACCACTTGTCTGAACGGTGAAGGAAAGCATCGTGAGGAAACCTGCATGTCTGAGAGAACCTAGCAAGTTTTCAAAATACATGTGAAGTCCGCCAACCTGCACTTGGCCAGTGTGGTGGACTATGGCCTGATCCCCCTCGTACTGAAGGGAGGCCCGTGCCCAGCAGTGGGACGTTAAAAAGGGGCTGTATACAATACTCGTATTAGTATATTAGTTGACCCGTTAACCAGCTATTACCATACCAAATTTCTTCTAAATCCCTCCAGTGATTTTTCTGTGATGCGGTAACAAACAGACAGACAGACAAAAATTCTAAAAACTATAGATTCGGACTCTGTATCGATAATAATGTCTATTTCAATAAGATTTTCCAAAAAATATTTAATGTACAGATTCGGCTTAGTTACGATTTTGTTATATGTATAGATGAATATTATTTAGCCTATAAAATCCAAAAGAATTTTGAAACAAATTACAAACAATATTAATCTATTCTCAATTTGACCACAGACTTTAACAATAAACAAAAGAGTCTATATGCGTGTTTGTGTCAAATACATGGTAGTGTGTAATGTTTTTTTTATTGATTTAATGTATTTTTATGCATTATTTAAAAAAAAAATATTAGCATTCAGCACTCTTTCTCTATATAAACTATAAGTGTGAGAAATTTCATCCTCCTCCATCCGCGCGATATTCGTAAGAAAGGATAAAAAGTTTTTGCTTCACGTATTAATATATAGATTACTAATAGCATAAAGCCAAACAGTTTTTTGTAGTTTTAGCGCGAACGAAGTCGCGGGTTCTTTTAGTAGATACATACATAATAATATTAAATAAAAATAAAAAACAATAGTAAATAAAAAGTGTGTCAATTTACAAAATATTTTATTATTCAATGTCTTTAAAACTTAAGTAGGTATTAATTGAAAAATAATAAGTACCTACACGATATATTTTGTGAATTTTAAAATGGCGGGTAATTCATGCAAAATTGTTAGTAAGGTATGCACTAGTTTAGATACTGACAAAACATTTAAATAAATATTTGACCGTAAATTAATTTCCTGTATTTTGTTCTTACGATTCAAATTGGGTCGCGTATATTTAACAATGAGTACAACAAAAATATTTTCCGTCTTTAAAAAATTATGTCCATTTTACATTTACATCTACATATATCAATAGAGTTGTTTGTATTCACGATATTATTCTTACATGCTACTACTGTACAATGCTATTCGGCATTTGTTTAACTAATTTTTACTAATTTTGTTGGTAAGTTAAACTAAAGGTACCAATCTCCAAATTGTACATTATAAGAAATACGTAAATCATAATCATTACTATACATATTTAAACTATATAAAAATAAGCATAAAAACTTTAAATCGATTTGCTATATACTTACGTATAAGATCTGAATAATCCTCTGATTTTCAAAGTTTGACAACAATACAACTGGAATACCCTAAACTTTTTCAGCGATTACCAAGAAAATAATTTTAAATCGGATAGTACGTAACTTTGTTTTCGCTAGGAGATACACGAACTTCTTAATTTTTAATTCACAATACGACTCAGACGTTGCGTTTCGACGTCGACGGACGGATGGATTGCCGGTGACCAATGTTGCCAACCAACACTCTTTAAAGAAAACGCGCTAAATTGACTTCAAAAAAGCGCTAGATTTGGACATTTTTCGAAAAAAAGCGCAAAATTATACAAACAATAAAAGAATTTGGTTATTATATTATTTTTAAATTTGGTAATTAAAAGTTACACTAAAAGACAAAAATTATCTACAAATTTATTAGCCAATCTTCCTTATCGTCAGAAACTTTCTCTTGTACAATTTGGTGGTGTAATATGTAATATAATAAGAAAATAACATAGTAAATTTAACCTAAAAATAATGTACCAGAGGTACAAACAAAACCTTTTGAAAAAAAATTGAACCCATAAAATTGTGTTTGCAGTCTCTGTATGTTCTTTGGCTGTGTTTATAAGCAGCAAATAAAGTTAGTAATCATTTCTAATCTTTAACAAACGGGGTATAGTCTTTTCTTTTATTTATGGGGCTCTGTTTGCTCGTTGTTTTATTTTTTTTGAACAATTCCTTTTACATGTTAATAATACATGTTATTACATGTTAATATAGAAATATTTTTTTGTTGAGCGTTGACGAGGCCAAAGAAGCGTTAGATCTAGCGCCGAAAGCGCTAAGTTGGCATCACTGCCGGTGACCGTGCTTTTCGTTCTACCCACACCATGATAAACAAATTTATTGAATTTTTTAACCCTGTAAGCGCCAGAATATGTACACGAAGTTTACAAAATTTTTCCTTATTAGTTTATGTCACATTTTGTAATAATAGTTACGATTATTAGAGAAAAATGTGGGTTTATCACTCACAATCGAAGCTTGTATTTGTATAGTGGGCGGTAGGCGGAGCTGAGCCTCACCTGCCCCTGTATGTACCTACTACATAAAATTAGAATTCCTCATACAATGCTTACACGATTTGTTAAATACATAATTATGTATATGTTAGTTAGTAAAGCTTCTTGTTTCTTTCAAATAGTTGCCACTTTTTTATTATGTTTATTTTAACGGAACTGTAAATACAAAATAAAATGTTAAAGAATCGCTTTAATAATTTTCTACTTTATTACAATTTAACTTAATTTCAGGTCATACGTAGGTACAATGAAAACGATTGTCATGTTGTTTTTTATATTTGAGAATTTACTATTTAAATTGAGATTCTTGAAATCGTTCGAACATTTGATTATTTTTTATTCACTTATTAAGAATTTATCGTTAGTTTTACTTATTAAAATATTGTAATTGTTATATCGAACCAAATTAATATTTCCAATCTTATAAATGACTAATAGAACGTGAACTATATATATATATATATATATATATATATATATATATATATATATATATATATATATATATATATATATATATATAAATTAAATTATTACTTTATAAAATAAATAAATGAATTATTATTTATTTAGCACCTCAACATTACTTATTATTCTGCTTTTTTAAATTTGAGAATAAGTACTATTTTTTAAACGTCTTCAAAAAAGAAGTTACCTATCAATTCGATATGTATGTATCTAATATTATTGGAACTGCAAAATATTTACATAATATGGTAATTGAGCAAAATTTTATAGGTGTTTGTTTGTAGGTATGCTTGTATGTATGTTTGTATGTATGTATGTATGTATGTTTGTTTGTTTGCTCACGAATTTTAATTTCGAAAATATCTGATTAGGTATCTATAATGAATTGAAACCCCCGTTCATTTATTTTTTACTTTTTTTTAGCGCCTGAAAGATTTTTTAAAGTCGGTTTAATTTTTTTCTTTCGATCCTTCTCTTTTAATTTCGATTGGGCTCTTTCTCATTATACAACTATTTCGAAGAAAGTGATGGATTTACAGTGATTTTTGCCAACAAAAATACAAACGCCAACCACATTTGCAATTTTAAATCAAAAAACTCGTTCGCCATTTAAAGATTACTTTGCATTGCATTGCACCTTTTGTAGCTATCATTGAAACGTTATGTCAACTACACTAAGCGATCAATATATCGAAGAACATAATATGTATTTATTATTGCAGTCACTACAGTTTATCAATTTTATACGTGAAGTGCAATTTCTTAGCTACTTTTAAATCCTTGACTAATAACTTGTCAACTTTATTTACTTTTTTAATATTGAATCTATAATACTTGAAATAAAAATTTATTATAATAACAAGTTGATTGTATTAAATATATTTTTCAAATAGCATTGCCTGCAGCTCCGCCCGCGTTCATATGACCAAAACCAAATTATTAGGTTTTAATATTAGTACACTCGTATTAGTATATTAGTTGACCCGGATAACCAGCTATTACCATACTAAATTTCTTCAAAATTCCTCCAGTAATTTTTCTGTGATGCGGTCACAGACAGACAGACAGACAAAAATTGTTAAGACTATAGGTTCGGCCTCTGTTAGCGATAATAATGTGTATTTCAATAACATTTTCAAAAAAATATTTAAAGCACAGATACGGTTTCATTAAATTTTAATGTATCTATAGATGTAACTAATTTATAAAGCCAAAAAGATTGTTTTTTGATAATTTAAACACGGGCGTGGCCGCGGGTAATTTAGTAGAAATTCTAATAAAATCATAGAAAGATCGAATTTGTACATTCAATTTTTTAGAATTAAAACTAAAGTCTGATTTTTAATTCGACGGAATTCTGACATTTCAGAAGTGTTGTCAGCTTTGAAACATTGTTACTAAAAACGGAAAGCATTTTAGCAAAATAAAAAATAAACCTTTCTTGAAGTAGAGGTTTCAATTAGAAAAACTAAGACTTAAAAAATTATTGATAGCTCAAAAATGTTAATTATTTTTTTATTATCATATTATTGAAGTTACAATAATAATTAAGGAAATTATTTTTCTATTACAGGAATCCCTGTCCAATAGTACATAGGTTGTAAGCCTTTTTTAGGAAAACCCTTTGTTTGTAAAATCTTTGCAATTGGAAAAAGAATTGGAAAGTCCCAAAAAGACAGGTCCGCAACGATCGTTCACGATTTGTTATTATTATTTTAGGCAAGAATGCATAAACCATACTATTAAAGAAGAGGATAAAATTTGCCCTCTTAATGATCTGATGGATAGTGTGTGTGATTCTTTTATAATCTGAGTGGATGGTGATGACGAAAATGATGATATAAGTAATAATGATGATAGGTCTCTATAGGAAACATTTACATTATAGTTAGTGTGCATTGAATGCACAAAACAAAGACTATTTACAATGTCAGACATATAGTTTACTTTATCTTATTCTGTTTCGTATTTTTTTGTTATTTTATATTAAAAAAATACAAAGCAGAAAAGGTTTATGATATCTGAATTGTCAAAGAATGATAGCTGTCGTATTTCCGTGGAATTAAAAATCAGATTTTACGTATTTTAAAGACACATGCCGACATCTATTGACAAATATCTAAATAATACAATAATAAATATTCATTAAAATATTTTTTTAATGAATAAAATAGTGCTATTGATATACTTTTTCAAGATTAGCTATTTTTAATAGTTTTTGACATATTTAGTAAGTTAACTTGCTAAAATCTATATAGTATCATCGTTTTTTTATTCTAACCAGTTTTTGTATTTTTTCTCAGAAATGAGATATTTTTCTGCGGTAAAAAGTGTCCCATATGTTGACCCGGATAATCAGCTATGACCATACCAAGTTTCATCAAAATCCGTCCAGTAGTTTTTCTGTGATGCGGTAACAGACAGACAGACAGACAAAAATTCTAAAAACTATAGATTCGGCCTCTGTATCGATAATAATGTCTATTTCAATAAGATTTTCTAAAAAATATTTAATGTAAAGATTCGACTTAGTTAGAATTTTATTATATGTATAGATGAGATGTCATTATGAATTTGACTTCAAAATACGTTTTGAGGTAGTAGAAAAAGGTATTTAAACACTTAATTGAATCATTTTTGATACAAATTAAATCACTTTTTATTATACTAACCTTTGCAGAGAGTAAACTCAAACTTACATTGTATTAATATGTTTACTATAATTAAAATTATTAAAGTCAGCAATTTTAGTAACTAAAAAAACATTTTTTTTTCAATACATAAATTTTAGTGACCTCAAACAACTTCTTGAGTCCTTTTTATATTCTATGAGAACTGGAAAATATTTTAGAAAGTATAAATCGAAGGGATTTTGAATGAATACTCACCTCTGGTATTTCTTCTCCTGCCCTTGGGTCCTCGGCTATGTTAGCCCTTAACGTAAATTTCTTTTTCATAAGTTTGATAAGTTGTTCCCCTTCTTGCTCAGCGACCACGGTATTGGTACATACGAAGCTTGTTACTGCATTCGATGTCTGGTCTACGTCTAAACGTCCAAGAGTTCTCATATAGATGAACTGACCGTTTTTTGTCATTAAACGATAGCAAGATTCTCCTACTAAACGATGTTGGTCGTACACTGTTGACAAATTTTAATATTAAGTAATACTTTATTTATGACTAGAGATTTACCCTCGCTTCGCTCGGGTGTGTCCCTAGGTACGTTTCAGTTTGTTTGAGCTGAAGCCTATTTCTTTTTCTAAAATAAAAGTAGCCAAGTTACTCCTTACAACATCACATATCTGCTAGTGAAAGTCCCATTAAAATCAGTCCAGCCGTTACGGAGATCAACTGAAATAAACAGAGAGCCGTTACGGAGATCAACTAAAACAAAAATATTTTAAAAATTTTGTTTTTCTTATAAATACCGTATTTAATTTAATATGCATTTAGCAAAAAGGTGTAATTTTGACAATACAAACAGACACTTCAATTTTAATTAAATGTATAGATTACATTTTAGCCGTTTCGTATTTCAATGTGAAAATGCGACTTTTATATAGACAGAGCTGCTATATACAATGATAAAAAATCTGGACAAGTGCGAGTCGGACTCGCCCACCGAAGGTTCCGTACAAATTTGTAGGAAATCTGTTTGACTTTAATTTTTGATTAATTTGATTCGCCTGTTTTACGTGCTTTGTGAGGAAAGGGGGTGAAATACCGCCTATATACTAACACCGCGGGTGTTACGTTACTGAGAGTTTCTTTACAGAAAAATCTAGTAACTATTACCTGGCGCATCAAGATTGGTTTTCGGAACTTGAAATAATATTAACATATGGACATGCTAGCTTCTAGATCTACGAGGTATTAGTAGAATTAAGGTATTATTATAATATACTTCAAATGTGATACTTTTATAAAATCTCATTGTTTTGTTTGTGTATGCAAAACTTATTCATTGACACGTATTTTTAAAAGACATTTGTTAGATCTCGATCCAGTTGATTGTGGTGGTTTTATAAAAATACGCTTAAAATGTGGAAGATATGGTGTCATAGTAGTCTTTTCTCTGGATTTAATTTATAAGCAGTGCAAGCATTTTACTAGCACTGAAAAATTATAATTATTTATCTAATTTATATATCTTTTATGCTAGTCTTAATAAAAAATCACTGAGAAAAGAACTACCGCTTAAAAATACCACCGAGGCAATAAAACTATCTCGTCTCTTTAATTTTTTTAAAACTCTTATCTATACTAATATTATAAAGAGGTAAAGTTCGTGAATTGTGAGTTTGTGATGTTGTAGGGGGTAATCTCTGGATCTACTGAATCGATTTAGATGAAATTTGGTAAAAAGATAGTTTGAGACCCTGGGAAGGACATAAGATACTTTGTGAACTAATAAGAATATACAGAAATAAGATAATGTAGTGGTGAAAATGGGGATGAAAATTTGTATGGGGAATCTATCTAGGCACGAACCCGAGCGAAGCGAGGGTGAGTCGCTAGTTACTTATACTCACTATCAATCAATGATTTTTTAAGATATTCACAGTTAGTTGATGTCTTCGTATGTAATACTTAAAACGACATAAATAATTTTTATTTTCATCGATATAAAACACGTGTAAAATATTGATAAATATTGTTGAATAAGGACAACACTTTATAATATATGCTAAATGGAGATTTAACTTCATACTATAGTCTAATTATGTCGCATCGTAAAAATTCACTCTCATCATTTTTTATCTAACGCGCCAAAGGAAGGGTAAATTCAAAAAGTGAAGATAATTTAATAAACTGTCGGCTTCATAAATTCAAATTATATGACCGACTCCGTGAACTGAATTGTATTGCATTGTCAACAAAGTAACATACCAATGCTTAATTTTAGCTAAATGGACAGAATCACAAAGGACTTCATATTTCGAAACATCAGAACGAGAGGCACATATCATCTATACTATACCTAATAAAACTGTAGAGGTCGAATGTCTGTACATAGAAAAAAAAATGCTAAAACCGAGTCAGGGGGATGTAAGAAGAGAAATAGAATAAATCCAGATTTTTTCAATTTTTTTTGTTTCTCTGTCTGTTTGTTTCTACGGGCTATTCTCCGAAACCATTGAACCGATTTAAATAAATTTTGCATGGTGTTACCTTATATCGCTGGTCAATATCTTAGATACTTTTCATCCCGGAAAATTAAAGAGTGCCCGTGGGATAGTTAAAAAACTATAGTAACTTATACAGCTTAGTACACAAAAACTATTGATTGGATTTTAATGAAAATTTACAATAATAAAGTTCATACATCAAAATAACAAATGGGCTACTTTTTATCCCGGTAAAAATGTACGGTTCCCGTGGGATAGATATGTTTTTGTTTGTTTGTAATCTATTATGTGTATGTACACAATATAGACGCCAAAACAATAGTTAATAAAAATTTTGTCTGTTTGTTTGTTCGTTTGTATGTCTATCTATTTCTCTGTTTGTACGGGCTAACCTCCGAAATTCTGCGATCGATTTTAAAAGAAAATTTGTATGGTGGTACCTTATATCCCTGGTCAACGCTTACGATACTTTTCATCCGGGAAAATTAAAGAGTTCCCGTGGGATAGTTAAAAAACTATAGTAACTTATACAACGTAGTACACAAAAACTACTGATTAGATTTTAATGAAACTTTACAATAATATAGTTCATACATCACAATAACAAATAGGATAGGTTTGTTTTTATTTTCCTAGAGCGAATTTTATTTTCCTTTTAATAACGGTATTAGAGCTTTTCCAAAGTTAAACAGTATTTAAGTTTCAAAAAGTCACCCATAACATTATAATCTTTACATATAGTTTTATTTATATATTTTTTATTCTATCATATAATAAAATTCCAACTGAGCCGAATCTGTACATTAAAAATTTTTATATATTATTTATTTATAGAGGCCGAATATATAGTTTTCAGAATTTATTATCTGCCTGTCTGGGAAAGCTTCACGAAAAAACCACTGGATGGACTTTGATGGCATGGTGATAGTTGGTTTTCCGTGTCAACATATAGGATACTTTTTACTGTGGGAAAATATCAAATCTCTAAGAAAATATAAAAACTGGTTAGTATTAAACCAAACCGAAACTATAAACATTTTAGCAAGATAACTTACAAAATAGGTCAAGATATAAGTATAAATGGCTTCTCTTGAAAAAAAAAATTAATTGCGATATTCACACAAAAATAACTCGACAGAATAGATATTTAGTTAGGTGTAATTTAGAAATTCATCACTAGATGTCACCATGTGTTTTAAAATTACGAAAAATTTGAAAACAAAATATGTACACTTATGACTTATATATACTACTTTTATATTTTTTAGGATAAACCCAGACTCTGTCAATGTTATTCAAATTAAAATATGTGTAAATTTTTGATATTATTTTGTAAATAATAATAATGTTTGTAAATCGGACGTCAAAAAAGGGCTGAACTGAAAAAAGAACTCAACCTAGGGGTTGAGTTCTAGAGTTGAATTTATTTCAGAATTTTCTAAAACTCAACCTAAGACCTAAGAGGGTAAAATAGGAGATGAAAGTTTTTATAAAACCCACTTTTGAGAGTTTTTTTATAGTTTCAGCGCGAGCGAAGCCGTGGGTTCTGCTAGTTTTATTATAAATTCCATCATTCGATACTTTAAACCCTTATCATTGTATATATTACACAGACGTTTACATTACATAATAAACTATATATAAATAAGCACTATTAGTAAAAATGATTATAATATTATCATTCAAACAACCTAGTCAGTTATACATATGTACATAGATATTAAAAAAATCACATCTGTACAAAAGGTTGTGATCTTATATATTTTTGAAAATACTATTTACTAGCTTATATCTACAAAATCGTGCCAAATAAATAGACTAGATGCTCTATATAGAGAGCATTAAGGCCAAGGAGCACACCGGACAAAACATTCCTTATTATCATTAATTGTAATCCGGGGGAGTTGCCGTTGGATTTCAGTGGGTATTACTGGCTTTAACATTAGATTGTATGTATGCAAGTGGTATTCGTAAATGCATTTCCCAAATGTTACATACGCCGAATACACAAACGCATAACGTACTCAAAATTCGGCGCCCTCTGGATAATGGATAACACCCCTTACCCCCTCACTCCCCTTTAAGCCGGCCCATGCATATTAAATCACTCATTATTAGATGAGCAGACAGAAAAAATGACTCAACAATTAAGTTAGTTTGAAATAAAATATTATCAGATATCTTTCTCTATGTAATAAGTAATTTTGCTGACGTTATATATTTGAACATCTGTCTTGATAGAAATGTACGAGCAATAACAATTTACACCGTGACAGAGGGTCAAACAATAAAACGGCTATCAAGTAAATACACATATTTAGATTAATTTATACACGTGATAAATGTATATGAATTTGCTATAAAATTATAGTTTTAACGAGATTTTATTTTAATTACTTCTTTTTTATAGTGCACTAGCAACTCATTCTCGCTTCGCTCGGGTTCTTCCCTAGGTAGGTACGTTTTAACGGTTACTATGGATGGATACACTATATATTATATAATACATAGACTATAGCTTTTTTTAATAAACGGGTTATCTAATATAAAAGAAATTTTCAAATCGGATTTGTAGTTCGTGATACCAACGCGATACCAGCGCGTTCAAACAAACAAACAAACAAACAAACAAACAAACAAACAAACAAACAAACAAACTCTGCCTCTTTATAATATTAGTATAGAAAAGAGGGAACGATCCACCTGATGGTAAGTGGTTCGGCAGTCGTGATTAACTCTAAATAAAAATGAATCACTGAAATGTATGTATGTACGCGCATAAATTCCGATCGACTGCACCAAATTGGATAATTTTTTTTTGTGTTTGTTATTGTCAGTACACGTTTTGAATATAAGAAAATTGAAATGAAAATAAAAGAAAAAATTGAAGTATCCTATGTCCTTTCCAGGGTCTCAAACTATATTCTTACCAAATTTTATCTAAATCGGTTCAGTAGATCCAGAGATTAAATTATATTATATATATAAGAAAGATCAATTGTTAGTATGTTATAGATTAATCTAAATCCGTAATAATGGAATATGTATAACTAATGATATATGTATATTGTAGACGACACGTTTGGCTCAGTTGGTAATGACCCTACTTGCTGCGCCAGCGGTCGCGGGTTCGAGTCCCGCTGGGGGCATTCATTTGTGTGATGAGCACGAATGTTTGTACTCCAGTCATGGATGTTTATATTTATAATATGTATGTATTTAAAACAAAGTTATATATGTATAATGTATCAACTATCTGGTATCCATAACACAAGCCTCGTAGCTTACCATGGGACTAGATGGTGCTGTGTGTTAATGTCCTGACATATTTATTTATTTATTTATTTATTTATTTATTGTATATATGTGAATCGAGTTCTCGAATAGACTGAGCTACGACCTAGATAGTTTAACAATGGCAGGAAAGTGATGTAGGCTAATTTTAAACTTGTTAGGTTTTCTCATATGCTTCCCAAATCGCGTGGGATTATTCTCTAAATAGTACTAAGTGTTCAAATAGTAGATCCAAATACAAATATCCACATGTTTATTTATAAACATAGGATTAATATTTGATGAAGCGCGAGACCCAATTAACTTTGCCACATCATGTTCAGTTTGTGAAATACGCATTGTATTATGAAACTAGCATTGCCCGTGACTCCACTCGCGTTTAGATGACCAAAAACCAAATTCTTAGGTTTTACAGATTAGTATACTCTTACATTGCAGTTTTTGCATTTTTTCTCAGAAATGAGATATTTTCCCGTGGTAAAAAGTATCCCATATGTTGACCCGGATAACCAGCTATCGCCATACCAAATTTTATCAAAATCCCTCCCGTGCTTTTTCTACAGACAGACGGACAAGACAGACAGACAGATAGATAGACAAAAAGTCTAAAAACTACAGATTCAGCCTCTGTATCGATAATAATGTTTATTTCAATAAGATTTTCCAAAAAATATTAAATGTACAGATTCGGCTTAATTACAATTTTATTATATGTATAGATATTGTATAACGATTCTATTAGAAGGGCATTCACACAAACTAAATTTCAAAATTATAACTACGCAATAGGCATAAAAAGTACTAGAATCGGCTAATTACAGTAATTATAAAGAGTATTATTACTTCGATGTGCTCTAATTGAAGCCATGATTTTATGAAGTATATTTAATATATATCGCATAGATTTGTAAGAATATATATATATATATATATATATATATATATATATATATATATATATATATATATATATATATATATATATATATATATATGTAGTTGATATATAATTTTCATCCGCAGATCTGTTCATAAATATAGTCTAGGTATTTCATTCTCATCCGAATGTTTCTACCTGCCATTAAAAATTCCGTTAAAATTAATATTTTATCCACTTTGCCATTGCTAAAATCTTTATGCTCTCTTTACATACTATTAGAAACAGTTTATCCGCTTCAGAGATTAGTAAAAAGAAAAATCAGAATGGATGTTTGAACTGATATATCGCTGTATTATGATATTGCTATGTAAAGTAACAATGCAATAAAGAACCAAGTTTATTCTAGCTATGGGTATGTAATAGATAATTATTAAATAAACTTTTATTAAATTTTAAATGTTTCATTTTGCTCAATCTTATAACAATTTGAATTAATATGTTATATTTACTATCATTATTAAAGTGATTTTCATAGAAACGTCAATTCTCACCGTATAAACTATACTAGCGACTCACCCCCGATCCGCTCGGGTTCATCTCTAGGTACATATGTTTTAACGATTACCATAGATTTTTCAGAAATGAGATATTTTCTAGCAGTAAAAATTATCCTATATGTTGACCCGGATAACCAGCTATCAACATAAGAAATTTCATCAAAATCTGTCCAGTGTTTTTCTCATGATGCGTTCCCAAACAGACAGACAAAAATTCTAAAAACTACATATATAGATTCGGCCTTTGTATCTCTAATAATGATTAGCTTAGTGCCAATTAAAATGCATGTCACACAACTTTGTAAGATGCGATATTTACACTAACTGCTTTAATACATGTTCGTGCCCGTTTATACGAGTAGAATAATTTATATTCAAATAATGATTGTGTATCACATAAAAACTATTTTAAAGACTTTATTTTATATACACCTACTTTGATTCTTTGTCACATAAAAACTACTGAATTTTAAGGAATAAAGAAATAGTAAGACAAGTATTTACAATGTATATGTTGTATAATCACTAACATATAATAAATAGAAAAACCTGTTGTAATTTCCCCCATGAGAAGACAAATTAGTAAGAGTTTATTTGAAAAATATTACTTTTAATTGGTTATTCGTAGGATTTTCTGCTCAGACTACTGCTGAATTTGTATATAAAATATATTTCGGGGAGTTACATTACAAAAGGTGGAGGAGTTCGCTATCAAAAAAAAAAGAAAAATTACTTACTTTCTCGCAAAGCAATGATCACCCATCGGACGTCATCACGGTGCATAAAATTCATAGCGTTCACTCCGTTCACTTCATGTGTCATATATCCTGTTACAAGCGCTATTCGTTGTTCGCATTGAATTATTTCGCCGTCGATTGAATGTCGAGTTCGATATTCCATTTTGAAGGATTCTAGACTGCTTTCAGTTATAAAGGTTTCAACATTAGGCCGCACCATACCGATGAACACCTGAGAAAAAAGAAATAATCTTACTTTTTTAATTACATAATATAAACAACAAAGTCTTACTTTTTTAATTACATAATAATACTAGCGGACCCGACAGACGTTGTCCTGTCTACACGTCTTTAATTTGAAAATTTCAAACTTTTTGGACAAAATTGTGAATCTGAACCATTCCCAGATCCCCTTGAACACACACAAAAAATTTCATAAAAATCGGTCCAGTCGTTTGAGAGAAGTTCAGTGACATACACACTCACAGAAGAATTATATATATAAAGATTTATAAAAAAAATGTTAAATACTTAAAATTTTCTGTGTAACTTATAATAAGACATTGATCGTTACGCCACTGTTTGTAGAATCGAAACTGAACGTTGTATTATTAAAGAGTTCCTTTGGGTATCCGACGAACTCATCATCACATCAACTCCATGATATCATATTATTGCATTACCGAAGTTACATAAGTATATTAAATTTTTACCCGACTACAGCGAAGCAAAAGGAGGGTTATGTGTTTGACCGGTATGTATACATATGTATATGTCCATCTGTTCTTTCCTAATTTCCAAACTACTTATCATAATTTGACAAATGATGTATCGTTGGAAGCATCTTGATCTTCCGCTGGTTATTGGCTATGTGAGATCACATTAAATTGAATATGGTAACCTCTAGAGGACGTAAAATCATGAACTATAAAACTATTTTTTTTATTATGCCGTGTTGGGTATAAAATGGAAGGCCTTAATTTGCGAATTTTACATGTCATGTGCCACTTTGCCCTAAAACTTCAGATCACTTACTACTGATTCTAGAGTGAATGAATAAAGAATGTATTATTTTGTTAGGGTAGGTGGCTTACGGCTACGGCTATCCTCTGAACATCAATATGAATGTGTATTAAATACACTAAAATATATTACGTGTAAGTTGTTTATTTAATAGACGATAAATATTGAATAGTTTGTACATAACAATTTTAGATGAGAATATTTTCTTTATGTAATACTTTTTAAAGCGTGATTTTTCAGTAGTCGGATTTAAGTTTTTGAACTTACTTTTTTATAGGTAAATAAACTAATTTATTTCGAACTAAAAGTTTAGGCTAATGCCCGGTTTTTGGGATTATCAGTTCAGAGTTTACCATTTCAAAGAAATGCTTTTCGTAAAATCGTTCATTTATTATTGAATAAGTGGCCGATAAGAGCATTATAAGTTCCATAAACAAATCAAGTTAAAAAAATCAGTCAATTGCTAGTCGGACTCGCACACGAAGGGTTCCGTACCATAATCAATTCTTTTCTTATTTGCATGGCAGCCTTTTTGAAATTCGCCTTTTTTTCGGTTTTTTATTATTTGTTGTAAAGCGGCAATAAGAATACACACTTTGTGAAAATTTTAACTCTCTATCTATTACGGTTCATGAGATACAGTCCTGTGACAGATGGACGGATAGTGGAGGCTTAGTAATAGGGTTCCGTTGGCACCCTTAGGATACGAAACCCTAAAAAGATGGTAAAAATATTTTATTAAAGATAATTCTAAATATAATTTCCTTTCAATAAAAATATATTGTATATGAGTGTTGATTAGCATTGACCTTTATTGTACTTTTCATACAATGTTTTGAAGGATTTTGCTTCTACAAAAGAGCATTGAGTACAAAGGGCATTGTTGCTGTTCAATGCAGTTCCGCAAAACGTATAAAAATAGACATAATACTCTAACAAAAGAACGTATCTATAGATATATTATCTAAGATTATGATACAACATAGATGTACAAATTTTCTTATGTGTAGTGAACCTTAAAAAAGGGACGAAAAGTTACTCGAAGATGTTATAGGCTTTAAGCTCAAAAATTACTGAACAATTAATTTGTTATTTAATTACTATAGAAAATTTGTATCTAATATCTGTAGAGAATACTAACTTTTTAATGTCGATCGATTGGTAGAAATTATTACAGAGTAGCCTGAAGAGTGATTTGAAATGCCTTTCGTTGAAGTTACTCGTTTGAAGTTATTCGTTACGATCGAATAAATTTCCATATCAAATTATTTATTTATTTAATAAAAGCATGACTTGTGAGTTCGATACCAAATGCAAACAAACCTACGATGTATACCTTTATTTAATTATTTTCTTTTATCTTTCATTTAGTTATAATTATGATAACAACTAAATTCACAAAAAATGCTATTGAATTAACTTTGGACGCCCAATTTTAAACGCAAAATTTTAGAAATAATATTTTTTGTTTAATACATTATTTTATTTTTAAATAGGTAGCAGGTGTGCACAAGTATATAGAGCCCGAGAGATTAAGTACTAATTAACAATTTTATCAGTTTTAACTTACGATATCATTTCCACATGCAAAGGGATTATCAGCTCTCGATCTCACACGGCGTCCGACATTTATGACTTGCTCCGAACGCGCCCCCGCGAGGTCCGATTTTCTAAGAGAACCCTCTACATGGCAAGTAACGTATTGTGGTGTTTCAGATCTTTGCTGACTATGTTTTTTAAACCTAAAAAAAAGATGGAAAGTATTTAGGTATTAATGATCTGCAATTCAATTGAAGAAACACGTGTTTTAGCAGTATTGTAATTCATCCTGTAAGGGGTTAAATTTATTATTCATGATAATAGATAAGCAAAACGTGTTACTAATCAGATTATTCGTCCCCTGAGAAAATAAAAATATTACCAGGGTCGAGTTGAGTTAAAAATCAACATTAAAGCTTGATGGTTCAAAAATTTTCAATAAATTCAAAAATTTAAGAAAAAAAATCCCGCTGAATTTCAGCCAAGTTGAAATCCCCGTACGAAATATATTTAAACAGAGTAATACAGCTCAAGTTCTCCGAAAGTGAATACTTACTGCGTGGCATATTGAAAAGAGAACAGAGATTATTTCAAACCCAAAGAAAAATTATGCATAGCTTCTTGGTTTGCCACAGCAGTGACAACTATAACTAACGAGAGAGAGAACCTAGCTATAGTGTATCCTAATGTTACTGATATACAAACAAAAAATTCAATATCTTTTTTTTCAAGTACCTATGAATCATAAAGCTTTTTCGTATGTTACCTGATAATAAAACTTCTTCTTTCGTTTGCGAGAGCTTCGGCAATTTTCTTTTCAGCGTCGATTTCTTTTGGTATAGACAATTCTCCTTTCGAAGTTAGCGCACATGATCTGGGGTATAGTTGATCTCTCAGTAATTGATGATCATCATTATGGACGATACTAAAGACGTTTTGGCCAAGAAGATCGAGCTGTACAGTAACATATCTAAAATATAATTAATCTGCACATAAGGTATCACCTTTAATAACAATCCATATTAAACAAAAAATAAAAACGGTCTTCAAAAA
Organism: Brenthis hecate; assembly: GCA_951806755.1. Taxonomy (NCBI): domain Eukaryota; kingdom Metazoa; phylum Arthropoda; class Insecta; order Lepidoptera; family Nymphalidae; genus Brenthis; species Brenthis hecate. The sequence goes on from OX638251.1 coordinate 21,392,752, forward strand.
AAAACACTAAAAAGTAAAAAAAAATATTGGATTGGTATTTTTCATTTACGGTTTGCGGTGTCGGTGCGATGTCAGTGTGCTTTGATTTGTATCGGCTGGCAACAACTTCGAAAATATCTGATTAGAGATCTATAGTAAATGAAAACTACCAATCAGTTATTTTTTTACTTATTATTTGTATATTTTTGTTTATTTTTTACTTTTTAGTGTTTTTTGAAGTCGGTTTTTTTACTTTTTTTTTTCATTTTTAGTGTAGATTTTTTAAGTCGGTTGAAAAGTTTATACTGATCTATCACCATCAATGCACACGCGATTCCAGTAAATAGAACAATACTCTATTATAGTATTGAAAGCGTTAATACATAATATCGTAATATGGCTTGTCTTATGACCTTTAGTAGGACATGAGGTTGGTTTCTGTTAACCATTTTCTTTTACATTGTGATATTGATGCTTATGTTTGCAGTTATAAAAATATTTTAAACTACTTTTGTCTCATGACCTCTTTTGCACGATGTTTCACGTACATTTTTAGTTTTGCTTACTTGCGCGATAGGTTTTCGAAGCGACTTTCGAAGTATTTCAAACTTATAAATATTTTAACTTGTACACTCCAAAATCTTATAACAACTATATTTGTACTGCTCTCACTGGAACGGTACATAGTCACATAACTATTTATGTATCGTACTAATAACCATGGGTGCTGAACATACAGTACCCACTTTTAAATCATATACATATGTATATGTATATAAACTTTAATTTTATTTGCACGTTTAAACGATTATTTATCACAAAAATTAAAATTGTATTTAAACACATAAATAATGCTATAACTTTATTTTAGTCTAGAGCGTAGCAGCGAGTGCTACGTTATGGGTACATATGTGCATACTTATGTATATGTACATACTATTATTACACGTAGCTTTTTAACTCGTTACGCGCTCGCTTGCGAAAACGAGTGAAGCGGGTTCGTATTCCCGGTCATGCGTATGCAACACCAGAAAATCACCAATTTCCAACAATGCGATGACATTTCCAACATGATTACCACTTGTCTTATGGCGAAGAAAAACATCGCGAGGAAACCTGTATGTCTGAGAGAACTCAGTAAGTTTGCGAAAGACATGTGAAATCCGCCAATTTGCACTTGGCTAGCGTGGTCTGTTCCTATCCATATTAAAGGGAGGCTCGTGCCTAGCAGTGGGATGTTGAAAAGAGTTGAATACAATATTCGGGAATTTGGAACAAGCTTTATAATTTTATAAAAATACCCAGGTCTTTTAATATATTTTAAAAATATATGACCAGTAAAACAAAATACTTTGGGTCCTTTTCGCTTTCTTATTTTCTTGCTACTTTTCATATGAGGTTAACTGTTTTCAGCTATATCGTAACAACGATCATAATGGTATGCTTTGTATCATACATCTGGAATTAAATATAGTACCTCCACCGTAGTACATATGTATAGAATGCCAGTATTTTGCTAAGCCGGCATGCGATACAAAAGTAGTTCAGTCAGTCGGCAAAAAATTAATAATAATATATAATTAAAATAACTTACTTCGGAATATCCCAAGTATTCTTGCACGTTCTTTGAAACGACAACTACTATTCCTTTGTATGTAGTTGTGATGAGAAATCCTTTGAAATTCTTTAATAACGTTTCCGTGAATTTCATACTAAATTCCGGGCCACGGTCTATACTGCTGCCGAACACTAGAAAAAAATGTATTAAAAATATTAACTAAGTTAGAAGAGCCTTTATTAAATACGAGCAGTAAATGGAATTTTTCATCGTCGATATTAAGAAAAGCTTACATATGCATAACAATTTCTATATTTCGGTCTTCAAAAGTGATGAAATTGCATATAAATATCATCTTCTATATAACGCCTTTTGAATAATTTGCAAAAATCTTTGCCTAATGATTATTTTCACTATACAATTACATTTATTATACAAAATTTCATTTGTTTTTGGACTTAGCAGTTTAAATAAATAAATAGATAAATAAATAAATATGTTGGGACATTAACACACAGCACCATCTAATTCCATGGTAAGCACAAAGCTTGTGTTATGGATACCAGATAGTTGATACACTACATATATATAACTTTAAATACATACATATTATAAATATAAACACCCATGACTGGAATACAAACATTCGTACTTATAACACAAATGAATGCCCCCAACGGGACTCGAACCCGCGACCGCTGGCACAGTAAGTAGGGTCACTACCATGGACGAATTAGAGACAATTCGTTCATGGGTCACTACAAACTTGTCGTCAAATAATTTTGTTTAAAAAATAATGTCTTACTGTTAAGGGGAAGGACGTGTTATTATTGTTTTCTAAAGGCATGAATTTTAGGTATTTTTTTAGGTCCAGGTACCAGTTATTCTTTTACCAGATATTTATTGATAAAAAATAAAAATTCAATATGAATATAACCCTCCTAGTAATTTGAAAAATCTTAATGCAAAAGAAATGCTGCAATCGTCCAAATTTTGAAAAAGGAAAAAAAAACTTTTTTTTTCACAAAATAGCGACTGCCTAAAATAAAAAGATAGTTTTTTTCAATTTTCCGTTTTTTTTTTATATTTACATTTAGTAAGAATTGTAATTTTATTGTAGTTTTTGTTAGTGTGATAGAGTAATGTATAGAAAAGGGTCACACCAAATATAAAGCAAATTGGTTCAGTAGAACTTGAGATATGACAATAGTCTCAAAAATAGTAGTTTCCAGAAAAACGAGTTTAAAGTTTTGAGTCAAGTTTCTGGCAGTTTTACTCATAGAATGGTACGATACTTTGTATTCAGCCCTTTTAACGTCCCACTGCTGGGCACGGGCCTCCCTTCATACGAGGGGGATCAGGCCATAGTCCATCACGCTGGCCAAGTGCGGATTGGCGGACTTCACATGTCTTTCGAAAACTTGCAAGGTTTTCTCAGTCATGCAGGTTTCCTCACGATGTTTTCCTTCACCGTAAGGCAAGTGGTAATCATGTTAGAAATGATTCGCACATGAAAATATCAGAGGTGCGAGACCCGGGATTTGAACCCGCTTCACTCGGTTTCCCAAGCAAGCGCGTTACCACTGGGCTACCACTGCCTTACGATACTTACCATTATAATATACTTACATATTTTAATGACCTTCAGATAAATATACATCAAATATACATTATATAGGTTTAGAATATAATAAAGTTATATGGGGGAATTCATCCGCAGATAGTCGGACAGCGCTACCGCTTATTCAATTTATTCCGGTAATAATAGGACCGTTTAGATGTCGCCTCACTAAAGTGGCTGTAACTCGGTAAATAATAGGAATTTTGAAAAATCCTTTTGCTTGAATGCTTAAAATTTGTAATATAAAAAAAAATTAAAAAATCCCCATAAAGAAATAGAAATAAATATTTTACTATATCAGTGATTCAAATGGGAATTTTACTTCTTTTGCCTTAAAAATATTTTTTTTTCCTATTAATATATTTGGTTTAAATGTATAAGTGACCTTGTTTGAGGTTTTTACGATTATTTAATAAATAAATAAATCATAAAAATTGACTCATAATTAGAGACACATAAACAAAAACACTTATGTATATCCATATTAGATGTCGGTTATTGTCGGTTACCTGCTTTTTTTACTACTTATAATTTACTTGTTTCAATGAGTTATTGATGAATTAGTGACTTATCCTCGATTCGCTCGGGTTCGTCCCTAGTGAAAAACAAACACAAATCTATCCTAGGAAAATCGTACATTTTTCTGGGATAAAAAGCCTATGTGCTATTCCAGACTATAATCTATCTCTGTGCCCAATTTCATCTAGATCCGTTCAGCCGTTCTAGCGTGATTGAGTAACAAACATCCATACATCCAAACTTTCGCATTTATATAGTCGTAAGGTAAGATAAAGTTTATTTTGTTTAAAGATAGTCTTTAGGAAAATCAGAGTAGAGAATTTTTTAAATTTAAATCCGATCTTAAATTCAACATTTAGGTCATATATTTCTTATGATTAATGATATAAATAAAACGTTTAGTGGAGTGTACTTATGTTTAAAAAAAACGTGTGTGTACTTATGTATGCACGTAAGAAGTTATACTTCTATGGTGTAACAGAACAAAGTAGTTTTATCTCGTCTGTCACAACTCTCTGTAAAAGAAATGTAGTTAACTTCATCATGTCGCTTTTTGGCTGTCGGTATGCGCGCGTATCGTAAAAATTTTACTCTTATAATTTTTTCCAAACGTGAGAAAAGAAGTATAACTTCAATTAATGGGTAGAAAGATTTAAAAGTACTTCATATACATTGAAATGTAAAATAAAACCATCTTTTGCTACAGTCTACCAAACATATTCGTATCTAATTACGTAATTGGCAATTTAAAAATTAATTATCCATAATTGTGTAACAACTGGTACAATTGTATTGAAATGTAAAAGGCAAATTGTATAATTCGCCTTTTTACTATAATCGTCATTTTATAAAATACACCGATAACATCATATATCAATTATGTACACAGGATATATAAGAAAGCTCTTAGGATCTCTTGTTACCGGGAAACGCCATAAGATCTCTGTCATGGACGGAGACTGAGTCTAATGTAATTGGAATATTTTTAAATTAAAATACTAAACATTCTCGTAAAACGTTTTATTTATATGTGAGTGAAATAAAATTCCTGTAACACCTACTTCATGAGAGTAGTCTCTACAGATAGATATGATTACATACAAAGATGGCGTTGCGTTTTTAATTTATTATGTTAATGTATTATAATATATACATGAGTAGTATAAACGGCGCCGTGCAGTTACTTGTTGCATCATGTAAAGGTGACACTGGTATATTGGTATTGGCTCATATAAAAAACTTGAACCATACAAAAAAAATGTGTGTAGTACGATATAATTACTCGTATCTTGAATAATATATATTAGTACTATTGGCGTTGCTATTCATTTTTATGAAGAAAATTGTGAAATGGTAAAATCTTTCGGGTACCTTTTTTATGTGGGGAAATGCATTTACGCATACCACCTATATATATACAGTATATGTATTATATACAGTGGTATATATTATGTACTTATATGGTAGTATCTGTTTATATATACAGGTGGTTATGTGGGATTTACTGGCTAGAAAAACCAGTACTACCCACTAAAACCCAACAGAACCTCCCTTGTCTTAATGGGGCGTCGCAGGATCGCTTACGTACTCAACTACGACGCCCCGACGGTAGGTCTGCTGAAGATAGACCAGAAAACCAAGGGATTGCTCCTACGGTCTACTCTGCTGTCAGAGAAGTACCAGCAGAAACAACCCGCATGGTACACTACCCACCGAAGTACTAACATTCAAATCCGCCCAGCCGTTTCAGCCTGAAGGAGTAACAAGCACTCACACATCTACACACAACTTTCGCATTTATAATTGTGTATATCTATACTAATATTATAAAGAGGTAGTTTGTGAGTTTTTGACTTTGTGACGTTGTAGGGGGTAATCTCTGGATCTACTGAACTGATTTAGATGAAATTTGGTAAGAAGATAGCTTGAGACTCTGGGAAGGACATAGGATAGTTTTTATACTGGAGAAATCCCTTAAGGGGGTAAAAATGGGGATGAATTTTGAATGGAGAATTAAGCTAGTACTCAATATAGTGGTATATGAGTACTCAATCATGAATGCAAGTAGCGAATTTATACAGCCATGAATGTAATTAGAATACTTTCTTTCAATTATTAGACTATTGTGTTGACGGCATACATATATCAGAAAATTATATGAAAACTTTGAATAATACTATAAAAAATGTTTTAAAAGAAATATATGGAATATGCATATTACAGGATGTAAATTTAAGAACTCTCCATTATTAAGCTAGGCCTAAATGAAAGTGATGAAAAAAATCACTGGCGTTAGATAAATTTATAATATACCTAAATCTAAATTGGATGTGCTGGTCATCGCACCTTGGGTCCTTTCAGCGATAAGCAATAGCATTCTCAAGAACGGTTGATGTCATAAAAGTATTGCCAAATCCTATTAGCAGTTCGGAAGATGTACTGCGCCGGCCTCAACTTGAGAAATGGACGGGGATGATGTGTTGATGAATTTGACCTTACCCAAAAATCAAACTTAATCCAATAAGACGATTTTATACTTATCAATATTAATTTCATTTTGTACATACACACCTATATATTTTATATTTAATTAAATATTTACCTTTTATATCTATATCTAAGAATAAATTTCATAGCATTTCACTGCACGATCGCGTCGTATGTAAAATAATATTCTTTAGATACTTTAAAATTGTATTACGGATTACTTAGAAGCTTCAATACTAATTATGTATTAAGATTTCCACTAGGTAGAGTATAGGAAAGAGAAATTCAGTTGAGAAAGATTAATCCTACAACGAATATGTAACCACAGCAATAATTTCGTATTATATGTATGTGTATACTTAATATGTGTGGCGTACAATGAATGAATCATTTCATATAAAATACTCTAACTATATTCATTAGTAGTTCTGCGAACAGTAGACCTCGCGAGCACAAACTTTTTTGCAACAATTAATATGCCATTAAAGTTATGGCAGCAATTGTCTGCATTTTGAGGAGCTATTCTGCTCATCATGCCGAAGATCCTCATCAGATCTTCACCAAATTTTTATGCAACTAACTTAAAGTAAAAAAATAGAAAAAGAACCACCGAAATCGGATCTCATAAGACGGACATATTCAGTAGCCCCTTTTTTGCAACTTCGAAACTTGGAAATTGAGTGAGATTCTGATGAATAATTATTGTTATAGAAGTATTTTGTTCAATAAAAAGAAAAATGTGTGGTTTAAATTAATTATACGAGTACATGCAATAAATAATACAATCATCCTGCATAATATTTTAGATTCATGTATTCCTAACATTATAAATATTTATTATTAATAATAATAATAACAAAGTAGTTCGCAAAAAGTGTCTAAAGAGTGTATATGTGTCGTGGTTAAGTTGGAAACTTATAAAAGTCGCGTACAATACTTAAAAATTTTAAGTTTATAATACTTGGTCTTTTATGTTCTATACTCTTCATATTATAATGTTAATATTATAAATTTGTGAGGATGGATAGATGAATGTTTGTTACTCTTTCGCGTCAGAACGGCTGAAAGAATCTGGGGTCTGGAATAGGTTACTAGTAGCACATAGGTTACTTTTTATCCCGTAAAAATGAACGGTTCCCGTTAGATCGTTTAGTTTTTGTCTAGAGACGAACCCGAAGTGAAGCGAGGGTGAGTTGCTAGGCATTTATATTACGATATACTATCTACTATATCCCTCGTGCAGAAGGGAGACCTGTGCCTAGTAGTGGGACGTTAAAAAGGGCTATATACATCTACTGCTATTGGCTTCTTACGTCAGAGTATATTTTTTTGGTTCACAACTTAGTGTTAAAAAATTGTATTTACTTAGTTGATTGAAGTAAAATCACCAGTTAGATTGTAAATCACATAAATATGTCTAGTAAATTAAATTCTATTATATGCATCCAACAATGTTTGACACAACATCATTTCCTTAATAATTTGGAAAAAAGTACCCGAACTTTCACTTACAATTTTATAGGTTTAACGTGTAACATGATTCATATATAATTATTGAAATATATTAAATTGTTATTAATCAACATTGTTAGCTTTAACAATAGACCAATTAGTATAATATGGGTAGAATGCTACCTAATGTGGAATACACCTACCGACATACCGACGTGACTCACACAATAATTTGTTTGTTGCGTATTAATATTTATGTTGAAGTAAAACTTAAAGTACTGCGTATATATCGTTTAATGTAAATCTGCTGTATCTATATATACGAACAAATAATCCATTTTTATATGCATTATATATACAATTCTTCTGTACGTGTGTATAAATGTGAATCTATAATTTTTGTGTGTGTGTTTGTCTGCCTGTCTGTCTGTTACCGCATCACAAAATAACTACCGGAGGGATTTTGATGAAATTTAGTATGGTGATAGATGGTTATCTGGGTCAACATATAGGATATTTTTTACCGCGGGAAGATGTCTCATATCTGAGAAAAAAACAAAAACTGCAATGTAAGAGTATACTAATATGTAAAACCTAAGAATTTGGTTTTTGCTCATCTGAACGCGGGCGGAGCCGCGGGTGATGCTAGTTTTATATATTTACAAGAACAAAATACGATGTACTCTAGTATCATTTAGTTGAGCGTCAATTATGTATGTGTAGACATTCCATAACAATTACAAGACGGAATGTGGTGAAACTAGAAAATTATTTACAAAACAGCGTATATAAACTAGATCAAATACGATACTGCGTTGTTAGATAATAAATAATTTATAATATAAAATGAGAACAATATTTAATACTTTTTGTAACGCAGTTTTAATTAATTAGCATTATGTCATCAGATAGACTATTCATAGCAGAAAAGATATGGACTGCGCATTTAAAGATAGGTGTTTTTTGTCTAGTATTACCAAAATACGTAAAAACATGAAATTATTTGCCGTCATTCTTAGAGACCATTGTGTTTTCGAGCGGAATTATTCAAAATAATATTGGCGACGTAGACGTCGTAGTTCGTGGGTTTCATTACATACATATAAAGAGCAAGGAAGCCTGATTAGCGTTGATTTCTACGAAGAAAAAATCGAAGTCTACTGCCTGATAAAGTACAAAGTCGCAAAAAAATTGACCATTTTATTTATATAAATGAACGTTTAGATAATAATGTGTGGCCAGCCCTTTTTTCGCGGCTTTAATCGCAAAAATTGATAAATCGAAAACACTCTTTCTAGTCAAATATCCTTATATACTTACCAATTTTCATGATGATTGGTTGAAAGAAAAGAATTTATAGCATAACTAGCAGAACCCACGGCTTTGCTCGCGCTAAAACTACAAAAAAGTTCTTTGGCTTTATGTTATCTATACTAATATTATAAAGAGGTAAAGTTTGTGTTTGTGACGTTCTAGGGGGTATTTTCTGGATAGTTTGAGACCCTGGGAAGTAGGTTCAATGTGTAGTGACCCTACTTATTGTACCACGGTAGTGGGTTCGAGTCCGGCTAGGGGCATTCATTTGTGTGATGAGCATGAATATTTGTACTCCAGTCATGGGTCTTTATAGTTATAAATTATAATATGTATGTATTTATATATATATTTAACTGACACTTTTACCTTCGATTTAAATATTTTGATTTAAAAGCTATTCATATTTACACGTTTAGTATCATCAAATTATTATTTTTGTTTATATGAATTTAAGTCTGATCTAAATCTAGAATACGTAAGCTTGGCGGTTATAGTTAATATACCATGCTATCTATAAACAAAGGAGTTTATATATTAATTTTTTTAGAGGAATTTGTATATTATTTTATAGTATTTAGTCGGAGACAAAATGTAGCAAGACTCGCAACAAGTATAAAACATGTATGACGCCTGTATAAGGATAATGCTATGTTCCATTCCTTTAGTTTGATTTTAACGCGTGCAGTATTTATTTTAGGCTAATGGGAAGACCCTTCGATCTAACATATTATCAACTCCGGGATGCTAATGAGAAGTCCCTAACAGAAAAACCTAGAAACTAAGTTTGGCCTGACGCGGGACTCGAACTCAGGATCTCCAAATCTGCGGCCGCACATTGTAGCCACTAGACTACCGAGGCAGTTTGAGTTTTCAGTATTTATTAAATTTTCAGTACATATTTAAATCTTTATTAAGTTTGAATCAAATCTTTAAATCTATCATTTGATTTTTATATGGGCATTAAAATAGTTTAGATAAGTCAGAATAATCTCACCATGCTGATGGGAGCGCAGGTAATGTGCAGCCAGCCGAAGCACGCTGGTTTTGTTCAATTTGCGACCCTGCCTGGTAACTGTCGGCACTATGGAGGCCAGTTGGCGAACGGACTGATTCATTTTGTCCCGCCTCTGCTTTTCCGCCTTGTTGCGGATCTCCCGTGGAGTTTCCCTAAAATATAGATAAGAAAACTAAATTTCACATGCAACAATTATAATTATATTTTTTCTATTTTTGAAAAATCTCTAAAAAGGTAGTTTCATCCAAATTTTAATCCCCTATTTTACTCCCTTATAGGATGAATTTCGAAAAATGCTAAAAATGCTAAAACACGTATTTATTTAATTTTATTGAAGAGCATTAATACCAAGATTCAAGTAATTCTGATCATAAATATATTTTTGTATTGTATTAGGTATAACGTGTTTTCCCGTTTGAATTAGATAATTTCCCGCGGTAAAAAGTAGCTCATGTCACTCTCCAACTATATCCATACAAAAAATCACACTAATCCGTCACTCTGTTTCGACGTGAAAGAAAGACAAACAAACAAACACACTTTCACATTTATAATATTGAGTATGGGTAACTTAACGACTTTAATTTATTTTCATTATTCAATATCACTTGATTTTTTCCGACGTTTCGTGATATTTATTATCCTTAGTATCCTTGAGGAAACTAAGATAATAGGCTATTATTATATTATTACATAAAAATAATTATATTTTTGCAACAAAATTTTTTTTTTTGGAAATTCAGAGAGCAACATGATGCTGAGGAATAGGAATTAAAAAAATTGTCATAAAAATGACTTTAATTATGATGATCATGACATGTCATTATTGTTTTTTTTGGACGTCAATTTGGATTTCCTTAGGAGCTTAAGCTAATACAAAATAAATACAGCACTAACAGAATAAATTAAATACAGAAGTACATATCTAAAACCATTCGTTCATATCTAAAACATTAGTGATATTAAAATATTCAAAATTTAATGTTGGTATTTATTAATAATGTGTTAGCAAAGATGTAGATATGTACATATTCTAGCTAACACTTGCTAGCTAATACTTGTGTTATAATTATACAACATCCTGTTACTGATCTATATTGCTTTGTATTAAACTTCAGCATGTTTAAAAGTATATATTTACTTTATTATGAGCGCAAACCGGAAAAAGCTTTTATATTAAAAAATATATATGTTACAAACTTGTTTGTACAAATCTATCGAACTTCTATGGAATCTATGGATTATTTCTAAAGAAATATTCTCGAGTGATATAGGAAATGGTAAAACTCAATATAAATTATTTGTACAAAGACAAAAATATTTGATCCATTTTCTGAATCAATCAATAAATCAATCAGCCTATCGGCGTCTACTGCTGAGGCCTTTGCCTCCTCCAATGAGCGCCAACCATGCCGGTCCTGGGCAGCCCGCATCCATCCACTGCCCCCCACCTTTCTTAGGTCATCTGTCCATTGTGTTGCAAGGCATCCCACACTACGCTTGCCTAAACGCGGTCTTCACTCTAGCATTTTCTGAATAGAAATCAATTATTGGCGAAAATCTTCAACTAGCAGAAAATCCGGCAAGAAGTGTTTAATTTTTAATTTTAAGTAACATCTATTATTTTACATACAAAATTAAATAGTAAAAATGAAATAAAATTTGAACCGACTTCACTTAGTTTTTCTAGTGACCATGTTACCACAGAGCTATCACTTTTAAAATGGTAAAAGAACAAGTGCAAGGGCCAAAGTGAAGCAAGAGTAGATCTCTAAATAAAATAAACAAGACGATATATCTATTTTTATTCTGTACACCGCAATTCTATCTATTTTTACTGTAGTAAGATATACTACAGTAAAAATAGAATTCTAAATGAAACCCCCCGTTTAGTTATTTTTTATTGAAATTACTTTTAGAGGGATAAAATTTTAAGTGTTGGTAACACTTCTCTCACCTCACTCTACACTAGGATCTGTCGCGGAAAATTCAAGTGCAGTCAGCGGTAGCCCTCTTATTAGGTTTATTATTATTTTTTAGTCTATTAGGATTTTAAAACAAGCTTCCCATATTGTATTTTAACATTTTATTTTCTATCCTTGTCACAAATAAGTTGGTAACAGGAAGTAATTATGATATCATATTATAATATTATTTTGTAATATACGCTTGCCAGTTTTTCCAACATGTAGGGCATCACTCGACTCATGAGCATTGCTGAGAAGAAAATTACACTGTTTCTAAGCAATTCCTACTAAATGTATAACTCAATGCTACATATGTTCATTAAATGTCATGATTAATTTATTTATAAGTAAAATGTCCTGATTTTGTCTACATTGATCATTTGTAAATTGATATTAACAGAAACAAACGATTGAATTTACAAAGTAAGATATCATTTACTTATAGTTCATTGTATTCAGCCCTTTTAACGTCCCACTGCTGGGCACGGGCCTCCCTTCATACGAGGGGGATCAGGCCATAGTCCACCACGCTGGCCAAGTGCGGGTTGGCGGACTTCACATATCTTTCGAAAACTTGCAAGGTTTTCTCAGACATGCAGGTTTCCTCACGATGTTTTCCTTCACCGTAAGGCAAGTGGTAATCATGTTAGAAATGATTCGCACATGAAAATATCAGAGGTGCGAGACCCGGGATTTGAACCCGCTTCACTCGGTTTCCCAAGCGAGCGCGTTACCACTGGGCTACCACTGCCTCATATGAAACATAAAAACAAATGACTAAAATATGCCTAAGATTCTATCAATGTGAGGTTTCCTCTATCAATAGGAGGCCTCACTGGGAATTGATTAGGGGCGGCGCTTTAAGCATAAAATAAATTAATATTTTTAAAATATTTTTAAAAACAAGCTTTTATATCATATACATTTTTAGGTATTTATTCGTATTCTTCTCAGAAAACTCTTTTATTTGATATCCATATCAGGGTGCATAAAAAATACATAGTCCGCCATCGTTGGGAGTCCGCCATGTTTGATTTAGAATGACGTCACGTTAGATACGTGAGCATGCATTGTCATCCAAACTAAACTTGTTGCAACACAATCAGTTGAGTATAACTGCTTCAAAATTCAGTTGCAACATTTGACCAGACCAAACATTCATACAAACATTGCAAGTTAAATAAAAGCTTGTAATATATAAAATTGAATGACGAGCTGACATGTTTTGACAACATGATTCGTCAAGAAAATGCCAAATTGGCTCAGTTATTTAAAGATTCTTCATCGCAATATATACTAATTACTAACAATATTATAAAGAGGTTAAAGTTTGTGAGTTTGTGAGATTGTGATTTTGTGACGTTGTAGGGGATAATCTCTGGATCTACTGAAACAATTTAGATGAAATTTAGTAAGAAGATAGTTTAAGACCCTACGAAGGATATAGGATACTTTTTACCCCGGAATCCATCCCTTAAAGGGGTGAAAATGGAAAATCGAGCTCGGGACGAACCCGAGCGAAGAGAGGGTGAGTCGCTAGTTTTTATTATTTGAGTCGCGTTCGTGTGAACTATCCTATTTCTACTTATGTCAATGAAGTTTTTGCTTGATATTAGCTTGCTTGGTGGATTGAACTAAACATATAATAGACTAAAAAATGCTACGCACAGAATATAAATCTTTACATATAGGAATATCTATGTATAGATACTACTACGAGTATTATAACGTCAAACGACGAACTCAACACTTATTTCAGAAACCCATAAGGATCTTTATAATATGCATGTACATTTCCTCGAGATGTTTTCCTTTACCGGATTAAAATGTAGCTAATGATGTTGATAATGAGATTCGATAATGAAATTCTCGGAAATGCGAGGTTTGAAATCGGTTGACGCTCGCTCGCTTTAGAAAAAAGCGAGCGAGGGTCATAATATGGAGGGATAGAATTCATGCTAAAGATTCATGCTTAATAGCTAATTATACTAATATACTAAATAGACATAAATACGCAATCGAAAACGTAGTTAGAATCTAGTAAGTTATAATTTTGTAGGTGGTGATATATTCGTCATTAAACGGACAATTATAATTGAATTTGACTGACTTTTTGATTATAAATTCTGCTAATATTTATAATTGAATTTAGATGTTATAAAAATCTACTAATATTATAAATGGGAAAGTTTGTGAGGATGTATGGATGTCTGGATGTATAGATGTATGAAGGTTTGTTACTCTTTCACGCAAAAACTACTGGATGAATTTTAATGAAACTTTACAATAATATAGCTTATGCATCAGGATAATACATAGGTTACGTTTTATCCCGGAAAAATGTATGGTTCCCGTGGGATAGACATGTTTTTGTTTTTCTAGAGGTGAAGCGAAGCGAAGCGAGCATGAGCTGTTAGTATATTCATATGGGAATAACAATATTCTTAATAAGCATATATTTTTCTAAATTTTAAAAGATTTTGTAGTATCTGAAGTTTTAAGTTGTCTTTATAGAAATAACATATTTTATGGTAGTATAATTTGACGAATATATTTTAAATTAACCACATTCTATTACATATGACGTACATACAATATGCTCTCTAGCTGTTTGTAAATAATTATATACCCGTGTAAATAAATTCAAATTATCTGAAGCGACTAAGGAGCCTACTGTTATTCATTTAACGTTTTATCGATTACAGAACATACATATATTAAATTTGAAAATAATGTGTCCGTTTGTTACATTCATTTATTTTATATAAATAAAAGTAATAGATCTAGAGGCACGCCAGGTGTGCATTGTTATTGTTATAATTGTCTATACTCATTGTATTCAGCTACTTGTTTAATCGGTTCGGCGTAGGTGCTTTAGAAAATATTATGCGAGGTCGGCCTGACTGTCTGAGATCTGTCTGGTATCTCACTTGTACTGCAGCCAACGACATTATTACCAAAATATAAATAATATAAATATAATATAATATTATAATAATAATATAAATTTCTCAAAGATGACATATTTTCCCGCAGTAAAAATTATCCTATCCCTCCAGTGGCTTTTCTGTGATGCGGTAAAAGACAGACAGACAGACAAAAATTCTAAAAACTACAGATTCGGCCTCTGTATCGATAATAATGTCTATTTCAATAAGATTTTCCTAAAAATATTTAATGTACAGATTCGACTCAGAATTTTAATATACATATGTGTAGATATTTATCAATTCCACACATTTCCATCAATAAGTAACTTTTGAACAGAATAATACACTTTGCTCAGTAAAATATTTTATCTTGAAATTATTGAAAAGGAAAATCTAGAATAGATTGTGGAATCTTATTATATATGCATATACTCAGGCCCATGAAGGACTAATCTTCCTGCGAAGTCGAAATCTGGGCTAACAGACGTATTTCTATTTCTTGTGTTTATCGTGTGTTTATCACTGTTTTTTTTTTAAATAATTATTTACAATTTTGCGAACAAGTAATATATTACACAGTATATATTGTAATGCAACCCTAAGTAAGTAATTTTTTTTAAAACATCTCGCAAGGAATCACGAGCTTTATTATAATTAGCAGTATTATAAATAGCACGCACTGCTCTTTTTTGAAGACTTGTTATAATCATTCAATTTTAAAAGACAATTAGATTTTCTCACGTGAATTCATTCTACGCTTTTAACATAAGGACTTTACTACACATATTTTTTTTTCTCAAATATCTTTTTTTTTAAATTTAAGAATTATTACTCATATTTGAACTTCAATACGTCCAAGTTAACATGAAGGTAAATAACTAAGGAACAAATATCCTTATTTTATTGATTTCCAAAATTAAACCACTTAAACGATTCTATACATGATTGGAAACGAAATAAGCAAATCATTTCTATTGAAAACCATAACCGTATATTCGAAGAAGCTCGGTTATAGAGTGCGTATACATATGTATGCAATAAACAATATTATTTGCAGCGTAGTGGTGAAGTGGCCTTACGTTACACATTGCCAAACTCCAATTTGTTTTTACGATCTGACACGTTCGAACGTTTTAAGTACAATATTGATGTATTAATTACTATAATTATTAATTTGTTTATAAATACTAGAGGGATCTATTTATAATAATGTACGTAATAGGATTTAGGCGTTGTTCGTGTTTTAAGTTCGTTTTTTTTTTTTAAATAATTCAAACAATTTTATTTCGATTTTAGATAATATACAGCAGCCGATCCGATAAGCAGATGTTGTCCTGAAACAGAACTCGGAAGAATTAAAAAAAACTAATTTGGAATTTGGTAACAGTGCTACCTAGTGGGTGTAACTATAGCTAAAAGCCATATAGTACCTAAAAAGCGTCAAAATCGGTAAAGCCGTTTAGGAGGAGACGAATTAGGACCGCATGCCTACCGGAATCTATATATATATAGTTTGTTCAAAATCACAAATCTCGAGAAGTAGTCAATGGATCAATGGATGGACTTTAAATTTTGACAGGTCGTTGATTTTTTTGAATTTTACCCAAGAGTGTTTATAGATATTTTGTTCCCGAAGTTCCCAAGGGAATGGGAAATATTTTAAATTTTAAATTGGCCCATAATTTGTTATAGTTGGTTGCCATGGTAACCGTTGTTGTTGTCTGAAAATTGACAAAGGACTTAAATGAAATTCTTTCCATTACTATCTTCAGAGATTACTATTTTTCTAATTTGTTTTCCAATATGCAAAATACATACAATAAAATGCTAAAACGTAACTTAACTTTTTTCAAGCAGTAATAAGTATTCTATATGTTGACTTGGATGATCAGCTATCATCGTACCAAAATTTATCAAAATCTGTCCAGTGGTTTTCTCGTGATGCGGTCACAGAGAGACAGACAGACAGGCAGACAGACAAAAATTCTAAAACTATAGGTTCGGCCTCTGTATCGATAATAATGACTATTTCAATAAAATTTTCCAAAAAATATCTCAAGCTTCAACCGGTATGTTTTAACGGTTAGTATGGAAAAGATATTTAATATATATACCCTATGGCCTACCTTAATAAAGGGGATATCTAATGCAATAAGAATTTTTAAATCGGATCAGTAGTTCCTGAGATTAGCGCGTACAAACAAACAAACAAACAAACAAACAAACAAACTCTGCCTCTTTATAATATTAGTATAGATTAGAATCAATAGTTTAAAACCACTTTTTATGCATGTAATCTATTCTTCAAGTATTTTTTAATAAAGAAAAAAATTCGAAACTTTTAAACTGTACCTTTAATAAGTTGGCGTGCTTACCCATAAGTTTAACTCAGACTTCTTAATCAATTAACCTTCACCTTCCAAATTTCAGGAAACATAAAAATGTTTCCAGAAAGAACAATTTAAGCATGCCTAGTGCTTCTACAAGCGCCAATTTTTATGAGCAGCTTTTCAGTCGTAAAAGTTAAATTTTTATATTTTCAATAAAGATAATAAAAATAATATAATTTAAGTAACAGTAAGGTTTTTTGAACCTTTAATGAAATAGAACACATTGATTTTTATTAGTGCCATATGTATAAAATATATAAAAAAGTAAACTCTGATGACTTTACAGACTTTCAGCTCGTACAAGTAATCTTAACAAAAATATTATGTTTGCTTCGAAACCAACATTTATAGATTTTAAATAAACAATAATAATCACAAGATATAAATATTTCACAACATTTACTATGGCAGAAAGATATGATAGTAATAATTTGATTTTCGAGCGATAGAGAGAATATGTACGCGCCGGAGTCATGCCAAGATTATATATAGCCCGTACTTGCCATTAAAATCTATTACCGCCGATCGCCAAGTCACATTGGGAAATAAGGTGCGAGGAAGTACTTTCACATACATTTTATTGATGTATATATTGTACTACATTCTTATATCTATAATAATAAATGGAGAGCCGGTTTTTTTGTTCGGTTATACTGCGATAAATACTGAACCTATCGGAATAATACTCATACCATAAGATGTAGCGTGTTTCGGAGAAGGTTTTAGTATATGATATATGCGCGCGGAGCCACAGGAAACGCTAGTATCTATATAAATATGTGGAAACTTTTTTCTACCTCGTTCTATACTATATACTACCATCGAGCCTTCGTAAATCAGGTCTCAACGGCACATCAGGAGTCGCTTTCGGACTTAATATTGATTTTTTTCAAACAAATATTCACAATTTTATTCTAAAGACCTTATTTGAACTATAGCGAGTATTTTGCGAACGAAAAATTTGTCAAATCGTTTCAAGTTTTTGAGGGATACGCTTATCAACGAATAGAATTACATTTCCATTTATAAAAAGAAGATTAAATTAAAAAAAAAACATTTAGTAAATATCTATACATATTCGTATAGTAAAATTCAAACTAAGTCGAATCTGTACATTAAATTTTTTTTGGAAAATCTTATTGAAATAGCCATTATTATCATCGATACCGAGGCCAAATCCATAGTTTTTAGAATTTTTGTCTGTCTGTCTGTGTATCTGTTATTGCATCACGGAAAAACCACTGGAGGGATTTTGATGAAATTCGGTATGGTGATAGCTGGTTATCCGGGTGAACATATAGGATACTTTTTACCGCGGAAAAGTATCTCATTTCTGAGAAAAATGCAAGAACTGTAATGTAAGAGTTATACTAATATGTAAAACCTAAGTATTTGGTTTTCGGTCAATAAAACGCGGGCGGAGCCACGGGCAATGCTAGTCATACATATAATGGTACGAATACAAAGTTCACCAATGTGAGGAAGGTCTTATTACAATTGACGCACGACAGACAGTAATGCTCATAATCACTTTGAATTAGATGCGTTGCCAAATTAGTAATATTGATAGAATCTAACAAATTTTTGATTTGTATCTATTAGGGATGCATCGATACGCATTTTCGGGGATACGATACCGATATTTATAAAAAAGTCAACAGCGATACCGTTGCGAATACTGCAGACTTCAGAAGGTATAAAAAGTAAAAACAGGTAGTATTCGAATTTAAGATTGAGAAATCGTACCATTTTATTTGAAGGACGACGTGACCATTCCATTATGCATATTTTATATTGTAAATACTATGAAAATTAGCTGGTTTTTAATATTTTAATAAGATTTGAGAGGAGAACGATTTGATCCAAACCATCTGTTTTGTAGGACAACATTTTCTAGTGGTTTTATGTTGAATTATCTCAAGATTAAATTGTAAAACAATCTGTTAGTAATAAATTTTAGACTATCACAGTTTTGACATGTTCCGTATCGATCCACAATTGTATACTTTTATTTAAACTATCAAATTTTTTAGAAAAAAAGGTGGTCGTCTTGTCAAATAGAAGCCACTCTTGAAGTATCAGCTTGTTATTAATCACTAGCATTGCCCGCGGCTCCGCCCGCGCTCTAATGATCAAAAACCAAATACTTAGGTTTTACATATTAGTATAACTATTACATTACAGTTTTTGTATTTTTCTCAGAAATGAGATATTTTTCCGCGGTAAAAAGTATCCTATATGTTGACCCGGATAACCAGCTATCACCATACCAAATTTCATCAAAATCCCTCGAGTGGTTTTTCCGTGATGTGGTAACAGACAGACAGACAGCAGAAAGACAAACAGACAAAAATTCTAAAAACTATAAATTTGGCCTCTGTATCGATAATAATGTTTATTTCAATAAGATTTCTCAAAAAATATTTAATGTACAGATTCGGCTTGGTTACAATTTTATTATATGTATAGATTAAGAAAAAGGCGAGGTGACTTATCCCTATACACATAGATGTACATATACATAATAACTACTATCTTTGATTGAAATCGGCAATAATTCTTTGTTTTTTTTTTTTAAGTAGGTACTGAAACTTACAGTGCACGAGTATTTAATAGACTTCTTTGAATATTAGATTAAACATTATTATATAAGTAAATAATGATATTAAACTTAATTTGTAATATATTTTTATATAATTACAGGCCGACATTCTTTAGATATAGAAATTAATTCTTATTTTACTTATATAGATACTTGTGAATAAAGTATCTTACAATGTATACATTATGAATTACTTTCATGCAACAGCACATCGTAATGAATTGGAATCGATCCCAAACTACATACTCCATGCATCTGCAATCATTGTGTTACATATATATATATATATATATATATATATATATATATATATGTGTGTGTGTGTACTCTTCATTTTTATCGTCCATTTATTACGTCGAATGTTATTGTTATTCAGATAAGCTTAATATGTTTTAATTATTTTATGGTATGTTTTAATCAAGCGAAGTTTTAATTATCTAATGGTCTAAATAAGGAATTTTCCTTCTAAGAATTTTGAATTGTTTAACATTTAACAATCGACAATTAAAACTTTATATTTTTTTTATTTGCTTTACTTTTTGGCTTTTTTGTTTTGAAATTATTATATTATATTCACTTTATATTTTTTGTGCTTAAACTTATTTTATTTTTCGTATTAATAATTAAATAAAAATAATCAATTTCGTATACTTATAGTTGTATTTTTACAGTACGTCACGTCATGGCGTTGATTATTGACTTTTATGGCAATCATATTATTCAAATTTATTTCAATATAGTCTTTCTGTTTATCTATATATGTAATAAAATTCTAATAGAATAGAATCGGTACATTAAAGATTTTCTAGAAAATCTAATTGAATTAGTCATTATTATCGATACAGAGGCCGAATCTATAGTTTTTAGAATTTTATGTCTCTGTCTGGGAACGCATTAGAGAAAATCACTAGACAGATTTTCATTAAATTTGATATGATGATAGCTGGTTATCCGGGTACGAAAATATCTCTGAGAAATCTATACAAAACTTAAAATGTAGAGACGAACACGAGCGGAGCGAGGGTGAATCTCTAGTTTGTAATGTAACCAATAAAGATAACGATTAGTACATATATCCAAACTTTGAAATAAAAGAACATTGCAGTTTAGGCGTAAAGGTCATTAGGTCAGAGCCACGAACGTCATATCACGTGATAATTTACTGTACCAAAATTACTACTCGTATTAGGTGTATACACATTCTTTACAGTTAAGACAGACATCAAGACCTAAATCTTAGGAATTAATTTTACAAGCTTAGATTTAAATGCATTCTAGATCCAAATACGAAGATATGTTTATCTTTCACGTATAGAAATAGTATTTCGACAAGCTTATTAATATTTACATTCCTAATGGAAACAGATATCTACGAATTTATAAACTACTAGCGGACCCGACAGACGTTGTCCTGTCTACACGTCTTTAATTTGAAAATTTCAAACTTTTTGGACAAAATTGTGAATCTAAACCATTCCCAGATCCCCTTGAATACACACAAAAAATTTCATCAAAATCGGTCCAGTCGTTTGAGAGAAGTTCAGTGACATACACACTCACAGAAGAATTATATATATAAAGACTATAAAGCTTACAAATTAGTAACATATTATGTGATTGAATAGAAAAATTGAGGAATGGTACGAAACTGCTCGTAAATCTAACCAATAATACATGAACGAATAAACCACTGGACGAGACATAAAATATAAATGTATGAAAACTCGTTCAACCAAAAGACGCATAACGCACACAAAGATTTTATTACATTATTATACACACAGGTACACAATACAATATTTCTAGTGCTTGAACGTAATCGATAAAATACATATATCGATGAACCAATTAATGACATTTTAGACATTGGTTAGCATAGTCATCATATTTTACATCTTTTAATTTAAAATATCTGTATTTATTATAATAAATTAAAATAAATGAATTAAAGAGGCAATAATAATGTGTCAAATAATAATTATTTTTTAATTTGATTTATATAAATACGATGGCATTGAGGGCAGCATTCTGTTGGTCTATAATAATGTTAATGAACAAATGAATATCGGGTGTATATTCCATTAATATATAATAAAAATTATTTTTTAAAGATTAAAAAAATATTAAGCTAATTTAATTAAATAAAGTGATTTTGTTGATTCTGTTATTGAATTATTTTAATTGGCAATTGATTGTCTCGGGTAGCTTATAAAAATGTGACACTGTCCTAATATTGCTCAGTTCTTAATAAACATTTGTGAAATTAGGAAAAAGAAAAAGTGATTGCAAATTAAAGTGAGTGTTGGATCGTGAAAGTAAAATAGATCGTGAAAGTAAAGCGTTTTATTACAAATCGCCAACCCAGAAGTTTAGTGCTAAAACATTATTGTTTGATTTTGTGTAGTTTATGTGTTGAAATAAAATGATCTTTATTATTATTACAATGGAATAATATTCCAAAGTATATAAATGTGGTATAAAATAAAATAAAAAATTAAGTACACATACTAATTATAATTTTTGCATTTATATTTTTATGTGACTTAGAAAATATTTTTATAAATTTATTGTCATCAGATTGTAGGATACTGTGATAAAAGTATTTTATGTTATTGTACTGTACAAATAACACAATTCGTTCAGTTATTTCGTCAAATATCGATATATTTTTCGACATTGTCAAGCACTAGTCGATGTCAAATGGACTCACTCGACAGTTTAGTCATTTGTTCTGAATGGTATAATCCAGGGATTTTATGATGGTTGTCAGATGTCAACAATACATAGAAATATCGACTATATTTAACATAGTTGGATAATATGACATTTTATTTTACAATTTTATTAAACTGTGTGATAAATAACAATAAATGTAATAAAATAATGTATTTACAAGTGAAAAGAAACAGTGCTGCTTCCGCCGCTATAGTTTTTACACCATTTAACAGAACATTTAGTCATTTTTGGCAGATTGTTTGTTGACAAGTAAATGCTTGAGACTGACGCAAAAAACAAACGACAAAGGCTGAAATTTCCTGGCTACTAATAAGACAGATAAAGGTACGTCCGCTTATATGTCTGGTCCAGTGACTTATTCGTTCATGCAATAATAATATACCTAAAGTGTACTTGTTGGGTTATCTATACTAATATTATAAAGAGACAGTTTGTTTGTTTGAACGTACTAATCTCAGGGACTTCTGGGAAATCTGGGAAATCAGGGAAATCTGATTTGAATTTTTATTGTATTAAATAGCCCGTTTATTCAGTTTTTATCCCGGAAAAATATATGGTTCCCGTGGGATAGGTTGGTTTTTGTTTTCTAAGTCATATAATATAAAGTCTGTCTATTCCATACTAACCTTTAAAACGTACCTAGAGACGAACCCGAACTAAACAAAGGTGAGCCGCTAGCCATGTAATATAACAGCGGATGTTATGTTTTTGTATAGAGATAATTTATGTATTTATATTACATTTATGGGCAAATATGTAGGTGGGTATTTCTTCGAGATTGCGTCCTTCATCTGATTAATCTTCATAGGCTTTTTTCTAGATGCACACATATTACTTGCAAAAATAATCTATCTAAATATAAATAAAAATGAATGTTGGTGCATTACTCAAGAATGGCTGGACTAACTTGGTGAATCTTTTTTTCTTATGTTCGTTAAAGTCCACGGAAAGTTTTAATAAAGAGAAAAAATGAAAAATTAACGAAAAAAAAATTATATGGCTAACGCTGTATGTATGTATGTATTCAGCCCTTCTTAACGTCCCACTGCTGAGCACGGACCTCCCTTCAATATGAGGGGGATCAGGCCATAGTCCACCACGCTGGCCAAGTGCGGGTTGGCAGACTTCACATGTCTTTTGAAAACTTGCTAGGTTCTCTCAGATATGCAGGTTTCCTCACGATGTTTTCCTTCACCGTAAGGCAAGTGGTAATCATGTTGAAAATGATTCGCACATGAAAATATCAGAGATGCGAGACCCGGGATTTGAACCCGCTTCACTCGGTTACCCAAGCGAGCGCGTCACCACTGGGCAACCACTGCCACCACTGGCTAACGCTGGCTAATAACTATTTATATCTATTTAAAACGTACCTAGCGACAAACCCGAGCGAAGTGAGGGTGAGCAGCTAGTAATAATTAAAATTACTAATAAATATTTTATTTCAAACAATAAACCCATAAGAGATGAGAGAAGGTATACAATTTCATTGTATTGGAGATTATATGAGTGAATGTTGTTTATAATAGAACAGAATTAATAAAAATCTGAAATATTTAAGTACGAGGCAGGTTCATGGGCCTTGTAATCAGATTTTTAGTTGACTAAGCGTATCGACAAATATAGTATTACATAAATACTAAACCTTTTATACTCGTACTATGGACTCAAGTTACCTTATTTAGTGATGGAAACACTAAGCAAAATGAATTACTAACACAACGTTGAAATCTCAATAGTTCATTGCCATAATGTTAATCATTTATTTTGTCTTAAGTTCTACTGGGATTCCTATATTTATCAGGCTTATAGACCTACTAGCGAATCATCCTCAGTTCACTCGGGTTCGTTCCTAGTAAGTTTTGACGGTGAGTACGGAATAGATAGACTATATATATGTACATAGGTATGATGAATTGTATATTCCTTACTTGAGAAATTACTGATTCCCTATTCAAACTTCCACCCCCTTTTCCCCGCCATAAGGGATGATTTCTGGATTAAAAGCTATCCTATATCCTTCCCAGGGTCTTTAACTATCTTCGTACCAATTTTCATCAAAATCGGTCCAGTCGTATAGTCGTGAAAAGAAAACAAACAAACAGAATCACTTTGGCATTTATAATATTAGTATGGTTTTATGACCGGGTACTAAAAGTAGAAACTTGAGTTGGCTATATTTATTTGATTGTTTGTGCATGTATGATAATTTATTTATGATAACTAAAATCTATAAACTGCTTATCAATTCCTACTAATTTATAAATTTTATTTAGAACAAACACACCCACCCGCATGCATGCACATTAAATTTATCGAAATACACCAGCTTATGAGATCAAGTTCAGGTTTAAATAGAATACAAATAAAATTAATTAAATATGCCAATATGTACGGTTTATACATACATTCATCTTATGTGTCAATCAATCTATCTATCTATATATCTATCTATATATATATATATATATATATATATATATATATATATATATATATATATATATATATATGTGTGTGTGTGTGCGTGTGTGTGTGTGTGTGTGTGTGTGTGATTAAGTAATATTTATATAAAAATCAATTGCTCTTCGTTATTCTCGCTAAAACTCAAAAATGACTGGTCCATTTGAATAAGGAAAACCTAAAAAAAAAACAGCTGGAAAATCGAAAAGTTGAGACCTCCTTATTTTTTATGAGAATCACTGACAGTTAAAACGTACCTACAGAAGCGAGGGTGAGTCGCTAGTCTATAGCTATTATAATATATTATAAAAAAAATCGACTTCCAGGCGCTAAAATGTAAAAAATAACTAAACAGGGGTTTTCATTTAGAATAGATACATAATCAGATATTTTCGAAGTCGGTGACAGCCGACATTATTTTAAGATATGCATATCTAATATGACCTACCATTGTGGTGCCACTTTTCATATGAAAGTAAGGGATTGAAAACTGCCAAAATTAATTTGACCTTTAAAGTTTGAAGTTTTCAATCGTTTTCAAGACAATCCATAAAACATTTTAGTATCCACTGTGTTTACTGAATGTGATCGGGGGTATCAGTATTCATACCTCGAATATCACTGATGATAACCTCTGACTACGCCTTTGAGTTTTATCTATTGTAATTGATCCTTAAAATGTGCAATGACCATTAATAATTCTCAGCCAGGCTTATGCCCGATTTCACCAACAACCCATAAGCTACCACCTACGTATTGGATTTCTAGCTTAAAATTCCCCTAAATTAGCCCCTAAATTAAATTTCGTTTTACCATCGTCTGTAAGCCCATATTTCGAACACCTAAATTCAGGGGGCCTTTTAACATTTAGGTGACCCCTAACTTACGGTGAAACAGAAACTGTTCCCTAACCGCTCCCTAACCATGCTTAGGAGATCCCTTAAACTTAGGTGGTATACAAAGAGGTTTCTTAATTAAATTCTAATTTCCTATTCGCGACTTTTTAACATAAACTAAGTAAAGTAAATCTAGAGTGATTAAATAAATATACACATAATATTACGGTCTCGATATGAGAACATATAAATAGCAATTTTTTAGTATACTATAACGAAATAAGAATGGCACTTTATATATGTAATGTAATGTCACTAAAACTAAATTTGTTTTCCATAATATCTTTAAGGTATAAAATGAAACGAGAACTTATTTTTGGAAATAATGAATTACGTATGGCGAAAACGTACAAATTTTATTTTAATGTGTAAATACATATTATTATGTTAGTAAAAACAACACAATATTCGACGGAACGGAACTCTCGCAGAGTCATATTCACACATTTGAAAATAATTACAACCATTAAATTATTAGTTATAGCTTAGAGTCAAAGAGTTTGTTTATAACCAACTGCTCGACGCAAAGGAGGGTAATGTGTTTATCAGCCTATGTATGTATGTGCGTATGTGGGTTTGTACCTGCGCAAATGTCATATGAAAAAGAAAAAAAATGATAATCGACGAACTATGTCAAGTGGGGTATCGTTGAATAGGTATATATATATATATATATATATATATATATATATATATATATATATATATATATATATATACAATTTATATGTTTTAAAGTAATTTAGGATAAAAAATTGCTAAATAGAACTTCAAATGTCTAATTGGCAAAAAATATGCTGTGAATAAAAAATATATATTATGAAATTTAAAAAAAATCCGACCCGAAAAACATAAAAGCTATGATACTTGTTTTCATCTTTTTAGTTAGCTTTTATGCAGTCGGCGTTTTTTTTATTTTTATAATATATTTTATTTTATATTTTGAACGCGGGCAAAATCGCAAGCACTGCTAGTCGATCTATATGATATTTCTATGTTATGGAACTGCTCTACTTCACGACGAGAGTCGATACAAGAGGAGTCGGTACGGCGGTTATTATTATTAGGTGTACATTAAACTTTTTGTATACATATTCGGGCCCACTTTTATTTTCATTGTGTTTCATCTAGTGCACGGGTAATATTTTTTACTGGTTAGGTTAGTTTGCTCGCTAATTACCTTTATTCCTTATTACTTACTAGCAGAACCTGTGGCTTCGCTCGCGCTTAAACTACAAATGCTTTAAAATTGTAGGTTTCATACAAACTTTCATCCGCTATTTTACCTCCTTATTTGATGAATTTCGAAAAATGCTAAAACACATATTTAATTAATTGTATTGAAGAGCATTTATAGCAAGTTTCTAGTGATTCTGATCATAATTTTTTTTGGATTGTATTATAACGTGTTTTCCTGTGGGAAAGAGATAATGTCCCGCGAGAAAAAGTAAAAGATCATGTCAATCCGCAAACCGTTTCGACGTGAAAGAAAGAGAAACAAACACATTTTCACATTTGTAATATTAGTATGGATAGTGTTTTTAAATGAAGTATAGTAAGCAATTACAATAATATTAACTAGTTATTACCGTAATAATAGTCCCAATAATATGTCAACGCCATAACGGATTTAGATCTGAAATATAATTTTTGTGATAATAATGTTATCAAAATTAGTGCATCTCACAATTCATAGCACGTGGCTTTTAGCATTCTGAAATACTCTTACAAAGAAACGATAATAAACGTTTTGAATTGAGAAGCTATTCTTTCTCTACGCCCTACGGCCCATCAATCACTGAATGCGATCTTTTGCTAAAGAAAATCTATACTGTGATAGAGTAGGTAGATAGTTTTAAATTTTGTTAATGATGATTTATTTCATTGATAAACTATTACAATACTGTTATACATTCAATATATGTCACAAATATGTAATTGATATTTTCTAAATAAAACTATCTTTTCGGATTATTATAAATAGAAATAGTATGTTAACATTTATATCGCCTAATTTCTGTTGAAAAAGATATTGTTGAATGTGAACAGTATTTTTTAAATTTGATATTACTCGCATAAATTCTTTATCAGATTTGTGAATAATTATATTAAATTTAAAGTTACGAATTAGAATGAGGTATTAAAATGGTATAGGTTGTTAGGTTAAAAAAACAAAAATCATATTAATCTTCATACCGTATAAATTCAAAGCCGGTCTACAGACTATTACCGCAGCAAAACTATAGAAATTACAAAACAAACTGTTAAAATCTATCCATTTTAATATTATAGTCTAGAAAAGATAATATGAATTGTTTCATTGCAATAATGTTTATTGCATAAGCTTTATAAGCTTTACGGAGTTCATTCTCTTTGATAGATATACGATCATTTAATACGAACACAATTGTAGGTATAATTTATTAAGACTGCATAAAATAATTAGTAAATATATTAATTATGAGGTAAGTTAGTTACAATGGACCTTTTACATGCTTAATGTATGTAAGTGTATAAAGGTCAGAAATATGTTATGAAAATAGTTATTGTTGATGCTTTGATTGATAGATGCTTAATTAATAACAGTTAAAGTATATATAAATAAACCAAATGTACACTTAATTATTACTGTACAAGTCATGTCCGCGTGGAATAGTGGCAAGAATTCTAACCGCATTCCCCCGTTGAATGGCAATGCCGATACTCTGGGGGGAAATTAGCCAGCTATCCTGTCACCAGTAGAGGTGATAAAACGAGGTGTTATGTTTTTTAAGAAGTGCTTAGCATTTGACCCCATAGGCCCAAGGGTTTCTACAGCAAATGTACTGTATATATTAATTACAAAACAAATTATAATGTAGAAAAGATAGTATTAGTTGTTCCACTAACATAAATAATAAGTGAATGAATAATAAATGCAACATATTCATCTTATTCCATCATAAACAAAATATTTTACTAGAAACTTATAAAACGTAATCTTTTGGTACTAAATTATACGCCTTCCCACGCTTGATGTTTATTTGCGCAGTGTAAAATTGGATAAACTAAGGATTATTACCCATACCAACAAAGCAGGTTGAAAATATACCCTACTAGAGTTAAGTTATAAAACGGGATACATCTTAAAACATATATTTATTAATATCCATACTTAATAATATTATAAATGTTAAAGTGTGTTTATTTGTTTGTTTGTTTGTCTTTCTTTCACGTCGATACGAAGTGACGGATTGGCGTGATTTTTTGTGTGGAGATAGCTGGAGGGCTGGAGAGTGACATAGGTTACTTTTTACCGCGGGATATTATCTAATTTCCACGGGAAATCACGTTACGTTATAATACAACTCAAAAAATATTTATGATCAGAATTACTTGAAACTTGGTATTAATGCTCTTCAATATAATTAAATATGTGTTTCAGCATTTTTCGAAATTCATCCCATAAGGGGGTAAAATAGGGGATGAAAGTTTGTATGAAACCTACCTTTTTAGAGGTTTTTTTGAAGTTTAAGCGCGAACGAAGCCGCGGGTTCTGCTAGTATTATTATAAATGAAATATCTGAACAGTATTGTGTATTTGTTGTTATCTCATAAGAGGTAAGTTATTACCGACAATTTTCTATATAAGATAACTTACATTTAACTTTGATATATTCATGGATATTGCAGATACATATATACTAAAATACATATTATATACAACATATTAAATCATAAATACATATAAAATGAACTGTAACTATACGTTAAATAAAAATCAAATAAACATCTCAAGCGAATATATAGATTAATTCAATGCAGTTCCGTGCATTTACAAATCATAGTATTAATAACCTAATCTTAACACAATAAGCCAAAGCTTTACATTGTAAGTAACGACCTGTACATAGAATTACTTGCCTACATATCGAGTATGTAGAGCCAAAATGGAAAAAATAAATAAAATAAAACCGAACTATATATTACTTATTAGACGTTCGATAAAAAAATATATGATAAAAAAGTAAGAGAACGTACCGTTGAGTTTGACAACATGGTTGTGGTGGAGAGAGGAGCAGAGTCAGGGTTGGCGATGGACAGTTGTAGGATTCTTGCACACATTGCGCAGGCGCATTTTGATCTTTTTCCTGATAGTATTGATAGTAATCGTAACAGCTGTAGTCGCGATCGATTATAGACCAGTCGGCCATGTTTTATTCCTCGTGGTGTTTGACGAAGTACTTTGAATTGCACGCGTGCATCGTCTGTGGCATCGCGCGCGCACTGAGTGCCCCGCCCGCACCACCTCTCGGTCAAATAAACAACTGCAAATTCTTTATCTGCACCGAGTGATAACGACTAGGTACTAACGCTTTGTTACATTATTAGTGCTCTTAAAAATTATGCAACAACACTTTCAGTACTACATAAACAATTGCATTAGAATAAATACAATAACATTTTCCTTCTTAATCATACAATGGAAAATTACATGAAAATAATATGAGAAGTTCAATTGATAGATAACCTTTTAGTTATTGGGTAACGACCGGTGTCAGTGGTTAAGCTAAATATTGACAGACTGCAGGTGGCTTGATACATACGATAAGATTAATAAACCAATAACTATGGGACACACTTATTATACATTGTTGCATCAAAACACTCTTGTTTGTCTAGAATTTCTGCAATCAGCATATTAGACTTTGCTTGGCACTAAATGTAAAGGCGCAACTAATTTTCTATTACATCACTAATTTATTAATATGTATTAATAGAAGAGTGGCAATACATTTAAATACTTTATTAAAACTTGTATGCATTTATACTCGTATAGTGTACACTGAAGTATTTAAAATTTTCAACGTTTCTATTGTCACTTGTTAATTTATACATTCATAATGAATATCCATATCCATACTTAATATTATAAATGTGAAAGTGTTTTTGTTTATTTGACAGCGTGATTTTTATATAGAAAAGTTGGAGGGCTAGAAAGTGACATAGGCTATTTTTTACCGCGCAAGATTATCTCAACCCCACGGAAAAACATATTATAATATAACCCTAAAAAATATTTATGATCAGAATTACTTGAAACTTGGTATTATTGCTTTTTTTAGATTTTTTTGTAGTATTAGCGCGAGCGAAGCCGCGGTTTCGGCTAGTATTATTATAATTTCTATTCAATTCATAATCATAAGTTCTTTTTTACTTCTTGCTCAAAAGAAATGTTCTAAAACTTATTTATTTTAAAGATTATAGATGTGGGTTCCCCTTAAAATTCAATTAACATAGCTAATTCTCATTTCTTATATGTATTATATATAAATATAATCGGACTATACTGTTCTAAATGTGAAAAGTTTTATGGATGCATTCAAAGAAATCATATATTTCTATTCGTTCTTTTTTGATAGCCTTCAACCCTTTCTTTCTTGAGGGTACACATAACATGTGGATTTCTTCTGAAAAAACACATAAATATAAATAAACTTAAAAATTTGAGTTAATCTATACATATAATAAAATTGTAACTAAGCCGAATCTGTACATTAAATATTTTTTGGAAAATATTATAGAAATAAACATTATTATCGATAAAGAGGCCGAATCTATCGTTTTTAGAATTTTTGTCTGTCTGTCTGTTTGTTACTGCATCACAGAAAAACTACTGGAAGGATTTTGATGAAATTTGGTATGGTGATAGCTGGTTATCCGGTCAACATAAAGGTTACTTTTTGCGCGGGAATATATCTAATTTCTGAGAAAAAATAGAAAAACTGCAATATAAGTGTATACTAATATGTAAAACCTAAGAATTTGGTTTCTGGTCATCTGAACGCGGGTGGAGCCGCGGACAATGCTGGTATATTATATATACTACTAGACATGAATACGTCATATAATTTTTACGTTACGGTTTCAATTCGCCATACACGTAATCAAATACAAACGACGATTATACGTAATTTGCTTTTACGTATATATTGTTCTTTCTAGGTTTAATAATGTATGAAATGATAAAAATCTATAGTAAAACTTATCAATACAGTAACTTGTATTATATATATATATATATATATATATATATATATATATATATATATATATATATATATATATATATATATATATATATATATATATATATATATATATATATTTAAGACGTTGCGAAAACATAAGAAATGACGTTATAAATAATCTTAGAGTTAGAACCAAGATTGCGTAAATAATTCGACCATTCGGCTAAACATTTTCGGTGAACCTGCGCCAGAATGAGGTCAGGAATCATCCAGGGTCACAATTTAAAGTCAATTGTGGGTTATTATGTTATTTCAGGTCTCTCTCGACTGTACAGCCACAAGATTGTTGGTCTAATTCTTTCTCTTTTCCAGGTACTGATGTTTAGCACTCAAGATAATCTTATTAATCTTACTAATAATTATATTAAAAAAATAATATTTTATAATAATAATATTATTATAAAATGTGAAAGTTTAGATGTTTAGATGTTTGTTATTTAATCACGCCAGAACGGCTGAACGGATCTGGATGAAATTTGGCACAAAGATAGATTATAGTCTGGAATAGCACATAGGCTACTTTTATCTCGGAAAAATGTACGATTCCCGTGGGATAGTTAATAATAATTAATAATAATGAAGACTGAATTAAGTGATTAAATATCAAGACAACGTTAAAACAAAATTTGTTGTGTAATCAAAATTTATTTTAAAATATATCCGAAAATAACATTAAAATTTTTAGTAATAGTATAAAAATGTTTTAAAAGAGAACGAAATCGAAAGTGCATAATAATTACAAGACTTCTGCGACAACACTTAAGACAAAGAGAGACAAAAGCATCCCCAAGGAGGGTTGACGTCAGGCAGGCGGCCGGTCGTAAAACTTGAGCCAAATCCTTTCAACAGTACAGAAGATGCATTGCGCTGACCCCAAGTGATTGGGAAATGGGCAGGGAGAAGAAGAAGAAGGCTGAAAATTAAAAGAGAATTATCTAAGGGACAGTTTGAAATTATTTAATGAATGTCGAACTGTTTATTCCTAAAACTCTTTTCCATCTGTCTCGTAAGATTAATATAACAGGATTTAATTTTTATTTTATTTCATCTTTGTAATATTACTTTGTTCCATTACAATCCGTTAAGTACATTAGTTCGGGTCCATAAAAAGAATTAATATAAATCGTGGAAGCTAATTGCAATCTTTAATCTCAAAGTAAAGCTCTAAAGGGAAAATACCTTTATAGGTTACTAGCAGAAACCGCGGCTTCGCTCGCGCTAAAACTCAAAAAAATCTCATAGTTTCATACAAACGTTCATTCCTTATTTTACTCCCTTATACGATGAATTTCGAAAAATGCTAAGACACGTATTTAATTTAAATCTGATCATAAATATTTTTTTGGATTGTTTTATAACGTGTTATCCCAGGGGAATTAGATAATCTTCCGCGGTAAAAAGTAGTCTATATCACTCTCCAGCCCTCCAACTATCTCCACATAAAAAATCAAGCCAGTCCGTCACTCCGTTTCGACGTGAATGAAAGACAAACAAACAAATAAACAAACACACTTTAACATTTATAATATTTCTATTTGTAAGTATGGATATTAATTATGTCTTAATCTAGTTAATTAGAGCATGATAGTAAAATGACAAAAACATAAAACTTGGTTTTATTTACTGAAGCATCGCTATTTTATGAAATATAATATGGATATGTTATAAAAAATACGTATATAGGGTAGAACAAATCGATGGGACATGGAAGAATAGTACCTTATATATTGATATTAGCAAGATTTACTCAAAGGAAATATTTCTTTATTTTTAAAAATAATAATAACTGCAATTTAAAAGAAAAGATTACCAGAACCCGGAATCGAACCAAATAGAAATGCAAAGAAGGACACCGTCACTATTTTATCGAATTATTCGACATTCTATGGGAAGGATAAAATCTCTCGAACAAACATTGCGTCTTAGAATCGAAGCAAGTGATGAAATCTAGTTAGGATTGATTTGTGCTATTTGTAAGATTTCATCGTTTGCATTAATTGTAACATATATTAGAGAGTTTATCCTTTCCGTAGTATATATGTATGTATATTCCACTGTTTTATCGATTAGGTAATTCGATAAAATAGTTATGGTATCGTTTTTTGCATTTAACCAATAATCATAATAAGCAGTAATCATAAATGTCAACAAATCGGGATGACTCTAGGGACGAACCCGAGCAAAGCGATTGTGAGTCGCTAGTTCTTTATAACAAAGTAGGCATCTAACAAGCAAATTAGCATCTACATTATAACATCAGAATAGTAATATTTGTAATATTACTATTATAATGAATTCTCATGGGATTTTAGAAAAGATGGAAAATTAGTTACGGTAGTTTCCTTTTTAAATATCAAACAAGTACCTAACTTTTTATTATCCTGTTAAAAGCTTCCGAATTTGTCACGCGACAAATGGCTTATTTCAAAACCAACTCTCAACTCCGAGTGATAGTAATAAGCTATTCAGTAAACTGTAGGTATTTCATAGCAATCTGGAATTTAATATACGAGTATGGCTGAGTCTAGACGCAAGGTAGCAGTCAACTTTTTATAAAGGTTTCGTACCCGAAGGTTGCCAACGGAAGTCGTGCCATCAAGAGTTGAAATTTTCACAGAGTATGTATTTCAATTGCCGTTATAACAATAAATAACAAAAATAAATAAAAACACATGAAACATTTTTAAACGTTCGTAATCGATCATCGAAGTTAATGTACTACCAACGACCACTTAGTCGGGCTAAGTGGTCGTTGTATACTACATAAGTACATAGATTAAAAGTCATATTAATAAATAGTGCATGTACGATGGTACGCATTCGAATTCGCATGCGAATTTCACTCGCACTTGACCGATTATTAGTATTTCTGACTTTTGTCAGAAATGTAAATTTTTAAAAAGTTCGACTTCGAGCATATTATTTATATTATTATGTAATGAGATTAATTTTTCGTGTTTTAATTTCTAATTTAAAAAATTACACTTTTGTTTGTTTATTTGTTTGTTTGTCCTTCTTTCACGTCGAAACAGAGGTAGTTGGAAGGAAGAGTGACATAGGCTACTTTTATCGCGGGAGATTATCTCATTCCCACGGGAAAACACCTTATACTCCTAGTACAACCTAAAAAATGTTTATGTGTACTTGAAACTTGGTATTAATGATTTTCAATAGACTTAAAAAAAACGTGTTTCAGCATTTTTCGAAATTCATTCTATAAAGGGGTAAAGTAGGAAATGCATGCAAGTTTGTATGAAACTTACCTTTTTAGAGTTTTTTGTAGGTTTATTGCGAGCAAAGGCGAGGCATCTGCTAGTCTATACTAATATATAAACGCAGGAGTAACTCTGTCTGATATGGAGAAAGTGTCATAGAGAATACTGTCTGGCAATAAAATTTAAATATAAGAATATAATGTTGATAGATGTCGGTAAAAAATAAAATGTGTCACGTCGTGTTAATAAATTGAAAATTGAAATAAATAAAACTATGCTTATTTAAAAGGGATTTTATTAAAGATAACTCCACTGCGATAAAACTACACTCTATAAAAGGTTATGGGCAGCGCGTAAACGCGAGAAATCGTATATTGAAAAAGAGAAAGATGAGCCATCATGTGCACATGGAGCCATTAAGAAGAGAAAATTACGATACATGGAGAATTCATGCAAAAGCTCTGTTGTTGAAACTTGGTCTTTGGAACTATGTTTCTAATAAAATTAAGAAGCCAATAAGCGAAGGCGACGAACTGAGCAAATATATAGAAAAAGATGGGTTAGCATTAGCTGAATTATTTCTTATAATATCTCCAAGCGAACTAAAACAAGTAAAAAATTGTCAAACAAGTAAAGAAGTCTGGGATACGCTTGAAAATATATATAATAGTAAAGGTCCCGCTAGAAAAGCAACCCTGTTAAAAGAGTTGATATTAAGAAAAATGAAAGACGATGACAGCATAGTTGATCATTTAAACAAATTTATGGATATTGTCGATAAACTAGCCGACATGGATATAATAATTAATAAAGATTTATTAAGTATAATGCTGCTATATAGTTTACCACAATCTTTTGAAAATTTTCGCATAGCCATAGAATCTAGAGATGATTTACCAAATCCAGATAACCTGAAAATAAAAATCATTGAGGAAGCTGAAGCACGAAAAAATATGGCTACTACAACTGATGGGAACTCAGAACAACAGGTACTGTACAACAACCAGCAAAGAAAAAATAAGAAATATATTACTGAATGCTACAAATGTCATAAAAAGTTGCATAAAGCGAATGAATGCTGGTCAAAAGTAAACAAAACTAAAAGCAGTGCGAATTATTCCATAGAAACATGTCTAAATGCTAATAATAATAAAGAAAAAGCCAGAAAATGGTGTCTTGATAGTGGATGCACGTCACATATGAGTCATGAATTGGAAAGATTCCATAATGTAGAAAAAGAAGACTATAAAACTATAAGGTTAGCTTCAGAAAACTGTACAGCACAAATTGAAGGTCGAGGTTCAGTGAAACTGAACATAAAGGAAATACCTGGTCTACAACTAACTGAAGCCTTGTATGTACCGTCGCTGACTACAAATATTATGTCAGTAGGAAAAATGACAGATAAAGATGCAACAGTTTTATTTAAGAAGCAACAAGCAACCGTAATGCGAAATGGTGAAATTCTGTTAAAAGCAGAAAGAAATGAAGATGGTTTATACTACGTTAAAGAAAATTTAGAAGAGAAATCCAACTATTGTGGAACAAATAAAATGCAACTATGGCATAGAAAACTAGCACACCTTAATGAGAGGCAAATGAGAATAGCTCTTGATAAGAAAAGTATGGAAGGCTTAGAATTTAATAAATCTGATACAGTCAGAGATTGTGTAGTCTGTGCTAAAGGTAAGGCAAAAAAACTGCCGTTTAATACATGTAAAAATGAGCAACGGACAAATCATAGATTAGAAATTGTACATACTGATGTATGTGGTTCCATGAAACA
Source organism: Brenthis hecate (assembly GCA_951806755.1). Taxonomy (NCBI): domain Eukaryota; kingdom Metazoa; phylum Arthropoda; class Insecta; order Lepidoptera; family Nymphalidae; genus Brenthis; species Brenthis hecate. The sequence goes on from OX638251.1 coordinate 21,429,756, forward strand.
GCCATCTAAGGGAGGTTCAAAATATTTCATCACATTCACAGATGAAAATTCGAGATATACACGAGTATATACAATGAAAACTAAAGATGAAGCCCTATCAAAATTTATAGAATTTAAAAACGAGGCTGAACGATTTACGAAAAATAAAATAATATATTTGCAAAGTGATAATGGGACAGAGTATATAAACAAAAGATTTGATAATTACTTAAAAGACAAAGGTATCAAGAGGAGGCTTTCCGCACCATATACGCCAGAACAAAATGGATTAGCAGAAAGAAAAAATAGAACATTGCAGATAAAGCTAGATGCATGCTGATAGACGCTAATATGAAAGAAGATTTTTGGGCTGAAGCAATTAGTACAGCTAACTACTTGGCGAATCGAAGTCCTTGCAGCAGCATTGATAATGCGACTCCATTTGAAAAATGGGTAAAGAAAGTACCATCTGTGAGGCATTTTCACATATTTGGGGCTAAAGCATTCGTATTAAATAAAGGAAAGAAAAATGGAAAATTTAAAGCCAGAGCAACAGCTGGAATTTTCATCGGATATTCCGAAAATCATAAGGCGTACCGGATATTCAACCCGAAAACAGGCAAGGTGATAATCAGCAGAGATGTTAAAGTATTAGACAAAATGTTTTATTAGAACGAGATGAAAGAAGAAGAAAAACAAAAAGAAATTGATAAAAAGGAAATAGAAGTTATATTTTTTCCAGAAAAACATAATAAAGAAAACAATGATAAGTTAATAGAAAATGAAGGAAATGAGTCAGAACATGAATTTAACAATGATGAATTATTCCTAGATGCAACTACAGAAATAGACGAAATAAATAATGACATGTGTACAGGTAATGAAGTCGAAGCAACGACTAATAGTATAAAAAGACACAGAAAACCACCAGCATGGCATCAAGATTATGAGATGGATGCTGAGCAATCATTCCTCTGTGAAATAGATGAAAACAGTGATGAATGGGAAGATGCAATAATAAACGAGATAGAATCTCATCTTAAAAACAATACTTGGACAGTTGTACATAAGAACGAAAGCAAAAATTTAATAGATAATAAAATGATTTTGAAATATAAATATAATGCACTAGGAGAAATAGATAGACGAAAGGCACGACTTGTAGCGAGTGGATTTAATCAGAAAGAAGGTATTGATTACACAGAAACATTTGCACCTGTTGCAAAAATGAGTACCATTAGGCTACTCATTGCACATGCGATTGAAAATGACATGAAGTTATCCCAACTAGATGTGTGACTGCATTTTAAAACGGCGATATAGACGAACAAATTTACATGAAGATGCCGAAAAATTTGGATAAATACTTAAAAATGATAATAACAAATGGAAAAGATAAAGAATTAATAAGAAAAACAAAAGAAATGCTATTAGATATAAATAGATATAAAAATAATGGGATATGTAAATTAAATAAAGCTATTTATGGGTTGAAACAAGCAGGACGACAATGGTTCTTGAAGTTACATAATAAATTGATGGAAATCGGATTTAAGAACTCTACAGCAGATCCTTGCTTATATATTTTAGAAAAAGAAGGTGAAAAGCTATTAGCAAACATTTATGTGGATGATTTAATACTGGCATATAAATCAGAAAATTTGTTAAAAGAGGTCAAAATGAAATTACAAAAAGCTTTTCAATTAAGAGATATGGGTTCGCTACATTATTGCCTTGGCATACAATTCACCCATGTAGGGGGAGAAATGAGGTTGTCACAGACAAGTTATATTGAAAACTTAATAGAAAAATTTAACATGGGCCAATGTAAGCCGGTTTCAACGCCGATGGAAACAGGTTTAAAATTGAAAAGAGCACAAAAAGAAGAAGAAATGGAGAACATACCATATCAGGCATTGATTGGTTCTTTGATGTATCTGGCTATAGCTACGAGACCAGATATTATGTTTACAGTAAGTTATTTGAGCCAATATTATACTTGTTTTGGAAAAACGCATTGGCAAGCAGCAAAAAGGGTTTTGCGTTATTTAAAAGGCACGAAGAATGTTAGCATCAGATATAGTAAAACAGGAAGTACATTAGTAGGAATGGCTGATGCTGATTGGGCAGCATGTACCATTCGTTCATATACGGGTTACATCTTCAAGTATGGAGGTGGTCTAATAAGTTATGCTACAAAGAAGCAACGAGTTGTAGCTTTGTCAACTGCTGAGGCAGAATATATGGCAATGACTGAAGCCGCAAAGGAAGCGCTACACTTAAAACAGCTTTTGGAAGATATTGGAGTGACTACACAAGCTGTACCAATCTACAACGATAATTTAGCTGCACAGAAATTAGCCAACAATTTAATGACTGGAAAAAGATCAAAGCATATAAGCATAAGGGAACACTTTATAAGAGACTGTGTCCAAAAGAAACTAATAACAATCCTTTATAAGGACACAGACAATATGGAGGCAGATCTTTTAACAAAGGCCTTAACCCAGCCAAGGTTAATAAAACTGCTGAAGATGATAAGGGTCACTCAGACCTGAGGTGATACCCCAAGATCTTCGTGAGGGGGAGTGTCATAGAGAATACTGTCTGGCAATAAAATTTAAATATAAGAATATAATGTTGATAGATGTCGGTAAAAAATAAAATGTGTCACGTCGTGTTAATAAATTGAAAATTGAAATAAATAAAACTATGCTTATTTAAAAGTGATTTTATTAAAGATAACTCCACTGCGATAAAACTACACTCTATAAAAGAAAGTTTGATACCCTGGAAAGGGCATAGGATAGTTTTTACCAAGGAATTCATCCCTTAAGAGAGTGAACTGTGTGTGTACTCACCGTAATAAGGTATTCAGGAACGAACCCGAGCGAAGCGAGAGTAAGTCCAGTGACTTACTCTCGTAAATATATTTTATAAATCTATACATATTATAATAAAATTGTAACTAAGCAGAATCTGTACATTAAATATTTTTTAGATTTTTTGTCTGTCTGTTTGTCTATGACTGCATCACGGAAATACCACTGGAGGGATTTCGATGAAATTTGGTACGATGAGAGCTGGTTATCCGGGTCAACTTTTACCTACATAATTTTTACAAAGGAAGCTAGCCATAGCGCCATCTATTGTGGAATAGAAACTAATTTATTACTTAATTTACTAGCAAGGTGGCGCTTATAATTAATACAATATACTAATTCCCTTATAAATGTAACCTGTAAGTGTTACACAATCATAATCTGTAAGTCACTGTTAGGTAAAATTCAATTGAATTTCAAACCACAATTATAAAATAGAAACACAATTATAAATTCGAAATTCCTTGAAATCATTGCTAAGCTATTCTTACATTATTTAATTTTATGAACCTACATCCAAATTTTAAACATACTAGATTCAGTTTGAGCTTAAACACAATGTTGGCAATTTATACAGTGATAGTTATATTTGATAGTTATTGTTGAAAAATGCAAGTGCAAAATATTATAAAAATTAAGTATACTAGTGCCATCTATGGGTGAAAAGCTATAAGCTATAATGTAATAAGTTTCAAATGTGGACTTAATGCAAGCTTTCCACATAAATGGCGTAACTAATTGGAGAAAAAATATATTTAAAAACTAAGGTTTACTGTTATTATATGTTTAATTGTATCTTTCGTATACTAGAATATTACAAAAACACTGATATAATAGGAAAAACTAAATCTCCAAAAAATAATATTAATAGAGTCATTAGATAATAAAATTGAAAGAATCGATTAAGTTTAATATCGATATTTAAAAATAAACAATATTTATTTGTAAAAGTATCAACAACATAACATCCTCAGTTAAATATGAAAAAAAAAATGAAATACCATTTAGGATGCGTGAAAAAAAAAAGAATTAAAATGACATTTCATGTCATTGACAAAGGGACAATTTTACGGAATTGATTTACTGTTGCGTTTTATATTTTTTAATTTATTTGTTATTGTCCTATTTACGATTACGAATTCCGATGCCAATATAATAACAAAATTTCAAGTTTATTTTAATTTTATATAAAATTTGTTTTTAATACATCGATATTTATGCCTCAATCAGAGTATTGGCCTTTCAATAAAAGTAAGACAGTGGAGCATATTGATGCCAATGGAGAAACGTCGTTACTAGTTAGTATGAATAATATGATATTCTCACTAATATTATAAAAGCGAAGTATGTTTTTTTGCTACTTCTAAAGTACGGCTAAAGTTCGGCTTCTCCGCCTAAAGCTTACTTGACGTAAGCTAATTTTATGCCATAGAAAAAGATATTATTATTATTTTATTGAAACCTATTTGAGATTCAAGTCTCTCAGGTTTTGCTACTTCAATCTAGGCCCTCTTGACTTAAATAGTGGAAGTATCACACCATTAGGTGACTAATGCCCGATTTCACTAACGTCACCTAGGTTTCAGGGATCCCCTAAGCATGGTTAGGGGGCTGTTAGGGGACAGTTTCTGTTTCACCGATAGTTAGGGGTCACCTAAATGTTAAAAGGCCCCCTAAATGTAGGTGCTCGAAATATGGGCTTAAAAACGATGGTAAAACGAAGTTTAATTTGGGGCTAGTTTAGGGGAATTTTAAGCTAGGGATCCAATACGTAGGTGGTAGCTTATGGGTTGTTGGTGAAATCGGGCATAAGGCAAGTTATCCTCCAAACTTTTAAGTAAAACTTCTAAACTATGAACATTATCAGCCATTTATGATTTTAGCAAAAGCAAGTTGGTGTAATGGAAGACGAAGTAAAAGAAATACAGATGGAACTGGCTGCTATTAGACGAGAAAGGTTCTTTTTGAGCCGAAAAACAGCGGATGGAATAGTAAATTTTTAATTATTTATTAATATTATTACAAGAAGAAATTTCGATACTTTTTCCCCATCACAAAACAATAGAAACTTAATATCAATTTCCATATTTATAACTTTGAATTAAATGTTCACTATCTTTTTTTCTCTCTGGGTAAACCCATAATGATCGTCTGAAGAGGTCGACTATCAATACGGTAGTAAGACCCTACTTATTAAAATCCGCAGAGGTAGGTCCTTATCACGTAATATTGGAACGTAGAATCGTTTTCTCACACACTACGACACCCCTGCGAAGTGTTCATCCTAATAGAGGAAGAGCCCGTGAACGCCAGACCTCCGTCATTTTATAAAGGCTGAAAGTTTGTCAGCGCATGCTCCCAGCACAGATAAGAACGATGGACCATTATGAAGTTCAGGCTATGGTGGCTTTGGCAAGTACACGGTACTAAAGGTGTGTAAAATACCGATCTTCTTCTTCTTCGTGACACTCTTGATAGAGCGGTCGTGGTCATCACGTAGTAGTCTCTGTAGGAGCAGATGTGATGCTCCTCACGATTGATCACCACTTCTCCCTATTGGTCGACATCCTGGTGCACTCATGCAGGGGACCACCCACAGCTAACTTGATTTGGTCGGTCCATTGCATGCATGATCGTCCTCGTCCTCTAGTGCCCTCCACCTTGCCCTGTACGACAAGGCGCTCAATGGAGTCGCTTTTACGCCGGGAGACATGTCCAAAGAACTTTAGAATGCGACCCTCTACTACCGCTGAAAAACGTTGTTTAATGCCGAGTTCTTGGAGTATGGACACAATGGTGCGAAATTCGGTCCATGATATTCTAAGCATTCGCCTCCAGCACCACATCTCCAGAGCATCAACTTCTTTCTTATCGACTTGTCGCAAGGTCCACGTCTCTGCAGCATATAAAAATATGGGAAAAACGAGTGTTCGAACGAGCCGGATCTTAGTAGTCTTCGTTACGTTTCGGTTCTTCCATATCTTCTTCAGCCTGTCCATCGCAGTTCTAGTTGTTGCCATACATCGTTTTACTTCTTCCATGCAGCCTCCATCGTTTGAGATTAAAGCTCCAAGATAGATGTAGGATTGGACAACCTCACAGTTCGCGATTTGAGTGACTTCGGGCGAATTATTGTTAGCTCGGTCTACAATCATCATCTTAGTTTTACTGCGGTTAATCTTTAATCCAAATTCTAGGCTCACACGTTCCATTTTGAGAAATAGCTCTTCTAAATTTCGAGCACTAGTCGCGAACAAGGTCGTATCGTCAGCGTAGCGCAAGTTGGATATCTTGTAGGCACCAATAACTACGCCGTCTGTCCAGTCTTTAAGGGTAATGCGCATTATGAGTTCGGTGTAAGCATTGAACAAAAGCGGTGATATTATGCATCCTTGGCGAACACCTGCGCTGGGATGGAAGTTTTTAGACAATGTGTCATCAGTCCGCACAGATGCTGTTTCATCTTCGTGAAGTCGTCTGAGAAGATGAATTAAGTGTTGGGGTGTACCCATGTCTAGCAGAACACTCCACAGCTTAGGCCATTTCACAGAATCAAAAGCTTTAAAATAAAATGTTCCAAGCAAGTTGGGAGGCATTTCTAAGAAAATGTTGTAAATGGTCACCAAATTTGAAGCGCTAAGAATTGACTTTATTTTTGATGGTGTGTAATAAATGCTATGCTAGCAGTCTTATAAATCATCTAATTATTACCCAAGTATTATATATAAAAATCAGCTTTTATACTATAACGTAAGTAGAATTATGATTTCATGAAAAGGGTGTCTGGCAAGGGTTTGCCACGATGTTAAGTGTCGGGCATTGAATGACGTGATTTTTAATAATATTCTGAAGGTAATACCAAAAAATCACACTTTATTATTTGACGAATTTAGATCGGTATTTTACACACCTTTAGTACCGTGTACCTGCCAAAGCCACGATAGTCTGAACTTCATAATGGTCCATCGTCCTTATCTGTGTTGGGAGCATGCACTGACAAACTTTCAGCTTTTATAAAATGACGAAGGTCTGGCGTTCACAGGCTCTTAGGCCATAAAGAATCACCTTGTGAGTAATTTTTAAAATCATTCAATTGTCAAAGAAACTATGGCATTAAATCTCATACGCCTATAGATATTCGGAAAATTGGATATTACGTATTTTACATTAACATTTATTTGTGTACATATATAAATTTATTGTTATAGGAATCGGAAGAAACAGAGAAAAACGTAACATTGTATACAGAAACATCAAAAATGCAAAATGAATTGGACTGTATAAGAAATCCACAGGTAATTTAAAATAGAAATTATTGTTGAGTTAAATTATTTCATAATTCCATCCATCATCATCATTTCATTCATCATCATCATTTACATAATAAAAATGTATAATTTGATAACATAAATTAAGCAAATTTTTGTTATCTATACTAATATTCTAGAGATAAAGTCTGTGAGTGTATGAGTTTGTGACGTTGTAGGGGGTAATTTCTGGATCTACTGAACTGATATAGATGAAATTTGATTTTGATGATAGCTGGTTATCCGGGTCAACAACAATCCAATATGGGTACTTTTTACTGCGGTAAAGTATCTCATCTCTGAAAAATCTATACTAAACGTTAAAACGTAACTAGGGACGAACCCGAGCGGAGCGAGGTGAATCGTTAGTATTGATATATGGAAATTATTATATATTTACGCCTATACATTATAAATAGCAAATAATTATTTATGCTAAACAAATCTCACACAGGTGTCACAAATGCGAGAAGAATTGATAAGAGCAAAGAATTTGGCAGATGAAGAACGGTTTCAAAAAGAGAAGTATGAGAGAAAACTAAAAGATCTTGAACTAAAGCTTAATAACATATGCCATACAGAAATGACAGAAGTTAAAGTAAGTTTAATAATTTTTAAGTAATGATTATAAGTGATTACCGATTACCCAAAATTAATTAGTCAATATATCTTTAAAGCTTTTTTTTGGACCTGGTTTAGCTCCTCATTTTGATTATTAGACTAGATCTTAAACCTGCTAGAATTACACGGGTTATACTATGTTTTTTACAATCGAATAAAACGCGCAGCTTTCGAGAATGGCTGCGTAATTTTGATGTATTATACTTACAAGTAACAGTCAAGAATATAGCTAAGTTTCTTAAATCTCATAAATAATCGAAATAATCGAATTCAGATTAATTATCGCACAGTTAAAATGTTTTTATTAACTATACTGAAACCTGTTTCGGTTTATTTAATGAAGAACATGGTGTTGTAATAACATAAAAAAACCTTTTTATTAAGGTGGGTATATATATATTTTTTAAATATATATTTTTATTTATGTATTTGAGACTGACTATTCAAGAAAAAAAAATAAGAATATTTACGCATCATGCGCATTAATACTTTTTCTGAAGTCGGTTGATAAAAAATTTTACTATCCAGATCTAAGTCAAATTTTACTGGTATATAAGTTTTTTTATATCTATTTTGATTGTTTCGAAGAGAAATGTCGAATTTTGTTTAAATATTATTGTAACTTTAAAAACACATAAAATACCTTCATATAAGATATTATATAATATAATTTTTATATGAGTTCTATGCATAAGTTATATTTTTCACGTAAAACTTCATAATAATTATTACTCTTTATGAGTCACAATAACAATGGAAACGTTCGTAACAATAGGAATTACGGAAATTCCCCGCCGAGGAAGTTACCGCTTTGAAGAAGGAACTTAGAGATTTGAAAGAAGAAACGGAAGAATTGAAAATATCGCTGAATGAAAAATCTGATGAAGCCCAAGAGTACCGTTTGAAGGTACTGCTTTAAAATATAATATTTATATAAAACTAGCGGCTCACCTTCGCTCCGCTCGGGTTCGTCCCTACTTACGTTTTAACGTTTAGTATAGATTTTTCATTTTAAATAAAACTATCTTTTCGGATTTTGTCGCGGATTTATTTGGATTTTTGTTTCCCGACGTTTAAAAATCTAAAAGATAGTTTTATTTAAAATGTCAAATATTCGCGTAAATCTAAGAAAGTATTATAGATTTTTCATATTGATATTTTCCCGCAATAAAAAGTATCCTATATGTTGACCCAGATAACCAGCTATCACCATACCAAATTTCATTAAAAACCCCTCCAGTGGTTTTTCCGTGATACGGTAACAGACAGACAGACAGACAGACAAAAATTCTGAAAACTATAGATTCGGCGTTGGTATCGATAATAATGTTTATTTCAATAAGATTTTTCAAAAAATATTTAATGTACAGATTCGGCTTAGTTACAATTTTATTATATGTACCTATAGATAAATAACAATCCAAAAATTACATAACATTATTGTACACAATTGAATAATATTGTGAAATAAGTAACATTTTACTCTTTTTCCACAGTTAAAAGTTTCCACACAATTACTCACCAACAAAACTATATTTTAATATTTAACTGACGCACAGTTAAGAGTTTAATATAATTTACGTTAATAGTTTTAAAACTGTAAAAAATAAATAATAATATAATTAATCCAACACATCTAGAGCCATCACTTGGTTTGCCTTTATATGTATTACAAAATATGTATTAAGTATCATGATCTCGTTGTATTTTACCATATCACGAGTATTTTACCTAAAGAGATGCTTAGGCGAAATATTTTTCCATAAACTTCTGCCATAAATCTATATACATAAATAAAAATCAATAGCCGTTCGTTAGTCTCGCTAAAACTCAAAAACGGCTGGACCGATTAAAATAATTATTTTTTTGTTTTGTTAGGGATATGTCAAGGGTGGTTTAAGTATAAATAAATTAGAAATCTCAAAATAACTGCTGAAAAATCGAAAAATTCAGAACTGTTTATTTCGTATGGGAATCACTACTTCGGATTTTTTTTTTATGGGACTAAGGGGGCAAACGGGCAGGAGGCTCACCTGATGGAAAGTGATCACCGCCGCCCATGGACATCTGCAACACCGCAGGGCTTGCAGATGCGTTGCCGGCCTTTAAGGAAGGAATACGCTCTCTTCTTGAAGGTGGCCAGGTCGTAGCGGTTCGGAAAGACCGCCGGCGATAGCTGGTTCCACAGAGTGGTTGTGCGGGGCAGAAAATGCCTTAAAAATCGCACTGTTGTGGAACGCTGGACATCGAGGTGGTGTGGATGGAATTTACTATTTTGGCGCGATGTCCGATGATGAAATTCAGCAGCCGGGATCAGTCCGAACAATTCCTCGGAACACTCCCCGTGATAAATGCGGTAGAAGATGCAGAGTGATCCAACATCTCTACGCAGGGCTAAAGGATCTAACCGATCAGAGAGAGCTTGATCGTCGATAACTCGAGCCGCCCTACGTTGAATGCGGTCAAATGGAAGTAGCTGGTACTGGGGAGCTCCCGCCCAAAGATGAGAACAGTACTCCATGTGGGGCCGAATTTGCGCCTTATAAAGAATAAGACGCTGACGCGACGTGAAGTACTGTCTCGCCTTGCTGAGCACACCAAGCTTCTTTGAGGCCAGTTTGGCCTTACCTTCCAATTGACCACGGAACTGGACGTTGCTCGAGATATCGACGCCAAGTATTCCGATACTGGCTGTGGCAGACAGAGGAGTGTCCTCAAATTGAGGAGCTACGATAAATGGCGATTTTTTAGCGGTTAACGCGCAAACTTGTGTCTTTTTGGGGTTGAATTGGACTAAGTTTAGTCGACCCCAATCCGAGACTTTGGTTAACAAAGATTCGACTTCAGACACAAGTTTGTTCCGGCTCTCGTCGACGTATTCCCGAGAAATATTAGCGCGGCCAGTGTACAGAGCATCCACAGTGCTATCGTCTTAAATAGATGGCGCTAGTGGTGTTTTGTATGGGAGTCACTAACCGTTAAAACGTAACTAGGGTATATGGAAGTACCTGAGCGAAGCGAGGGCCAGTCTATTATTATAAAGAGGAAAAAGTTAATTTTTTGTTTGTTTTTTTTTGTACTGAATAGGTTCTAAAACTACTGAACTGATTTAAATTAAATATGATAAGAAGATAATTTGAGACGCCGGGAAGGACATAGAATATTTTTTATCCCGGAAATCATCCGTTAAGGGTGAAAATGGGGATGAAAGTTTATATGAGGAATCAACCTAGGGACGAACCCGAGCGAAGCGAGTTTGACTGTGAGTCGCTAGTAAGGTATAAAATGCCTTACCTATTAGTTCAGCGTTTAGCGTTTAAACACATAAAAATACAAATAGACTTCATTTTTAAACACCTATTATGAATATACAGTCGTTTATGAAGATTTTTACTTATAGCATAGTTTATTATATAAATAATATCACACCTTGCAGTATCTTCAAGCTCAGCAGCAGGTAGAAGAATTCAAAAGACAGATAGATGTGATAGATTTTGATAATAAACAAGTATCAGATCAAATACAAATTGAAATTCAGAAAATGAAGGTATAATATATTTATTTTTATATTCAACTAGCACTTAGCCTCTTTTCGCTCAGGTACTTAGCTAAGCTTGACTGATTTAGGCACGCATAAAAGACAAACATCCAAAGAAAAAAACTGTTTTTTTTTTTGCACCAGGAACCTTCGCAGGCGTATACAGCATTATTAACCAGAGCTCTATCACAACAGGGTCAACGTTTCGTTTAATAAATAGATAATTACAACACAGCACTATCTAGTTCCATGGTAAGCTACGAGGCGGCTTGTGTTATGGATACCAGATAGTTGGTTGGCTGAAGCACAAGCATTCGTGCTCATCACACAAATGATACCCCTAGCGGGACTCGAACACTCGTCCCCTGGCACGGCAAGTAAGGACACCATACATTAGCCAAACGTGTCGTCAACGGTTTAGGTATGCATGAGGACAAACATAGGAACATTCGTTTTTATTTATATAGATAGAAGATAAATAACAACGTTTTTATTTGGAAATATACTGTTAAATAATTTTTTTCACCGATTTCTAATAACAGGAATTCCGATGCATGTTATTTTTACCCAAATGCGGTGAAGCCCAAAGCAGGGTTGACCCGTATGTATGTTTCTCTGTTCCTATGTTCCCTCGTAATTAGAAAACGGCTCATCCGATTTTGATGATTTATAAATCGTTAGATTCGTCTAGATAACGCGAGTATCTAAAGCTATACGGATATTATTAAAAATCAAAATGGCGGATTTAGGCGCTAATTTGTATATCTTTAAAACATTTTTAGACTAATCATATCATAAAAATAAGTAAATCATAAAGAAACGAAAATAGATATAAAATAAATATATATGTATATGTGTAAGTATACAACTTACACGTTTAAATGAAATTTGGTATAAGAATTTGTTAAAGGAAGCCAAAACTAAAAAGCTGTAAATAAAAAATTAAATTATAAAAATTAAGAAAGAAAAACCTACATTATGCATGATTTATTTTGATGATTCTTGTTATATTTTCGCCAACTGGATACCAATTTTGATAAAACTTTTTTTTTGTAAATGCGTAGCTTATAGGTGGTACTATTAAAATGTTCTCTTATAATATATTTTTCTTAAATAAACATGCATTTTCGAAGTTGGTGTTCGTTTTAAGTTAGAAAATTATAATGTTCACGCGCTATACCTGTGATGTGGACAAAGGAGAAGTGAAACTAAAGTGTGAAAAATTGCACTCTTAGTGGTAGAGAATAATTGCCTTTCAAGTTCATAAAGGAGAAATGTAGTGTACCTTTTTCTTAGAAAGCATTATTTATGTGTATAATTTTCAAAGTATTCATTTATTGGCGCTAAACGAGGCAAAATATATATATATATATATATATATATATATATATATATATATATATATATATTCTAACTGAGTCAAATCTGTACATTAAATATTTTTTGGAAAATCTTATTGAAATAGACATTATTATCGATACAGAGGCCGAATGTATAGTTTTTAGAATTTCTGTCTGTCTGTCTGTTACCGCATCACAGAAAAACTACTGGACAGATTTTAATGAAATTTGGTATGGTCATAGCTGATTATTCGGATCAACATATAGGATACTTTTTACTGCGGAAAAATATCTTATTTCTGAGAAAAAATACAAAAACTGTAACGTAAGAGTATACTAATAATATGTAAAACCTAAGAATTTGGTTTTTGGTCATCTGAACGCGGGCGGAGCCGCGGGCAGTGCTAGTATATATATATATATATATATATATATATATATATATATATATATATATATATATATATAATACTATAATATTACTACACTTATTTCTATTCAAATATCAACCCCATATAAGCTTTATTGAAGACTACCTAGAGTACATGTACAAACTAATACTTTTTTAAATTTTAGAATATTTGTGTTGTGTTGTTTTTTGTTTGTCTGTTTGTCTGTCTGTTTATTTGGGCTAATATCCGAAACGACTTGTCCGATTTTAAGCGACAGATAGCTGATGTTGTAAGGAGTAATTTAGTCTACTTTTACTTGGTACTTTTAAGATTAAAATCCATGAAATTGTAAACAAGCCCGCGTACTAGGTACGCACTCGAGCGCAGCGAGGGTAAGTGGTTATTTTTATAAAAAAATATCTTTTCGGATTTTTTCGCGGATTTATTTGAATTTTTGGTTTGGTTCCTTAAAAGTTCTTAGTCTCCCCCGTGACCATGATGGCTGTAAAGCGTTCGAAACGTCGGGAATCAAATCCAAAAACATAGTTTTATTTACAGTGTACAAACTATTTTAAATAAAACTATCTTTTCGGATTTTTTCGCGGATTTATTATAAAGATAGTTTTATTTAAAATGTCAAATATTCGCGAAAATCTAAGAAAGTATTATGTGTACAAACTAATTCAATATATGTATTCAATAATTGATTAATTATTAGTACATAGATATGTTTCATATGTCAAATAAAATGTCTTATGTGGTGGCTACGCTTCGGTGCATCTTTTTGTTCTTGATTACACATAAAGGTGAAGTTTTAAATAAGCCTTTGTGCTTTCTGGGAAATCCAATTAAATTAATCGTTTTTTCTCGCAATGTTCGTTTAATTGCAGAGAAAAAATATTTTTATAAAATTGCAATATTACTGATTCTACCACGTATGTTTATTATTGTCTTAAGGATAACTTCTATGGGTTTTAAGACTATTTATATTCGTATTAAGTACGTGGGTTACCGAGGTTCGCTTGGCGTTTTTCGGACAACATATAAAAATTTCGTTTTTTTTTCAGGAAAGATACCTACCTGTATAGATGAACTTAAAAAGCAAAACCTTATCTGTATACAAAATTTGATTTAAATCGTTAGAGCTGTTTCCAACAAACACGAAATAAATTTATGTATATATAAAACAAATTATATAAAACAAAGACAAATCTAGCTGCCAGGAACCGTATATTTTTCCAGGATAAAAGGCCTATGTGTTAATCCAGACTATAATCTCATCCATATTCATTCAGCCGTCTTGGCGTGAAAGAGTTACAAACATCCATACATACTCATAAACTTTCACATTTATAATATTTATACAGATATTATACAGACTAGTGGTTCGTTCCAAGGTACTTTTTAACGGTTAGTATGTAATAGATGGACATATGATAGTATGATGAGTTATTGTGTGTTGTATTATAACGTGTTTTCCCATGGAAATGAGATAATCTCCCGCGGTAAAAAGTAGTCTATGTCACTCTTCAGCCCTCCAACTATCTCCACCAAAAAATCACGCCAATCCGTCAATTTTTTTCGACGTGAAAGAAGGACTAACAAACAAATTCAAAGTCAAAGAGTATATCCTAGAAAGAGAAAGTGTCAAATCTACAAATTAATTCAAGTAGTTTATATTAATTTTAAGGTTGCGTTCATAATTAGGTATAAAGTAGTAGTCAGAAAGACGAATCATGCGATTTTTTTCCAAAAAATTTGTTTATCATCGAAATTTTCCCAATTTTTCTCGTCATATAGAAACCTTTCTCGGACTTCAATGAATGTTTGAAAAAAAAACTAGCCGAATTGCTCAAGTCGTTCTGGAGTTTTACGCTTAGCAACACATTCAGCGATTTATTTTTATTTATAAGACAAGAATTGTTTTTTTTTGTATAATCTTATTACTATTATATATTTTAATCTATACTTTTTATATTTTAAATATTTTTAACCAGCAAATGTATATCGGGAGACAGGATAAATCATTACAATTATCATTTTAGTAATATTTTTATAATTAGCACATATGATAGCAAGTTTTTAAAATACATACCTACCACCTTCAATTACTTAACCACATATTTAATATTTAACATGTAATGGCTTCCTCTAACGGGTTTCAAAGATTAATATCTTTTAGTTTAGTCCACTTTTTCCTTATACTGCAAATTTTAAAGTTAAATTCACATGGTTGTTAAAACAAAGTATTTTAGTCTGTCATTTGATTTTTGTTTCATTGTGTCTAGATTATATTGTCTCTATGCTTAAATTAAAAAACAGTTTTCGTAGTCTCTATACGAAACGTTCTTAATGTCGTCATGAAGCGAGAAACTTATAAACTTCACTTCGAACTATATAACAAAACTTGGCAGTCGATTTTAAGTTACTCGTAATTATCGTCTCAATATAAAACTTTGATAGTACATGTACTTCGGAAGACAGCATAATAATATATGGATGGCTGAACCTATTGATACAGTTACTGTACGTCTAATATAATTTTACTAGTCCAGGTATTGATTATTTAAAAAAATTAAAAATTTTAAAAACCTCCGACTCAAAAACCTAAGTTCCCTTTTAAAAGTAAAAAGTAATAAAGAAACTCAATCGTAAAGTACCTAAGTATGTATTGATAATTCTAAAACGTCGCGTTGGGGGACCGCTCTAAATCATTATTTATTATATATGATTTTTTCGGTATATCTCTTGTTCTCATTCTTTCAAAAATTGGAGCGTGTCCTCAAAAAAGTACATTTGACACTTCAAATTCTTCTGATACTGTCCGACACCTAAAATTTTCGTGTTAGAACTGTTATCAAATCTTAAATAACATAAAGCAATAATTATGATATTAGGAATTCTGAGTTACTACTAACTGCGCAGAAGATATTATAGTGTACAAGTGTACGCACAGACACAAGTGCACTCTCTATTCTCGTCACTCTCATACTCTGGTGGGACGACTACTTGACACGACATGTGAGAGGTAAGGCGCAGGACCGACGGCTTTACGTGCTCTCCGAGGCAAGGAGGTTAAACACCGCCAACTTCCTAACTCCGGCCTGTTACTGAGGCTCACTAACAGAAAGACCTAATAACTAAACTTGGGACCCACCCGGAACTTGAACCTACCCGGGACTTGAACCCAGGACCTCTGGGTGTGCACCCGTACATGCTAGCCACTACACCATCGAAGCAGTATATTTTAAATTATATGTTAGTCGTACAGTAACTGGATTAATAGTAACTTTTTATTTAGATACCATCGAATTGATTTTGTGATGGAAACGAGGTGTTCACAGTAGAACTCTATAATAGATAAAACTTTGTTTTGATTTTAATTCATTTGGTTAATTCAAAAGCCAGTCAAAAGCGTGTCTTTTTAGTTGTCTGAAACTTTAATACACTAATATTAATGCACTTACATTAATAGATGCAATTCCAAGAAAAGTTGCAAGAGCTAGCGCCTTTACCAGATTTGCTAAAGGGTGCTCAAATTCAACTTCAAGAAGCGAAGCAATTACAAAAGCTGGCTGAGGGCAGTTCGGAACAACTCTCTAATGAATTACAACGTGTCAAAGAAAAGGTATAATTACTTCAAACGTATTACAATAGAAAAATAAATTAATTCCCCATATTAATTAATGTATTGACTAATTTGTATAAAGTCGAATCACTAATACGAAAAAATATCGAATACTATGAAAATATTAGTATTTTAGCTGTTTGGATTTAAGTTAGTTTTTTTTTGATCTGATATGTGTCTATTGTATTATAAACGAATGCTCCCGCGGTTTCACCAGTATCATTCATTTATAAATAACTAGCATTTGCAAGCAGCTATTTCCATGTAGTTTAAAAATAACCGTTTTTCATACAAACTTCCAACCCCTTTTTATATATTAAAGATACAAAATTTATTTTTACAGTTTATTTTATATTATAATAGAGTATGTCTGTACATTGTAGTGATTTTAGAATAATTTTCTTATAATAATTAGTTATATATATATATATATATATATATATATATATATATATATATATATATATATATATATATATATATATATATATATATATATATATATATATAAATTCAATATAATCAAAAAATCTTGTTATTATCAAAAATTTCTTTATAGCTGGTAATCGCTGTAAATAATTTAAGTATAGAAAAGGCGGATAGAGCAAAATTGACTGAGGATAATAAAATGCTAAAGACCGAGACGGAACAAAAACAAATAGAAGTGGACGAGCTGTCTAGAAATATAGACGAGTACAAGTAATTATTGTTTTATCTTATAAATATTATAAATGCGAAAGTTTGGATGGTTGTTACTCAATCACGCGAGAACGGCTGAACGGATCTGGATGAAATTTGGCACAGAGATAGATTATAGTTAAGACTAGCACATAGATTACTTTTTATTCCGGAAATATGTACGTTTCCTGTGGAATATCCATACTAACTGTCAAAATTTACCTTGGGATAAACCCGAGCGAAGTAAGGGTGAATACGTGTACAATAAAAAGTGTCTTAATATATTATCACACTAAGGTTTGTAATTGTGTGTACTCGTATCTAACGCTTATATGGCTGGTTGTTTTGGGTGAAGTATATCTATACTAATATTATAAAGAGGTAAAGTTTGTGAGTTTGTGACGTTATAAGGAGTAATCTCTGGATCTACAGAACCGATTTAGATGAAATTTGGTAAGAAGATAGTGTGAGACTCTGGAACGGATATAGGATTTTTATCCCGGAAATCATCCCTTAAGGGGGTGAAAATGGAGACGAAAGTTTGTGTGGGGAATCAAGCCAAGGACGAACCCGAGCGAAGCGAGGGTGAATCGCTAGTAGATTATAACTTTAGTATAATATAATTGGAAATGTTTTCCATTCGATTTTAAAAGATGAATATTAAGAATTGAAATGTTTATTATCAACAGTGGATTCAATGGCTACTATAAACTATACAATAGATGACAATTCGTATAATAATTCATTTGTAAAACAAATGAATCATTATGTATATATATATAACAGAATGTGGCATATCTCTTCCTTGGTAAATATAGAGAAAACAACTGTATATATATATATAGCTGTTTTCTGTGATCGCTGTCTGTATGTAGAAGATATTTGAGGAAAACTGCTATTCTGCTATTGGGGAATTGGGGATTTTCATTAATGCAATAGAACTCAAAACAATTATTTATTTTAAGAACTTTTGTCTGTTTGTTTGTGCGTTTGTGCGCGCTAATCTCAGAAACGGCTTAACCAATTTGGGTGCGGTTTTTACAAATGTTTTGTGGTAGGCTTGGTAGGTAAGCTTCACTTAACATTTAGTATTTGTTTTATTTCAATCGGTTCAAAAATAAAAAAGTTCGTCAATTTAAAGAACCATTTAGGGACGAGCCCGAGCAAAGCGAGGGTGAGTTGCTAGTATTTAATAAATATTTTAAAGGTCTACGATATTACGATTAGAAGAAAAACTGTCCCAACAAGAACTGAGGTATAAAGAAAAATCATTAGAATGTTCCCAAATCTTAAAAGATTTGGAGGAATTAAGGGAAGAGAGCAACAGATGTCTAACGCGAAGTAAAGAAAGATCTGACTCAATGAGACGTTATATGCAAATGCAGATATCGGAGCTAGAACGACAGTTGATACAAAGTCGGGCACAATGTAGGGCGTGTCAAAAAGAACGGGATGATGTAAGTTAATTTTTTTATTCGAAAAAAAAAAAATATATATATATATATATATATATATATATATATATATATATATATATATATATATATATATGTGTATATATATATATATATATATATATATATATATATATATATATATATATACTGAAAGTTTTAATAATTGTAATTTAAAATGGCGTCAAAATGCCTCAAAAGCTATTCTGTTGCATCTATTGTATAGGGATCGAATTTTTGTTAGTTTATATAAGACCTTCCTTAATCAGCTAATTAGTAGAAAAGAATTGCGAGACTTGATTCGCAATGGGCAGAGATTTCGTCTGACATACTTACCTACAAAATACAGACGAAATGACTATCTCTTCTTTGAAGTCGTCTTCTTCGTCAAATCGTCTCCTTCTATACGAATAATGATAACTTGTCCTTTTCCTGATGTGAAACATCTTTTGGCGTGTCTTGGCAGAAAAGCCGTCTCGTGGTGTGACTACAAACGGTGGCCTGACGCTGTATTGCTATCATGGCCCTTCTACGCCACCGCACTTGACTCCCTTGTGTGTTGCGCGCGCGTATACTATACACGCTCCATTGTAAAACAGTGTCTATTAAAAATACTTACATATACTTACATATTTTCTATTCTATTTATGAATATTTGTATCTGTTAATTATTATTGTTGTAATTAAAATTAAATTGATTTTAGTAACGAAACTCTCCTTTTTTTATTTTACTCAATATTTCGTTAGAGATATTTATTAATTATGTATTATTATTTTGTAATTCTAATATTGACGTAGATGTTTCACATCTGCCGGGCGTCCAGTTACGTCCAACTTTTTTTAGTTCTAATTTAACAAGTTCTTAAACTATATTTTATTAAATATTTATCAATCGTCCGTTCTCTCACCATAAATGCCTACTAAACCTTTACAGTAATATTCAGCTTATAATATTAAATATGGCATAGGAATAGTGTGAAAAATCTTTTATAATGAGTAAAATATTCGACAGTTCAAATGTAAATACGATTACTACGATGAATATTTCGGTTTTTTAAAAGTTGAATTATTAAAAGTGATTTGCGGAATAAATAAAGAAGGAATTCTGAATGAAGGTTTGTATGAAATTGAATGTATTCAGTTTGGAATATTGAGAGAAATTACAATTGTGCGAAGCATTCATTAAATTGGCACAGATGCATATTCCTAAAAAAAGGGTGGTTAATAAAGATGCTATAATAACTGTGAAGGTAGTGGTAGCTCAGTGGTAACGCGCTCGTTTGGAAAACTGAGTGAAGCGGATTCAATTCCTGGGTCTCGCACCTCTGATATTTTCATTTCTAACTTGATTACCACTTGCCTTACGGTGAAGGAAAACATCGCGAGGAAATCTGCATGTCTGAGAGAACTTAGCAAGTTTTCGAAAGACATGTGAAGTCCGTCAACCCGCACTTGGCCAGCGTGGTGGACTATGGCCTGATTCCGTTCGTATTGAAGGGAGGCCCGTGTCCAGCAGTGGGACGTTAAAAAGGGCTGAATACAATAACTGTGAAAGTGTATTTTTTGAACCCGTTCGAATACCGATGTCAATAATTTTTAACTGAACTAAATTATGAACATTGCTAAAAGTCAGTAACAAAATGAATTTAACTCATATTTTAATGTTACCTTACCTTATAATTTCAAAGTATTACTGATTTTTTTTAAAAGCACACATAATAATTTGAAAGTAAATTGGTTCGCGGTAACACAATAAATACATTAAGCTGAAGGTATATTTAGTATCCGTTTCATAAAAGTAAAGCATCACCAAGTAAAGTGGATTTATGCCCCGAATCGCGTATATCTAATATTTGCACGTGGGAATCTCATTTGTAATATTATTACCATTTGCTACACAGTAAAGAGAAACATCGAGTGTAAAACTATTGAATAGAAGCTAAATAGTTTTCTAAAAATGTGTGAAGTCCGTGAACCCACTTTCGAATCATCCTCGTCGCATTGCAAAGGCTCGCAATCAATCATTAAGAGGAATGAATTTCATTATTATATCCAATGTAGAGCGTGTAAATCTAGAATTTTGGCTTTGTGTTAATATCCCATATTTTATATTACCTTTGATACAAATTTTCATATCTTACTAAGGAATCATCCTCGCTTCGCTCGAATTCATTTCTAGTTAAGTTTTAACGGTTATTGTCACTCTCCAGCCCTCCAACTATCTCGACACAAAAAATCACGCCAATGCGACTCTCCGTTTCGACGTGAAAAAAGGGCAAAGAAACAAACAAACACACTTTCACATTTATAATATTATTGTGGGATAGATATATATATACATTAGTATATCATCATCATCATCTTCTTGCCCATTTCCTAAATTACTTGGGGTCGGCGCAGTACGTCCGTAATGCTAATTGGTTTTGGCAAAAAAATCCGACCGGCCGCCTGCCTGACGTCAACCCTTTTTGGTAATGTTGTTGTTTGTCTAACATCGAGCAAGGGACTTAAGGTGCGATGTCCCTAGACCCTTTAGTCGTCTTCTACGACACCTACAGGAGGAGATGGAGTAACAGGAAAATGTTAAATGGCAAATTTGTAGTACGTTTAAAATCCTATAAAAACTTTTTCATATCATCAATAACAACAAAGTTACAGGCTCACGAATATTTATTTTTTCAACTTTTTGCTTTTACAATAAAAAGTCAAAACATAAAAAGTCTTTAAGAACTTAATAGTTCTTAATTCATACAATCTCTATCCAAAGTCCTTTAAAGGGATTTTAGTTTTAGAAACTTTTGTTACATGTCACATCAAATACTACGTAAATATTGATAAAAAAATGTGCATTAATAATATAAGTATAAGCTTACTTAAATATTTCTATACATAGTGCTTAAAAGTGAAGTTAGTAACTATACCTAAAAGGTCTCCTGTGTTTCGTGATCAATATATCTTTGTAGGCGGCCGTGGTGTCACAGTTATAGATTAAAATTAGAGATTAAATGCTAGGTACCACATACATTATTGTAAAGAGATCATTTATATTGCCTAAGCAAAAAAAAATCGACCATATATTAATCTATGTCGGCGGCGCAAAATTTTGCAATCGACAGTTTTTAAATATAACTTTATATTACACTAGTGACTTACCCTCGCTCCGCTCGGATTCATCTAGATATGTTTTAATATTTAGTATAGATTTCTCAAAGGTAAGATTTTTCCCCGAAGCAAAAAGTATCCTATACGTTGGTTGACCCGTGATACCCAGCTATCATCATACTAAATTTCATCAAAACCCGTCCAGTCGTTTTCTCGTGATGCGTTCCCAGATAGACAGACAAAAATTCTAAAAATTATAGATACGGTCTCTGTATCGATAATAATGACTGTTTCAATAACATTTTCCAAAACATTTTTAATGTACAGATTCGACTCAGAATTTTATTATCTGTATAGTTGAAGCATTATAGTATATAATTCACAATTTCATGGATTTCAATTTGTTTGCGCGGAACCCTAATTATTTTTCAAAAATAAAAGTAGCTTAAGTTACTACTTATAACATCAGCTTATTGCCAGTGAAAATCCCGTCAACATCTGTCATCGTTTCGGAGATAGCCGAAAAAAATAGACAGACACACAGGCAGACAAAAATTATAAAAATTGTTTTTTTTTATAAATGCCGTATTAAGTATATACTTTCATATATATTTAGTATATAAGCTGTTATTTTGACTCTGATTACAAACAGCCTCTTCAATCTTATTTATCTGTGTATATGATATAATAAGAGAATTTCTTATTTTTCAGGTTCGTCAGCGTATACAGATCCAAGTAAACAATTTGCAAGAGAACTTTGATCTTGTGAAAATTCGGTTCCGAGCCATGCAAAACGAAGTAGCCGCACTAAAGAACACTTATGCTATTATTTTGACCGACGAAAATGATACGGATTTCTCAAAAGTTATATCTACGTGAATAGATAGAAACTTTTTTGTTTAGTTAAATCACTACTTTTTGTACTTACTCATATTAAATACTAAAATTGGAAACGCGTCTGATTTAGAACTTTTTTGTGGACGATTTCTAAATTTAACGTCGGAGCTATTAGTTGCGTTCAAATTTTTAAAGGTCTATTGGCATTCGTGAATTATTCAAAGCAAATAATTGCTGTTTGTTTTATTTTGATTCTATCGCAAATTCCATGCTTTTCTTTTAGCTAGTTTATTTAGGAAGTATATATAATACGTATGTACTAACGATAAACAAAAAATATATAAAAAAGTTGGGTTAAGTGGACAAATGGTGTACGATAATGAAAATAGGTAAGGTTAAGGCAAACTTTTTTTTAATCTATATCTTTCCTATTAAAAGACAGTGGAAACAGTGTAAAGGACAGAAGGGCAGCTTAAACCAAAATTTATAACTTACTTGACGTCATACAAACTTGTAGAGCGCTATTAATATATAAAGTATGCAGTACACTGAATGCTTTAAAAAACACTCATTTTTTTATATTATTTACTATGAAGTAAAGGCAATGCGTGGTAATGTACGCCTACGGAGACTATGCTAATATAGTCAATATGTTTAATGATATGGTCAGAATTCTTGTACCGGGACTTACAGGAAGTCCTAAGCAATAACTCCTTTTATAATATTATAATATCTTGAAAATGCATTACATTTGCACCTAGGTATTTACTGACGTATGAAATATGTATTTTTTACTCTTCATTAGGTACTTATTATAATAACCATGTTGCTTTTTTACTTTTTTAAATTCAGTTCAGCACTTATATTACCATTTTTAGTACATAGTCACACTAACACAACACATATAGGTTTTACCGATACATTTACTCGTAATATGACAAGCAAGGTCATAGTGAAAAAATCTTTTTAAAATGGTAAATTTAATAATTGACATAAATAACATAAAATATCCATCAATATTTAATGGTACTGTAAAATTTAACACACTGCAAATGCAATCTGATATATAAAAATCTCGTGTCACGGTGTTTGTGGTCGCACTCCTCCGTCACGGCTCGACTGATTTTAATGATTTTTTTGTATATT
This sequence comes from Brenthis hecate, assembly GCA_951806755.1. NCBI lineage: Eukaryota > Metazoa > Arthropoda > Insecta > Lepidoptera > Nymphalidae > Brenthis > Brenthis hecate. Next base: position 21,453,660 of record OX638251.1, read on the forward strand.
TGATAGGTATGAGAATAGGTCGCAAACTATTTTTTATCCTACTAATCCCACGTCCCCCAATTTTTAATCAAGTTTTCCCCCAAGTTTTTAGTATTTTTGTATGAACAATATTACAAAAATACATAGCACGAACCCGAGCAAAGCGAGGGTGAGTCGCTGTATAACAAAGTCAAGAATTTTTTGTAGATTGAACGCGGGCGTAGCCGCGGGTTCTGCTAGTTTTTCTATAAAATATAAGTCAGATAAATAACTTTAGTCCAGATTTCAAGGCTTTCATATATTTACTTATACTTATAATAAAACTAGGCATATTTACACGATTACAAAGCATAAACAACTATTAATTTATTTTTATATCTATGTGTCTGTATGTACCTTATTATCTCAAGACAAACTTGATGTGACCGATACAAGCTTTTTTTTAATCCTCGTATCGTGAACAAAACCGTGGGTAAGAGCTAATCTATAATTAATTCTCTTAAACCAAATCAATATTTGTATTTGGACGGATAAACTATAATTTACATTATTTAAGTGTTAAGCAATATAAAATACGGAACAAGATAACATAAGCAGTTTCCTTCAATGCCAGTTAGATTATATTGTAGGTGATTAAGACGAGATGGTTAATTTAGTCTACCTGAACAGTGTAATAATCTAATATTAGTGTTAAATGTAAGGGTGTTTGCAGACTAAAGGCCAGACTGAAAATTAAATATTAAAATATCTCGTAGAGTATGTTTATTAAGTTGTCGTTTATTGTATACTACTCTAATGCAGATTAGCAGCCTACCTTCACATTGTATAGCTAATCTGAACGATAAGGTCAACGGCCACTGCCACTTCCCATTAGGTCTTGGAATTATATTATCATAAATGTATAATGCAAAAAGAGATTCCTATAAATAAATCATTTTTAATAAATAAGTCCAAAATTTGACTTGTTAGATAAGATTCTGTTATCAATATCCGACATCATAAAATAAAAAAACGTGCATGTGAAAAAGTTATACTTCTTTGGCGTAACAGAACAAGAGCTAAGGATTACATCCCGTATGTCACAGCTTTCTGTTTGTAAGAGGACTGCAGCTAACTTCATCATGTCGCTTTCAGGTAACTTCATCATGTCGCTTTTTTCTGTCAGTGTGCGCGCGCATCGCAAACTTTACTCTCATTTTTTTTTCTAACGTGCCAAAAAAGTATAACTTCAAAAGACTATATTATGTAATTCCTGTATATTGTTTCCTATTGATTGGCTTGTCTAAGCTTTAAGTTCTAAAATACAAATTGTGCTAAGATTTAGCTAAAATAATTTGGCCTAGTTCGAAGTTATTAAGATAGCATAAATATATTAGGCCATTTTCAAAATAGGTTAAAATGAATAAAAATAGACTAAATATACGCCTCGATTAAACATAGATACACATTACATAATGTTATTAATATTTTCTAAAACCATGGCCCATTTTAGGGGGTGGTGCACCTTGCGGGTTGCTGTGGGAACAACCCGATTTTTGTTGTGGTCTGCCTCAGCAGCTCTACTATCGGGGCAACATAGTTGAGTGCGTAACATTTTGTTACCCCATGGTAACTTGTTTGTATGTGTTTAAATGGTAGTATTAACATTGATTTAAATCAGATTTCTTCATTCTTTTAATTTTTTTTTATGATTAATGAGGTTATCAATTAGCACTGCAACAAAATTGCAGAACACGCGAATTACGTGTAGCACTTTCTTTCAAAAAGTTGCAGTTCTCACGGTCGAGGTTGGAAACTATGTATACGAAAATTCTGTTGTAATGATGTTGTTACTTAAAAGATTTTTATTTAATGGTTTTTTATTTAATGGCTAGCCCAAACAGAAGTAAAAGGAGATTCTTTTTATATTCTTATACAATAAATTCACATAGCTCTTATTTAATACTTAGCTCAAAATTGAAAAAACTATACATATAATAACATTTTAACCAAGTCGTATTTGTACATTAATTTTTTTTTGGAAAATCTTGTTGAAATAGATATTATTATCGATACAGAGGCTGAATCTATAGTTTTTGTCTGTCTGTCTGTCTGTGACCGTATCATGAAAAACTGTAGGGATTTAGATGGAATTTGGTATGATGATAGCTGGTTATCAGAGTCAACATATAGGATACTTTTCACTGCTGGAAAATATCTCACCTCTGAGAAATCTATACTAAGCTAATAATAATAAATTATTTATTTCCAAAAGGTTGTATGACCAGATATTTGCGACTTTAATACGTATATTTGAAACATAGTATCTGCAGCTGAACCAGGAACGACTTTTGCATCAACTGTCAGCGCCATATCCCCACGGATAATCTAAATAAATATTAGTATACAAGCAAACATTAATTAAATATTATCTAAAGAGTTTGTACTTTATGGTAACATAAATCTCCACTGATATAAAACAAGTGTTATAGATTTATGAATATTTGAGAAATTACTTTGAATATAGTTATGAGTTTTCACGGGAACCCGAGACACAGTTATCAGCTAACTTCATCATGTCGCTTTTTGGCTGTCGGTGAGCGCATGCGTCGTAAAAATTTTACTCTCATATTTTTTCCAAAAGAAGTATAACTTTAGAAATACATATTACGTTTTTTTATGCTAAGTTACTACTTATACTGTCATACAAGATAATATCTTGTGTATGGGAAAAAATAATAGTAGGTATATAGTATTAGAATCATATTTTTTAATATTCCTTTCGGGATATTCAAACCTGCGTGTGCAAACGCTACAATCTCTACATACAGTTTTCGCTTCTTACATTGTGATTCACATACACGCACATCGAGGCGTCCTCACACTTTTGACCTGACCTTGTTTATAATACATCAATTATTTTAATAGAGAAGGACGCATGCGACGTAGTTATGTATGTATAGCGTGGTTATTAATTTGAAAATAGTAATTTTATATCAGATAACAAAATAACTTGATGCACCAATGAGTCTAGATATACCTACTTGTTATCTTCCAACTAATCAGTACAAATAACAATTGAATTTGTTAACCTAAGATGGGCTGTAATTTACGAATGTTTAAAGTCTACGTCGGTTATTTTTAGCGTAATCAGTGGAGTTGCATACTTGAAATGAACCCAACTTCGTCCGTGCCCTTGTGTACTTTGAGGCCACACCTCTCATTTGTTCATTTAATGTCAATGTGCGATTCCGACATTTTTAAGTAAAAAAAAAACTACTTTTATAATTCGTTTTTGATCTCTGCTCTCGATCTGGCATAATCCGTTCACTCATTACTCACGCATATTTTTTAGTACAACAATACTCTTTGTTTTTATATTCGCAACGAGAAGTTTTTGCAGTGGCTCTAGACGGTTCTAATTGCTTTAATTATATAAGGAAGTACCTTGCAGTCGTGAATGTAGGTTTACATTTGTTTCACGAATAAATGTTCTATAAGTAAGCAAGTCAATGTCACGTTAATTAAATATGTATCGATTAATACTGAGAAACCTAGAAGATAAATGAACAGATATTTTTTACAACGTGAAGATATTGATGCGATCGAAGAACTCGAGGGAGCTAAATCTTATTACAGGTACTGAATCCGTGATTGGTTTAAAATATTCCCTTGTGTATTAAATTTCTCTGAAATCGTTTTATTATCTCTTAGAGATTTTACTTTATTAAGACGCGACAGAACGAATATTGCTCTTATAAATATTCATTTATCTATAAATTAATTGAATATGTATTAGATTTTTATTTACTTTAAGCCTTGTTTGTTTATACTTGGTATGTTATTATTACTACTAATACTATTACTGCGAGTACTCCAAGTATATGTAGTAAAATAATTCTTTTACTTTAAGAGAGACCTTAATTTGTAAAATATTCAATTTTATCTTAATTTTTAATGGCTATAAAGCGTGTGTATTTTAGGTATTTAAAATAGGTCAATACCGAAAATGTATTGATGTGTATAAAAATATCTGATTTTTACCACCGATTCTAAGGCAATACAAGTTTAACCCGACTGCGCCAGAAGGAGGGTTATGTTCTTCGAATGTATGTTCGTATGTATGTATATTCCTTTGGCACGCTCTGTAGCCTAAAGGCTTGATTGATTTTAGCTTGAGAGGTATCGTTAGATTTATCTTAATTGTGAGTATGATACTGCGTAGGTATATCAGAATTATAAAGATTAATATGGCCGATTTTTGGCACCATATTATGTTTTCAAAAATGATTTTTTTCGTCTAAACCTATCGATGAATGGATTACAAAAATACAAAAACTTTAAAGTTTAAATGTAATTTGGAATGAGAAATGTTAAAAAACAATAAATGAAAAATGTATTTACAAAAATAAAAAAAATCCGACGGCGGAACATAGTATTATGCAGTCGGAGACATACATATATATGTACTTGTGCGTATTTTCGTCAACTTGTTTTCATCTTATTAGTTCGCTTTTTACGCAGTCGAGTTTTTTATATTTTTTTAATTATCGGAATAATTAAACATGTTTATATTGAAATGATATAGGTACATAAGTTAATCTGAATCAAGTTTTTTTTTTATCTACAGCAAACCTATTGCGTATGCTAACATTACAGACTTTTTAGTGATCTAAAATAATATTTTGTGGCAAAAATACTATATATAAAATTTTATTAAAAAAATATTAGAATGTATTGCTAAATAACCAATGGTCCAATTATGAATCAATTAAAAAAGTTTTGGTAAGTGGCGATATATTTAGTCCAGGACGGAGAAAAAAATTAATAAAACAACAATTTTCACTCAAACACATATATTTCTGTTTGATTTTTTTTACTTTTTGGTGCTCCATTTTTTATTTATTTGTGTTTTTCATTAAATTATAAATTAATACTAATATAATAGTTAAGGTCTCGCGAACGGGCACAGCCTCCGTAAATGGGCAATCGGGAGCTCCGTGCGCCTTCCGAGGCCCGGGCAATGAGCTCGGCATAATAAATAATAAGGTACAAAAGGAATAACGAAGTACCATCCGATGGTTTCCACACTCGCATACACGCTCCACACGACAACAGTCTTACATCTATAATATCACTAGCTATACAAAGTACGGCGAGGCCGCGTGCACTGATCTGATTTTATAATGTAGGTAACTGGTTTACTCGAAGTGCGAGTCCTTGAGCTTCTTGATGGCGTTGGTGAGATGGAGCATCTCTGTGTTCAATTGCCAGATAAGAGTTTCCAACTTGTCCACGGAATCGAGTACTTCTACGCGCTCTGTGTGCGGGTTGAAGCGCACTTCGAATGGTCGGGACATGGTGGACACCCAGCGTCTGTATAACAAGTAATATATTAACGTTAATAAACTTATTGTATTATAGAAATTGGAAAAAATGGAATTTTAAATTGTGTTATATTGAATTTAAAGAAATTACCTGAATTTGTCTTTGGCATCTTCAAAGCTCTCAGCAACGTAATAGATTGGCTGGTATTCTTGATCTTGATAGGGCTGTACCGATGTGGAAGCAGGCTCGAAGGGCCTCAATTCAGGTTTGTCGCTAAGAGCGTGAAGCAGCTCGCCAATGGATGACAACAGAGCAGCGCCATATGCTTTCAGTTGATAGTTTTCTTTGCACAGGCCGAACTCAACGGTGAACCAGTAAACCTGGATAAGAAAAATTTGTTCATACTCTATCTTTTCCTAATAAAAATGATTGCTCATTTCGCAATTGCTAGGGCCCAAAGAAAAAAAATCGCACAGCCATATACTTTATAATGTTAAAATTCATCACAACTTTTTAAATATTTTTACATCAACTTACAGTGGAGAGCTTTTCAATTTCAGAATCAGAAGCGCCAAGTGAAGCAAGTCCGATCTCTTGAGAGAATTGAGCAAAACTTGGGTCAGCCAGCAGAGGGATGTGCCCAAGGAGCTCATGAATGCAATCACTGAAAGCAAACAGTTAACTTAATATTCCATGTTATTATCGATCAAAGGAAGGCCTGGCTAAAGGCCAACGTCAAAGTTTATGCAGACCATTAATTTAAATTCAATATAAGTGCATGAGTGCATCAAAGTACTTTGATCGACGCTCTTAACAGTTTCCCACGTGCAATATTGTTAAAGTGAAAACGCTTAATTTAATGAAAGTAGCCTTTGACGCTTATAACGTCTCGAACAGAGTCAAACTAAGTTACAAGCGACCCTTTAATAAAATTACTATTCCATCATGGCTCTTCGTTCACTCCTGTTGGAATTTAAAAGCTGTCAGTGTTTTAAAGTTAATTATGTTGTAATATTTTCGGGTCCTTTCTGGCTTTATATTTACACAGTATTACAAAGATCTTCAAATATATTTAGTAATTAAGCTTGATATTGAGACATTATATGAATATGTTCCAACTCGCAATTTTATACGATACATAAGATATAATATGTCAAGATTTTATATCAGTGATATTATTAATGTTTATTATTTGCAACCTGTATTGAATTTGAGTTAAAGTAGTTTAACAAGTTAGCTGTAAATATTTCCGCATATATATACTTATATTAATAGATACTTGAGTAGTATGTAGTAAATTATTTATACATATTAACACGTAATTCTTGTTTTTATAATCTTGTAAAAATATGTAGAATGCTCACAAATCTTAGATTGTATTATTCTTAGATAATAGATTACTTTTCATAAAATCACAGATACTTACGGTTCTGGAGTGTGGAATGGAGAGTTAGCGTGGCGAACATATTGTGTAGACTGGAAAACGCGGAAAGCGAGAGAAGCGAGAAAGTCCCGAGCAGTGAGTAGACCAGCGGCAGGGCGGAGAGTGAATCCAGTGTGCTTGCGTAGGAAGTTGCTCACATCCTCTAATTGAGGGATGCGATGTGGGACAAAGATGTCTGCCGCTTGTAATTTGCTAAATGCGGCCTTGTACTCTCTGCAGGCGTGCTTGGGCATCAGGTCAAGCACGGTGTTGAATACTCGTTGCCAGGTAGAGTTCTCGCTTTCACTGTATTTGATAGATGGGATTTGGTCTCCATACTTGTAAGCGAAAGCGATCTCAGCAATTTGCTTTCTACGCTCCCTGTATTCCTTGTCAGCAAATCCTGGGTGGTTCATGTCGAGCTCTGGCTCGTATTTGGTCATTAGATGGTTGCAGTTGTCAAGATCGGATGCATGGCGTGGGAACCATGGAGTCTTGTTGGACATATTGTTTTCAGAAATCAAATTAACACCAACGAAAGATGTTGATTGACGCAGAGATCTGATCAGTTGCAGCAAGTTGGCGCGAGACATGCTAACTTTCACAAGCGCATCGAATTGATTTCCGGGAACTTGAGAGGGGCGAGTTTCGAGATGTTCTACGCAACCCTTGTAGTTGTCGATTGTTTTAAGGATGCGAGCGAGAGAACCCATGCCTTCGCGCATACGAAGAAGCAAAGCGGCTTGTTGGGTTGCCTGTTCGGCTTCTGGGCTCTCACTAGCGGCATTTTGCAATATTATCTCTTCCTCGGTCAGAGTATAATCTAATAAAAAAAAATATTATAATAATTAAATCTTAGTTATCATAATGCCTTGATATAAGGTGTATATTTGGATATTTGTTAATATGAATTACTGTAAATACAAACCTTCATCGCCGTTAGTTTCGCCGTCAGTAACATCGGTATCTGTTTAAAAAAAAGGACGAAAAACGAATATAAAATAAAACAAAATAAAATAAATCAAAATAAAATAAAAAAGCTAAATAATATAGACAAACTCTATAAAAGCAAAAAACAAAACACTTCAAGAAATTACCAGGATGGCAGTTTTTAGTTTCATCATGTTGGATGCCTTCTTCAACGGTCTTCCCGTCTTCACCTACATGAGCGGCGTCTTGGATGAAATCAGATTCCAAGCCAGAGTCTATTAATAAGATAAAAAAAAATAACAAAAAGAACTAAAGAAAGAACTAACTAAATAATAAGAAAATAATTTAAAAAAATAGAAATGTTTCAATTACCATTGGCACGGGCACGAGCCTCTTCAAGTACACTTTGTTTGGTCTGTTTGACAACCAGTGTCTCGAAACGGGCGTCATCTACGAGCGAGCGACGGCGAGATGGATAGCCGTTCTATAACAAAAAAATAAATCAAATTTTCAATCTCATTAAAAATTACTCATTAAAAATTATTGTACAACAGAATATATGAAGCAAGCGTTAAATAATCGAATGAGGTGTTAATTATGCGAGAAGGTTAACACAAAATTTAACTAATTTAATATTCGATCCTATTACCGTGAAACATACGATTAAAGCTGAAGGCTATTCTAACATCTATAGAGGAATCCTAAAAATACGTGTTCTAAATCCTTATGAATATAAATCGGTCGTAACATATTATATGTGAGAGCAGAAATTGCTTTTATGGAGTTCCTAAGCTTATTTCCTGCGGTCGGGCGTAAAGTGCTGCCATTACTACCCCCCTCCCAAGCCGGATTTGAGATGAAGTCGCACAAAGGATCTCAGTTTTCTGGACCGCTGCGTCTCGATGGAACCAATTATATGTCGAGTGAACTTTTGATCAAGTCTGAAAGACTTGAAATGCTAAAAGCCTTTCACAGTGTTTCTTACTAGACAAATTTATGCCAGCGATTTTACTTTACAACAAGCAAAAAGAGAAATAACGAATAATTTGATGTATTATAAATTTAAAAATACTTTAAAACAAACAAAATAAGATTATCTTTTATCAAATGTTAAATGCGCGGAGATGCGTGATTGTCTCCGCATGTATTATGTCACAATTAGTCCGATAATTATTACTTTAATGGGCATTCTGGAGAAATATTTCTCACTGGTTTTACCAATTTTAAGTGACACTATTTCGTTGCTGGAAAGTTTGTCCATATTGTTGTTAATTTTAAATATATATATATATATATATATATATATATATATATATATATATATATATATATATATATATATATATATATATATATATATATATATATATATAGTTTCTAAACATGTTCTCCTTTTATCGTATATAGTTTTATCTTTTATAAACAAACCGGTATTATATAAAACTGTGTAGTTACAACTTGATTTTATTTTTTAATTTTAACAATTGCGTAGAAGCTGGGCTAAGTGTGACGGGATATCCGAAATCATTTTCAGACGAGGGTCAAACGACATCGAGTGCAGCTCATGTGACCTGTTAAAACGCGTATCACTCTCCTGACGACGTGTTAATTGCTAAATCGTGTACTTTGTAGAATGACTTTTAATTGATTGTATCCCGAGCGAAAATTGAATATTTAGTTTTCAATACTAACTAGGTTCTATTTCAGGACATAACGGCTGATGTAAAATTTAAGGCATTATTACAAATTATATTAGTACTTTTATTCGAGTAGATATTGAATTGTTATATGTGATGCTTTTGCCTTCAGTGATGCACGTACTATTAGGAATTTAATTGAAGGATCTTCAGAGGAAAGATTGCATTAAAGTTATCTCATTTTCCTCTAACTTAGCATGTTTGTGTTTGTCCTAGTAATTTCGTATCGGCCTCGGAATTCTATAAAAACAACTAAACTTGCCTTGGCCATCTGATGAACATTACCGATAATGACTATTTATTAGGAGTAACAAACATACAGAATCGTTCGGGAATCATTCAAATCAACTGAAACTAATAGACAGTAATTTTGCCGCAACACCGCGTTCATTAAACCAATGTAATTGTCCAGAAGTGTGAAGCTGATAACGAGGTGCGCAGGTGTCAAGACCTAGCATTTTCCACTAGAGTGGCTACGGTCCTATGTATGTCAAGGGTTACTAATCACAAGCTTTTGTTACCTAACCCCTGAAAAGGCCTGCTTTAAACTTGAGTATCCCAAAATTTATAATTCTTAAACTGCCCTCTTATATTTAAATCCAACCTATACTCCATCAAAATTGTCCAAAATAAGCATTAATGATAAGTTATTTTAATGTTGATACATTAATTTCGAAGGTAAACCTTTAAAACAGAGCAAAGGACACTCAACGGTGAAAGGATTCCTATCGAAAAATTGTTATATTGTGCCAAAAACGCAGAGAGAATGCAAATATAGTGCCTAAGCGTCGATCTGTAATTCTATACCAACTCTATAGTGTCCTTACTATTAGAAAATCTAGGTTACAATAACTGTCATTAATTCTTTTGTGATTTATTATTTCTGCAAGTTATAATTTTAACTGTCCACGGTCTGTTTTAATTAATAACGTTTAAATTATGATAATTGTGCCAATTTAACAAACTATTACAACGTAAATATTACTTGGATAAGTCTTAAGTTTGTTCTATTGAATGTAAATACCATATTTATAAGGTAAACAAAGTAATAATCAGATTTAGGAAAAATATATAACAAGTTTCAAGTACAATGTATTAATTTTGTTATACGGACGTATACTAAAATTTGTCCCCGTAAATTGCGGAAACGTAGTCGTGCAAAGGTCCGGCTAGCTAGGATTGAATCCGGTTGGACAGCCTTGGTGCTTGAACGGCAACTTTACCCTTCCAATCCACGCTAATTACTGCCACCCTCACTATAACAGCCAAATTCACGACATATTACATTATACATTATACATTATACCTACACTTAATACGCATATATGGTACATATTTAAAATTTTCCTATAGCTGGATAATTGTAATTTCTAAAAATTTGATAGCCACGTACAATTTAGCTAACAAAAAAGCTATTTTATATTATATGTTTATACATATTTTGAATTTTTAATGTGTTTATTTCCGAATAAACACTCAGTTCGACCACGAAACCGTCCGATGTTGGTTACCGTAATATACGAAACACATTCACGGAAAAAATTCAATGTCAACGAATTATATAAATGTATATAATTTTAAGAATATGTAATTTAAAATCACCTTAAATTAACCATAATACTACGGATACGCACGATTGCAGATCTAGCTAACATCTTAGTTTTTATGTTAATTTGACCGCGACGACTAACCTCGTTTGGTCAAGGGCATATCACAACCTCGAATTTGTTTCAGTCATCGGATTAAGTGATTCGCGTATTCTTAAACAAATACCAGACGCATGTTTGGGAATTTTCTAGTTTTATTATTTGAATTTGAAAGTGTTTTTGTATTTGTTAATACAAATAGTTTGAATTTAACTATCTTTACTTGCAGAGTTAGTGAGCGTCGCAACTCGCGCACCGACCTTCGATGGTCAAGGAAATACAATCATTCAAGCACCGATTATAAAATATACGTTAATCATAACACGTTAGCTACGAGCACGTTAACGTGAGACCTGGTTTTCGCACAGCACACTATTACGTGTAATCAACAAAAATCGCAACGCTGATTAAAATATAAAAATTTTACGTTGAATAATTTATACGATATATGTATCGTTTGGCTTATATATTTAAGTTGTTGAGGTCAAAGCAATATACTTTTATTACTTGTCTATATGTAAGGAGCCGGATTTTTGTCATTTAAAAACAGTTGAAACTTTAATTTCGATTATATAACTACTTTCATACAATTTTTTACTTAATCAATTCGCAATGAAATTTCGCAGAAGCCAAACTCTACAACAAAGCTATTGTTATTTAATTATATTTGTAGTTGGAGCCTTCTGATAATGTTCATCGAGATGAGGTAAGTGCATTTACAGACGCCTTGAATATTGACAATAGTGATTAATCTCAAAGAACATAATTGCAAGCGGATTTAATTAGTCCCTCATTCTCTGTAAACAAATAATCGGTAATCTTTTCGAATTGCCCCAATAACTAAGATTTTTTTATGAGAATTTTACTTAGTACAATGGTTTGTTTAATTTAATATATTTTTACACGTAGTTACATCACTAGTGCAGTAATGTGAGAAAGCATCGTGCACTGAATAATAACGAATTTAAACGTCTCATTGAAACGGATCAAAATGACATGTAATTTTAAGTTTTTAATTATTGTAAGACGCGCCTCCAGTGAAAATCATATTTTTATACGCGTTGGACTCAACTTTGCGCGCTTTCACACGATTTCTTCGACATTCTCCCTTAATGTTTGAGCGTGTATTTTTATTGTTCTGACCAGACGGTTATATTTTGTTTTAGTTTATTTTTAAGTTTAAGTTAGGGTAGGTCGATCAATGCTTTGTTTTTGTATGTACGCTAGCTGCAACTATTGTTACGCGATACAAGGCCGATTGGAGATCTGACATGTAACAAGTAGGTAATAATGATTGAAGATGACGTGCGATTCTATGTGAAGGTCCAGTCTTACATACTTACGATTAGACCTTAACTTGCGTGCATTGCCCTCTTAAAACCCATTAAAGACAGGTAGCGCGATGTTTTTTCCCATGTATTAAATAATATAATCGAACTTGACCTCTATCAGCGATTTCATAATACTATTATTGCAAAAAATAAAAATAGTTATAAAAATATGTTAGTATATAGGAAACTTAAAGCCGCAACATTCCGTATATTTATAGAGAAAACTCAAAGAGCATCAATATCTCTAATTTGTTTAAGAGTAAAATAATATTTACGTATGTACATGAATAAGTACATCGAGACGTTCCCACGTTCTTAATTTGCTGGCAAAAATTTAATGTAGGTTACATTTAAAATGAGATAAAATATATGATGAATGTAATACATGCGGACAAAAGATTAAAAAAAAAATCAGGTAAAACCGTATGATAATGATAAAAGTTAGTATGATGGAAAAATTGAAATTATTAAGCAAGCACTAAATTCAATAAAATTTTCATTGTTAATGTTTTAAGCGTGGAATTGAGCACAATTTACAAGCACTTCATAATATGGAGTTGCGTTGTTTTGAAAGCTGTTCAACTTTTTGACAGTTACAACAAATTTAAAACTCATGCAGAACTTTTGGCACAGATCCGTTAACTTTAAAGTAACTTTTATAGCAATGCTAGCGAGATGTCATGATCCTCACCTCGATGCTGTAGGATTTCTTGATAGCGAACATTTCGCGGTTCTTCTGGGCAGCTGCGACGGCCATTGCTTCAAAACACACCACTTCAAAGAAGAGCCTGAACGTAAGAAGTTCACTGCGCGCTTAGCTAGCGTAACGTCTGCGAGAGCCTTTTTTGTCTCGACCACGGGCTGAAGCCTGTCTGTCTACGACTTAAGCTGTCGTATTACGATGGCTAACTAAACTTCGGATTGCAAACAGACCAATGCATGATGACCGTTCGCAAGAACAGTTTAAATAGTGTTAGTCTCACCTCCCACCCTCACCTTTCGTGCGCATGCGTCACAGCCCGCGCCCCGCGCGCTTGAGTCCTGCCGCGCGTCGCCACTGCGCTACCACCCTGACGATGTAGCCTTTGGATTTTTCAAATATAATATATTATTATAATAATTAAATAAATCTGTTAAATTCATTGGTATTCTATTAGATTTTTTTTTTATTCGAATCATTTAAAAAAAAATCTTAAATAGTTTTATCACTTTTAGTTTAGGTATTCGAAAACTAGTCGCTGGATTTTTATTAATTATATTTAATGTAAAATAAAATGGCATTAATATGTTTTCTAATATTGTGCAATGACAAATATATAAGAGGCGTTATCATGAATTATTACTCTAAAATATTCAATAATTGCAGAAAAATCTTCACGATACATATATATTTCGTAAATTATGCATTAAGAATGCAATTACATATAAATTGATCTCTCGACAAAATTATGTGTTAAATTACTGCTCGTAATATAGATCGTACAATAGGGAAGTGCGTCTGCATTCATAGTTTTTGTTGTGATATGATCATAATTATGTGATTTTTAATAAGTTTTAAAATATAACATAAAGGTGTGAAATTAGGTTCCGGTTGTTTGCGTTATCATGGACCTGGCCTTATGTACCCGGAAGTAGATTTAGTTCATCGTTACTCGGAACAGGATATATCAAAGTGCGTGTTTCAATGACTTTATTGCTGACACAATATAAAACGCAAAGTTTTATTAATCAAATACCTTACCTTATTTTTTTCCACGCATATACAGTGCATAATAGAATAAAAATCATAATATATTCATAATACGATAGTAAAAAAAATGGTATATGTTGACGGTTTTAGAATCTAAATACTTAATTTGTTATTTTTTTGAATAGTTGAAATAGTGTGTCACATTCTGTGTTTACCCCTAAGGGAAAATCCATGACGGTTTCCACTTTAACGAAACAATAATTTTTTTCACATTAACACCTGAAGATTTGATTGGTTCCGTCAAGATAAAAAAATATGGAAAAATTATAAAATATTAATTACATTCTATTACATATGTTTTATACTCTATTGAATAAAATCTATAAGCTATAAAGTAAATTGAGCATTTATAGATGAATAAGCAGCGGTTTTCATTTGACCGCAGAGAAAATGATATACTCGTAGTGTCAACAGGTAAATCACACCGACATCTCTATGAGTGACAAGATCATTTTGACGTCACACGGGATTTACCGTTTCTGTGCAATTAAATACATGGTCAAAAACTTGTGTGACAGCTTACGTCACCCTATTAGGTTTTATTATATAAAAAGGGGGTTTAACTAACCGTTTATAGTGAAACTTTAGTAATGTAATCTAGTAAAACAATGGTTAAACCTGAAAATGATGAGTGATTGACGGAGGTACTGAATGTTATTAAGTCTCAATATGAAGTATCTGTATTTAGTTAGAGTATTGTAAGCATACACTAAAACAATATTTTTCATATATGTCTTAAACAAAAATAAAAAACAAACTATACTTAATCATACTTGATAGGCTTACAATATAAATTTCTTCTATATATATAAAAGAAAATCGTGTTAGTTACACTATTTATAACTCCACAACGGCTGAACCGATTTGGCTGAAAATTGGCGGGGAAGTAGCTTAGAACCAGGAGACGGACATGGGATACTTTTTATCCCGTTCGATTGCGTTCCCGTGTGACGTGACATGGAACTCAAGAACGGCTGGACCAATTTTTATGATATTTGAATTTTTGGATTTCTCTTAGTCCGGAATAGGATAATAAGTGTTAAAACATCAGAAAAATTAACAAAAAAAAAATTATATGGCTAGCGCTGGCTAATAACTATTTATCTCTATTTAAAACGTACCTAGCGACGAACCCGAACGAAGCGAGGGTGAGCCGCTAGTATTACCTATAAATGTATATCATTACTAGCGGCTCGATGAATTGATACGTTTTAACCTTTAGTATGGAATAGATAGACAATATATTATATAATATATGACCTATAAACTTTCTCAATAAACGGGCTATCGAATGGAAGAAGAATTTTTCAAATCGGATTAGTATTTCCTGAGACTAGCGCGTTCAAACGAACAAACAAACAAACTCTGCCTCTTTACAACATTAATATACATATCATAAGGTAGAATCATTTGGTTGTTTATTTAGCTAATCCACTAAATAAAGATAATATGTATGTGATATATTCATCTGTAAACTGGGTTACGCAATCGAATAATCGACTATAAACTGCTTTTTGTATATTTTTATTATTTCACATCTGATGGGGAGAAGTTAATTTTTTATTTCAAGTTTGTAAACTTGAACTAAAAAAAATGCAGGTTTCAAGCTGGCGAATTTTTCAAGGAACCAAATATATGAACAGATTTTTAACAATCTTCCTTGGAGGCAGGGTTACCAGTAAGATTGCTTTATGAAACTTAATTTTATTCCTTTTTTTCGTTTTTATAATCATATATATAAACATTCCTCAAACATTTACATCGCTATTTAACGTATAATTAGAAATATTATCTCAAACCAAGTCCGTAACTATTTAATATGCGTAATACATTAATTTTAAATAGTCTCATTATTCGCGTACTTATATATTGTGCTAATTTAAAATTTAATGTACCTAAGTTTTATTTTGCTTAGTAATATTTAATTTTTTTACTAATATGTATTTTAAGCTCTTATATTCGTTTCGGTGGAAAAGAATAATTTAACTTTTCAATTGTGTTTTTCAAAAGCTATACATATAAAATAAATGAGAATGAGGTGAAATAATATATATATATATATATATATATATATATATATATATATATATATATATATATATATATATATATATATAAGATGCAAATAATCAACACATAGCTCTTCAGACTACTTACTATTTCAATTACTTACTATTAACGAGTACTTACTATTTCAAATGCATGTTGTATTTAGAAATATGTAAGTGTCATATACGTATGTATGTATATTATATAATGCTCATGTACATATTAATACATAAACATTTTTAATATGATTATTAATTTTATTTGTTTGAGTTATGCTGCATTTAAGGAAGGCAATCAGTAAATAATACATTTAAAATCAAAATTATGAATACTTTAAGTTTTTAAACATTGCCCTCAATCTAAACGTCATTCGTCATTAACACATGATTAACAATCTTTAAATTTTTATCCAAAGACCTATTCATATTAAAATTATAGCAATACCAAATTGTAATCAAGTTTTAGAAAAAAACTTTTTAGAAGAAGCTTTCTCCTTCTCGGCCTAAATATCGCAATGGTATATTGGTCGTGAATGGCCTGATTCAGTAGTTAAATTTTAATGAAACTTTTATTTAAGAGGTAGGTCCTGGACTGAATTAAAAAAAAAAGTTCTAAAAGTACAGCGTGAACGCACCTCTTTATGCGCGCAAAAAAATTATACTGTTTATATAATTTATCACTATCATTTGTGACTTCACTTGCGTATCTCATTTTTGTATATTCGCGATTCCTAAAAGTCAAAACGTTTCAATAAATATGTTACATAATACAAAATATTTTTTTCAGATCGAAAAAAGATTTTTGGAGATTAGCGCTCAAGAAACAAAAAAAAATATAAAAATTTTGACTTCAAATTTAATATAGGTATGTATAGAAATAAACACATAAGAACAAAAATTGTCGGTTTCCTTTTTTTAATGAATTAATTTAAAATTAACGTCAATAACGAATACCTAAGAGTTAAGACACCTGAGTTAAAACATCCATTTGTACAAAAGGTAAAAAGTAAAATAAAAATTATCCAGATTATGCGTTTATTTTTTACAGTTGACGTTTATTGCATTTCGTTATTTATTACAATGTATGGAGTTCACGAGTATATCTATACGAATAATTTGATTGGCAGAACTAGTTTTGTTAAAGAATAAATCTTTTTATTATAAACTAGCGACTCACCCTCGCTCCGCTCGGGTTCGTTTCTAGGTATGTTTTAAGGTTTAGTATAGATTTCTAAGAGATATTTTTCCGCAATGAAAAGTAAGTATCCTATATGTTGATATACCCGACTAACCAGCTATCATCATATCAAATTTCATCAAAATCTGTCTAGTGATTTTCTTGTGATGCGTTCTCAGACAGACAGACAAAAATTCTAATCGATAATAATGACTATTTGAATAAGATTTTCCAAAAAATATTACATGTATAGATTCGAATCAGTTTGAATTTTTATTATATGTATAAATTATAACTTAATCTATGCAATTAAAGATGGATATTAAAGTTGTATAGATAATAAAAATCTAACACTTTAATCATATATTTTCCTTAAACTGGGTATACCTGAAGCAAGTGTGGCGCAGTTTAGATTTTTGCTTGGAACAAATTTATTTCGTTAATCATTTGACGACACGTTTCACACGCTCACTTTGTTGTGATTCTACTTGCTGTGCCAGCGGTCGCGGGATCGAGTCCTGCCGAGGACATTCATTTGTGTGATGAGCATGAATATTTGTACTCCAGTCGTGGGTTTTTATACTTATAATAACTATGTATTTAAAGTTATATACTTATGTATAATGGATTAACTATCTGGTATCCATAACAAAAACCTCGTAGCCTACCTTTACCTAACTAGATGGTACTGTGTGTTAATGTCCCAACATATTTATATTAATTTATGTTTATTAATTATCATTAATAATATTATAATTTTAAAAATGTGATTGTAGGTTCATCCTTCTTACAGACAGTATGAGAAATTTATGTACTTCAAAGTTGTATTAAGCTAGACATTATTGTCATATATTATGCTAGCATTGCCCGCGGCTCCGCCCGCGTTCAGATGACCAAAAACCAAATTCTTAGGTTTTACATATTAGTATACTCTTACATTGAGTTTTTTCCCGCGGTAAAAAGTATCCTACATATTGACCCGGATAACCAGCTATCACCATACCAAATTTCATCAAAATCCCTCCAGTGCTTTTACTGTGATGCGGTAACAGACAGACAGACAGACAGACAAAAATTCTAAAAACTATAGATTTGACCTCTGTATCGATAATAATGTTTATTTCAATAAGATTTTCCACAAAATATTTAATGTACAGATTCGGCTTAGTTACAATTTTATTATATGCATAGATAACGTTGGTTACTACAATTTAAAATAAAGTCGTAATTTGTAATAAATTTACAAATAAATACATATACTCGTATAAAAAATATAAGCATAAAAATATTATTAACAGCATAAGAAACCCAAATAAAACAAAATATTTCCGTAGCCAACGAGAGTGAATACCCGGGGATTACCTGCGTACGATGCACCGGCACTGAGGAAAATATACGTGTGAGTCATCGACCAGGCAATTTCTTTATTAATGAAGTATATATATAGTATGTATATATATATAGTATACATTTACGTATTGCGTTAACCGTTAGATAATTTACAGTTAATTTACTTCTAAAGATTTCCTATCTTATATATTTTATTTTATTATACGAGTGCTTAATATTAGCGGATGTATTCCTTTATCTGTGTTCTATTTATGTTTTTACATAGGTACATACACGTACAAATTTTTCTAATTCTTATATGACTTAGATGAAAATTAAATGCATTAATGTAATATGTATGTAGTATTTTTAAACAAACAAAAAGTCTAATCAAGAATCAAAATTAAATTATTATTATTTATATGATGTTTGGCAGTTGGTTGTTGTTAATGCTTGTTTTGGCAAAATTAAATGAAAAAAAAAATAAAATTAAGTTTTCAAGTAGAATATATTCAATAAAATACTTATATTTTTATAGAACGCCCCACCGGAGTATGAGAGTGACAGGAATAGACAGTGCACTTGTGACTGAGCGTACACTTGTGCACTATAACATCTCCTGCGCAGTTGGCTAGTCTCAATGAGATTGGCCGCCGTGGCCGGATTCGGTCAGGAGAACATCATATTTTTATAATAATCATAAGTCAGTCCTGTTACTCTTATCCCAACGCTGGGCACGGGTCACATTCCATCGGGCCATCGTTCACCGAGCTAATTAAATGTACGTTGACAGACTTTTATTGAAAAATTGTTAGATACACGTACACCTTACCATATTTTTCTCTGTCTTATCGCATTTGCAAGCTAAGTTATCTATATATTTGGAAAATTTATAAAAAATACTGGTATCTTCTATCACATCGCAAAACCTCCAAATCCGAATTTACAAGATTTTTTTTTTATTACTATCGATCTATCATATCTGTGTTGGAATTTATTATTGCTTAATTAAATAATACGTGTTAGTTAAAACACAGGTCAATCATTGAATGGTTTTTATCGGAACAAATGTTTACATTTTTCAATA
Organism: Brenthis hecate; assembly: GCA_951806755.1. NCBI lineage: Eukaryota > Metazoa > Arthropoda > Insecta > Lepidoptera > Nymphalidae > Brenthis > Brenthis hecate. The sequence goes on from OX638251.1 coordinate 21,473,364, forward strand.
TTATTTACTAGAGTTCTGATAACTGATTTTTTCTGTTATTTTACATAATTAAAGTAAAAAAAAGTAGAAATCGCAAAAATTGCTATTTTCACTTCGAGGAGGTACTTATGGGCCATAGCAGAATCATATTTTATACGCCGACTGATTACTTTGGAGGCCATTATTTCAATTTTTCATCGTGGTAAACTATACAAAACATCAGTTAATTCGTGCACTGGGAGCTGCCACTCGATACACAAATGATACAAATCTATTGTAGAAGATAAAATAAAACTTGTTTGATGCAACAAGTTTATTCAATTAAAATTATATTTATAGCTCTAACCTGTCGAATTGTGTACTTTAGGTACATCGATCACATTATTTCTACATTTGATCATTTTCATATTGTCCAGTGTCGCCGTGCGACGTAAATAGTAAACAATATTTTTTATAGCATAAGCGATTAAAGATAAAATTTGCACGCTCTTGTAGTACTTGTATTCAGCCCTTTTAACGTCCCACTGCTGGGCACGGGCCTCCCTTCAGTACGAGGGGAATCAGGCCATAGTCCACGACGCTGGCCTAGTGCGGATTGGCGGACTTCACATGTCTTTTGAAAACTTGCTAGGGTCTCTCAGACATGTAGGTTGCCTCACGATGTTTTCCTTCACCGTTAAGACAAGTGGTAATCATATTGGAAATGATTCGCACATGAAAATATCAGAGGTGCGAGACCGGGATTTGAACTCGCTTCACTCGGTTTCCCAAGCGAGTGTGTTACCACTGGGCTACCACTGCCTACTTGTAATACTTAATTAAGACATTTTCACATGTTCTATTATAAAGATGTCCAAGATATCTATATTTATTTTTTATAATATAATTACAAAAAAAATGCGACAAGAGCAAGTCCAACTCTCACACCGAGGGTTCCTTAGTATGAAACATTAAAATAAGTTTATAATTGAAAAAAAATTTTTTGTGATGTATTTATTACATCACAATTTTTTTTTCGGTTTTTGATTTTTTTCTTTACTCGCTTTGCTTGCTTGTCAAATTTCATGATTCTAAGTCAACGGAAAGAGTATCCTATGGGCTTTGATTCCCTTGCAAGGGTGAAATACGCGGCATAAACGACTGTATCTTTCTTTTGATTGCGTGAAAATGAAAAAACTTTAAATAAATAATTTAAAAACCCACGATATCCCGCAGTCCATTCAGCCGTCGTGCGCAACTTGTGTTGTAGACTGTACATATTAAGTAGTAAGTGCCAGTATCTTTATTCTTAATTAACGTGTACAATACAGGTTACGCACGGCGGCTGAATAGACGGCGGAATGTCGTGGGTTTTTTTTAAAATTGAATCGTATATTCCATATATTTATTAGGGTTACGTACCTCAAAATGAAAAAAAGGAATCCTTATAAGATCACTCTCTTGTCCGTCTGTCCGTGCGTCTGTCTGTCCGTGTGTCACCACCAATTTGCTCAGGAACGACGTCTATAGTCCCTATTAGGTGTATAAAAATCATTTTTGTGAAAACTGTAAGTACCAAAATTTACCTTAATTTTCACCTTTTTTTATCGTTCGGAATTTTCCCTTTACTTGTGATGCAAGAAGACCTTTACTCCTAATTAAATATAAACAGATTTCCTACAATGTTCGGAACCCTCGGTTGGCGAGTCCGACTCGCACTTGTCCGTAATTTAAATGTTAAACTACCTTATTTTTACTTGAGTAATAAAAAATAATTTACCGTTTTAGAGAAACAAGTATATATACACCACATATACATATAATGTAGTAGCACCGCGCGTAAGAACATACTGAGACTTGTACGAAGCAAAAAACCGTTTCAAAATCGACTTAGCTGTTTCCGAGAAAAATGGTAACAGACACACACAAAAACACCTTTCACCCTAAACGCATATACCGTTTCAGTGGCCTTCGCGGATGAAAATCAATGAATACAAGTTGCATCGCAATATATAATATATATTGTAATATTGTATTTGTCCGACTAAACATTCATTGCTATTTAAACACAGTGATAGACACAATAAATACTAGAAATAAGGATAAACTGGTAACGCCTAGCTTCCGCCTTCAAAAAGTGAATAGATCGTTTATGGGACTAGGTGTACGTACGCATGTATAATAAAATTCCACAGTCGATTTTGAGCAAGCCATTTAAACAATATTAAAAATATATTATTGAATAAAATTATACTCAATAAGCACCGTCCCGTAAAAAGCACCGTCATGGAAAACTTTGTAAATATCCATATATGGAACTAATGTCTGGTCGGGTCTCACGTAGGATAAGTAGATAAATAATATATTATAATATTGTAAACAAATATTATGTTAAAAAAGCAACTGTTGAGTTCGTTACCGGTTCTTCTCAGCAGAACTGCTTTCCGAGCCGGTGGTAGATTCCTTACGGATTGACTATCATGTCGGAGTGACATTTAATTTCTTAAAACGTAAAATTGACGATTCAAAAGTGCTTGTAAAAGTCTATTTGAATGAAGTATATTTTGTTTTGATTTAATTTACAATTTGCATTAATAAAATAACATAAAACAGCCTACCTGGCTGAAATTATACTTAACGGTTACCGTCTGTCTATTTAACCTTTGTCATCTATCAAATAAATTTTCTTGCAAAAATAAATTACAACTATCTATATAAAATAAATTATAATCATAGTTTTGAAATATTATAATAACATAAAGTTTTGTTAAAATTGATCTATGAAAATCAAATAAAGCCATTCGTTTTATTACTAGCGGCTCAGCATTGAGTTCTCTACTAGATCTCATGGCACTAACATCGGGTTATCTCTTTGGTATCACATTAATGAATTATCATCATCCATATTTCATATACCTACTTAGTATTTAGTAAATCGACTTACAGGTCTTAATTACATAATTAAATAGTAAACAAGGGACGCTAACAAAATTGTTAAAGATCGATGTTAAAAATATTTTGATTTATAGAACTGAAAGAATATAGAAAATTACGTATACGAACATGTTAATTTTTTTTTGTTTTTAAAATTATGGTATGATAAGAAAGTTTATTAAATCTATTTCTTACTAGCGATTCACCCTCGCCACGGTACGTTTTGACGTTTAGTATGGAATAGATAGACTATATCCTATCCTATGTCCATCTCAGGGTTTCAAACTATCTTCATACCAAATTTCATCTTAATCGGTTCACCGGACTTTTAGTTTATCCATAACAAATAAAAATACATTACATATTTTTTCTTTGTAATATTAGTATACGTATAGACAAGAATTAAAATCTGGTATGGGACATCGATTTCTAGTAAAATAAATGTAGCACATGATTAAACAATTTATTTTTTATTTATAGTATGGCCGAGCAGGCTTTGCTTTGTCCATTTCAGAATATATGTATCAACAGCTCAACCACTGCCAACGATTGATCTAGATATAAATAAGTTTGCGAAAATTCGATTATTTTACATCAACATTCAATTTTTTTCTGCTTCTTTTCTTATGCATTATATTTTTCTACATTTTTCTTGTCTGCTGCGAAAGATTTTTTATCCGCGTACCTTATATTATACCATAATTTTAAATGAGCAATTCGTGTACAATGTACACATTAAGTAATTTATTTCGTGTATCTCGGAAACGGTCGTAACGATTTGGATGAAATTTTTATAATTTAAATTTATTTATACACGTGTCTTTTTGTGCAAAAAGTACGCGTTTTTTACACCTTTTCCGAAAAAACACAATTTCACAAAACGCTATGCGAAGCTCAGTTGCCCTGGTTATTATTAATGTATTGATAAAACGGAGTGTTGACTAAAGAACACTAAAACTATAAACTAAATAAAGACTAAATAAACTGACAGGTGAATAAAAAAAAAATGTTGTTTGACTTGGTATCTCGCTAATACCTTTATGAGCTTAATAAAGATGACTATTTCGAAATAGCATGCTGCATGCATTTTATTTATACGTATAGATAAAAATAAATGACAATCAGGTTATTTAAAGCATTTACGCTTGGACCTTGAACCAATATCTGATTTTAATTGCATATACAGGTTGAATTTTCAAGTAGGCGTAAATTGCGAAATCGAAATTTTGCGAGTGAAATTAAGTGCATCGTTAGTTATCAAAAGAAATTTGATTTTAAGCAAATCTATTCAAGTTAGCGATAGTTTTGATTATAAGGTTCGAATTCTGAGTGTCTGATTTTGACGCCAACTTTAAAAAGTCACTTGTGTAAGAATGCACGATGGATACATGGAAGGCTCATCGTCTATAAGCTTTATGGATGATTTTTGCCTCTTCAGCTTGTGGAAATTGACAGATTATTGAATTGCGCACTTTTCAGCATGTAATTGGCCCACCACACCTTAATCTGACAGTTTCAAGTATTTCTAGCTTATTGAAATATTTTTTTTTAATATTCTGATCGGCTGCCCTAGACGGCGACCTTATACAGAGGACTTATAAATGGTGGATATACTCAACAGAGTGCAAGATATCCCTTATGTAAATCTGCCGCGCTTGAGTAAATCCCAAAATCCCCTCTTGGCTTCCCTTCTATTAACCAAAAGGTTAAATTATATCAGCAATAAAAAAATGAATATAAAAGACGGACGTACGTTTTGTTTTCAACTGTGGCGACTATGCATCCAATGCTAACATTATAATATATATATATGTATTTCATAAGTTATCTAATATATAAAAATCACGTGTCACGGTGTTTATAGTAGCACTCCTCCGATACGGCTCGACCGATTTGAATGTTTTTTTGGTATATTTGGTACGTATGAGAATAGGTCGTAAAGTATTTTTCAGCCTGCGAGCCCCCGATTTTTTAATCGCAAATTTAGTATTTATGTATAAACAATATTATACAAATACATAACGACGAACCAAAGCGATGCGAGGGTGAGCCGTTGTACAACATGTTTTTTTGAGAGAGACAACACGTTAAAGAGAGACAACAGAGTTTTTTTTTGAGATTGAACGCGGGCATAGCCGCGAGTTCTGCTAGTCTATACATATAATAAAATTATCACAAAGCCGAATCTGTACATTAATTTTTTTTTGGAAAAACTCATTGAAATAGACATTATTATCGACACATAGGCCGAATCTCTAGTTTTTATAATTTTTGTCTGTCTGTCTGTTATCGCATCATGGAAAACCTACTGGAGGGATTTTGTTGAAATTTACTATGATGATAGCTGGTTATCCGGGTCAACATATAGGATACTTTTTACTGCAAGAAAATATGTCATCTCTGAGAAATCTATACTAACCTTAAAACGTAAGTAGGGACGAACCCGAGCAGAGCGAGGGTGAGTCGCTAGTATGCTATAATATATTTAAATTACAAAGGTGTCAAACACTATCCGCGCGGTATGTAAGTCAGCATTACACTCCTAGTGTCATTGATATGTCTCAAATAAATATTATAAAAGTCGCATAATATATTATTGGACCAGTTCTGGATAATTTATTTTGTATGTAATATTTTGAAGTAGAATTTGAGTCTCCAATTAAAGCTAAATTTAAAAATAGCCTCGGAAATGTTTTATATTTTGTATTGGCCGTTAGGTTTGTAGAGATCTATATTTTTGTCAAAGACTTCTGTTAGAGCTATATTTAAATTATTACAAAAAAAGTCATTCAAGTAAGAAAATATATAATACTAGCATTGCCCGTGGCTCCGCCCGCGTTCAGATGACCAAAAACTAAATTCTTATCTTTTACATATTAGTATACTCTTACATTGCAGTTTTTGTATCTTTTCTCAGAAATGAAATATTATCCCGCGGTAAAAAGTATCCTATATGTTCACCCGGATAATCATCTATTATCATACCAAATTTCATCAAAATCTGTCCAGTGGTTTTCTCGTGATGCGGTAACAGACAGACAGACAAAAATTCTAAAAACTATAGATTCGGCCTCCGTATCGATTACAATGACTATTTCAATAAGATTTTCCAAAAAATATTTAATGTACAGATTCGACTCAGTTAGAATTTTATTATATGTATAGATAAACAAACCATAAGGACGGGTTTGGATTAAAATAAATCACATATTATCTTCTTTATTCACTTATCTTTGCTAATGAAGAAGCTGAAAAGTACCTGTATTTTTATCTTTTTCTTTGTTGCAACTGGTTTTCGAAACTACCAGTCAGATTTTAAATAAAAACTTTTTAACAAAAAAATAAAAACCGACTTCAAACAAAAACACTAAAAAGTGAAAAATAACTGATTGGTAGTTTTCATTTACTATACATACCTAATCAAATATTTTCGAAGTCGGTGTGCTTTGCTTTGTATGGGCTGGGAACGATTTCAAAAATATTTGATTAGGTATGTATTTAATAGGTAGGCTTTAATAACTTAGCCAAAGTTGAGTGCGTAAGCGATCCTGCGACGCCCCATTAAGACGGGGGAAGGTTTTGTTAGGTTTTAGTGGGTAGTACTAGCTTTTCTAGCCGGTGAGTCTCACATAACCGCCAATATGTTTCCAGGCGGTATGCATAAATGCATTTCTCAACATTAAGAAAAAGTAAGTTACAGGTAGAAATCGTAACATAACGAAAAAGCGTTAAGAAACGTTCGATTCCATCCGGCGTAGTTCGGATGTTATCGTCAAGCGTTGGCCGCTATACTTGTTTACATTACGTGTTAGTTAAATAAAATCTTTTTTCGATAACTAACAATTATATTAAAAATGACCAATCAACATTTATCTGATTATTATAATTTTGTAATGGAGATTTAAGAAATGGAAACTGCAGCCAGTATGTGTTTGTGTAATACAAACTTAGAAAAGTAAGGTAATAAAATTTTAAATTTTGATACAAGTAGGTATTTACTGTTTCCATACTTAATGAGTATTAAGGCCTCTATAAGGCTTAGAGGCCTTAATACTCATCAAGAGAAAAGTGCAAATACAGCTGAGAAAGAAGGTGCCCCGACCGCTTGTATAATTTTTTTACAATGGAAAAACTAGAAAAAAAATGTACTTTTTTTCATAAGTATCTACATCATATTTTCGTTTCAATAGGAAAATATGATTATTGATATAAAATTTTATGGTAAGATATTTAATCCCCATAATATATGGAAACCCTCATCTGGAGAACTACGTGTAGGTGCGTGATAAGTTTTATTAAACTTACCAATACTTTGACGTAAACTGCTGATAGTGTTAAGTGAATCTCTAATAACCTCCAACACGTGTACACCAATAACATCTTGTAATGTACATTTCGAAGTCAATCAGTGAACGTAAAATCGACCTCCACAATTACTCATTGTTTACTTTAAAGGTTATAACATATTCCTTTAAAGATAAAATTATAATATGTTGCCTTCAGATAAAAATAAAAGATTTTTTTAATATTTTAAATAATAATCATTTATTTCTTAAATGTGAAGGACATGTTAATTACATTTAACCCAGTTATTTGTTTCCTGTCATCACAAATCAAAAGAGATGGTTATTTAATGTTTTTTTTTTGGTAATTATAGCGAACATTTTTTTTACTTCCTCTATACTATGTTGTTTCCATTAAAGTATGAATTATGAATTAGAGGAAGTAAAGTAACTAGTTTTAAACTTGTTAGTGAACTTATCAAGGTTACTCTGTGGTTCTTCGCTTTTGTGCCTATACCTGAATTCTCAAGTAAAAACTAAAAACCCAATATTACAATATAATATATAGATAGAAGTAACTTAAATGATTTAAAAAGATAAAATAAAAACAATGTCATAAAAATATCTCTAAAAACTGGATAAATGGCATATTATATAGGTCACAAAAAATTGACCTTGTGAATAAATTATCAAGATAATTACTATGTTTAAAACTATAGTTAACTTTAATTAATAGGAAGTATTGGATAAGATAGTATACGAAGATTTATTAATTACTAGCGACTCACCCTCGCTTTGCTCGGGTTCGTCCCTACTTACGTTTTAACGTTTTGTGTAGATTTCTCAAAGATAAAATATTTTCCCGCAGTGAAAGTATCCGATATGTTGACTCGGATAATCAGCTATCATCATACCAAATTTCATCAAAATCTGTCCAGTAGTTTAAATTCTAAAAACTATAGATTCGGCCTCTGTATCGAAAATAATGTCTATTGCAATAAGATTTTCCAAAAAATATTTAATGTACAGATTCGGCTTGGTTACAATTTTATTATATATATAAATTAATATTAAAAGTAAAAGTATATTCTTTTGTATTAATTGAAAGTATTAGTTGTCTTTTCTTTAAAACAGAGATAGATACTCGTAGAATAATATTACCATATTTTTTTTTCTTTATAATAAAAAAAACCGTTGGCCATTTTTATTTATTAACATTTATTTACTTATTTATCACAGTAATGAGTATTCTATTATTATTTTATACTATTTCAAAACATTATATAATATTATATTATATTAAGCCATTACCTATTTGGCTTCATTTTAGTTCTGACACTCTTATCCATATTATGCCTTATCTGTGTCTCAGTGATTTTGCGATAAGCTCTACAGTTACTCGAAGCAAATGGGAATTGAAAGTGAAATTGTCAATATTTCAAAATTACATTTATCAATGAAAGTTATGACTCAGCGTGAAAAAGCTGCCTACAAACGCACTACCTTCATATAATACAATTAACCTTGTATACATGCATTTATTGCTGTCTAACTAATTCATAAAACCATGTACCACTGTACTTGGTAGATTTTCTTGTCGTTATTAGCATTTTGTCATACAAATACATCAATTAGTGTACTACGTTACAATGCCGAGGCTACTGATAAGTGTATTGTAAATTATAATTAATTATTTATAGCATATCACATAACTTTGCTTACTTATTTATGATTAAATATTATTTTTGTTGATTACTAAAATATCGGTATTATCTATGAAAAATGTGATAGGTGCTTTAGACCCTTTTAAGTTCGTTGTCTCAGTACTTTGAAGCAGCGGTTCCCAAGTGGTGGTGCGCGGAACTCTAGGGTTCCGTGTAAGTGTTACAGGTGTTCCGAGTCCCCCCCCCCCAACGTGCATTCACCTTGCCGGGGGAGGGGGGGGGGCTCAGTAGTGCCCGGCAATACAGCCGGGCGCGAAGCCAACAAACGCACAGGGAGGTGGCCCACGTCGATGGGCGGTGGGAGGTGGCCATCTTCGGAGGGCGGTGTACCATGCGGGTTGCTCCTGGTACTTCTCTGATAGCAGAGTGGACCTTGGAGCAACCCCGTGGTTGTTGTGGTCTGCTTCGGCAGACCTGCCGTCGGGGCGTCTTAGTTGAATGCGTAAGCGATCCTGCGACGCCCCATTCAAACGGGGGAAGGCTTTGTTGGGTTTTAGTGGGTAGTACTGGCTTTGCCGCCGAGTCCCCATTGTCGTGGTGGAGGGGCTCATTAGCGTCCGACAGTTCAGCCGGGCGCGAAGCCAAGAAACGTACAGGGAGGTGGCTTCGGTGGTGGTGTACCATGCGGATTGCTCCTGGTACTCCTCTGATAACAGAGTGGCCTTTGGAACAACCCCATGGTTGTTGTGGTCTGCCTGTTGTTCGGTAGACCTGCCGTCGCCACAAGACGCGCTCATGGTTGAGCGCGCAAGCGATCGTGCGACGCCCCATAAAGACGGGGGATGTTTTGTTGGGTTTTAGTGGGTAGTACTAGCTTCTCTAGCCGGTGAATCCTACATAACACAGGTGGTATACCTAAATGCACTTCTCAACATTAAAAAAAGTGGTTGCGAGTTCCGTCCGAGAGTTAAATAAAACGTAGTCAGCTATGAAGCCTAATTTTAATGTTATTATAAATATGTGAAAAAATTCATTCATCACAATAAATAGCTAGGTTACCTATATTTTTGGTACAATAAATATTATTATAAGTATTTTTAGGATTTTTTACAATTAGGGTTCCGTGGTCAATAAAATTTGGGAACCACTGCTTTAGAGCATTATTACATACATACTTGTTAAATATTTTGAAATAAAACAAATATTTTAAAGAAATTTTAATTCAAAGTCATGAGATATATATTACACGTGCAGGTTTTATAGTAATTTATAAGTTATATATAAAGTTTGTTCTTATTGCATAAGGTTGTGACATATAACAACATTATAATACTTTGATTTTAAATAACCATATTGGTTTTCAAGTACATGTTGGCGTCTATAACAACTCTTCTTAATACATGAGCTTAAATAATTTAATAATTTTAGTTTTATGTATAAAAAGTATGTTAATATGTTGGAACATTAACACACAGAACCATCTGCTTCCATGAGCTACGAGGCTTGTGTTATGGATACCTGATAGTTAGATAAACATATATTACTTTAATTGCATGCATGTTATAAATATAAACACCCAGGACTGAAGTACAAACATTTCTTGAATGAATGTCCGCAGTAAGACTCGAACTCGCGACCGCTGATACACCAAGTACTCACTCTTACTGTCACAAGTCAGCCAAACGTGTCGTCGAATCGTATTTTCTATACATTATTATAATAAAATTCTAACTGACGAGAATCTGTAGATGAAATATTTTTTGGAAAATTTTATTGCAATAGACATTATTATCGATACAGAGGCCAAATCTATAGTTTATAGAATTTTTGTCTGTCAGTCTGTCTGTCTGTCTGTTACCGCATCGCTGTAAAAACTACTGGAGGAATTTTGAGGAAATTTGGTATGATGGTAGCTGGTTATCTGGGTCAACATATAGGATACTTTTTACCGCGGAAAAATATCTCATTTTTGAGAAAAATGTCATCTGAACGTGGGCGGAGCCGCGGGCAATGATAGTTTTATTATATATATATATATATATATATATATATATATATATATATATATATATATATATAGTACAGACTCCTAGAATCTTTTGGATCCCTTTTTAAGAAATAAAAATATCAAGGAATATCATATTCTAACCACGTAACACAATGCTTAGATAAGTATATTATTTCCACACATTTTTACTATATACAACTAGAGACAGTGATTATCAAATATGTTTAAGATATAAATCGATAGATGTACATTTTCTTTGTCAATCCTGGAAATAAAAAGGGTTTGGAGTTGGAAAAAAAGCAATAATACATAATATTTATTATTTTTCTAGCAAAATCGCAATATGTATATACATATCTGAACACGGTAGCTTACCAAGGTCAACTAACTGCAGTAAGCCAATCAATTATTCATGAGTACAGAAATATGCATCACATAGCAGAAACTATCATTCTTTGTTTATTTACAACATTATCTTCAGGATTATATTGAAAACTAGCATTGCCCGCGGCTCCGCCCGCGTTCAAATGATTTAAAACCAAATTCTTAGGTTTTACATATTAGTATACTCTTATAATGCAGTTTTTGTATTTTTTCTTGGAAATGAGATATTTTCCCGCGGTAAAAAGTATCCTATATGTTGACTCGGATAACCAGCTATCATCATACTAAATTTCATCAAAATTTGTCCACTGGTTTTCTCGTGATGCGGTAACAGACATATAGACAGACAGACAGACAGACAGACAGACACACAGACAAAAATTTAATTTTAGAAATTTACCTGGAGGTGTTAAAGAGTTCGGATCTTCTATTATAATATCCCAATAGTCCGCCCCGCTGAAAATGCGAGTTAGCGACTTTAATATTATGTTTCTCAGTATGTTTCTCAGTATGTTTTTCTATCTAGGCACATAGTAAGCATGTCGATATTAAATGTTTTGCATTTGAAAGTGCACTTCTGAGATTTAAAATTAGTTTCGTTTGGTCTGTACCAGTGCTTTTATACCACAAAAAATCTTACATTTGTAAAGATAAAAATTGTAATTGATAATATATACAAAAAATATTAATAATTTATAAAAAAAAATTGTAATTGCATTATATTATTATACTTTCAGCCATTGAAGAAGTGTAGCACGTATCTCAGACAGGTTATTGACCTAAAAAGCAACACTTTGTTGACCAATTATAGACATTGCACTAAGCAAAAGTTGAATAACTTGATTAGGTAATACTTACAAACTCCTTGATTAACACTAATTAGATTAATAGAGGTCTGATTGATATATTTCTTTTTTAAATTCAGAAACCTAATTAGAATGGAAAGAAAACAAAATATCCAGCTTTTAAAATTGTAGACACTTCTTCCACCTGCATATGCTTGCGCATGGGAAAGCTAAAAGTCCAGTGGAATCTTTTTTTATATATTTTAAAAAATCATTTTCTTCGTGGAAATAATATTATAATTTCCTTTTTAACTGATATTGTACGTTGACTTATTTTATTATATATATATATATATATATATATATATATATATATATATATATATATATATATATATATATATATATATATATATCTAAAAGAAATAAAAATAATTTAAAGCAAATGATAATGCACCTCTTATTTTATTTTTGGCGGCTTGGTGTAAAGTACAAATCAGGATGTATTTAGGTTCGACAGATTTTGCTAGTGATGAGTGCGTTCTTAGCCACGATGCCTGGTTTGTATACAAAAGCGCTCTATGTTCGAATCTACGCGTACTTAATGAATCAATGAGTGATCTTCAAAGTGTAGAGCCGGAGAGGCTCTATATTTTTAAATATGTTTATAATTGTGTAAAATTTTTGTATTTTCCTATAAAAAATATGCTTAATTCTAAGTTCTTCAATGAAATACTTTCTTAGATTTACGCAATACTTTCTTAGATTTACACGAATGTTTGACATTTTTAAATATTATTTATAAATGTTCTTCAATGAAGTAAAATAAATTAGAGAATTCCATTTTTGTTTTACTTTTATATAATTTTAAGCTTACTTTAAAAATATTGAATATTATTTAATTTCTTCTGTTTAATCTTTTTAATTGAATTCGACAAATAATTCGCATAATTTTATATTTAAAACACATGTAAATAGCAATTTTGTATCATTTTTATTTGTATTATGTAGTATATGGATATGTGACCTCATTGACGTAGATAATATGGTAATAAAAAAGGAAAATATCAAAATTTGCTATTCCAAAATGTTTTAAAACCAGAAATGTCAATGAAATGAAGGACGAAAATTTGATAAAATGTTTATAATGGAAAAATCAAAGTAAAATACGCCAACGTCGAAGAGACGCCTCTCCTGAAATTTTATTGGCCCATTTATGAATACCTGTATGATATTTTTGAATAATAAACAAATTATGAGTTTGTGAGACAAAGCCATCCTGCAATTTTGCCGTAACACGGAAATGCAGATGGATGGACGTTAAGATATTTTAAAACTAATATATTATTCTTTGTTTAATTCTATTCTATTTTACAACATCTTCTTACAATAAAAAATCGAATGTGTGAGTCGCTTTCACGCATTCAACTACGACACCCCGACGGCAGTTGCTCCACGGTCCACTCTGCTATCAGAGAAGTACCAGGAACAACCCGCATGGTACACCATCCGCCAAAATGGGCCACCTCCTAGTGTGTTTCTTGGCTTCGCACCCAGCTGTATTGCCGGACATCATTGAGCCGCCACCACGACAAATGCAACCTATTTCGTATGCAATCTATTTCATTACGGTCCACTTTACAACCCTTCAAAACTAATGAAGGTATAGATAAAATATTTATTTTAATCAATATAATTAAAAAGCCAATACTTATGTATTACTTAATCAAGTTACTCTACTTTTATTTCAGACCACAATCTGTGATCAGTTTATAAACAAAGCGGTGCCTTTTAGGTCAATAACCTGTAGAGATACATACATCATATGCATCTTCAATGGCCGAAAGCGTGAGTATTATAATCTTATAACATAATAATATACTCGTATTACTTCTTCTATATGAATGCTAATATTTAAATTTATGTTTATAATGAATACTAGCATTTCTTTTCAGATGATTAAAAACCAAATTCTTAATTTTACATATTAGTATAATCTTACATACGTAGTTTTTGTATTTTTTTTCTCAGAAATGAGATATTTATAAAAACTATCCTATATGTAGACCCGGATACCAAATTTCATCAAAATCTCCTCAGTGGTTTTCTGTGATACGGTAACAAACAAACAGACAAAAATTCTAAAAACTATAGATTCGGCCTCTGTATCGATAATAATGTTTATTTCATTAAGATTTTCCAAAAAATATGTAATGTACAGATTCGGCTTGGTTACAATTTTATTATATGTATACATTAAATATTAAAATATTATTTAATATTAATATTTATTATTAAATTAATACATGATTTTTTACTTATTAAAGAATTCTCGCAACGCAATCACGTTAATTAATTAATTAAATAATAAAGTTAGCGTGCTTAGCCGAATGTATTAAAAAATAAATAGACTTGTTCAGATATATCATGTAAATCTTATGCATTATGCAGAGCATCACAAGGTAAGTTCGTTTATTCACAACTAGCGACTCACCCTCGCTCCGCTCGGGTTCGTCCCTACTTGCGTTCTAACGTTTAGTATATATTTCTCAGAAATGAGATATGTACCCGCAATAAAAAGTATCCTGTAAGTTGGCCCGGATAACCAGCTATCGTCATACCAAATTTAATGAAAATCCCTCCAGTGGTTTTTATGTGATGCGGTAACAGACAGACATACAGACAGACAAAAATTCTAAAAACTACAGATTCCGCCTCTGTATCGATAATAATGTCTATTTCAATAAGATTTTCCAAAACATAATATTATTAATGTACAGATTCGACTTAGAATTTTATTATATGTATAGATTATTATACTAGCGCCCTTACATACTTCAATTACGCCTTATATAACTTGTAGTTATTTAGCTAAATATTATGTAAACTTAACCATACAATCTATACTTATTTAAAAGGCAGAGTTTGTTTGTGTTTTTGTTTTTGAGTAAGAAATTTGCATTAGATAGCCCGTTTATTGAGGAAGGCTCCATATGTCATATGATATATCTATCTATTCCATTTTAACCGTTAAAACGTACCTAGGGACGAGCCCGAGCGAAGCGAGCGTGAGTGGCTGGCGTATCGGTTTAAGTAGTATATGAACTATCAAAATAAATTAACTACTCGTATATGGAAGCAAAATAAGCCAACAAAGCAGCAAATATACTTTCACATTTTAATATCAGCTAAAAATTATCTCTTAAAAGTTGAAATTTATTAATTAAAACTACATTAAATGCGATATTACGTGTTGTTGATAAATATTGTGAAGTAAAGTAAAAAAAATACTGTCATATTTCCGATGTACAAAAATTAAAAATTTTGTTGTATAATAATTTGGCCTCGATAAAATCGCTTAGTTCTGGTTTGCATTGCTTTTTTTCAAAATACATAATAAATGTTTAGAAACATGTCAGTTGTAAATTACTATTCATGAAGGTTACATTTTCAAAACTAAAATCTTTAAATGCATATATAAAGTATATTAGCAGAAACAAAGTATCTACCACGGAAATATCGCGAGCCGGAAACGTCAATACTGTATCAATTCCTACATTAATATCGACTATCTATATATATTTACAATTATTTTACAATAGGTTTGATTCTGAGAAGCTCTCTGATACTCACTAAAATACTTTTAAACTGCCTAAAAATTTTAAAGTTACAAAACTCCCGATTTTTATATTCTCTTCTATTCTAAATAATTTAGATTAAGATAGTTAAATGTTTTTAGATATGTATTATTTTAATGTGAAAGCGGTATATTGGGGAAAGATGGCAACGACGTAAATGACTCTTTAGTTGCATATTTGCACAAGTCTACCTGTAATCTTTATTTTTATTACTCTCCGTAAGGTAAGATTTGTGTACAAATTATTATGTCCATTTCATTGCTGTTTGAAAGAAAAACACATAAAAATCGCACGTTTGCTATTATAATAATATAACAAGCAATTACTTTTTCTTTACTAAGAAAAATTACAAGCATTTTATAGTAATTTTGCTAACTGAAAATATTTATTTTATTGGTTTCCTTCCTTCTGGTTATGGTGAATCTATGGGAAAACCTTTTACTACATTTTTGCGGTAGTGGGTTTCCTCGTTATTTTCAATAGCTTTCATGCAATATTTTTTTTATGATCCATTCATAAAATTTACATGTATAAATTATTTTTTACAAACAAACGGTCTGCTCATTTATTATAACTAGTATTTCACATTTATTTCTTACGAGAGGCTCGCTATCGCTTCGCTCGGGCTCGTGTCTAGTGAAAAACAAATACAAATCTATCCCACGGGAACTATACATTTTTCCGGGATAAAAAATCGCTTATGTGCTATTCCAGACTATAATCTATCACTGTGCCTTTCATCCAGATCAAACATCCATCCATCCAAACTTTCGTATTTAGGAGTATATATACAGTATTTATTCTATTTTAAAAGGGCCATTCTAAAATCATAGATCTCTTGCATCTATTCTGCTGTAAACCAATTTTCAATGTAAATTGCAAATATCGTGACGACCATGCCGACAAGGTTAATGAGTCTCATGATCGATTAGACAATTGTTCGACTTAATATTTAATTAACTAACGGTAATTTATTCTGTTCAGTTAGATTGAAAGCTTAAGAAAAACCCTTTTATAATATAGTTTTAGTTACATTTGAATTGTTATTTTCATTTGCATTTCTATCTGTCGCCAAATATTTGTAGCAGTGATTTCAATATATGTGAGACCAGTGAATTATTATCGCTTCGCTCGGGTGCGTCCTCAGGTACGTTTTCATTTCTTGAGCGGGAATCTCATTGTTTTTCTAAAATAAAACTAGCTTAAGTTACTTCATATAACATCAGCTATCTGCTAGTCAAGGTCACGTCAAATCAGTCCAGCCGTTACGGAGATTAGCCGGAACAGACAGGCAGACAAAAAATTAAAAATTGTGTTTTTCTTATAAGTACCAAATATAATACACGTTATAAGACACGAACACGAAGACACGTATAAGACACGTTTGGCTCAGTTTATAGTCGAGGACGAATGTTTGTACTCCAGGCATGGTAGTTTATATTTATAATATGTATGTATTTAAAATTATAATGTATATGTAGTGTAACAACTTTCTAGTACCCATAACATAAGCCTCGTAGCTTACCATGGAATTAGATGGTGCTGTGTGTTGATGTTCCAACATATTTATTTATTTATTTATAATAATTTCACATGCATTTAATAAAAAGCTGTTGTTTTAACATTACAGATATACACTTCAATTTTATTTATCTGTGTAGATGCAGGAGGAGATTTTCGTATTTATATTTTAAAGTGTGCATTGTTTAAGAAAGTTGTTTAAGTTCAGAAATTTACTGCGTATAGTACAAACTCATTCAAAAAGTACAAACTCATTCAAAAAATAAAATTGTGTGACTTTTATTTTATTCAAGGAAGTCTCAATTAGAATATTTTATAAAAAACCGGCTCTAGTCTAATATACTACATAGATAGTATAAAAAAAGTAGAGCCATTGGACGCCTTAATCGAAGTTGATTATGAAGGCATTATACTAACCGAAATAAGCGAGGTAGCAGAAGCACAAGGAAAATATAGAGAGTACCAAGAGAAAAATTGCTGAGAGTAAAGTACCTGGTGTTCCTACCTTGAAACTTACCAGTTTAAAATATATTATAATAAATAAATACTAAAGCAATGCTAGATTTATAATAGGGTTGTTAAATAAATAATTAAGTAATTTATTGCAAAATAGAAATTCTAGAGGAATCTGGAGGGCTTTTATTATTTTTGAGTTTTAATTATATTTGTATGTATAGATATATTCTTAATTGCACAAACACTATCAGAGATCTCTTCCAGGTAACCCACACAATATATAAACATTTGCAATACACAACTGTAATGTGTACACTATAATCACATACGAGTACACATATAAGCTACATGTAAATACATAAATATATGTATATTATATATATAGGTATATGAAAAAACTATAGATTCGGCGTCCGTATCGATAAAAATCACTATTACAATAAAATTTTCCAAGAAATATTGTATGTACAGATTTGACTTAGAATTTTATTATATGTATAGACTATAGGTAAATAATCCTCTTTCGTTTGTCTTAAACATAATGTCAAATCAACATATTCAGATTTTTGGTATTCCCCATGAGCATAACTAACATGACTTTATTTACAACTTTTTATATATTCTAACATCATAATTATATTCTTATAAGTATCTACATATTTCATTTCTTTGAATTAAATTTAATTGAATTCGTGCTATGGAATTTATAAAAAACCTATAAGAAGTAGATGATTTAAAAACTTAATATCAATATATTATGTATGTAAAATTTACATACTAAACTATAACACCTGGGTACTTTTTGAAAGGAAAAAATCCTCGATAACTTAGGGAGTTTTAGTAAAGTAATTTCTCAGAAAGTCGGAGTCAAGAATAATAGTCTTGAAAAATAAGTGCCTTTTCCTTATCATCATTACGAATTCAAAATCCATTTTAAACATTTTTATATAAGTATTTTACATACTCATTCCTTCCTTAATAAGTTTAAAATTCAGGGTAAATTTTTAGTATTCTAGGTAAATTAAGAGTTATAATAGGTAATAATAGATATATGTTCATTTTGCGAATTATGCGACACTACTATACTTTAATGTTTTATACATAATATATATATATATAACCCAGCGAGTCACCCTAGCGCCGCTCGGGTTCGTCCCTAGTTGAACGTTTTACGTTGAACGTTTAGTATAGATTTCTCAGAGAGAAGATATTTTCCCGCAGTTATCCAGCTATCATCATAACAAATTTCATCAAAATCTGTCCAGTGGTTGTTTCTTTATGTTTTTGCAAAAAATATTTAATGTACAGATTCGACTCAAAATTTTATTATATGTATAGATGAACGCCAGCCAGCAAAATCTCATATTTTACAACCTCTTATTAAACTTGCCATGTTTGTACGTATGTTTGTTGGGGTCAAATCTTGCAACTGAATTTTAAAGCACTAACCCACAATCGATTGAGCTGAAATTTTGCATACACGTTTAGTTTGTATGACAATGCATGGTTAGATAAGTGACTTCATTCTAAATCCAATATGGCGGACTCCCAAGATGGTAGAATATATTTTTTTATGCATAAGCCCATGATATAGACAAATAAAAGAGTTTGCTTAAAAAAATCCGAATAAATAAATAAAAAATTAAATTATATAATAAATAAAAACAAACCCATCAATTTATTACACTACACAATTTATCTTAATAAAGGAGTAAATAATTCTTCTGTACGTGTGTTTGTTAACCTACTCCTCCTAAAGGGATAGACCGATTTGGATAGAATTTTGTGTGTTTATTTTAATGGACTCCTGGATGGTTCGAAAACACAATTGAACCCGGTAGGTGGCGCTGCAGTCGGTGTGTCACTAAATTTTCATAAAAGACTCTATTTTCCGAGCAATAAATAAATTTAAATTGTTGATTAAGTAAAATAAAAATCGATGTGTGTATGTATGTATATTTCCTATGGACTCCAAAACAGCTGGAGCGATTTTGATGAAATTTTCAGGTAATCTTCAGATTAGCCCAACGGGTGATGCTGCGAATTTTGTTAGCGATCGTAAGTTTGGACGCGGCCGAAGCTGCGGGTACTGCTAATATGATATAAAAGTTTGTTTTTAAAAATATTATTTTAATTATATTTATTTAATGCACATTTTGCGGATGTTCGTTACAATAAAATAAGCTTAATCATTTCTCAATTAAGTTCTAATTCGATACAAGCATTCGTTACAGATCAAGGCTAGCAGGAAGCTTAGTGGAAATTTCTTCGTCAAAATGATTCATGTCACCACAATACCTTTTCTTAGTAGATACTAATTTTGATATGCTATACAAGTTTTTTTCCTTAAATAAAATCCATGGAATAATACGCACAAATGACTATGGATTCTTCGATAATTGTTATTGCTAGAATCGTTTACGTACGTTACGTACATATGTCACCTGATTTTAATGTACATTTGAACAATATTGATGGTTATAACTCATAACACTAATTAGAATAATCTATACATATGATAAAATTCTAACTGAGTCGAATCTGTACATTAAATATTTTTTGTCTGTCTGTCTGTGACCGTATCACGAGAAAACCACTGGACAGATTTTGATGAAATTTGGTATGATGATAGCTGGTTATCTGGATCAATATATAGGATACTTTTACTGCGGGAAAATATCTCATCGCTGAGTTTATGGGTTTATACTAAATATTAACATGTAAGTAGGGAAGAACCCGAACGAAGCGAGGGTGAGTCGCTAATCTGTCTATACTAATTATGTTACAAAAAGGTAAAGTTTGTGAGCTTGTGACGCTGTAGGGGGTAATCTCTGAATTTACTGAACCGATTTAGATGAAATTTTATTTTATATCAGAAGCTCTATCATAACTGTTGCAGCACAGTGGTAACGCGCTCGCTTGTGAAGTGGTTTCAAATCTTGGGTCTCGCACCTCTGATGTTTTCATTGGCGAATCACCAGTATGATTACCTTGGCTGGCGTAGTGGACTTTGACCTATATAACCCCCTCGTATTAAAGGGCTGTGCCCAGCAGTGGGACAGGAAAAAGGGCTGAATCCATACAATAAATAAATTATTATTTGAAATATGTATACAGTGTATATTTGAACAATTTCTTTGGCCTCTACGTATACGGTTGCAGATCATAATAAACTTGGGTTTTTGTACCGGAACCTATTCAGGCAACACAAAAGCAGGCTATAAGTTTTTGGTAGAATAGACATAATCAGTGTGAGCCTGCAATTACGAAGTTCAATTCAATTTTAGTTTCGTGGCTTCTAGGAGTGCGTTTGGGAACAATTTACTTCGCTAATGTCGCGCTGAAAATTACAAAGTTGGTGTTATTGTTATCCTGTCATATCGATGACGAAATTTTCCGATCGTGATTCATTGCCGTTTTATAGGATTTTTAGATAAAAGAAAATATAATATTGAGTCAAAATTGGAAAGTGCCATGTATACTTATACGTATAATAGTCCAATCATTTGGTAATTTTACCTGGAGAGCATCCCGGAACTTTGAAAATTAGTAATTTTATAAATTTCGACTTGCTCTTTCTGAATATTTACGTTGCCGTATATTGCGAAAATTACGCCCTAAAATAGTATTTTGTTATCTTCCTTCCGACTTATTTTATCATAATAATAGTTACCTAATAAATTAAACTAGAGAAATGTCCTTTAATACTTTCTTAGATTACGCGAATATTCGACATTTTAAATAAAACTAAGTTTTTGGATTATTTCGCAGATTTATTATAATTTTTTATGTTGTGTAAATAACCTAAATTTATTTAAAATGCCCTTTAATTTACGTGCTAACCGGTTTTTTTGTAAAATAATAGTCTTAGCGTAGGAAAGCGCGACGACCAACACGTGTTTTGGTCAACAAAACTTACCTTTCACACCACCACAGGTTATTACGTCAAAACAGTACCGTAAGTAAGCTCTAAAATAGAAAAAAGTATATATAATGTAATTAATAAGTTTATTTATTAGACAGTAATAAATGATAAGATTTTTCTCAACACATTCGTTAAGTCAAACACCAAGTCAATTATATAGCTTGTCTGGATGTTTCCGCATTCTTTTGTTTCTCAAAAGGAATTGACACTTATAGAAGTTCTAATAAAATCAACTCGACCGGATTCAAACTACGTATACGTAATGTATATTTTATATAGCCGGGTATTGTACAAATGTATTGTTGTACTATGTGTGTATATATGTATATAAATCGATTAAAAAATTATATATCATACAGTCTATGTATTTCATACGAACCATTAAAACGTACCTAGTGAGTCGCTAGTGTTATAATAAAAATTAATTGATAAAAAAATAGGTATAATTAAATGGTATTCTTAATTAAAAGGTATACAATTATGTTATCAAAACCAAATTATCACAAATTCATATCACGTCGTGTGACGTCATAACTCATGTCAATTGAGTATACTTTGTTTATATATTTGTTTCGAGTATGGATCCGAAATCTCGCACATTTTTTAAGTAAGTTTTCGCCTAGTGGTCGACATTCGACCATAATCATTATTGCTAATATGGGGAAAACATAATTAGGTTTAAAAATAGAATTTACTTATTTATATTAAAAAAAAAAACTGTTGCCAATTTTTTTTTATTGATAACACTAAAGCTCGTTAATAGCGTTAAATCTCGTAAAAAAAAAGAAAATCGCAGTAAAGTTATCAATTGGGGGGAAAAATGTAAATCATATATAAAAAATGTTATCACTCTACCTATTAGTGAAGACTATATCAAAATCAATGTAGTAATTTTTGTCATGAAAAAACATATTACATACGTATGTATATCTGTGAATGTAAATGAAAACACTTTTTAATACGCTGACTATTATCTATGCATATAATAAAAATGTAACTAAGCCGAATCTGTACATTAAATATTTTTTGGAAAATCTTATTGAAATAAACATTATTATCGATACAGAGGCCGAATCTATGGTTTTTTGAATTTTTGTCTGTCAGTCTGTCTGTCTGTTACCGCATCACAGAAAAACCAATGGATGGATTTTGATGAAATTTGGTATGGTGACAGCTGGTCATCCGGGTCAACATATAGGATGCTTTTTACCGCGGGAAAATGTCTCATTTCTGTTCTCAGAAATGAGACATTTTCAAAATAGAGAGACAAAATAGAAAAACTGCGATTTAAGAGTATACTAATATGTAAAACCTAAGAATTTGGTTTTTGGGCATCTGAACGCGGGCGAAATTCATATCATAATTCTCTTTTTACTTTTAAAATATCATTTCACATAATCAAATCTCGCAAATCTCGCACGAAAACGAAAACGAAACTTCAGAAGAAATGAACAAATACCCTAATTTAATACACAAAAGTGTTATTAATTCGCATTACTTAGAAACCTTGTAGATATAAATAATGACTTTTTCAAAAAAAAAAAAACAATTAATCCGTTACCGTGACTGACGCGGTAATACCGTCAAGCTATAAAGGTCGCGAGAGTCCTCCGAGTTTCTTAGAAATAGCGATTTTTATCGGCCTAGAATAATAATTAATGAATAAATAAAACGAGTATTTATTTTAAACAATCCGTATTTAACATTGTGCATATATTGTTTGTAAATAAAGTTTTTTTTTATTTAATTATGATTATGCTTACGTTTATTTTAATTTAGTTTACTTTCAGTCTGGACCTCTTTTTATATAGGAGCGCAGTTTTCCTATTTTGTTTCTCTATTTTGAAAATGTCTCATTTCTGAGAATAAGAATGAGATATTTTTCCGCGGTAAAAAGTATCCTATATGTTGACTCGGATAACCAGCTATCATCATACCAAATTTCATCAAAATCTGTCCAGTGGATTTCTCGTGGTGCGGTAACAGACAGACAGACAGACAGACAAAAATTCTAAAAACTATAGATTCGGACTCTATATTGATAATAATGTCTATTTCAATTAGATTTTCCAAAAAATATTTAATGTACAGATTCGACTTAGTTACAATTTTATTGTATGTATTTAAGACAGTATTAAAATTCATCATTAAATTATAAGCAAAAATATGACATGATTTGTATTAAATTTTATTAAAACTTAAATTGTATAATTAATTGTTTAATTGCAATTAAATTTTATTATTTATTATTCGAAAGATGATTTTATATTATATAGAACATAGTAAGTTCAAAAAACACAGTATTTACTCATAAGATTAGCCATCGAACGGAAACATAATCACATAAGAATAAGCTATTATTTTAAATAGTCCTAATTGAACACATCGCTAGCGCGTCAAATTTATTCTTTTACTAGCTTGCTTCCCAATACAAACTTTCATCCCCATTTTAACCAGCTTAAAGGAATATTTACGGGATAAAAAGTATTTTATGTCCTTCCCAGGGTCTCAAACTATCTTCTTACCAAATTTCATCTAAACCGGTTCGGTAGCTCTAGAGATTACCCCCTACAACGTCACAAGCTCACAATCTCACAAACTCACAAACTTTACCTGTTTATAATATTAGTATAGATTTATTGACATGGTCTCTATAAAATGTGATCATTTAAATAATTAAGTAGGCAACAATTTATGAAAAAGTTGTTTAATAGATACTTCCATATATAGGTTATTGAATAAATTAAGCGACTTGTTTTTACATTAGATATCAAAACTTTTTGCGGAGAAGAACTGCGTTGCGGGACTTGCATTTTTTACATGTCATATTTTTCATAAGATCTATTCTATTCGTAAAAGTACTCGTAAATGGATAATTTTCTCTTATGTATAATAGTCTACTAATTCACCATTATTTGATTTTCTCACAAGAAATTCTCAATAGCACCAGCAATAGCAATAATCAGAAAGTTGGAAGATGGCAACCGCAGTTAAACTCAGCACATTATTATTATTGACTGGAGCTAACATATTTTATTATTATCATTACTGAAATATTAAATTATTATAATTATATAACAATATATTATTATTAATGATCAATGTGTACAAATCTTAAGTTTTTGATACCTTTTAGATAATATATGTCAACAGAAACGAAGTTTTGAATCATTTATCATAGCTTAAAGTATGAAGGACGTATTTTTATTTTGCTTATAAACTTATAAAACTTATAAACTTTTTATAAAAATGTTCGAGTTTAATTTTTTTATTAATTAATTACGATCATTTCTTGATAACACCATATCATAACCATGACCTGAGTGCGAAAATAAACGAAGTTAGTGTACTCCATAATTCGAAACTACTGTAGGTATATTAATCATGGTGCTGAGTGCTGACATATTTTTATGCTCCAATTATTTTATCGATTTTGTTCCAAAATTTAAATATGCATTATAATTAGAATTAACACTGCGATACAGTATACCTCCTTGGCACGTATGTCTTTGTTTAGTTCTTAGGAACAAAATAAGTGATGCTCGAAAGAGATGAATTAAAGTAATAACGGGGAAACCCGTTCACAGCTTATCTTGCAATGGCGAAACCGGTCTTGTGGAGCATCTGCACGTTGGACCCGTGACTTCACATTCACTTTCTTTAACATCGGGCTCATAAAGTCAAAGCCTTCATCAAGGCGAGTCATTTCCACGGCACAGACTTTAATGTTCAGGCGAAATGAATGAAAAAGCAAAACACCACACACGAAAATTAAAATTATTACTCATTTCTTTAAAACAAATCTAAATAGTTATAATTTTAGTATGTTATTAATAATAAAAATTTTAGACAGGTTATTATACTCCGTACGACGCTGGAAGTCGCGAGTTCAATACTCTCATGGTGTAAATAATTTTGAGAATTTTACTTTACACAAGACACGATGTTGATAGCACAATGATATAACACGAATAGAACATATAATTTACCAAGATAACTGTGTTTTAATATTAACAACATGATGAAACTAAGAAAAAAAAAGAAAAAAAAACAATTTACAATCGAATACTTAATATTTTAACCTCTCAAGGGATATTTCTAAACGCATATACATACATTTATTTTATTTGACCATATGTACACACATATGTACATTCAAAACATAACATTACAAATTAATTTAAACACACAATTAAGCATCATAAACCTTCAACCACTGTAGATTATTATTTATATTTGTCAGAGTCACTTAAAGTCAAAATTTATTAATATAGACAAAATATTTAAAAAGGACCTTTTTTGTTTTACAGGCAAAGACTATTTATAAATTTCCTTAAAAATTAAAAAAAATTGCATCCATAGTATTCCACGCGCAACTAGATGGCTCTGCCCTGAAAATGAACAAGCTATGGTTTGGTTATGGCGGAAAATATACATGTCGTTGCATATTCTCAATTATGACCTTCGAATATCAGGGTTTACCCAGAATTTGGGTACCCTGGAATTTCGGACGTCAGTCATAAAAAAAAAATTAAAGTATTATAAATTATTTTAATTCATTCTTTAGTATAAATTAAAGCACGTAACAAACAGAAAACGAAACAATAAAACCACTAAAATATCTATAGAGATAAAAATTTAGACTGCTGCTATAATTTTTTCGTTTTTTTTGTATTAATTTTAATGAATGTCGAATGTTTTATAGCAAAATTGTAATATACAATTTTTTAGATTTAAGTTTATCTCACTATGCACTAGATGACTCTGTATTGATTTCAAACCTGTGGCTTAACTCAATGAAGAGTACTCGTTCGTATTGTATTGTACTTTATATTGGTAAATTGTATAATGTATGTATATTCATTCTATGCAATT
This sequence comes from Brenthis hecate, assembly GCA_951806755.1. Classification (NCBI taxonomy): domain Eukaryota; kingdom Metazoa; phylum Arthropoda; class Insecta; order Lepidoptera; family Nymphalidae; genus Brenthis; species Brenthis hecate. Next base: position 21,499,795 of record OX638251.1, read on the forward strand.
GATTAGAAGCTACGTTTCCCATGTGTTTTTATTATCATATGCTCTTTTTCTGCGCCATGATTTTCTTTTATATTAACATATTTATATATTATTTACTAGCACTGCCCGCAGCTCCGCCCGCGTTCAGGTGACCAAAAACCAAATTCTTATGTTTTACATATTAGTATACTTTTACATTGCAGTTTTTGTATTTTTTCTCAAAAATGAGATATTTTCCCGCGGTAAAAAGTATCCTATATGTTGACCCGGATGACCAGCTATCATCATACAAAATTTCATCAAAATTTCTCCAGTGGTTTTTCCGTGATACGGTAGCAGACAGACAAAAATTCTGAAAACTATAGATTCGACCTCTGTATCGATAATAATGTCTATTTCAATAAGATTTTCCAAAAAAAAAATATTTAATGTATAGATTCGGCTTAGTTACAATTTTATTATATGTATAGATTACCTACAAATAAATAAAATTGAAGTGTCTGCTTGTAATGTCAAAATAATAACTGTTTAACAAATGCATATGAAAGTAATATACGGCACTGATAAGCAAAACACAATTTTTAAACTTTTGGTCTGTTTGTTGCAGCTAATCTCCAAAACGACTGGATCGATTTTGACGGGACTTTCACTGGCAGATAGCTAATGTTATAAAGAGTAATTTAGGCTACTTTTATGTTAGAAAATGAATTAGGGTTTCGCGCAAAAATATAAAACCTATGAAATTGCAAAATTTACCGCTAGTGTATAATGAATATTCAACAATTTATCACGCAATCCTTGTAATCGCCTTTAACATCAATTATTATTATCTATTTGCATTAGCAGACCTTACATGTGCTAATAAGCCATACTGATTTTTATTATATATTTTTTTATTTTTTTTAAAAAGCGTATGTAATGGAAGCGTACAAAATGAACTTATAATTATTACAAGTTTATGTACAGGAAAATTATACTGGCAACTCTTTAAAATTATATACAAACGGAGCAAAGAAGATGAGCGTTTAAACAAGAAGTAAAGAAATATATAGGAATGACTTATTATAATTCTAAGATACAACGATTAAATTGAATACATTTTTAAAGTTATAGAATTTTTATTTTTATAGAATAACATCTTGTTTCATCCTTTTTTTTAACGTTGTACGTGTTTTTTTTAAGAGTACTACCCACTAAAACCCAACAAAACCTTCCCCCGTCTTAATGGGGCGTCGCAAAATCGCTTACGCATTCAACTACGACGCCCCGACGGCAAGTCTGCCGAAGCAGACCACAACAACCACGGGGTTGCTCCACAGTCCACTCTGCTATCAGAGAAGTACTAGGAGCAACCCGCACACCGTCCACCGAAGTGGGCCACCTCCCTGTGCGTTTCTTGGCTTCGCGCCCAGCTGGATTGCCGGCCACTACTGCTCCCCCCCACTACGACAAGGTGAACGCACGTTGGGGGGATCTTGTTTAACTCCTGAGGTTAGCCCACTACGCACATTTCCGTCGCCCAGTACGGGCTCCTTATTATCAAAGGAGAAAAAGTTCGAATTTATGTGGCCGATTCGGATGAAATTCATCTATAGTTTTATCTAAGGCTTATATTTGCTTTTTTTATATATTTTTTATCGCATTTCATCGTAAAAGCACTCGTTAAAATGCTCTTCTGCCCTATGTCTCCTATGTATTTAGGTACATTCCAAGTACCTATTATAAACTCCACCATACTAAGCTACTAAGCCGAATCTGTACATTAAATATTTTTTGGAAAATCTTATTTAAATAGACATTATTATCGATACAGAGGTCAAATCTATAGTTTTTAGAATGTTTGTCTGTTTGTCTGTTACCGCATCACAGAAAAACCACTACAAAGATTTTGATGAAATTTGGTATGATGATAGCTGGTTATCCGGGTCAACATATAGGATACTTTTTACCACGGAAAATATCTCATTTCTGAGAAAAAAATACAAAAAGTGCATTGTAAGAGTATACTAATATGCAAAACCTAAGAATTTGGTTTTCGGTCAACTGAACGCGGGCGGAGCTGCGGGCAATGCTAGTGTAATTAATATACAAGTAACCTGTAATATTTAATATAAACCATTGGATGAATTTGAATACCATGCCTATGCTATTTATAGTGATATAGCCATATACTCTATAGATAAATATCTCTTCTGCCTACAACAAGAGATCCATGCAACTCTCACGTCAATACATCGTTCCGCCGCGTGAAAGGAAGACATACCAAACAACAAATGTTCGCATTTATTAGTATAATTATTTGCGGCAATAAGTTACTATTATTAATTTGGAACACCAATCATATTTAACATGCCATGTCAAATCATATTTAACACGTTTACAATCCAATAAGATCTTATTTAATCGTTTTAAATACATATATAGATTGACCTTTACAGTCAGTAGTTATAGATTTATTATTTCCCTCTAAAATTTAACTTATAAAATTATTATAACAAATTCATGCTTTATAAATAAATAAAAAAGTTGCTAAGTGGCTATGAACTTAATATTATAATAAATTAACAAATTAATTAACAGTTAATTTGATATCTTAGTTAATATACTTTAAAAACACAAGTAACTTCCGCTTCCAAAGTGTTATTTCGAAGTAATCTTAGCTATTATTATGAGTGATTCTTTTAAATATTTCTTAATTTATATGATTTATATTTATAATTTATTGAAATAGTCATTATTATCGATACAGAAGCTGAATCTATAGTTTTTAGAATTTTTGTATGTCTGTCTGTCTGTCTGTCTGGGAACGCATCATGAGAAAACTAGTGGACAGATTTTGAGGAAATTTGGTATGATGAGCTGGTTATCCTGGACTACGTATAGGATACTTTTTATTGCGGGAAAATATCTCATCTCTAATAAATCTATACTAAATTAGTCGCTAGTGTAGTTATAAAACTGTTACTTTTGTTTCTTATAATTAATATTAAAATTAAAACTTCCTAGAATATACAGTTGTTTATTATTATAACAAAAACAGTTTTGTTTATATGAAACATGTTCGCACCTTGTACAATAATATATTAACTTATCACATAAAAGGTATCAACAATAAAAAAAATTGTAATTATTTCTTGGTAAGATAAACATTGGTTTATGTAAGTGGCATTATGACTTTGGCAATAGCTTTGTAAAATGAATTTCCACTCAAATATATGTATCTCGGCATAAATTGATTTTCTCATACATTTAATTCAAGAGCCTCAGTGGGGCTTACCTCCCTGAGACCTGATTATTTTAATATATACACAATATTATATACTTGCTATTCTCTTAGAATTTTATTTCTATGGGAGTAAAAATTTACATAACCACAAATAGATCAGGCGCTGCATCCTAGTTTTATACTTGGTAGCACCACCAGCGTGAACAACTTGTCAAGCACAACAGAACCTAATAACGCGTTCGAGTTAACTCCAAGCCTCAAATCTCTAAAGTTGCGGTTAGGCAAAAATATTTTATATACTATCATGCATGCGATCTAATGACTATACTTCCAACACAATATAAAGGATGATATTCCGCGTCGCAACCAACTGATTTGATAATCATTAGGCCAGGTGTCAAGGTAAATTTATAATAATTCATTAAGAATGAGCAAAATTGCATAGTATAAAGGTACACAGGACGCAGTATAATTACCTATAAGAATTCAGGAAACGTATACTGTACGTACAGTTTTAATTTAATAGTAACGTAAATTATTTATAAACAAATAAATAAATATGTAAACATAATAATAAATAAATAAATAAATAAATATGGGCATTAACACACAGCATAGTCTAGCTCCATGGTAAGTATGGGTTATGAATACACATATATTACTTTAAAGTTTAAATACATACACATTATAAAAATAAACACCCATGATTGGAATAGAAACATTCACGCTGATTACAAAATTAATGCCCCCAGCGGGACTCGAACCCGCAACCGCTGGCACGGCAAGTAGGATCACTATAAACTGAAACAAATGTGTCATCCCAATATTTATTTAATTTAATTTATAAATTATTGAAATAAGATTTATTTATATAATTTTAAAATTATTATTTGTTTCTATATGTTGTTATTATGTTACAAAATACATATTTGAGTTTTCTCCTGAGTGGAAAAAGGACGGGAAAAGCGTTGTGTTTTGTTTTATGATTTAATTAAATACTTCATTATTTTTCATGGTGTTGTTTGAAGCATTACCTACTATGACTAAAAACTGTGTACCAATTTTACATGGCCTGCCTGACCTGTTCCTGAAATACTCCCTTAACAGTACGACCTTTTCTAGATTCGTAAATAGCTTTGCGTTTAAAAATTAAAACATTTTGTCGAAGTGTAGATATTTCTCCTCTTTTGACCGACTTCTAAAAGGCTGTTTCAGTTATTTTTGAAGTAAAACTTCTTTACGCACGCTTGACTTGGAGAGTAAGCTGGTAAATGCGTGACGAAAGCGTTACGAAAATTGTGATCGGGTGAGGCGAACGTTTGTTGTCATAGTAAACGTTGTTATGGTTTGACAAATGATATATAATATTTTATTCTTTCCTTAAATGATATTCTATGAATTAAATGACCGTAATATGCCTAATATGCGTTATTTAATTATTTTTATTAAAAGATCTATTCAAAAATATTAATTTATCAATGAAACTCCATAATAAATTTAAATATTTGTAGAAAATTTATATATATATACATAAATACATATAGATGAAGCTAAAAAAGTTTTACTTCAGTCGTGTGGTCTAAAGCACACTTGTTTTTTTTATGATACGCACTCAGACAAAGGACAAAGTGTCATAGAACTAAAAATAAAAAGGAACAAAAATAAAAATCCTAATAAGTTCTCAAGGTCCTTATTTAACTTTTTCTTAATACTTGTAGAGTAATTTAATACTGTGTAAAGTTAATGAAAATTATTTTTTATTTTGTTATAATAAGGAAGTATTGAACGGTCGAAGGTATGTACCTACTTTTACTTGTTAATCTGAAACTACAAGAAGGAAGTCGGATTTTGGTGCCATTATCAATAATCAATCAATGATATAGATAATTTTTATTCTTGACTGAATGTCTGAAACATTATAATTTGTTTTATATCCGGAAATCATATCTATTATTATATAATTTACATACAATATAAATTTTACGCTTAACACAATGACCATGAGAATACTTTCAGGTAAATTTAAACGGTCAATGGCATTAGCTACTATAAAATGCACCACAATTAAATCACGTCGTTAGTACATATTATTTCTTTATATTTTACGTTTAAAGAATATCTGTTGTGCAAAAATATTTTAACTAAAGTGCTGGATCACAAAGTATGTGATCCAAAAGAATGATAATCAAATTAAGCTATGACAGTTAAGTAATGTGATTCGGGGAGTATTTTATTAAGTAATGTTTGGCAGCATTCCTTATTAATAGCAAAATAAGCCGAAATTACATAAATGCCTTACATTATTGTAGGTCTTCCAGTAAAACAAGTTCAAGCTAGCCTTGAAATTACTATTCACCTACTCTTAAACTATTTTATTTACAATATATGCTGACTATATCATTATCTATACATATAATAAATCTAGTGGCTCACCCTCGCTTCGCTCGGGTTCGCCTCTAGAAAAACACTAATATACATTAGTTTCCACGGGAATATAATGGCAATATAAGGTGTCAGAATGTTAAATTTTACTAAATTAGGTACATAAGTTGTTGTGTACTAAGCTGTATAAGTTACTATAGTTTTTTAACAATCCCACGGGAACTATTTATTTTTCCGAGATAAAAAGTATGTAAGATGTTGCCCGGGGATATAAGGTATCACCATGCAAAATTTCATTTAAATCGGTCCAATTGATTCGGAGATTAGCCCGTACAAACAGACAGAGAAACAAAAAATTTGAAAAAAAACTGTCTTAGTAACTTTTTAGCATTTTTTTGCTATGTACAGACATTCGACCTCTACTGTTTTGTTATAGTATAGTATAGATTGTAACTAAGCCGAATCTGTACATTAAATATTTTTTGGTAAATCTTATTGAAATAAACATAATAATCGATACAGAGGCCGAATCTATAGTTTTTAAAATTTTTGTCTGTCTGTCTGTTACCGCATCACAGAAAAACCACTGCAGGGATTTTGATTAAATTTGGTATGGTGATAGCTAGTTGTCAGGGTCAACATATAGGATACTTTTTACCGCGGGAAAATGTCTCATTTCGGGGAAAAAATACAAAAACTGCAATGTAAGAGTATACTAATATGTAAAACCTAAGAATTTGGTTTTTGGTCATCTGAACGCGGGCGGAGCCGCGGGCAATGCTAGTTTATCATAAAATATGTAAGAGAGTACGAATTTAAGATAATTAAACTATAGCTACCATTTTATGAAAATTAAATCACTTAGTTACACTTAATCATCTTACAAATAATTTATATTTAAAATCGATAGCAATATTGATTATTTTTGGATAGTATTTCAGGTATAAACAAAGAGCTTCCAAAGTTAGTGGTGCAGCAAGATTATTGTGTGTAGTTTTCTTTAACGAGCTTTTAAAATTTACCTACATTGTTGTTTCTGGCAATGGAGAAGTTTCATTATGTTATTAATATCATATATTATATTTTCATATAATATTTATATACAATATTTTTGTAAAATAGTGGGTAAGCACTTTCTGTAACAAGTATATAACGCCTTTGATACGTCTGTAACCTTGGTCTCTCCCGTGACCATGATTGCTGTAAAGCATTCGAAACGTCGGGAACCAAAAATTAAAATAAATCCACGAAATAATCCGAAACAATAGTTTTATTTAAAATTACAAATACTTATCATTTTAGCTATGTATGTGCGAAATAAAAATCTTATGTGGTTAAAGAAACGTTTTATAGGTGCTACATCAACTTGGTGTTCAACATGGTAATATAAGTTTAATAATAGTTTGTGGGCTAATTTATACATATTTATCCATAAAGGTGAAACCACGAGCTTATGTAGGAAGGGTTTTCGATAATAGCCTATGTGTCACTATCCAGAGTTATACCTTGCAAAACCAACAAACACACATACTTGCTCATTCAATTAGTCTAAAAGAATTAACAATTTTCAATTTTGAACAAAAAAAGTCTTTTCTTTTGCTGAAAGGAAAAGCTATAGAAGTTTTAATATTGTTTACTTTACTTACCGTATAAATATTGATAATTTAAGTTTTTTACAACGAACAGTGTGGTAAATCGGTGTAACATTTAATTTTATTTATTTACTAGCGACTCACCATCGTTCCGCTGGAGTTCGTCCCTGGTTATGTTTTAACGTGTTATATAGATTTCGTAGAGATGAGATATTATCCTGCAGTAAAAATATCTTATATGTTGACCCGAATAACCAGCTATCATCGTAACAAATTTCATTAAAATTTGTCCAGTGTTTTTCTCGTGATGCGTGCCCAGACAGACAGACATACAGAAAAAAATAAAAAACTATGGATTTTGCTTCTGTATCGATAATGATGACTATTTCAATAAGATTTTCCAAAAAAAAAAAAATATTTTATGTACAGATTCGAGTCAGTTAAAATTTTGCTGTACGTATAGATTTATTTAGTAGGTTTATTTACTATCACTTATCATAATACACACAAATATAAAAAATATAAGTAAGAACTACAAAATAAAAGTAGCGATTACATACGAACAAAACACAACATGCACAGAAATAAAGTTTAATAATATTATACAAAATATATTTTAGAAGGGAGCAATGTCTTTTTAATTATTAATTATTGTTTTATTATGAATTCACTGTTACATTAATTTAACAATCATATCATTATATAAGAGTTACAATGTTAGTGCGATTAGTTTTTCGAAATTTGGTCAAGGAATCGGCAAATATGTCTATGCTAAAAGAATTTAGAGTGTTACATAACCGTGGGACTGGGGAATTGGCACCTAGGATGGTTCGACGAAGACGGTTTATTCTATACTTCTTTTCTTTATATTTAAAAAAATGTCTTTTGATTTGTTATTATAATAAGATGCCGTTCCAAATACAACACATAGCTTTTTCCGCCGGAAATATCCTAAAAATTCAATTTTCCTATACACTGGAAGATATAATTTTATGTATTATTGTATGTTTTATAGGATTAATGTATTGTTTCTTAAAAGCGTACCTTGGAGTCTCGAATGACTAAGCTGAGTAATTGGAGCGGAGTACCGGTAACGTCACAAAATTGCATTATTTTCGAGTTCCGTTTGAACAGCAGTTGCGCTATTTATCAAGCCCAGGGTTATCGTATCTCTGTTTTAGGTGCCTATTACCATGGTTCATAGATATTTAAGCAAAATTAAATTTGCAAGTATAAATATTCCAATCTTTATACATATAATAAAAGTGTAACTGACCGCTGTCTATACATGAACGATATTTGAGAAAAAATATTATTCTTCTCTCTGGGTCTTAACAAATAATAATTTTTAGAATTTCTTTTTGTTTGTTTGTTTGTTTGTGCGTTTGTGCGCGGTAATGTCAGAAACGTAAACGATTTGGGTGCGGTTTTCAGAAATGTATTTTGGTAAGCTTCACTTAACATTTACTATTTGTTTTATTTCAATCGGTTCATAAATAAAAAGTTATGTCAATTTAAATAATCCTCTAGTGACAACGCGAGCAAAGCTAGGTTGAGTCGCTAGTTTTAAATATAAGGTGCTAAAATTATAATTTTCTAGCTAAACTATCATAAAATTTAGTTAAATCTTTGATAATTGGCGTTCTTAACATATTCTGTTTGGAGCTTTGAAAAGTATCTTATTAGTTTAGATTGTAAGAATACTTTAAAATTTTTATAATATCAACATAATATCTACATGTGACTAAATTATTTACTTTGTTGGTTTCTTTATGTTATTTTAGTAATGAATAAATGATATTATTTTTTCTTAAATAAAATAATTGGAACAAAGTCCCTAATGGTACGTTACATGGCATATTTGGCGAGTAAGAGCTATTCGGAAAAAAATGTAATATTTTTACCGTCACGACACTTTTTAACCGAGTTCCAGAAATGAGGAATTATTTATTATTAACTCAGAGCGCCCCACGTGAGGTCATTACAAGTAAATGGCTATCGGGAGTGTTAAAGAATGTATGTAGTAAGTAATGTAGTAAAGCCGTCCCTCGATGTGCTTCAACATGTTCAATGTTGGTTGATGATATGACACAATACAATTTTTAAGACCTGATTTAGGAGCCAAGGGCAGACAGCGAAAGGAACTTCCTTCCTACCGGTTGTCATACGACACCCATTGACCTTTTTTATGATAAAACATTGTGAGTTAACCCTTGAAGCTTAACAAAAAAATTCAAGCAAATTATGTTTTTTTTTAAGAAAATACAAAAAATACTTATATTTTAAAGACGTATTCACATTACTTAAAGAAACAACCAAACTATATATTTCATAAATATAAAAAAAGAAGCCGACGTCAAAGCAGTAAATAGTAAGAAATAACTGACCGGATTTTTCATACATAAAAGGATCTTAATCAGAATTGGAGGCAGCGGAAGTGATGCAAATCAAACCTATATAAAATAAATGTATAATATTTTAATAACGTCAAAGTGAACGTATTTTATTCTAAACCTATATGTATCTCCTATTTGTTTGAGTTGCATTTTAAACAAATAATATTTAAAACTAGCAATGCCTGCGGCTCCGCCCGTGTTCAGAGGACCAAAAACCAAATTCTTAACTTTTACATATTAGTATGCTCTTACATTGCAGTTTTTGTATTTTTTCTCAAAAATGATATATTTTCCCGCGGTAAAAAGTATCGTATATGTTGACCTGGATAACCAGCTATCACCATACCAAATTTCATCAAAACCCCTCCAGTGGTTTTTCCGTGATGCGGTAGCAGACAGACAGACAGACGGATGGACGGACGGACGGACGGACGGACGGACGGACGGACAGACAGACAGACAGACAATAATTCTAAAAACTATAGATTCGGCCTCTATATCGATAATAATGTCTATTTCAATGAGATTTTCCAAAAAATATTTAATGTACAAATTCGGCTTAGTTACAATTTTATTTTAATTTTATGTATAGATTTCGGCAGTGAAAGGTATATTTAATAAGTCCTATGCATAAACCGGTTGTATTGTGTACAATGTACATACATAATACATACTGTACTGTAATAAAAATGTGCGCAGGAGATATGTACTATATGTAGATATGCACAAGTTTGCGCTTAGACACGAGTGCACTCTTTTTTCTTTCGTTCTAAAAGACCGGTGGGAAAGTTTGACATGACTTATGAGAGATCAGACACAAAACTGTCAGTTTTACGTATTCTCAACTCCATGGCAGTTAATCAATATTGCACTTGACTGTTGATTTTATTAATCTATACTAATATTATAAAGAGGTTAAGTTTGTGAGATTATAAGTTTGTGAAGTTGTAGGGGGTAATCTCTGGATCTATTGGACCGATATAGATGAAATTTTGTAAGAAGATAGTTTGAGACCCTGGGAATGTAGAATATTTTGTAATCCCGGAAATCATCCCTTAAGGGGGGTGAAAATGTGGATGAAAACTTGTATGGGGAATCAAGCTAGGGACGGACGACGAACTAGCTGTGGACGTAAAATATTCGGCCACAAATCCGTAGGTCCTGGGATCGAGTCCCAGGTTGGGCCTAGTTCAGTTAATGAGTATTTCTGTCAAGAAATTCTCAGTAACAGTCCAGAATTGGGAAGTTTTTTGGCGGTTTTGTGTTCTTGGCGGTGTTTGATCCTCCTGCCTGAGAGCACATAAAGCCGGGGGTTCTGCGCCTTAATTCTCACTGGTCGTGTCGTGCCATCGGAAGTAATGTAAAATAGAAAGTGCACTTTTGTTTACGCGTACACTTGCGCACTATTGGCCGCCGAGGCCGAAATCGGTCAGTTGGACGTTATTATTATTATAACATAAATCATATTGTTCAGTGATTGTAACAGCTCTTATAATTCTAAGAAAATTTTATGCAATTTTAATTTGCTATACACAATGCTATAAAAATTTTAATTAAATCTTATCGTTAATGAATAGATTGGCTAATATATTTTCAGTATGTTATAGTATTCTAGTTATTAAATCATTTATGCCTTCCCTTTTGCTCTTACGTTGTTTTTATTGACCCGAACCGAAACGAGAAATATTATAATAGGTATACCTATTAAGTTTTAGTCCTATCTATTTTATAGATATTGCAAAACTGCTTAAAAGTTTAACAGTACGATACAAATAATTTAGGTGCCTACCATATAAATATCATCTACTTTAAAATAATAATATTATCACTATAATTTATCTACAATACTATTATAAAGACTAAATATTTGTATTTTTGCATGTTTGTAACAAATAAACTCAAAAACTAAAGGACCGATTTAGATGAAATTTAGTAAGAAGATAGTTTAAGACCCTGGAAAGAACATAGAATACTTTTTATTCCGGAAATCATCCTTTATAGGGGTGAAAATGGTGATGAACACTTTGTACGGGGAATCAACCTAGGGACGAACCCGAGCAAAGCGAGGGTGAGTTTAGTTTGAGAGTGAGTTCGTTTTTTATAAGTAAGCAAATGAAGCTAAATGGAAAGAAAATCTTTAAATTCATTATCGTCAAAGAGTACACAGCGACAAGGCATAACGTAATTATAATAATTACAAATTATTATTATTACTATAGTACTAACATTGTTTCGTTTGGAAAGACGTGTCTAATAACACCAATTTTAAAATTGTATTTTAGACGTCTTTATTTATCTGCCATTCAAAAAGCTATTATTTTAAGTGCGTGAGAAAATTGCAATAATGGAATATATTTATTATGTATATTGCATTGTTTATATAATATAACATTGTAACAGTCTTATTTTCATGAGCATAGCAATAAATGTGTTAAGTTTTTTGTGTTAATATTATTATTAGCTGTGGACGTTCATGTCTGGATATTTCAAGTGTCTGAAAGATATAAGATGGTTCCCAACTTCCTACCTATCTTTCATCTCCATCTATAGATATCTCTAGTAAGGGTAACCACAGATAGATAGGTTACTCAGATTCATGGGTAGTCTCGAACCCTAGAGATAGAGGTTTCGATTAAGATGTTTTTCTTGCTCTATGAGAAATTTGGTTGATTTACTTAATTTTTCAAATATTTTTTTGCCATAGGCATGGGATATAAATCCCATGCTAATTACTGGATGTCTCTAGACAATAAGTAATATATTATGTCACCCATTATATGTATTTAACCCTTTTAACGTCCCACTGGTTGACACGGGCCTCTCTTCAATCAGGGGATCAGTCCACCACGCTGGTCAAGTGCGGCTTGGCAGACTTCACATATCTTTCGAAAACTTGTTAGGTCTTCTCAGACATGTAGGTTTCCTCACTATGTTTTCCTTCACCGTAAGACAAGTGGTGATCATGTTGGAAATAAATCGCACATGAAAATATCAGAAGTGCGAGACCAGAGATTTGAACACGCTTTACTCGGTTTCTGGGCTACAACTACTATACATTCAGTAGAAATATGTACTTATAAAAAAAACGACAAACAAACAAAATCACACTCGTATTTATAATAGTAAAGCTTACATTCTTTATTTATATGAATTACTAATATAATTAGCAAAAAAATCACTACAGAACATATTAATTTACAGAGCACTTAATTTATAATAACGTGACCTAATTTCATTGGCTAATGTCTCTCTAAACGAGTATTAGTATAAAGATATATCAGATACGTTGTGCAATTACTGTAGGCGGTTTTAACAACCTCTGACCTTGTTAAGACAAGTACGTTTGGTGTCAAACCCAGGTGTCAAGCCGGCTACTCACTAGATGCATATCTATGTTCTACAATCAATACCGTTCTCCTGGAAGAGAGTTTGGGAGCAAAATAGAAGCTAAAATGTATTTTTTTTTTAATTTTGTCTGATTGCTTAGTTGCACAATAATCGTTAGATGAAACTACTGGAAAACAGCATGTCTGAGTTAATAATGTGCGAGTCATCTTATATTCTATACTAACGACTAATAACTCACCCTCATTCCGCTCGGGTTCATCCCTAGTTAGGTTTAAAGGTTTAGTACTTATATATTTTAGCATAGCAAAGCCTTTTTATTTGATGGACAGCCAGCTTTAACTCTTTAAAGTTATTGCTTGCGAATATCTGTAATTGATTATATTGGTATTCTGATATGTGTGATTATACCAATCACAGTGTTAAATGAATAAAATATGTAATAAACTCCTTTAGAGGATAAATAGAACGAATTTGCATTCTATTTAGTACTAGGGTTGAATTATTGCACATTGGTATTGTGTGTTTTCTTAAATTGAATTAAATGAAGCTATTCACACTATATGTTACTACAATATATTTTTTTAATATTTAAAAAGACAAGATTTTATTTAAATGCTCTAAAAAGAAAAAAAAAACTTTAAATAAAATCAAACCCAGCAATTTATTACCCAACTTATATGATACTAGCGATTCACTCTCGCTCCGCTCGGGTTCGTTCCTTGGTACGTTTTAACAGCTAGTATAAATTCCTCGGAGATGAGATATTTTTCCGTAGTAAAAAGTATCCTTAATGTTGATCTGGATAACCAGCTATCATTATACTAATTTTCATCAAGACCTGTCCAGTAGTTTTGTCGTGATGTATTTCCAGACCGACAGACAAAATTCTAAAAACTATAGGAACTATTACGAATTACGAACACAATTAAAAAAAATCTGCCAAATCAATCAAGCCGATTTCAAGTGTTGCTCCATTATACACGTGGCAATTGAAGACATCAATCTATATGGACATAGTTTGGACTATAAATTCTACAAAGCATACTTCATAAGCTTGCAGTACCTAGCTTCACCCGCGTTCAAACTTCCAATCTCTACCAAACTTCGCAGGATCACCGGAAAATTGCCTGAAAAATTTCATCATAATCTCTCCAGCCATTTTGGAGTCTACAGAATAGACTAGGAATAGGTAACATATATACAGACTTCAATTTATATATAACTATTATGACATTTTTATATTTGTGTGCGCAGGTAGCAAATTGTACAAAATATCTAAATGACATTGACCGACTGGCTGACACCGTCGTCAGTGTGTCCGAATAAAGTAGGAAACTAATTAATATAAAAATAATAAAAGAATTAAAACTGGTCTCGTGCGAGTCGAAGTATTAATTCTGTGCCATTATTCATAGGCAAATGTGGTCCGTACGGTTTTATCAATAAACTAGCGATTCACCCTCGCTCCGCTCGGGCTCGTCCCTATTTAGGTTTAGTATAAATTTCTCAGAGATGAGATATTTTCTCGCAGTATAACGTATCCTATATGTTGACCCGGATAAGCAGCTATCACCGTACTAAATTTCATCAACACATGTCCAGTGGTTTTCTCAAGATGCATTTCCAAACAGACAGACAAAAATTCTAAAAACTATAGATTCGGCCTTTGTATCGTATTGTATTTGTATGTATGCTTGAGGTGGCCCACCTTGATAGGCGGTGTGCTATGCGGGTCGCTCCTGGTACTTCTCTGATAGCAGAGTAGACCGTGGAGCAACCCTAAGTTTATTGTGGTCTGCTTCGGCAGACCTGCCGTCAGGGAGCCGTAGTTGAGTGCGTCAACGATCCTGCGACTGAAGATGTACTGCGCCGACCCCAAGTGATTGGGAAATGGGCAGGGAGAAGAAGAAGATTCAATACGCCGGAAACCATAATCTATACATATAAAATTGTAACTGATCGCTGTCTGAACATGCCAGATATTTGAGAAAAACTATTTTTAGGGGATCTTTATTAAAGCAATAGAACACAAAACACTGAATTTTAGAATTTTTGTTTGTTTGTGCGTTTGTACGCGCTAATCTCAGAAACAGCTTAGCCGATTTGGATGCGGTTTTCATTTATGTGTTGTGGTCAGTTTTTCTTAACATCGAGCGTTTGTTTTATTTATATCGGTTCATAAATAAAAAGTTATGTCAATTTAAATAATCGACCCTACGGACTAACCTGAAGGAAGCGAGAGTCGTATATAATAAAACGGGAACATAATTTGAACGCTCACGAGTATAGACAACAACAAGGGTCGTGCATTCCCTCGTACGTCATAAGCATTCTGCCGAACGGTAAGAACGGCAAAAATGGCCCAAACAAGTTCGATTTAAAAATAGCGTATGCAATAATTTTAAAATGATGGAACTTTTTAGGGTTAAAGCTAAGCTAGTTAAGCTCTGAAGAAATAAAAAAAGTTTTTTTGTTAACCAACATTTATTCCCAAGAATTATTAAAACAGTATTCTAAGACTCCAAGAAAGATATTACATATTTAAAACAAATATAAAAAAATCTGTTTTGTGAAATGCATTTGAAATAACAAACAAACAAACTTCACTTCATAACAATAAAATTTCTTATTATAATTTCAAATTTACATTTTAACAAACATACCTATGTACTTATTTAAATATATTAAAAATCAGGCATCCTTATAAAATAGCATTTTTGTTTACGTAATTGAAATAATCAAACTCAAAACACAATACTTTGAAATAGAAATAAGCTCTGAAATCTAAACAAAGGATACTTATACTCATAATACTTTATTTTATATCAAAGATATTAAAACACGAATTATAATATTGTTAGTACATTAGTTAGGTCCAATTTGGCTGTAGGTAGGCAAAAGGAGACACAGCATAGCCCAAATCACTAAACACAAGGTCACCACTATGACCTCACAATTTAACTGCGTTCGACTCAACTAGCCGACTTACCTCATAAAAGTAAAACTGGTGTATATTTGTATTAGGAAATAATAAATTATTATGTTTAAGCATGAGTAGAAAGCACTATTACCTTTTATAACAAAAATTAAAGGACCTTATATCGTTATGCGATCATAAAGAATTTTGATAGAAAGTCTGGTCGTCCCGCTGCAGCTTGGATGCATGTTCTTTTCGTACTGTTTAACTCAAAATATTTGAACACATAATTAATTTTTAATCATTGTTATTATTAGAAATATATCTATACTAATATTATAAAGAGGTATAGTTTGTGAATTTCATCACCGACCTATAATTATATAAAGATCATCGATAGATGGTTCACATCATCGATTGTTTACAAATGACATCTAATTCGCTATTTATTTAAGTCAGAATTTCCGTAAATGTTATATTATAATGTACATAACAAGTCCAATGCAATGACAATGAACATACTAATGCGAAATGGCAAGTATACTTTCGCAAGGCTCGAGGCAAATATTTATTTGGTTTAAAAAAACTGAGAATAACCTTGTAGTGAAAAGAAATACTTGCTGTTATAATTTAAAGACAATGTATAATAATTTACTGAATAATAAAATCGGAACACTTGCCATATGTTTTATTCCAATATCACTTAGCATTTAAGACACGGAAACCGGTTTTAAAGGAATAATAAAAAGTTATAAAAAAACTCAACAAAAACATTATATAGAACTAATTTTATAAAAATTTTAAACGCGGAAGTAATTGACATAATGAAGTTGAGTTTTGAATGTATGTATTCAATTATCTTACTATTTACCATTGAGTTAAACCTAATTGACAAAAAATGACAATATTCTCAAGTATACTATTAAATTATAAGAATAAAAAAAAAACTATTTTTTTTTGGCTTCTACTTCATTCTTTCAAGAACTAATATAATACTTTAATTACATTTATAATAATTTACAGGAGAGCTGGCACATTTTTCGCACAAAGAATCGGCATTGCCATTCAGCGAGACGCCGTATTCCGCGCGGACATGACTTGTACAGTAATAGAGCAAGAGCCCGTGAACGCCAAACCTTCGTCATTTTATAAAAGCTGAAAGTTTGTCAGCGCATGCTCCTAACACAGATAAGAACGATGGACCATTATGAAGTTCAGGCTATCGTGGCTTTGGCAGGTACACGGTACTAAAGGTGTGTAAAATACCAATCTAAATTCGTCAAATAATAAAGTGTGGTTTTTTGGTATTACCTTCTGAATATTATTAAAAATCACGTCATTCAATGCCAGACACTTAACATCGAGGCAAACCCTTGCCAGACACCCTTTTCATGAAATCATAATTCTACTTACGTTATGGTATAAAAGCTGATTTTTATATATAGTACTTGGGTAATAATTAGATGATTTATCAGACTGAAATCTAGATTTGGATTTTTTCAGACCAGAATTTTGATCAATTTTTTTCTATCAAAAATTTTTTTTCATCACACCTTTCGATCAAAATTATGAGGTCTGTGGCAGGACATAGTCTTCATCACTATCATACTTATCCTTACGAAGCTTTAAAAATAAACTTATGGACGAAAGCAAGGGATATAATATAGAAAACCTCAGGAAAATCCAGTATCATGTTTCAAAACTTATATATTTTAACTAGATTTAGTTTAGTTACAATTTATTAGGAAACACTTATTCTCAAGATTTTTTTATTTCTTTGCTCCAGTTAAAGCAAACCCATTTCTTGTTTATTTATTCTTTTATTTTTAATTGTATTTTTTTTTCCGTCTGACCAATGACCGTTCTCATTGCGTTCGCGTCGTCAGTTTGGCCAGTATGATTAAATAAAACTGATTTTTAATACATTAAAATAGCGAAACCTCACAATACGATAAAACGAAGTTTTTATTACGTGTGCATGTACGAGTAAGTTTAAACTTTGAACAGAAGTAATTTTCCTTTCGATACTCCTTTTCCTACTATCTATATATTACCGTTAAATTAATTTATAATAATATATCTTTTCGATATTATTACATGTTACCGCTCCAAATTGTGCCAGTTGTAAAACCTGTTTGATTATAACTTTCGTTTCTTTATTTATTCATATTGTACATTACATTTTTATACTTTATATAGTGGCCGGGTTCTTTTTATTCCTTGTACAGACTCTTTATTCTATTAAATCATAAATTATTTTTTATCTATACATATAATTAAATAGCTGCACTTGTGCAATTGATTAATTTTTACATTTTAATATTGCGATGTTGCCAGTAAGTTAAATATACTTACCTTGTTAATTATAATTACATCTTCGAGTGAAGCGACACATATAATAATGACTTGATAAACTTCACTTCAAGAAGTTCGTTTGGTCAATTATGTAAATTTGTTATACTATATAGTTTCCCACGTGTTATATTTTCAGTTTTCATCCTAAAAAAGACAGAGGATAAGATTTTTAGACCTCTTAAATTAAGCTAGTGTAGTAGGAAAAAAACTGAACAATTTTTTTTGACCTAACCGAAAAACTTCATCATAGCTCAATCTATTTGTTAAAACATACAATATTATATATACATAATTAAAATTCACTCTCGTAAGTTAGTCCATTCATTATTGAAATTCAAAATAAAAATATTTATAGGTAATAAGTTTAGGAGAAACGTGGTGTAGGTTTAATGTATAATTTTACTAACATTTTAATATTGAACTCATCTTTGTGTGGTAAAAAATCATATTTATTTGGAAGAAGAGATTTAAACTAGCAAAAAAAAAACAAAACAAAAACAAATCTATCTCATGGGAACCATACATTTTTCTTGGATAAATGTAGTCTATGTACTATTCCAAACTATATCTATCTCTGTGCCAAATTTCATCCAGATCCGTTCAGCCTTTCTGGCGTGATTGATTAACAAACGTCCATCCAAACATCTAAACTTTCACATTTATAATATTAGTAAGATTACAAAAATACTTAATTACATATTATACAAAATAAATATTCACCTAATGTTACAAGGTAAGAAATTGTTATGACAATTTACGAAAATAAGTACAATGAAGAGGAGACTTTACAGCTTCGTCTCTTCTTATACATCACTATCCAAACCGATCAGGCACACGGTACTGAGTTACTTAGTAGAACCTATGACAAAGTTTTAACAAAAGCTTATTTAAATTAAGTCATTTAAGTTTCAAATAGGTATATAATTTATCTTTACACCTGATTTTCTTCAGTACCGAGATAGGTAATGATATCCAGCATCACGTTTTGCTATAGCCAGGCACGCACTTACATTTTCTTTGTGTTTAAATTGAATCCTCAACGGTTTAGATAAACGTATTATGTAAGGAGAATAATATAAAAAGTTCTTATAAAGCATTATTTTACAGAGCCAGGCCATGAGGATTGTGCGCACTGTCGGCCAAGCTTTCGAGGTGTGCCATCAAAATAAATGCATTTGTCGCGTCAATTTCCATATTTGCTTCGCTAATGCCTTTTAAAATTCCGGGGAAACACATTTAGAGACATTTCAAAAAAGGTTATTTCCTATTACTGAGGTCTGTCGTCAGATAATTATACACTACGTCAACGACAATACGGGTGTGTAGTATTTATTTTATTAGTATATATAATAAATAATATTAATTATAGTTAGTATAAAAACATTTTGAGCGTCTGCAGATTTTTTACCTAATTTTGTACAAAAAATATTAGATTTAATTTAATCTAATTTATGTGGTACTTATTAATTAAAGTATATAATATTTATATTTTAATTGAATTTTATGCCTTTATATTCTCCAGTTTTTATTTTTTTGCTAACAATCATAGTAAGGAGTTAATATTATGTATATAAGTACAATTACAATTATTGCGCGTGATAATATCATTATTTAAAATTAAAAAAAGAAATAGAATCTTTTAGATAAGGTTATGAAAAGAGATCCACAAGATTCAATTTTAACATACTCAATATTGAAGGCTTTGTAAATTAAATTATGGTACCTAAAAATTCCTCTATACATATAATAAAGTTGTAACTAAACCGAATCTGTACTTTAAAAATTTTTTGAAAAATCTTATTGAAATATACATTATTATCTTATCGATATAGAGGCCGAATCTATAGTTTTTAGAATTTTTGTCTGTCTGTTATCGCATCACGGAAAAACCACTCGAGGGATTTTCATGAAATTTGGTATGGCGATAGCTGGTTATCCGGGTCAACATATAGAATACTTTTTAACGCGAGAAAGTATCTCATGAAGAAAAAATGCATAAACTACATTGTAAGAGTATACTAATATGTAAAACCTAAGAATTTGGTTTTTGGTCATCTGAACGCGAGCGGAGCCGTGGGCAATGCTAGTCTTCAATAATAATAAAATCGGTCAAGTGCTAGTCGAATTCGCACACGAAGGATTCGGTATCACCACCATAACATAAAGTACATATACGATGGTACGGAACCCTTCGTGACCGTTGATCGTTTTTTATCAATATGGCTTTTACTCTAAGTATGTGTAAACTTCGATGATCTATTACGAGCGTTAAAAAATATTTCTTGTATTTTTATTTATTTTTAATATTTGATGTTATGACGGTAATAGAAATACATACTCTGTAAAAATTTGAACTCTCTACCTATTACAGTTCATGAGATAAAGCCCTCTGACAGATGAACGGACGGATGGACAGCGGAGGCTTAGTAATAGGGTTCCGTTGGCACTCTTCGGGTACGGAACCCTAAAAACTCTTACAAATATTGAACAAATAATATATAAATCATTAACACAATTTCTTATTCTTTAGGTCCCTTAGTTTTAAAGAATCCAATTGGTATTTAGTACGTCTGTTCATATGTTACCAACACTTAAACATTTAATGGAGTTAAGTTAGCAAAATAATAAAAAGGTAATTCTGACGAATTGTGTACTTTTGTTTATTAAGTACTAGCGACTCACCCTCACTTCGTTCAGGTTGGTCCCTATGTTGCTTCCCCATACAAACTTTCATCCCCATTTTCAACCCTTTAATTGATGATTTCTGAGATAAAAACTATTCTATGTCCTTTCTAGGGTCTCAAACTATCTTCTTGCTAAATTTCATCTAAATCAGTTCATTAGTTTTGGAGCCTCGGTACAAACAAACAAACAAAAAAAAACAAAAAAACAAACAAACAAACCTTACCTCTTTATAATATTAGTATAGAAGACGATAAATAATAATAGCTGACCAAGTGAGTGAGTGAGTCGCGCTCAGATCCAATCTGTTCAAATTCATTCTACTATTTCAAATTCATGTATTATAAAGATATAGTATTTTATTAATACTTTCGTTGGCACAAAAGTTCGATTCGTACTTGATCATTTTTTATTTAAACAAAATGCGCCTAAATGACTTTCGTCGAAACGACCTCCGCGACCTGAGAGTAACGGTGAACCTACACGTAATGCTAACGTCATCTAGTTTTTAATAACGTATCGTGATGTTAGGTAAACATAAAAACCCACAGCTGTAATTATTTATTTTGGAAGTTTTTCTATATAAACAGCCTGGGAGTTTATCTAAGATAGATAAGGTTATAATACCATTAAAGACGTCATAAAAAATATATTGAAAGGACTTCATGGTTATGTCATGCAATCATAATACATTAAGTTACTACTATTTAAACGCGAAAGGTTAGATGGGTGGCTGTTCGTTACTCTTTCACGCCAGAACTGAACACGATTGAACGGATATGGATGAAATTTTGCACATCGATAGATTATGGTCTGAAATAAATAGCACTTATTTACCCAGAAGAATTTACGGTTCACGTGGGATAGATTTGTTTTATTTTTTACAAGCAACGAACCCAAACGAAGTGAGGGTAAGCCGCTTGTGGGATATATTTTAGATGTGATGATTTAGAAGTTTATTATTCAAAATGTAGCAATAAAACGGTATTATAAAATGTTTATCTATATTTGCGATTCTCGTATAGACTATTTCATACATTTTGATAAATTTTTGTACAACCTACAAGGTATTGAAAATGCCGGAAAACGATTACATTCACGTGTTATACTTTTATTATTGATACGTTAATATTGGTAAAAATTATCATGATATTTACTTGTCAGTACAACATTTGGTAATGGACAAAATTAAATTAGTAATCGTGAAAAGAAAAAGGTAATTTTCTCAAAAAAAATTGTTAGTAGGAAACTATTTATTTTAATTGATATAAATTTCAAATAAAATTATTTGCTATATTTGGAAAGTTTTATGGATTTTTTTTTCAATGAGGAATTTTGTTTACCTGAAATATAAAAATCGGTCAAGTGAGAGTCGAATTCGCACTCGAAGGATTCCGTTCCATCGTACATATACTTTTTAGGGTACCGTACCCGAAGGACCCTATGGATGGACGGAAGGAAAGTGGAGGCTTAGTAATAGGGTTCCGTTGGCATCCTTTTAAAATTGTCAAGATTATTATTATTATTATTTCATTTTATTTTATTTTATTTAGGATCTCCAACAAAATATACACACAATATACAACATCAAATAGTGTATCATATTGATAGTGTACTGCAACAATTCTTAATATAGGTAAGAATAATTAATATATATTTGAAATAACCTTAACATTTTATTAATCATGTGAAGTTTCTGTAAGTGAAAAAAAAACGAAATAAAACAATGGTTTTACTTTTCCACCCTATAAGTCATAAAGACTTATTCTGATTAGACCAGAGTAAAAAGAGTAAAAAGGCTAGAGTATTATAGCATAATATAACCTCTAACGGCTTTTTTTTAATTAAATTTAATTTATAAATCTACTTCCACAGTCCACTTAAATAAAGTTCACTTACATAATATACTACCCTAGATATTTAATGCCAATAAATTAAAGCCTCCCTTCAAAATCATATCCAATAGAATATCTTAGGAGATATTGTTGATTTAAAATTATGCATAATTAACTTATAATATTTTTAAGTCTTTTGATTTCCACAAATCAATTCATAATCCAAATTAAATATGTGTACCAATTTCCCCAAGGCCGATGATATTTATTGATGTTTTATCATCTGTTGGCTGGTTTTTTGCAGCATGGGATTCCCTTAAAACCATTTACTACTAAAACGGAAGTGTAATTAAACTAGTAATTTTATAGTATAAATGATTCACGCCTACTTTGGGTTATACCTACTAATATAGAATGCTGTAGATTTTGTTTGTTTGAACGCAATTATCTCTAGAAAAGGCAGTCGGATTCGGTACTTTTTTTTTGCATTTTATAGCCTGTTGGCTTACTCCCGACAGCTTCGAGTACTGAATCAATCGGTTTGATTCGATTTGGTTAAGATTCGTACTCTTGAAATTGACATCAGCGCACGATCGTGTAGTGGTTCAAATTGGAACTATCTACGATTGAGAACGGCCGTTAGGATCGAAAAGTCGTACTCCCCATTCAATCTGACTGCTTTGGTATCGAGTTTTAAGATCAATCTAATGTCAAATTTGACGATAGCGAAAAAGGTACTTTTTTTGGATCGAGTGTGGATATTTATCTACATAAATGTCATTTTTTTATTGTTACGGCTCGCCTGCGATTTTTTAATGTTATTGATGAATCAAACCAAGCGAAAATACGTGTAAAGGATGACACCCAAAAGCACTGTCCTGCTATATATATACTAGAACATATATTCATCAAAAACGTGGTGCCTCTATCGTAGGCATATAAGGACTTTGGTCAAATTTTATCTTAAATGCCTCAGAAACATCATGAACATCAGATGGTTGAACCGTATTAGAAATACGAATGTTTTAAGGCGAGCCAAAGTTCTCGGCATAGAGGCCTACTTAATGAGACGCCAGCTAAGGTGGTGTGGTCACGTATCAAGGATGCACGAGGAGAGACTGGCGAAGCGCATCTTCTATTCCGAACTCCAGAATGGTAAACGGAAACGTGGTGGTCAGTTGTTACGTTATAAGGATGTTCAGAATAGACACTTTAAAAGGTGCAAAGTTGATCCCTTAGTATGGGAAAAGCAGGCACAAAATTGGCTTGAGTGGAGACGTCATGTGCATTGGCAGGTCAACGCCTTTGAAGAGGAAAGAAGTCGCAATTAGACGCAAAACGTGACGACCTTAAAGCTAGGCCACCTACAGCTGTAAATTATTACAATGTCGTCAATGGCGTTCTGACATGTCCGCTTGTGCTCGGAGCTTTTCAACCAAAGTTGGATATGCCAGTCACATGAGAGCACACGAAAGAGCAGCACATCGAAGCTCACGACGACCGCCATAGAAAGCCATCGTAATGCAGTCGCTGTGGCCGAAAAACGGCTAGATGGCATCAATATCACTAGAACAAGAAATTGCACAATTGAAACCTATTTAAACTCACAGAGTTATGCTGAAACTATACATTATATGCCTTTAAATAATCATTTATGCAACAGACAATTGTCCTGTAAGAAAGAAATAAGCAGTTACGAGAATAGATAGATAGAGCTTTAGCGAGCGACAATATCTTTTCGATGCAATAGACATTAGTTTTTAAATTAATGTTTTATTTACATGGTAATAAAATACACATTTGTAATAAACATTTTTATTTTACGCTTGATACAACCAATTCATAGTGTTAGACGAATTTTATTGTTTCTGCTACTTCCTACCCTTCCAGTAAAGTGAGTTTGTATATCTTCCCTTCTTTTCTCTTGAATCTGTAACCATATTATAACAGTTAGGGATAATTATAGCCAATACATTACTGTACGGACATCATACAGATGTAACGCATATTTGTTTTAATATACACAAATAATATACTTATACTTATACTTACCAAAGAATATCTCGTAATTTTATACACCAAAACATATTGTTATCACTTATTATTTTTTCTTTTTTTAGTGGCTAAAAAATATTATTACTTTTTATTTTATTAAATAAACACTAATACAAACTTTTGAAATGTAGCACGTGACAGTTGACACCTCGTTGCCATAGTAATAAGTAATAAATAGTTTTAAAGTACAGAATAAATATTTAAACCATCATTATTGTCTGTGGCTTAATCACGAAATAAATTTTAGAATGCCTAAAATAATTTAATTATAATCTTTAAAATTGTTATTAAAGCACTAGGGAATCATCTTAAACGAAAAAAGCGAATTATATAACGTTTTTTATACATTAAAAAGAATTTGACCATAGAATCACAGCAGCCGGATACAGTTAACGGCGCTGATAACACTCGAACGTAAGTCGATTTTGGTTTTGTTTCGATTTGGTTCGGGAGTGAGGCAGCTGGATCGAGTTCGAATCAAAAATGAATTCGAATCAAAAACAAAATCAAATTCGAATCAGATTCAAGAGTAAGCCTACTGTTTATTGAAAAAGGGTTCTAGCTACCGAGTCCCAAGCAAACGTTAGTACCTCATACGCGTAAAGGCAAAGAAGTCTCATATTATAAATTGAGTATCTATATGGAATAAAACTCCATAGGTCTAGTGGCCAGCTTATATGGCTACAAGTTATCTTTAGTAGATGTTGAGGTTAAGTTCCGGATCGGAAAGATTACTTATTAAGTTTTCCTGAGAAGTCTGTAAGTATTAAGTAAGAAAAAGCTTCGGAAACCAAAAAATCAATATAAATCCGAAAAAATCCGCGTTCAGATGACCGAAATCAAATTCTTAGGTTTTACATATTAGTATACTCTTACAATGCAGTTTTTGTATTTTTTCTCAGAAATGAATATTTTCCCGCCGTAAAAAGTATCCTATATGTTGACTCGGACAACCAGCTATCATCATACCAAATTTCATCAAAATCTGTCCAGTGGTTTCCTCGTGATGCGGTAACAGACAGACAGACGACAGACAGACAGACAGACAGACGACAGACAGACAAAAATTCAAAAAACTATAGATTCGGACTCTGTATCGATAATGTCAATGTAATGTCTATTTCAATTTGATTTTCCAAAAAATATTTAATGTACAGATTCGACTTAGTTACAATTTTATTATATGTATAGATGTTGAATACTCCCGTAAATCTAAGAAAGCATTACATCAAATAAGCTTTAAGTCGTGGTCATAATGATATGAACATGCGCAGTTAATTGCGAGCGTACAAATGACCTACGTGAAGCCTTCACATTTACTTCACCTTACTAAATATTTTTTATTACACTACTTACAGTTCAGAATATTATTAATTAACAAAGTTCTTAACTTCAACTAAAGTAAACTTAAAAGTAGAGCTTACCTTATATGAAATACAGTATACAAGACATACGATATGTAGAGAGTCGGAGACATATGTACATACGAGCATGTATGTACATCTCGCGGCAAGGATGAAACGTGCATGTCTCCGACTGTACTATATTCCTTCGTGAACTTGTTTTCATCTTTTTAATTAGATTTTATGCAGTCTTGTTTTTTCTTTTTATAATATACTAGCGACTCATCCACGCTTCGCTCGGTTTCGTCCCTAGTTTGATAGTTTTATCCCCATTTTTAGCCCCTTAAGGAATGATTTCCGGGATAAAAAGTATTCTATGTCCTTCCCAGGGTTTCAAACTATCTTTTTATCAAATGTCATCTAAATCGGTTTAGTAGATCCAGAGATTACCCCCGTACAACGTCCCCAACTCACAATCTCACAAACTACCTCTTTAAAATATTACTAGCGGCTCACCCTCGCTTCGTTCGGGTTCGCCTCCAGAAAAACACTGATAGAGATATAGTACCTGGGCGACCGAGTTTCGCTCGGAGGTTTTGGCCAAAAGTAAAATTTTCTTAAAAAAAATGAACAACTTGAATAAATACAAAAAAATAAAATAAAAGTAAAAACTTTATCTGACCAGAATTCGAACCCACGACACCTGTGAATCAATCTTGCGCCTTGGCCACTTGATCACGATGCCTATGATGAATGAAGGAATGAATAAATAAAATAAAATATATACAAAAACAAACGAAAATAAACGAAAAAAAAATACGGAAATGAACGGAAACGAACGGAAATAAACGGAAATAGACTGAAATAGATGGTCATAAACGGAAATAAACGGAAATAAACTGAAATAACCGGAAATAGGCGAAAATAGACGGAATTAGGCGGAAATAGACGGAAGTAGACGGAAGTAGACGGAAGTAGGCGGAAGTAGATCAAATTAGACTGACGTAGACGGAAGTAGACGGAAAACTAGACGGATATAGGCGGAAATAGGCGGAAGTAGGCGGAAACAGACGGAAACAGATGGAAACAGACAGGAACAAACGGGAACAGATGGAAACAGACGGAAACAGACAAGAACAGACGGAAATAGACTAAAAACAGACGGAAACAAACGGAAATAGACGACAACAGACGGAAACAGACGGTAAGTACCGACCGATCAGTCGATCGATCAGTCGACCGATCAATCGATCGATCAGTCGACCGATCAGTCGATCGATCAGTCGACCGATCAGTCGATCGATCAGTCGACCGATCAGTCGATCGATCAGTCGACCGATCAGTCGATCGATCAGTCGACCGATCAGTCGATCGATCAGTCGACCGATCATTCAATCGATCAGTCGACCGATCAGTCGATCGATCAGTCGACCGATCAGTCGATCGATCAATCGATCGATCAGTCGATCGATCAGTCGATCGATCAGTCGATCCATCAATCGATCGAGCAGTCGATCGATCAGTCGACCGATCAGTCGATCGATCAGTCGACCGATCAGTCGATCGATCAGTCGACCGATCAGTCGATCGATCAGTCGACCGAGCAGTCGACCGATCAGTCGATCGATTAGCCGATCGATCAGTCGACCGATCTGTCGACCGATCAAACGATCGATCAGTCGATCAATCAGTCGATCGATCAGTCGATCGATCAGTCGATCGGTCAGTCGATCTGTCGAGTATTTTTTGAGTTTATCGTGTTCAGATAGACAGACAAAGAGACTAAGAGACAGACATACTATATTTTAAAAACATACTTTCGATGGAAATCGGGAAAGTTCTCCTTAATCAAAACATTACTTTAAATAACGAAGATCTTCTTTAAAACATTTGATTAAGTATTTATTCTATATCTATAATAAAAAAAGTTATGACATTTCCAAAATATTAATTACGCAGTAGATAAAATAAAAAGAAATCACGTGCCTTGCTTTATTGAAAGTAATGTGAAGTATGTGCGGTTACTTGTGAACTGATAAGTTTATAAAATACTATTTATCTCAGCAGTGAAGTACTTGTTTGTAGCGCTATAGGTGTCTGCAACGTGGGCTATTGAGCTCACAGTCGAGTTAAAGTCGGTGAAGGGCTTTTCCAGATACATATATCTATACAAATATTATAAAGAGGTAAAGTTTGTGATAAGAATTCAAAATTGTTGATTATATGACCAATAAACATGACCTACCGATTTAAATTATTTTTTTAATATAAAAAACTACTTTTTGTGACTTAAATATAAAAGTTAGTCATATGCTGTCGCTGACTTTTTTGTAGGCATTATTAAGCTCTACAACTTTTCTCTAGAACATAATCATATATCGTTCTCATCGTTAAGCCAGCGTTCGTAAGAAACGTTTTCGTTCGACCGTTTTTTCTCCGACTTACTTTGCAAATCCGACTACCATGAAAAAGTCTTTTTATTTTTCGAGTTAATATATAGCCTATGGCACTCACAAAGAACATGGCTTTCTATTGGTAAAAGAATTTTAAAAATCGGTTTAATAGATCCAGAGATTACCCCCTACAACGTCACAAACTCACAAACTCCCAAACCCACAAACTCACAAACTCACAAGATCACAAACTTTACCTCTTTATAATATTAGTATAGATATTTTATAGTATAGATTTATTTATTAGAGTTTCTTTTTGAAGTTTTAGCGGGGGTGAAATCGCGGGTCCTGTTAGTAATTATTAATTTAAGACTTTCAATGAAATATCAGTTGACGTATGGCAATTAGTTAGTAGTTTTAACCGGGTGTTTTAACCAATCGTTAATAATTTACTATACTCTATATTTATGTTTGATAGATTTAAATGAATACTTCAAGGCGTACAAAATTTATTTTATCGCAAGCTTATTCTAAATATTCAAAGCTATTCAAGGATGGCGTTTGAAATATTTACAAGACACTTGCGGCTTCTATATTTTTTTGTTCATTTTATACAAAAAATGGCCTATTTTTAATTCTCGTAATATTATAGCGTTGTACGTTGTGAAACAAAACAGCTTGGTTTCGTTGGTTTCGTTTCGTATTTCACCATGTTCTATATAAGTGTGAGCACGAAGTGACGCCTCGTTTGGCTTAGTTTGTAGTGACCCTGTCTACTGTCCCAGCGGTCGCAGGTTCGAGTCCTGCTGGGGACATTCATTTGTGATGAACACGAATGTTTGTAGTCCAGTCATAGGTGTTTGTATTTATAATATGTATTTATTGAAAGTTATACCTATACATATAGTGTATCAATTAACTAGTATCTATAACACAAGCCTCGAAGCTTACCACGGAACTAGATGGTGTTGTGTGTTAATGTTCCTACATATTATTATATTATTTTTTATAGAGGGTTTTCATAGTGACAACAATAACATCTTGTCCACTCACATCCGTCACAACGTTGCAATATAAGGTTCTATCATATTAGGTGCACTAAGTACGTAACACTGGTTCCACGTAGACACTCTGTTGCGGGTTACTCCTCAGCCACTATTGTAATATATATATATATATATATATATATATATATATATATATATATATATATATATATATATAATATATATATATATATATATATACATATATATATATAAATACACAAAGAAAATTATTTTTAACCCCACTGAGTTTCTTTCGAGTATACTTCTCAGAACTATGTTTCTCTATCTGAATTGGTGGTAGACTCAGATAATTAGAAAAAACTTCTAAAAAAACTCTAAAAACTATAGATTCAGCTCTGCACCCATAATATTTCAATAAGATTTTTCAAAAAATATTTAATGTACAGATTCGATTCAGTTAGCATTTCATTATACATATAGATTTCCATATCTATATCATATGTATTAGATAAGTTTTATATATTACTAATTCTGTTTATATTTATACCCCTTCTCTTACCTAAATTTTCTTTCGGATGCAGACATTCTACTGGAATAAAGAGTTATTTTTATTTTTGACGTTTATTTTTAAAATTCACATAACGAAAATATTTTATAATAATAATATTAAAACTATGCAATGGTAAACTATTTATTATACAAATATGCAGATTTATGTATAAATAATATTTATTTTAACATACTTGTATCAGTTTTAATCGTATCTAGTAGATAAAATGATGAATATGTAAGGAATTAATTAAAAATAATTGTTCAAGTGTCTGCTCACTACACCGTCTCATATCATTGTCCATGACCGTGCTATGAACGTATCAGGCACGGAAACTAGCATGGCACGGACTATTATACCCACTAGAACGTATTAACAGCGTATCATACACGTGCATAATAGTACATAATTTTTTTCATTTGCTCAAGTGTGGTAGATTAACATAAGGGGGATCCACCTTGCACTCTGTTGAGTACCTCCGCCATATATGTCTTCTATACATATTATATAAGACCGCGCGTCTTGGGAAGCCGACCAAAATATTTAAAAATATTTTAATATTTTAACCTTGGCTAATTACATCCTGAACAGAGTGCAATTCAATAATCTGCCGATTTCCACAATCCGAAGAGGCAAAAATTGTGTTTATAGTCGTCTATAAAGTTATACGAGTCTCATACTTTTCAATACAAAGAATATTGACTGATACGGTCCTAGCACGGTCATGGTATGAGACGGTGTGTGGGCAGACTCCTTTATACATCATATATGTATATAGTATTCACAAAAAGCCACGACGCGACGACACAAGCGAGGTGTTAAATAAAACAACCTGTCATAAAATTGTGTCATAGCAAATTCTTAAAATTAATTGAGTATCTCTATTTACTGTCTACTATCTCTAATATATAAAATTCTCGTGTCACAGTGTTTGTAACAAAAGTCCTCCGAAACGGCTAGACCGATTCTTATGAAATTTTGTATATATATTCAGTAGGTCTGAGAATAGGACGTAAACTATTCATACCCCTAAGTGATAAGGGTGGTCCACCCCAAAAAAATATTTAAATTTTTGGACATATTTTATTTTAATTTTTTTATGATTCGGCATTAAAAATACATACAAACCTAAATTTTCAATATTTAATGTTTCACTAATATTAGTTCGACTATTATTAATAATTCGCCAGTAATAGGAAACACTTGTGTCCGATATTATCCAAATATGTTAATAATTAATTGATTGTAGAGTTATCATAAACCTTTACATATAATAAAAGATGAACAATGGTAGTCCCCAGCATATTATTTCCTTCGTATATTATCTCTATCTCAAATATTAATTATAAATTTATTTACTTTACTGCCTCATTTGTTCAATCCTAGTGCCTAATATGTACGGCTACAAATCCGGAGGGCTTGGGTTTGAATTCCGGGTCAGGCTAAGTATAGTGACTAGATATTTCTGTCAAAAATTGCAGTAACAACCCTGAGTTATATAGTAGGTGGTGTTTCATCCCCGTGCCTTAGAGAGCACGTAAAGCCTTTTCAATTCATCCCAAGCGAATTTAAAAAAAAACTGGAGATAGCACTTGTGTCACATTGTGTTCATTTTTGACCTTTACAGTTAGTTCAATTACCGGCTCAAGTAAGCTTTTTTTTAATATTTTATGTAGTTTTGAGTAATTTTAAAAATAAAAGAAATGTTCCCTTTGAGTGAAACGTGATATCTTCAATATTTCAGGTACTTTTATTCCATATCCTATTCGTTTGTTCCACCAATGTATTATGAAAAAAAAACTTACATGATAGCGAATTTAAAAATAAGTAAGATTTAATATGATATTATAAGCATCACAAAAAATTTTTAAGTACTTATTGACAAGTTATTGCCTGGCGCTCCGCCCGAGTGGGTAAAGATAAAGGCACAAACCACAGCTCCCAATTAATTTACACTATGATAGTTTACGTAATATGATAAAATATTCCATAAAAAATATTGAAAACAAAATAACACGGCTTAGAATATGATTTAAATGTTATTTGTTAATTAGGCTTCGGTATATTTTTATTGCGTGGTAAATAAAATCTATCAATAAAAAAGATAAAATAAAAAAGATATCAACCGTGAACGTACATACTTTTATCGTATCAGTTGCTTACACTTGTTCTTATTAATATGTTTTCTTTATCTATTAACTAGCAGAACCCGCGGCTTCGCTCGCGCTAAAACTACAAAAAAATCTCTAAAAAGGTAGTTTCGTATATTATCCCCTATTTTACCCCCTTATAGGATGAATTTCGAAAAATGCTAAAAAACACATTTATTTAATTTTATTGAAGAGCATTAATGCCAAGTTTCAAGTAATTCTGATCATAAATATTTTTTGGATTGTATTATTGCGTATTTTCCCGTGGGAATTAGATACTCTACCGTGGTAAAAAAATACTGTCACTTTCCAGCCCTTCAACTATCTCCATACAAAAAATCACGCCAATCTATCATTCCGTTTCCACGTGAAGGAAGGACAAACAAACAAACAAAGAAACAAACAAACACACTTTCATTATAATATTAGTATGGATGTATTCTTCTAATCCACATAATTGTGTATCTAAGGCGTCTAATACACACAATCGTGAGGAACGTACGAGGTGAGTCGTGAGTGAGTCATACTCACTTTTACATAACAGTCGGGTAACGGGTTCAAGGGTTGAAGGGTATAACTGAAACTTCCCACGAGACGACATTTGCTTGAAATTCTAAATCGTTCTATTTAGCTCCATGCCCCTTAATGTCGAATACCTATCGTATGGATTTTTAATCTGTGCCATTAGGCACAGCTTAATATATAAAAAAACAACAACAAAATTATCACTTTTCATTTGACCGATTTTAAAAGGAATAATTAAATGAATTCGCAAATTGTGAAAAAAAAACGATGAAGTTAAAATGATGAAGTCAGTGTACTTTTCTTAATTACAAAGTGATTATTAATTTTTATTTTCAACGATTTGTAAATCAAACCTAATTTACTTTAAACTTAAAAACAAAACATTTATGTACGTATATGCACATAGGTATCGTTATTTCTAAATTTTATAGTTTTACTTGTGTTAGCACTAACTTCTGGGTCGGCGATTTTTCAATAAAATACCTTACTTGCACTTAATGAATTTACTCTCACGTTCCAACACCTCATACAATCACTTTTCTTATTTCTTATTTTACAAAAGTTGATTAAGAACTGAGCTATATTAAAATAGTTCGATAACAGAATCAACAAAATCACTTTATTTAATTAAATTAGTGTAATATTTTTTTAAATAAGTTTATAATTATTATCTATGCCAAATAATATTTATTATACATTCATAGAGTGATTTATGATATTACATATATTTTATGATATTACATCATTATAGGCTAACACTTGTCTGTATACATATAAAAAAAATTTAACGGAGTGGTATCTGTACATTGAATATATTTTTTGAAAATATTATTCAAATAGTCATTATTGTTGAAACATAGGCAGAATCTATAGTTTTTAGAATGTTTGTCTGTCTGTCTGGGAACGCATCACGAGAAAACAACTGGACAGATTTTAATAAAATTTAGTATGATGATAGCAGGTTATACGGGTCAACATATAGGATACTTTTTACTGCGGGAAAATATCTCATCTCTAAGTATATACGTAGCTAGGGACGAACCCGAGCGGAGCGAGGGCGAGTTGCTACTGACTTATAAAATTAAAAATAACTTGATAGTTAAAGTCGGAAATTAAAAACTCGTATTCAGTGAACAGAACAAAGAAATCTCGGAAACTTGGTCTAAACGGAAGCTTGTCATATGTATATATCAGGAAATTGAATTAAAGTTGTGCTTAATCACATAATTCACTTGGTTTCACAGCTTACAGCATACATATGGCACTGACTTTTGCGTTCAAGGCTATAAATTCTATTCTCGAGCGAGACGTACATTTTTATGTGTACTTAAACTTAATATTATGTATCGGCGTGGGTATATTTATTTTAGTAACTTATGAAAACTGGCTTAGTCTAAGTGGAGTTGCGTGAAGATTTATTATACACCTATATTATGAGCTTTTTAAAGACGGTTTAGATTTGCGCCATATTTATATTCTGTTATTACTTAAGTGTTTTTTTTTTCTTGTATGACCGCTAAAATAAACCCATGTATACAAAATTCGATGAAAACGATGAGTTTCGTCTAATCTTTTGAACCATGAAACCATAAGACTGATTGTATATTTATGTACATATGTTTCTTTGTAAGTTAAACTCCTAAACTTAAACCGATTACTTTTTAATAAATTATCAATGTTATTAACAAAAAAATATCAATGTTTGAAACATGGGTGAATGGGTGAAATCAGGGTGGCCATCACTGCCGGGTATAACAAACACTTTATTGCACACCACACAAGAAATATATAAAGAAGTGAATTATATATAAAAAAAAAGATGCACAGCAGGCGGCCTATCGCTAGAAGCGATCTCTTCCAGGCAACCTTAGGATAGAGGACTCAGTAAATAAAATGTTAGGCAGTGTACTTGCATAAATACATACGTATACATCCATACATACATAAATACATATATACAAACATACATACATACAAACAGTATTATAGAAAAATATATTTTATTTAAGTTACACATAGGTACATATATTATCATCTAATGTATTATCCCACCAACAAACTACAAAGTCGGCGGCTGTAAATGATAGTAGGTAGTCTAATCTTAACCTTAGCCTGAATGCTCATCACTACGAGCTTACGAGCATTTATATCCTAGCTTCTAATTTTAAATTGAATTCATAAACTATTTTCTGTATATCTCTCTGTATGTCAGTGTATACATATACCTCCCCCCTCCCCAACTGTGTTCATGTTATCGTTGTGGGGGGCGGGTTCATTAGCGCCTGACAATACAGCCGGGCGCGAACCCAAGAAACGCACAGGGAGGTGGCCCACTTTGGGTGGTGTACTATGCGGGTTGCTCCTGGTACTTCTCTGATGGTAAAGTACACTGAGGGAGCAACCCCACGGTTGTTGTGGTCTACGTTGGCAGACCTGGCGTCATCGCGTTGTGGTTGAGTGCGTAAGCGATCCTGCGATGCCCAATTAATACGGAGAAGGTTTTGTTGGGTTTCAGTGGGTAGTACTGGTTTATATAGCCATTGAGAGCCACATAACCACCTGTAAGTCTACAGGTGGTAAACGTAGAAACATTTCCCAACATTACAAAAAAAATCAACTTTCATACATAAACCGTCCGTCCGTGGCACTATACAGTATATCAATACAAAATCTAGACACCGTTGTATTTAGTAGGACGTAGGAGTAGTGGGTGCTATTAGTTAATTTTATACTGTGACGATAAATAGGTCTATTGTACAAGAACTTTTAAACTCTACATCCGCGACATGTATGTACTTCACACAATAGGGAATATGCATGTGATTTAAATAAAGGTGATATATTTATTTTAATAATCTTTATTGCATTTAAATTAAGCCTATATCAATATTTTTAATGTAATTTCTTTATGATTTAGAAAATAATTATTAAAAAGTGCAAAATTAGTTGGGGAATTCAGAGTAGTTGAAACGCAACGTCATTGGTCAGACCGACCGAAGGTAGAGTCAGAGTATATCATAAGAGTGCTGTTGTTTGGTACTAACAATCTAGACCTGTTCATTCGGTTGTCATAGACTATGACGTCACGCCAAGCGCGCCAAAATGGTGGGCGTTTAAAGTATCCGTATTGCGTCCGTGTATAATATTAAAAAAAAAAGTTTTTATACTACATTTTAGTTTGTTGGAGCTGGATATTTTTTTACAATTATATAACGATGTAAGCTATTGTATAAAAAATTTAAAAAAAACACGGTTATTCCCTATTGTATGAAGTATTATCGTGAATTCAGCTGTCACAAGACAAAAGTTCTTACAGTATTAATCTATATTCAATAAATTAATACTGTAAGAACTGCGAAGGCAGGCCGATAGTATATACCTATAGTATGTAATTATTACATATTTAATAATAAATTTGTTCATAATTTAAATAGACACTTCAATTTGTGACCAATTTCGATCAATTACTTTAGGTAAGCCCTAAAATTTTGCCATCATAAAATATATTTTTATTACGCCGTTATAATGCTTGATAAGTAATTTGCTTCACCAATTCTTTGGGCGTTTTAGCCCACAATATTATATTTATTGAATTATTCACGGTGCAACAAATAATTATTTATGTTCCATAATTGGTTTTATGACCAGACTGTTTTAATAATATCTTACTTAAGAATACTGGGTTGTATGCTGCGTATTGTATGTTGATTATAAATAATTTATCGCCATTGTCCGGATATAATAATAACAATTGCTAAGATTTTCAATTAAACTGAGGCATATTAGACTTTGAATAAATAATTTTATCGCTACAAAATACAAATTTCACTTAAAACTTATTATTACGAAAGTAATGAAGCCTTATTTAGTCGATAAATCGTTTACTTAAAATAAATGATTAAGTTAAAACGATAATCATTTCAAAATTACGGTAGTTCGGTTGCGAATAACATTTCCGGCCCTAAAGTGCTTTGTTTCCTTTAGATATAAATTTATTGTTATTGAAATACAATGTTTTACATTGCGTCATCTCAGTGCGCAGAAAGACGGCGCGGCGATTGGTTGCTTTAGAGTAAACTTGATATCAGAATCAAAAATCAAAATACTTTATTCAAATAGACTTTTATCAGCTTTTTTAAATTTAAATTTTTAATTAGATGTCAGGGAGTTAAAAGGGGGGAGGAACTTCATATGGAGAATCTATGATTTTAAGGTTTTTAATATATAACTCATCATACCTATGTATATTGTTATACTCTATCTATTCCATTTTAAGCGTGAAAACGCACCTACCGACGAACCCGAGCACAGCGAGGGTCGGCTGCTAGTTCATTAAATTTACAAGTCGTTCTTTGTACTTTTCCAATTATATCTACATAAATTCTATATAATATTTCATTTTAAAATTGAGGTTAGGTATAGCTTTTTACATTCATTACAGAGTGAGTCTCCTCTGAATTTCTTCATTGATCATGAAGAACATTTATCAATTGTGGTTTTTGAGAGAAAGCATACAGAGGCAATGCATTTTTGTTAAATAACTAGTGACTCGCCTTAGCTTCGTTCGAGTTCGTCCCTAGCTTACTTCCCCATACAAAGTCATCCCGATTCTCACCCCCTTAAGGTATGATTTCCGGGATAAACAATTACACTCACTTACTTTTCTAATCATGAGATTCAAAGAAAATCTTATTTTAGTAACATTTTTTTTTTCTTTTAATTTTCTTCTATACAAAACTTGTCCTGACAATAACAAACACAAAAAAAGAATTATCCAATTTGGTGCAGTCGATTGAAAGCTATGCGCGTACATGCATTTCGGTGATTTATTTTTATTTACGTAGAAGTTAGATTTTATTTAAGATAAATGCATCGCTAGAAATCACCGCACCGCAAATTACCAATATCTATGTCATATTATGTGGACGATCAATGTTGAAAACTGGCACTATTTTGTCGCTGTCTACGTCACAAAGGAAAAATATTGAATTGATAGATTGACAAAAGAATACGACAAAAATGTACGGCAAAGTATCATCATCTCAAAACTCTAAAGACACTGATAAAGATGTAATAATACTAATGCAAATAAACGAGTAAAACACTAATTAAAAGACAATGTCAAGGCAAACAATTGTTTATAGAGTTAGATAATGACGGCACAAAAAAATTTAATAATGAGACAAATTGCGGCAATTTTCAATAGCAAATTCCTTGACCCGACCAGTTGGCGGACGTGAAATGATAGAGCATTCAGTAAGAAACATGCCGTTTTACTAGCAAATGCCTGAGGCTCTGCTTGAGCTGTTTATAGATCTAATTTAGTTTTACATAAATGAACGTAAAACTGGTTTTCATTTAAACTAGGCATTGACAAAGAATATTATCAGAGAAATCTCTTTTGTGCAGTAAATAATTGCTTTAAATGTTCTGCTAATGTTTAGCTTCTATAGGGTTCCGTGCATGAAGAAAGGTTCTGTATCGATCCTGTTGCTAAATGCATGTTCGTGCCTTAAACTTCGTGTGAACTGAAGTTTTAAAATTAAAATAAAATATATATTATGAGAGCGTGTATTCTAAGAATAATAAAATAGTAAAAACATAAGAGGGTTCACAAAGAGCAAATATTAAAAATAAAAAAACGCGTGCGTGTACTTATGTAGATACGCACGTAAGAAGTTATAGGTATTTCTTTGGCGTAACAGAACAAAAATAGCTAAAGATTTTATCCCGTATGTCACAACTCTCTGTTTGTGATAAATTAATAAATGAATGATAAATTCATAAAAATAAATATATATTTTTTATTTCCACTGATATAAAACACGAGTTATAGATTTATGAATATTTGAGAAACTATTTTGAATATAGTTATGAGTTTTCACGTGAACCAGAGAGACAGTTATCAGATAACTTCATCATGTCGCTTTTCGGCTGTCGGTGTGCGCGCGCATCGAAAAAATTTTACTCTCATATTTTTTCCAAACGTGCCAAAAGAATTATAACTAGAATAATAACAGAAATTTTTATATCATTGTAAAAACGGTAATACATGCAATCTAAATTGGTATAATTATAGTGCTAACTGTTTAGTAAAAAAAATGAACAAGTGTGAATCGGCCTCGCGCTGATGGTTTCATTTGAAGTCGTATTCGATTTGAAGTCTTTTTATTTAAATTATGACTCAAATATGTTGGTGGTAAGCATCAATTTTGCGCTAGGTTTGTTTTTCACATAACATTAATTACTTCTCAGGTGAAGATCATGATAGAATAGCTCTGATAAATATTAGCGTGATAGCACTGTGTTAGTGCTATCACGTGTAGTCCATCATTTATATGATCATGACATAGATTCCCGCAGCATAAGGGCAATCCCCTACAAAAAGCTGCGTTAAACGCGTTTTCGACATTATTTAGAAGTTATTGTGCCAGACTGAATTTAATAAATGTAAAAAAATAAATAAAAAATATACATATATACTTATCTTATATTACACAATTAATATAGTTTTTTTAGGTTCTTAGGTTTTTTAAGCGGACCCGAGACAATCAACCGCAATTGTCAATTTTACGTTATTGTCAATTGCGATTTATCGTTTATAATTACCATTAAAGCGATTGTCAATCGCAGTTACGTGAATGAAAGCAGTTGATGCAAATCAACACACCATTGATGCTCATTGACAGGAGTCATTGAAGTTGCCAATTAATCGTTTACTGAGTTATTGACAATCGTTTCCGTCATTCATCTGCATAGCTGCCCACAGATGAAGGAAACTACTACAATTTTATATAAAAAAAAAAAATAGTCAAATTTATAGTAGATAATAGAATTAAATTATAATATACTCTTATTATTTATGTATTTTTATTATTTTTTTAATCATTTTCTTTTTTAATTCTTTTAGGTTACTCCTGTAGCCCGATCATTCATATATAGTTTTAATACCACGTTAAAATAAACGCTAAGTTTCAAAATTACCAGTCAAACGCACTCGTGTTTTCCTCGCAATACGTGGCACTGGCAGAATGTATGCAGTGTGTATGTGTATTGCATCTGTTAATGCGACTCTAAGATACTAAAGAAAAAAAAGGAGACGAACACTAACTGTTCCAATGCCAAAAAGCATACCGAACGCAAACACATGGACAACGCCGTAGTACATTGACAATTGCGATTTGTCGTCTCGGGTCCGCTTTAGGTTCCATTCAAACATGAATGACAACTCATATAAAACTATGTTAAACACCATATGATAGATCATTTCAAAATTGATATTTTACATGTTTATTTTTTTTAAAGGTCAAATTTAATTTTGTTTTGGATCATATTCAGAAATCAATGAAAATTTTTGAGTGAAGTTACTGAGCGGGAGCCGTGCGGCAGTTGATGGGCAGAATGTTGGAGGTCGTTTGCTCGGGACATAGCCTATTGTATTGGGCATGAAGATGTGTAACCAGATGTAACCACGCCACCCAGAAAGCTTTAAAGGTGCTTTATCACGTTTTTGCTTTTAATAGGATATTAATTGCGTGAAACAAAAGTTGTTTACTAAAATTGATTAATTTCATTCTATTAATGATGTTTTACATTTAGTACCTAGTGCTGAGTTTGTGATGGTTTTTTATAGAAGGAAAAAACGATAAAGCCTGGTGGCCTTGAAACAGTTACACTTGGTTCTTTTTATAACGACATCAAATAACTCTCTTAGAATAGTAATATTCTGTAAAAAGTTGCTCAAGTATGCGATTTCGCAAAGACGAAATAAGGAAGCGTCTACCATTTATAAATAATAAATAATATTTAATATTTATTTTCTCATGAGCAATAATAGTAAATTATGTAATTAAATAATCGCCAATTACCTATTAACTTGACTAAATTAAATGTTTTTTATAATCATGTCGTCTATTCACAATATTTTTATTTAATACTTAAGCGAAATTGAATTGCTTAGAAAAAATCTGTGGTCTTAATTTATTCGTAAGTAAATGCTATTGATGTTTATCTAAATAAAATAAATTATTAATGGGATGAATAAATTTGAATTGATCCGTCTCTAAGTACAATGGAAACTATAGCAGATTATAAAGATATCACTCATAGCTCACATCAATCACTCAATTTAATGAACTTTCGCAATGACAACATCATTACATCGTGATTTTTTTTAAATACTTTGGAAGTGACAGTTTTGCTACTCAAAGTTTTAAGATTTAAGATTAGATTGACTTATTGTATAGAACTTCAAATAGAGCTAAACGAAAATGTTATTGTCACATAAAATATATTTAGTTATTATTATTTTAAAAATAAAGAAATGTTTCCTTTGAGTTGGTAGGATTCCTCAGTCCTACGCTCGGTTTTTGTCGCTCCCACGCTGATACTTTTTTCATCTCGCCAAAATGAAGCTACTCACGAAAATGTAGCTTGTTATTAATCATTATAAAAATCCGTTGGATACTATAGATGTAGAATACTAATCATAACAGACAGCCTATTTGGTGCAAAGTATTTTGTTCTCGTTTTTTTTTCTATCACATGCCCAATGTCCTTGTGTCATCTACAAGAAAAACAGCCTCAATAAAAAAATGGGAAAAATTCAGAAAAAAATACTATTTACATGTATTTCAAATAAACCTTAAATGTAGCAAATTTTCATATTTAAAAATGTTATGAATGTAACCAACGTATAAATCGGTAATAATATTATTATATAATAATAGCTATGTTAGATTTCCTTATTTATTGTCTTATCGGTCTTGCCACCTGTTGCAGATATGCGGAACTTTATTTCTTCCTTTTAGAGTAAACAAATAGCCCTGCACGCATAAGTACACACGATTATATTACTTTACTTCATTTTGTGAAGATTATAAAAAAACGAATTCCTATCAATTTAAAGAATGTCTTGAAATTTAATTTATACAATATTATATTAAATATATACATATATGATGCAATTTTGATACTACCTTGAATCATCCGATGTTAAAAATATATTATTTGATTAAAAATGGGCAAGTGCGACTTAAAATGTGCACAACAGTTCTTTATTCTGATTTAGATCGTTAAAATATTACGCCAAGTATATAAATTCATATATTTAAATATCTGTCAATTTCATAAAATAATATTCACTAATATATATGTAAAGGATGATGAGATTTCTTGACATGGAACCCTAAAAACTACTAATCTGTTTTAATACGGGTCTTAAGAGCACATTCTTTTAGACAAAAAGTCATCCAGTTTGGTCACGTAGTTTCGTAATCAGCGTACATATATTAAAACACTTGCTATGAATAAGAATTACTCGCTTTTCGAAGGTAATTCAAAACAGGTATAAGTCCCTACATCACAGAAACTTATATGATCACTATTTTAACTTATACGTTTCATTTATGATCTTTATGAAATGAGATATTTAGTTCCTACGAATTTCTTATACCATATTTTCTCAAGTATGAAGCATTCAAAAACCAACATTCATATTTAATTCTGAGATTTTCTGTGGAATATAACTACAACGAGACGTTTTAATATTTAGCTATAAAAGTAGTAAATCCTAAAATTTGACTTCGGACTCGTAGTTACACTATTTTGTTACACTGGCGTAACTACTGATCATGTTTATGACCGATGGTTACATTACAAATAGGATCTATATAAAAGTATTAGGTTAGTCATTAAAATTAAGTTTATATATAAAATATTTATTTAATATTTGGATTCTTCTAAAGCATTTTTAGTTCTAAAACTTTAAGTCGTTTATGGCAATCGCCGGCTGCTGTCGCAGTACGCTTGCTTTGCTCGCTCGGTTCGTGCGTTGTGGTCACTGTTATAACCTAATCTAACCAACCAAAAAAGAAAGAAAGGGTTCTTCCGAGTAAGACGTAGCACCCGCCTTAGCCCTCTCCCACACCTAAGTCTTCTTCTTCTCCCTGCCCATTTCACAATCACTTGGGGTCGGCGCAGTACATCTTCTGTATCGCTGAAAGGATTTGGCAAAAGTTTTACGACCGGCCGCCTGCCTGACGTCAACCCTCCTTGGGAATGCTATTGTCTCTCTTTGTCTGGATTCACGGAAGTCTTATAGGATGCATTTTCAATTTTTTTGTCTTTTAAAACATTTTTTTATTCTATTACTCGAATTTTTAACGTTATTTTCGGGTATATTTTAAAATAAATTTTGATTGCACGATAAATTTTGTTTTGACGTTACCTCTCCCACACCTAAGTACCTGTCACATAATTAAAAAAAAAATAAAGAGTGCGTGTATGAATGTGTATATGTTCTGTAGGTTATCGGTACTCTTTATGAAATTCAATTTATGTTTTAAATAATTAGTATAGGTGAGATACTAAATAAACGTGTGGGTGTACTTATGAACGCACGTAAGAAGTTATACTTCTTTAACGCATATTAGGCATATTACAATCATCTAATTATAGAATATCATTTAAGGAAAGAATATAATATTATATATCACTTGTCAGACAATAACAACGGTTACCATGGCAGGAAACGTTCGCCTCGCCCAATCACACTTTTCGTAACGCTCTCGTCACGCGTTCACCAGTTTACTCCCCAAGTCGAGCGTGCGTAAAGAAGTTTTACTTCAAAAATAAAACTTACCTAACCTAACCGTGTTTGACCGTCTGTTTGATCAAACATATACGTAATAAACAGTCAAAGACTGTTTATTGTGTGTATGTAATAATGTGACCATCGGTTATAGGTATGCTCGGTTGTTACATTAGTGTAACAAAACAGTCCGAAGCCTAACATTTATACATATAAAAAAATGTGTGTATATATATATATAAAAATGCTAAAACACTTATTTATTTATTTGTATAGAAGAGCATTAATACCAAATTTCAAGTAATTCTGAGTGACTGAATTCTGATTCTGATTCAGAAATAAATTTTTAGATTGTTTTATAATGTGTTTCCTCGTGGTATGAGATTATCCCCCGCGATAAAAAGTAGCCTATGTTACTCTCCAGTTCTCTAACTATCTTCACATCAAAAATCACGCCAATCCGTCATTCCATTTCGACGTGAAAGAAAGACAAACAAACACACGAACAAACAAACACACTTTCACATTTATAATATTAGTACCTATGGATGAACATCGCTTATAGATCATTTTCATTCAAAATCCATTATAATCAACAAGACCATAGGTATATGCTCCCATACACGACAAAGATTCCACTAGTATGATTTAGTATATACTTTATAATGTCGTGTGAACTTGTTTCGATACAGACAGAAAGCGAAAAATAAAATGGGTGTAATATCTTTCTAACATTCAAATAGATTGACCTTAGAGTATCATATAATACTAACCTCGAAAATGGAAAGACTTAATAAAATCTCGGTGAAAAGGAATTTTGTAAATAATATGTAACTTATATAGGCTTATATTTAAAGAAACATGACGATCTAATCTTAGCAAACAAATAGTATTCAGTATATTTGTTGGAGTCCGCCAACCCGCACTTGGCCAGCGTGGTGGACTATGGCCTGATTCCCCTCGTACTAAAGGGAGGCCAGCAGTGGGAAGTTAAAAAGGGCTGAATACACATATTTGTTGTAGTGTAAAAAATAATAATGAATAGATTTGAATTGTTAAATATAAGTAGCAACACAATATTATCTCTTGTATCGACTATATTCAATCTATACTAATATTATAGAGAGGTAAAGTTTGTGAATTTGTTAGGTTGTAGGGGGTAATCTCTGGATCTACTGAACCGATTTAGATAAAATTTGGTAAGATGATAGTTTGAGACCCTAGGAAGGACATAGGATACTTTTTATCCCAGAGATCATCCCTTAAGGAGGTGAAAATGGGGAAGAAAATTTGTATTGAGCAAGCTAGCTAGGACGAACCCGAGTTAAGCGAGAGTGAGTCGCTAGTAATAAATGCAAGTAAATATT
The DNA here is from genome assembly GCA_951806755.1 of Brenthis hecate. Lineage (NCBI taxonomy): Eukaryota > Metazoa > Arthropoda > Insecta > Lepidoptera > Nymphalidae > Brenthis > Brenthis hecate. The sequence continues at coordinate 21,544,491 of OX638251.1, forward strand.
TTGTTACTTTAAGCAGGCAGGATTTCTAAATACCACATGGGCTTACTAACATCCGAAATAAACATCAAGCATTTTCGAATAAAACTTAAAACATTAAAAACACTTCGTATGAACTGAGTATATTGAGGTGCAAAAATTTTGACATTTAATCATGAAACGTGGCACGAAAACTGTATTAAAATATGCATATTTAAAAAAAATTAAGCACATAACATAAACGTATATATATATCATATAAGTATATGCCATTTCTATTAAAAATTATAATCTAAGGGTACAAACTAATAAGCAATATATCTTAATTCACGTTCACGGCTCGTAAATTGTCGAAAATTTGCATGCACAAGACAAAGTCAAGGCCTGCACGTAGCGTCCAATGCCGGCGAAAGTCAAGGTATGCGTGATGTAACTCGTGTAATTAATGGTTATACAATCCATGATTTGTTATGTAATAACCTTATGATTTTTAGCCTCTATTAGACCTCTGTGCGTACGTGCGTGCGTTCCATTCATTTAATCGGTTTCATTTGAAGTTATACTTCTTTTGGCGCGTTTGGAAAAAAATATGAGAGTAAAATCTTTACGATGCACACCGACAGCCAAAAGGCGACATGATGAAGTTAGCTGCATTCCTTTTACAAACAGAGAGTTGTGACATACGGGATGAAATCTTTAGCTAGTTTTGTTCAGATAAAGTATTATTATTGTAACTTCTTACGTGCGTATGTAAGTACACACACATGTTTTTTTTTATTATTTCTTACGTTATTCTTATAATGTTTAGAATTGGAAATAATTTTGGCAAAAACAATGTGTTAAGGTTTTCGTGTCTGCAACCCCCGGCAAGGGTAGAAAATTTTTTCCAAATTGTGTTTTTTTGCAATTATTCGAAAACGGTAAAAATTTTATGAAAAGGTTTTGATAAAAATGTGTGAACCTTAAAATTTTAACAAAATTAACTGAGTTAGAAAGTTTTTAAGTTTAGGGATGAACGTAAATTTTATATAGATACTCGTAGTAGAAAAATAAGCGATTTTTTTAAATTGCTTAAAAATCTAATCACGAAAACCTTTACAAATTGTTATTGTATCATTAAAACTACATTATATCGAACAATACAAAGTTGAGCGCCAAAATGTTGACTTCAGACCTTATTTGACTGGACTAGTAAAATAAATAAATATGTTGGGACATTAACACAGCGCCATCTAGTTCCATGGTAAGCTACGAGGCCTGTGTTATGGATACCAGATAGTTGATACACTACACATATATAACTTTAAATACATACACATTATAAATATAAACACCCATGACTAGAGTACAAACATTCGTGCTCATCACACAAATGAATGCCCCCAGCGGGACTCGAACCCGCGACCGCTGGTACAGCAAGTAGGGTCGCTACAAACTGAGCCAAACCTGTCGTCATAGAGACGGAGGACGGAGGACGGACGAGAGAGTAGAAACCCAAGTCCCAACTACTTACGTTTATTGTCCTATTCCTAGAAGTAGGTAGGTATAAACTATCAACTCACTGACAGATTAAATATAACTATCTGTAATTGACAATACGTAGATATGTACATGATTAAGATACCACGATAAATAGTTTGCAAAGGAATGCAATAAAAAACGATGTATTAAAAATATGGGCTTTGTTGACAAAGCAACGCCTTATACGAAAGATAGCTAAAGTTGAAGTATTAACATAGTGGCATCTAAAAAAATGCGTAGGGATATGTAACATCTATACAGATAATAAAATTCTGAGTCGAATCTGTACATTAAATATTTTTTTGGAAAATCTTATCGAAATAGTCATTATTATCGATATACAGGCCAAATCTATAGTTTTTAGAATTTTTATCTCTATCTGTATATCTGTCTGTCTGTGACCGCATCACGAGAAAACCACTGGATAGATTTTGATGAAATTTGATATAATGATAGCTGGTTACCGGGTCAACATATAGGATACTTTTTACTGCAGGAAAATATCTCATCTGTGAGAAATCTATACTAAACGTTAAAGCATAACTCGAGCGGAACGAGTGTTAGTCGCTAGTAGAATAGAAAATTGTAGTATTCTGGATAATTTCAATTGTATAAAGAGGATTGCAAACAAAGATAGTCTATGCTACAGTTAAACTATCTAAAGCAGCTAAATTAACTCGATAGAGACCTTGACGACTTTGGAAGATCTACGAGTACTACGCATGTGTGTTGCAACAGCATTAAGTTGGCTGCATAAAAGTTTGTAGATTCTAATTATATCAATCTTGCGAATTTGAAGGTGCAATTTGTTTTTATAATAAAAAATATAAAGGAACATAGCAGATTAAATTTCACAATGATTTATAAATAAACATAATTCCTTATAATTTCTATGATTAAAATAAAGGTAAGGTAATTATTTCGATTTTAAAAGCAATTTTAAGATATACCATCGATTAATTGTTCGATATTATTAATAAATTAATAAATAAAGATGAACTTTATAAATAACATTAATAATCGATACTACAATTACATCGCGCCTAATTGCATGGCCGAAGCGAATTCAGATCAGTATCGTGGCGTGGACTGAAAAGTGCAGCCTCGTTCCTATTGAGTCACGGCGAGTGGATTAAGGCGACTGTCTACTGCACGGCATCCGTCAGCATAAACTGAGAAATTGCAACGTGGATTGACATGATCTAAACAAAAATAAAGAAAATATTTTAAAACTAGCGGCCTCGCTTCGCTCGGGTTTATCGCTACGTTTTAAATAGATATAAATAGTTATTAGCCAGCGTTAGCCATATAGGTTTTTTTTTGTTAATCATATTGACATTAATATTTGTACGATACTAACGTCACTCAATTGTTTTGCCTTCCCGGAACCTCTCCACTAACACTTAAACTTTATGGTATGGTATTAAAGTTCAAATTGACTTTTAAGTATTATTACGAATCTTTTGTATAGGAGTATAGAAAAGTGTTGTTTTAGACTTTTTCAGTCAATTTTTTTAATTTTTCTCTCCGTAAGAACCATCCTCGTACTTCAAGGTATATTCTAAAAAAAGAATTAACGAAATCGGTTCAACTGCTCTCGAGATTTGCGCTTACCAACACATTCAACGATTCATTTTTATAGAATAATAATATGTGAAATATATGTATCTGTACCTATATCCAAATAGCTATTCAAGCTTTATGTCAGTCTTAACCCTATATCCCGGAATCTTAGATATCAAACGTAAGGTTCAAGCGATAAAATGTAATCACATAAATATATCAAAAAAAGATTTATTAATCTTATACCAAGATGAAAGTAGTTAAACATGATCTAATCTAGTTGTAGGAACTATTATAGCCCATTTAGATCTTGTATGGGGTGCTTAAACTAATGATATAAATACATGCAACTTATAATAAAATTGTAACTAAGCCGAATCTGTACATTAAATATTTTTTTGGAAATTTTATTGAAATAGACATTATTATCGATGCAGAGGCTGAATCTATAGTTTTTAGATTTTTTGTCTCTGTGTCTGTTTGTCTGTCTGCCTGTTAACTTACTACTCTACTATACTAAACGTTAAAACGTAACTAGAGACGAACTCAAGCAGAACGAGGATGAGTCGCTAGTTAATAATGATAACATTATTATTATAAAATGGATAATCGACCACCAATAAATCAAAACAAAACGTTAAGTACTCTAAAATTATTTAAAAAAAAAGTAATGTTCCAGGTAACCAACGTTTATGTCAGCAGTTTTATGGACTTTTGTTTTATAGCAATTTAATAATTTTATAGAAATCTGTAGAATCTCTTCGAAGTAAATAATTTAATTTAATATCGTCCACAAATCTATGTTACAATTCACGTGAGTCGCAACCAATTCATTCAAAAGATAACAGTCTTTTGCGTTTAACGCACAACTCTATCTGTGAGACCGGACATTTAGATAAAGAAATCATTTAAAGTTATCGTTTTACTTAAACACAAATTTATAACACGAATTTTACTATTATAAATTACCTTAAATTATTATTAATTTATATGTATAGCAATAATTTTAACTGGGAAATATCGTTTAAATCTATTTTGCTGCACATTTAACGGTCTGTACTAGTTTGCTTCATTCATAATAAAAGGCAGTGGTAGCCCAGTGGTGACGCACTCGCATGGGTATCCGAGTGAAACGGGTTCAAATCCCGGGTCTCGCACCTCTGATATTTTCATGTGCGAATCATTTTCAACATGATTACCACTTGCCTTACGGTGAAGGAAAACATCGTGAGGAAACCTGCATGTCTGAGAGAACCTAGTAAGTTTTCGAAAGACATTTGAAGTCTGCCAACCCGCACTTGGCCAGCGTGGTGGACTATGGCCTGATCCCCCTCATATTGAAGGGAGGCCCGTGCTCAGCAGTGGGACGTTAATAAGGGCTGAATACACATACATTTCCAACATACATTTCAATTATTATTTTAAACTTAGATTTTTAGAAGACTATTGTTTATTTTTACCGCATTCTTGCCACTTTACCGTTTGTTTGCATAGCTTTCTCCTTAATAACATATTCTTAGTGACAAACTGCACAACACTTATTCTTCAGTACTGTACATTTTTGGAGCGGGTTGGAACAGTAATTTAAGACATTTTTTACTACAATTAACTCGCTAGGTATCTAGGGAACGGATGACTTGTTTTTTGACTTTCATTATAACTTTAATTTCAAGTCAAAATAAAATTCATATTCTCAAAAAAAAATAATGGATTACATGTCGAAGGTTTTTTAAATTTTACATTTAATTTTATAAAGTGATAAAATTTGTATGTTTGTATGAGAAGGTAAGTTCTGAAACTATTAATCCCATTCTGAAAATTCCTTCACTGACAGGAAACTACTTTACCGACGAAGCTATGAACTATTTTTTTAAACAAGACAATTCTTACATCATTCAACTTATTCCAAATAAAAGAAAACAAAAGTTTATTAAGTTACCTTTACTAAGTTATCTGTATTATAGAATACGATTTTGAGTTCTTATTAATTATTTCAAAATAATATACAGCAATACATAGAGATATATAGGAAATAGTATATGAATTCACTTTAGAACCTACAGAAGCTATAATATAAATTAAATTGACCTTTTCGAGTCATAGCTAGTTAAAATTAAAGGCAAATTTTTAGAGCGTGGTTTTACATAAAAGAAAAAATCAAGTCAAGCTCGTGGTGATGAGCATTCAGGCTAAGGTTGGGATTTAACTACCTACTACCATTTACAGCCGCCGACTTTATTGGCGGGATATTACATTAGATGAACATAGAACCTACATGTTATACAAACGAATGTATATTTGTTTAATTTTTGCATCCAACAAATTTTCCTGGTCAACTTTTTTCACTAAATCCAAATAACCTTTGATTGTAAGCATGAAATGCCAAGAAAAAATACGTTAACTTAATATAAAATAGGCAGTGGTAACCCAATGGTAACGCGCTCGCTTGGGAAACCGAGTGAAGCGAGTTCAAATCCCAGGTCTCGCACCTCTGATATTTTCATGTGCGAATCATTTCTAACATGATTACCACTTACCTTACGGTGAAGGAAAAACATCGTAAGGAAACCTGAATGTCTGAGAGAACGTAGCAAGTTTTCGAAAGACATGTGAAGTCCGCCAACCCGCACTTTGCCAACGTGGTGGACTATATCCTGATGCCTCTAATTTTGAAGGGACGCCCGTGCCCAGCGGTGGGGCATACAATATAAAATGCATAATCTTGCAAATAAAACTTGCATGTAAATAAACAACATTGTTTTATACTATTAATCTAAGAATGATTACTTATAAGCTACGATATAATTAAGGAAGCTTAAGAAAAACTAAAGATGATATATTATGAAAAACTTGAATCATACTGGTAATAAAGATGTAGAAAAAAAACTTAATTATTATAAAATTAAAAACGGTCTGAGTGATTTTACTGGTCGGTAATAAAATATATTACTTTATTAACAATAAAAATGTAATAATTTAACTCAATTTATTTTATAATCAATTAAACCTTTAATCATAAGTTATATCAGAGCCAAGGCAACTTAAACAACGCGGAATCAAAGCCCTGTTATAACTTTACGTAGAAATAATTTTAAAATTTTATGCAAAAGGGGGATGAAAGTAGTTTATTTCTTTACTTACTATAAAAGAGATAAAACCCTCCATTCAAGGTGCCATTGATGAAATGATTTGACGCATTAAAGCCATTAAATATAGAACTGAACTGAAAGAGATAAAACTTTTTGGTATGTTATATATTTTTACAATTAATTAAAATATATTTTAATACATTGTGTGCTAACATGTATGCAACATGTATGCGAAATGCAAAAACAAAATATGTTAATTTGTTATGTTATTTAATAGTAGGTACCTACCTACCTACTCCAGAAAAATTAAAAAAAATATATATTTGATTTAAGTTTGTATCAATAAGTAAAAGGAGGATTTTTATAAAGATAGGGATCGCATTTTCCTATTTTCAACCGACTTCAAAAAGTAAGAGATTCTCAATTTTGCTGTATTTTTTATGTTTGTTATCTCAGAACTCCGTCATTTATTAACCTATTTCGAAAATTTTTATTTTGTTTGAAAATATATACTTCCAGATCGGTCTCATTTAAATTTGAAAAAAAAAACACCCCTAAAAGTGGAAAAAGCTAATGAAAATTTATCGTAGGTACTTCTAATGGTCATACTGACTTGAAACTTTGCAAGTGTTTCTATTAAGATTGATATTATTGACGTTTTTTTTGTAGTAACTTTACATACACATCAATAAAATGCAAATTCGAAATTCGCCATATATTGATTTTTTTTTAAACAATATTATTCACCTTATTTTATTGTTTCTAACTTAATACTCGCGTATCTAAGTCGCGTAAATCTAAGAAACTAATACTTTCTTAGATTTACGCGAATACTTGACATTTTATATATAACTATCTTTTCCGGTTATATCGCGGATTTAGATTTTTGGGTCCCAACGTTTCGAATTTATAACCATAAAGAATATTAAAATATAATAATAGCAACACTAAATAATATTAGTAATTAATAAAGTTTAAAAAAAATTGTAATTTATATAATAATAACAGCTAAAATTAAATAAATAATATTGCTATATTTAATTATAATACTTATTAAAAAAATATTTAGAATCAAAATCAACAAATATTGTAAGGTACTTTGGTGCCATTTTTGAATTTTTAAAATCATTTTTGTAGAATAGTGGGTAGGTAGGTACTGTCTGTAACAAGTATATAACGCCTTTGAGACGTCTAAAACCTTAAAAACCGTCTCTCCCGTGACCATGATTGCTGTAAAGCGTTCGAAAAACCAAAAATCAAAATAAATCCGCGAAATAATCCGAAAAGGTAGTTTTATTTAAAATGTTTCTAACTTTACGATTTTTGCAGACATTAGAAGGTACTATATGACATTAGTATACAAAATCATAAAGTGGGTTGAATATCGAAAAAAATTGAAAAGTAAACCTGTGGAAACTAGGACGGGTTAAACAAGTAGTTGGTCATGTATTTCTCACAATATATGTACCTATTCACATTATGTACATATTTGTTTCGCGTAATGCGCACCAAATGCAAGCTCAAATCGCTATCTAATTCTAGTATAATATAATAAAGTAGAACGAATTGTTGCGTAAGAACTACTTTATTAGATCTTTATAACGTTTGGAATCTGTTTTATAGTTCTTTATCTGTTTTGCAAATTACAGCTTAGTATGTAGCCGACTAATAAATGTTATAAAGACCAGTGTGCCTCGTGCGAGTTCCACAATTTTTTTCGAATGACGTCATAAGCACTTTACTTGAGTAAAATTGGTTACAATAAATGATTTTATAGAAGACTAGGAACTAACCCTCGCTCCGCTCGAAGTCATCTCTAGGTTTTAACTTTTAGTATAGATTTCTCAGAGATGAGATATCTTCCGCAGTAAAAAGTATCCTATATTATGTTGACCCGGATAACCAGCTATCATCATACCAAATTGCATCAAAACCTGTCCAGTGGTTTTCTCGCGATGCGGTCACAGTCAGACAGACAGATGGACAAAAAATTCTAAAAACTATAAATTTGGCCTCTATATCGATAATGACTATTTCAATAAGATTTTCCAAAAAATATAATGTACAGATTCGAGTTAGTTACAATTTTGTTATAGGTACGTATAGATGATGTAATCACCTGCAGATGATTTCAATGTTAGACCTTTGTATTTTATTAATTTTATTTAACAAAAACTAAAAAAAATCTAAAATCTTGCTGAGTTTCTTTCCGCAGTTCTACTCGGTGACTGAAGCAATGGTTTCCGTAATGCTGGAAAACTTTTTGAGATTCTATGTTTTTCTTATAGCAATATTAAATAAATAATTGTTAGAAAAAACATTACTTTAAAATTGTTTAAGATTTTGTATGTAATTTATAATAATAAATTATTGTATATAATTGAAAGAGACCGCTTTAATATTAAATAATTCTTAGTCAACTTCACGTGCAAAAATTATTAAGATAACTTTGAATTTGTAATGTTATATTTTTTCAAACTGTACTACTCATCATTGAAGCTAACACGATCGAATAGACATAGTACGAGAACCGGCCACTTGTACGTGTTAATATGTAAATATTTTTTTATAAAACTCAATTTAAGAAAATGATGAGGGACAGTGTGCGTAGATTATTATAGGATTGCCTAAAAATGCCTAAAAATTCCAGCTTCACGTTTTTCGAGTGAATCCATCGTTAGTAGTAACGCATTCAAGCGGCTTGATCTTAGACCAACGTGAACTTGTTTTATTCACCGCTACTACTCTCAATAATGAAAAACATTGTTAGACGTTATTCTTTAAAGTTTAAACGAATGACTGTTCATTAACCAGTGTTTATAATTAATAGCTATATAATAGCATAAAATATTATATGTCTGAGCGAAAATTCATCAAACCGATGAAAATATTAACTCATAAACCTAATGACTGGTTTTTAATTGACGACACGTTTGTCTCAGTTTGTGGTAATCCTACTTGCTGTGCCAGCGGTCGCGGGTTCGAGTCCCGCTGGGGGCATTCATTTGTGTGTTGAGCACGAATGTTTGCACTCCAGTCATGGGTGTTCATATTGATAATATTTATGTATTTAAAGTTATATATGTGTAATGTATCAACTATCTGGTATCCATAACACAAGCTTCGTAGCTTACGATAGAACTAGAAGGCGCTGTGTGTTAATGTCCACACATATTTATTTTTTTAATTTATTTATTTAATTGCTGACCACAATAAAATAACATTACATAAACATTAATCAATTATGAATATAGACGAGTAATTAATCGATCAATTAAAAAGTAACTAGTGGAAAATCATTCTGAAAAGAAAACGTAAAAGATTCTTAAGTCAAAGAGTTCTCTTTGTTACGTTTTCATACTGGACTAAGATCCCGCTGCAAGATTACTACGTTCATAGCGTATTTAATCAAAATTATTTTTTTTATATATAATAATAAAAGGGGCAATATGTTTTGACCGAGGTGCCTATTCAAATGTGCCGGCTAGTATGTTTAATTAAATAAATAATAATTGAGTTTTTGGAACAAAAACGATGCATTTGTGTAATAGTTCAACATATTGTAGTGAAAATTCAAAAAGGAAAATATTTTTTTTTCTGGATTTACCCATAGGTTACTTTTACCAGCAATAAATAGCCATTAGGCAATTATTTAGCTATGTAGTATATCCATCCTCATACTTATATTATAAATATGAAAGTTTGTGAGGATGGATGAATGTTTGTTACTTTTTCACGTCAGCAAGGCTGAACGGATCTGGATGAAATTTGGCACAGAGATAAATTATAGTCTGAAATAGCATATACGTTACAAGTTACTTTTTATCCCCGAAAATGTAGTTTCTGCGGGATATATACTTATTTTTGTATATAGTAAGAAGTAATATTATCCCGCGGGATAGATTTATTTTTGTATATAGTATTATTCATCTTTTGGTTGCATATAATATTATTTGACATACCATAATATAGCCAAATACGCTGTTTCTCAAAAAAAAAAAAACAAATATAAAGTAAAAGAAAATACTCAATCTACAAACATTTATTGTTTAATAACTGGTATATTTTATTATGTAATAAATAATGCATAAGTTAATAGCTACAAAACGATTATAGATTTTAAGAGCCTTGAATGATTTTCCTTTTAAATATTTTTTTATAACAAGATAAAGTTATATAAGCGCGTAATGTATCCATTTTATAATTGAAATTTTCTTATCGCTATTCAAGCCAAAATTAAGAGTACGTTTGCGGCAACTCGACTACAGTCGTCTGGTTCACCTTTACATACCATTCATATTCACGACATAACATTATTGCAATTATTATAAAGACGTGTAGACTATATTTGTAACTAGCGACTCACCCTCGCTTCTGTAATTACTAAGGAAATATGATACAATTTTAAACATCCGCCTGAAATTTCCACTTCCGGTGACAAAAGAAGGTTACATGCAAATCGATATATAAAATTATTACATACAAACTGTTAGTATTCTATACTAACATATTAAACAGGTAAAGTTTATGAGTTTGTGACGTTGTAGGGGGTAATCTCTAGATCTACTGAACCGATTTAGATGAAATTTTGTAAGAAGATAGTTTGAGACCCTGGAAAGGACATAGGATACTATTTATCCCGGACATCATCCCTTAAGAGTGTGAAAATGGGGCTGAAAGTTTGTATGGGGAATGAAGCTATTATAATAAATAAAAAGTTGTCAATTTTTTATTATTTATATACGACAAAAGAAGACTTATATAATATATTACTAGCGATTTAACCTTGCTTCGATCGTACGATTTGTATAGAAAAAAATATTATGAAATAAATAATAAATATAAAATCGATATGAGCGTACCTTAGGAGATAGACATATGTGGTATCGCGGACTTTTCTGTAGGGCTTTTTACCTGTCTGCGGCGAAGTCCAAAGGAGGGTTATGTTTTTGACCTGCATGTATGTATGTCAGGCCCGACCCAATGTTCCCTCGTAATTACTAAACGGCTTAACCGATTTTGATAATTTATATGTTATTCAATTCGTCATTACGCAAGTGTCATAGGGTGTATATAAATATCATTTAAAATCTAAATAGCGTATCTAAGACGTCAAATTATGAGCTCGAAAAATTTTTTTCCACTGAATCAATTGAGTGAAATATCAAAATACAGGTTTAAAAGTTATTTAGGCTAAGAAATCTATACAGATAAATAAAATTGAAGTGTCTGTTTGTAATGTCAAAATAACAGCGTTTTACTAAATGCATATGAAATTATACCTATAGGGTCCTTATAATAAAAACACATTTTTTTAAAAATTTGTGTCTGTCTGTCTGTTCCGGATAATGCTGGGCTGATTTTGACGGAACTTTCACTGGAAGATAGCTGATGTTATAGGGAGTAACATAGGCTACTTTTATTTTAGAAAATGAATGAGAGGTTTCGCACAAAAAAAATCTTTTTTTAAGACTTTACAAATCAAAAAATTAATTACAAACATTGCTAGCTAAATCAAAGCTTTTAATAAAAATAGAACTGCTCTATCACTAATGACATTTTATTTTGATGGAAAGGACTATTAAATAAATAAAAATAAGGTGTATAACCAAAAATGCCCAACACCTATGGGTGTTATTTTATAAAAATACTAGCGGTTCACCCTCGCTTCGCTCGGGTTCGCCTCTAGACAAAGAAAAGCAAATCTATCCTACGGGAACCGTACATTTTCCCTGGATAAAAAGTTGCATGTTTGCTGTTCTGGTGTATACTAAATAACAATACTAAGCTGTATAAGTTACCATAGTTTTTTAACTATCCCACGGGAACTCTTTGATTTTCCGGGATGAAAAGTATCTAAGATGTTGACCGGCGATATAAGGTACCATCATGTAAAATTTCATTTAAATCCTTCCAACAGTCTCGGAGATTAGCCCGTATAAACAAACAGACAGACAGAGAAAGAAAAAAAATGTCAAAAATCTGGATTTGTTCTATTTCTCTACTTACATCCTATATTTCTCTACTTACATGACTCGGTTTGTAGCATTTTTTTTCTCTACAGTTTTATTATAGTATAGATAAAATATTAAGTGCAAACATAAAACATATTTCAGTGACCATGTTCTCCTGGAGCTATGAACGAACTTATTGATTAAACTTATTTTTTAACCCCTGACGCAAAAAGAGGGGTCTTATATGTTTGACGACGATGTCTGTCTGTGTGTGTGTGTGTGTGTCTGTGGCATCGTAGCTCTCAAATGGATGAATCGATTTCGATACGGTTTTTTTTTCATTTGAAAGCGAGTTTCCTTGCAGTGGTTCTTAGCTTTGTTTGGTTAATATCGGTCCAGCAGTGTAAGAGTATCAGCTCTTTTCCAAAATGATGTAAGGCGTTTTGGCATATGATTACTCGATTAAATGCTTCACGCGTGCCTGAGTAATCGTTATATGACAATTAATTTGAGTAGGGGTTTTTTTTTTTATTTTTAATTTATTTAGTAATCAGTATAATAATTATATAGCAACGAAATTTAGATTGAAATTTCTTGAACAAAATCTTTAATATAATTTATTTTCATTCTAATAAATAAGTTATTTTTTTCTTCATATTTAGATGACTAGACACTTGAGAAATCAGAAATGGAGATAAGTTATATTCTGGATTAAGAAATAGGCTACCTTTTAATCGATGTACATACTAGTTTCTAGGCGTACACAGCTATATGAAAAACTTACATGCATACGTATAACTTCTTCTTCTTCTCCCTACCCATTTCCCAATCACTTGGGGTCGGCGCAGTACATCTTCTGTACTGCTGATAAGATTTGGCAAAAGATTTACGTCTGGCCGCCTGCTTGACGTCGACCCTCCTTGAGAATAATACATACGGTATAACTTAATTATCTTATTTAAGTAACTCATTTAAACTTAAACGCATTATTCTATACAATTAAAGTCAAGTCAATTTCCGCTTAAGAAACAAGTTTTACAAACCTGGAGTCCTTCAAAACTGTTTTTGAAAAATTTGCCAAAAAAACTGAGCTGACTGCAATAATAATTGAACATTTAATTCGAAATTGGTATTTTATTTTAGTACATATTATACTAAAGCTAATCACTCAAATCTCAACTTGCTTTGAAATCAATGAACTTTACAACAAAGTAAAGTTTGTAAATGTTCCATGTTTTTACAGTAGTGATAATAACACTCAATAAAAGCTCATACGACCTTTATGGAACGGAAATCCATACCTAAGATAGGTATATTATACCTAAGATAGGGTTATTAGACAGTATAATTATTTATAAAACAAAAAGGTTCGTTTCGTTCGTTCAGTTACGTATCAAAGTTTTTCACCGTTCACTACATTAATAACAATAATGTTCTCCTGAACGATTTTACCTGATATACAAATGAAATATAAATGATAAGAAAATTAGTTTTGTGTTTAGTGCAATTTCAGCAGCTCAGCCAAAATTGTGCTGAAAAAAAACACTGGCACGCGTGAATCACTTAATCGAGTAATCATATGCCAAAATGCCATACATCATTTTGGAAAAGAGCTAATACTCTTACACTGCTGGACCGATATTAACCAAACATAGCTAAGAACCACCGCAAGGAAACTGGCTTTCAAATGAAATAAACCGCATCGAAATCGGTCCATCCGTTTGAGAGCTACTTTTCCGTCAGGGATTAAAAATCGGACAAGAGATAGTTCCAGGAGTACTACATAAAGTAAAATTTTCTAAGCATTTTTTTAAAATCATTTGGCTCGGCTAATACGAGCTATATTAGCCTTTAAAGTCATAAACATTGTAGTATTTAAAAATAAACGTTCCTTTTTTACCTTTCAAAAAATCGTGTCAAAATAATCTAAATGTTTGAGGTAAAGGAGCTTCCAAAATACTTTTAACGAAAATTGCTTTTGAGAATATACCTGTATAACGCTACGTAGTTTTTAAGATATGGAACATTTTCAGTCAGTCAGCTTTGTCAGTTTAGCAAGCGCAAGCTTTGTTTATTTTATAATAAGGAAAAAAATAAAAATAGAATATATGAAACACAAACTTATCGACAAAATGATAATAATGTGAAGAGGTCACGTTATATTCGTATTTTATTTTGGAGTAAACTTAACAATACGTAAGTAAGTAAAAAAAGTAAGTTGGCCTGGCACTTACTCGATTTCTATATTTGAAGATTTACAAACATTATCATTATATCTATAGTAAATAATAGCAAAAATATACAAATATTTTATTTGAAAAACACGAGAATTATCATATAAAGGTACATATCTTTACATAAATTTAAAAAAAAAAATTATGTATATTAAAAACACATGGCGACATCTAGTGATGAATGTCTAAATGACACCTAACTAAATATTTGTTGAGTTATTTTTATGTATAAAATATATTGATATTGTAATTTTTTTCCAGAGAAGCAATTTACTTTTTTTTTTATTTTTTTTTAATGGCTTGTCGTTGCGGAAGCAATTTATAATTCTTGACCTATTTTGTAAATTACCTTGCTAAATAGTTTACAGTTTCAGTTTGGTTTAATTCTAATCAGGTTTTGTATTTTCTCAGAGATTAGATATTTTCCCGCAGTAAAAAGTATCATATGTATTGACTCGCATAACAAAAGCTATCACATCAAAATCTGTCCAGTGTTTTACTCGTGATGTATGTATTCGCAGACAGACAGTCAAATATTCTAAAAACTATATATTGGACCTCTGTATCGTTAATACTGACTATTTCAATAAGATTTTCCAAAAATATTTAATGTACAGATTCGGTTTAGTTAGAATTTTATTATATACTAGCATTGCCCGCGGCTCCGCTCGCGTTCAGTTGACCAAAAACCAAATTCTTAGGTTTTACATTGCAGTTTTTGTATTTCTTCTCAGAAATGAGACATTTTCCCGCAGTAAAAAGTATCCTATATGTTGACCCAGTAAACCAGCTATCATCATGCCAACGTTTATATATTTTGCTCTAGATAGTTTGATAGCATTCAATGATTAACTTCTAGCCCTTTGGTAATATACATACATGTTACTTAATAGTTTACTATGTATCTTTTTGCTTTTATTTCTTTGTTTTTTCTGTATATTTTTGTGGTGTCATGCTATTTTATTATGTTATTTTTTTTTTAATTTTTTTTTAACTTTTTATTAAATTATATTTCAATCAAACTTTTGTGTAACTTTAAACCTTATAGTATTTATGTAAATTATTCCTTCCTTGTAACTAACGGGTATTTAGGTATTATTTGTATATTTATTTTTTTATTAAGTTATTATTATTTTAATATTATAGGTTTATAATCATTTTCATCTTGTTTACAATGTTGGCCCGAGTACAGTAATAAGTTATCACTACACAAAATATAGTTAAATTCGGTTCAGATTTTTTTTGTGAAACACGCACATCTGTTTGACTAAGTTAGTTTTATTATATGCTTAGGTAATAATAAATTAATAACTATAATATTAATAACTATAAAACTAAAAATAATTCGAATTTCAAAAAAAGAAAAAGTATAATAATAATTATACTGGCACCCTTTTTGGCGCCCAATGTGGGGCAATACGTAAAATGAAATTATGAAATCTTTTTAAATGCTCCTATTTCAAAGCAACGCCTGCGTTCACGTGGTAAACAGTTTCTTTTTGATTTTGTATTGATAACCAGATTGAGATCATCATTATTTGAGAATATTATTTTTTTACTATGGATTTCCTATTTAACAGTTTTATTTTGTATCTGTCTATAAGCATAAGTTTATTCGAGCGTCTCTGAAGAATTACTTAAATGAAATAAAACATAAAAATATTTTTAACCGTTCTTATTTAGAAAAAAAATGAGTCTCTGAAACTTAGTTTTATTTTACTGGCGCCCAATGTGGGGCCATAAGTAATTATGCTTAAACTGAAAATATCATCATAGGGGTATGATAAAACAAGATTTATGAGTTATATTTGAAATATCAACCGCTTAGAAGCTTCTACAAAATACAAGCTTAAAAAATAGCTTACACGAAACGGCAAAACAGAATTTATTATTTTGAATCGTAAAAATTATTTTATAAATAAAACTCAGTTGTTAATTATCTTCTTACTACACGAGTAAAACAGTCTAATAGAGAAACTTTTATTTTCATCCTAAAAAAACAACAATAGCCACTTTCTAAAACCTAGTACTTACTCGTGCATATCTTCGCACTCATCAACCCATTAATAAGAGAACAGTATTGTTGCGTAATCAACACTAAAGTTTTGTTTTAATTCATTTACTTGTCATGGTATAACTAATGTTCTGATTAGATAAGATGAAAATTATTAGAATGTCAATGTAATAGGATGACTTTCTATTATTTTTATAATGTTTTATTTAGACAAATATGTGATGTGTGTAGTAATGTCTATAGATTAACAAGTCTTTTTAAGTGTAATTAATTACAAAGATTATATTTTATTATGAAAGATAACTGTAAAATAAGTTATAAACTGCTATTTTTTTTTTCTTTGTTATGTAAACTTCACATTTAATGAAATTATTGTATGTGAAATGTTTTGTACAAATCTTTTACGTACAATGTATAGATTTTCGATTGGAGTAATATTCTATATAAACATCCACTCCAATAACCTTTATAAAAGAAATATTCATTTTATATTCTATGAGAATCTGTTGTCGTGACCTATATGCTGATTAAATTACAAAAGAGCGATGTTACAAATTCTGTTTCATACAGTCAATAATCTTAGATAATTTATAACTTTAAGATCTTTTAGCAAGATTCATTATTTTAGTTAGACAGGATGGTAATTGTTAAAGATCCTTGTATTTTAATGCTAGTTTCAGACAGGAAATTAATATATAAGTCTGCTACTATAAAACGATGAATAATTTATTATATTCTAGTATAATAGCTGTCAACAGTTGTAGATTATTGATTTTATTTTATTTATTTATGAAATTGATTTGA
Source organism: Brenthis hecate (assembly GCA_951806755.1). NCBI lineage: Eukaryota > Metazoa > Arthropoda > Insecta > Lepidoptera > Nymphalidae > Brenthis > Brenthis hecate. Next base: position 21,561,646 of record OX638251.1, read on the forward strand.
TTTTATTTATAGAATTAAAATTTTAATCGACCAGATTAGGAATTACTTTCACTTACGTAATAATTTATCAAGTAAATATTGTTGGAAAGTCGGCATTGTGCGAAATTTTCTTATAAATAAAAATAAATGGCTTCTTGTAAATAAAAATAAACGTGAAACTCGAAAAAGGCTGGATCAATACCGTATTTTTTTTAAATATTCGTAAGTCCGAAGAAGGTTCTTATGAAGTTAAAAATTTGGAAAAAAAAACACGGAAACATATAAATCTGTAAGTTTGTGGGTCTGCTACAGTCCAGTGGCTTTTGGCAGAACGATGTCTGTCGGATCAGCTCTATCAGAATGAAGTTCTTTATTCTATATCGCACAATATATGTATAGAGTATATGTGCGATATCAAAAAATTGAAATTTGTTAAGGGTGCGCGTCTTCCATTAATGGTCAGTTCAATGTAGCATCTAAACAGCCTTGTACATTCGGTGAGAGCGTAACGATAGCGTGATCTAAAAACGATAAACGCCATCTATTGCGTCAACGCGTAAGATTGATATATGAATTTTCTGCCTCCATGCTAATATTTTGAATCACAATCTTAGTATAAATGAGCAGTTGTTTAATATTAACAATTTAGCTTAAAATTATTCATTAACTTTTTACAGATTTTCTTTTTACAACTTTTTACACAAAGTAGAAAATCTCTTTTCTACTTTGTGTTATTTAAATAATGAAAAACTTCAAAATGGTTTTTCATAAGTCTTATTAAAGTTCAACATAACAGTGGATAAAGAATTAACTATTATTGCGATAATTCCGATAATAGCTGTTCTTCTTAACCATTTTTTGTACTGTGAATTTTTATAGTAATAAAGTCAACATTTCAAAAGAAAATCGCTCAAGTGCGAGTCTGATTTATTTGTCTAGGGTATTACCGCTTTTGTATTACATTTGTGTTGTGTATTCAGTAATAAATATAATACTGTGGTTGAAACTCCTACTGCGAATACTACTACGTCCTACCGTGAGCTGCATTAATAATTTAATAATAATAATAAAACTTTATTAACATTAAGTTACATTGTTTACACTAAGCGCAAAATAAAGATAATTACAATTTAAGTTATTTACATCGGTTTGTCACTGCAGACTGTACTAGGCCGAGCTTGTATTACAGACGACAGTTCCTTCCTCTATGACACAAAAGAATTATCACTAAATTATCATTAGACATTATCAGAAAATTTTGCATATATTTAACTAGAAAGCCACACAATAATAACAATGACATTAGGTACAATGTCAGTTATATATTAAAGTTTTAACATTGATTTTCAACATTATTATTATTATTTTACAAGTGCCGCCATAAAAGTAAAGTATAGTAGTAGGTAAAGTTAGACCACTAAAAATAATGACTTGAGCCAAATTTTAACTATAGTAGGTTATATAAATTTTTATTTAAGTACCTAGTTTTAAACAATGTGGTAAATTTTATAACATTAATTATTTAGGTAGTCATAGGTAATTAATATTTTTATATTGGTTAATTAACATTTATAATTATAAGGCATTTGTCTGTTGAATGTTTAAAATGTAAAAATATGTTTAATATATATATATATATATATATATTTTTGTATTATAATATTTTATGTGTGTACTGTGTTGTGTGATGGATATGCGTATGTAAGTTAATTGATAAGTTTATGATTCATTTATCATTTATTTAACTATCGCAAATATTTTTTCTGTGTCATCATAAGTTCGTTTTTTTAACCACTTTACTACGATATTTTTACATTGGTAAGTGTTAACCGGGTATATATTAAGAATTTTATTCAATTTATTATAAAGAATAGGACCTAAATAACAGTTGTAATTATGAATGAAAAATGTTCGGAACTGGTTTATTTTACATAGGTATTTTATGCTTCAGTCTATTTATTGTGAGACTATGGCCATATTCAAGTTTCTGATGTTGATCAGTTATTGTATTCCTTATGAATAAGATGCCTGAGAGAAAGAACATCACATTCAGAATATAAATCCATTGTTGGGTAACTAAATGGTTTAGATGTAATGACTTTTAACGCTCGTTGGGCTCTTGCTAGTTTTAACAGATACTCGTATGTTGTACAAGCTCCACCCCACAATGTGATGCAGTACATTATAACTAACTCAACCAAACGTTTGCAAAAGTAAATATTTTACCATTTGTTATTTTTAATTCACAAAGATCATTTATCTAGATTAAAAACATCGTAGGATCAAGTACACTCCCATGTGGAACACCGAATATGACAGCATTTAAGAAATCTTGTAGAAATACCATCACACCCAACTGCATTATCTGTTTTTAAATTGAATATGATAGATTTAACCAATTTGTCTACACATTTGTCTTTAAGTATGTGTCTAGTTATAATAATAAAATCAATTTTTTAAAAGATTCACTGTACTGTATTTTCTTATTTACTTAGTGTAAGCAACAGGTGCGTTTTTTATAATCAGCCACTCAGTTACCAAGACCTAAAAAGAGAGCCAGCTGTTTCTTTACAGACGGAAAAATGAACTTGAAGAAATTATAAGGATCTACAACTAAAAATAATGCACAATGACTGCATAGTACTACGTTTCTTCGTCAACTTGTTCTCTTATTTTTATTATTATTTAAGTACAGCTTTGTGGTTCTGGTCAGTTGGACATTTTAATTATATTTAACAATTTCTTATTCTAAATTATTTTTAAACCTTTAACTTGTGTACATTTTTTATCGCCTCTTAAAAACCTGTACCTGATATTCTACTCCATGGATTATGACACACAAGTTGATGCTTAGGATTCACGATTTTGATTTTTTTTAATGAAATCTATATACCCTGTAACACTCGCGTTATCAAGACGAATCTAACAACGTATGAATCATCAAAGTCGGATAAGCCATTGAGTGATTTCGAGGAAACATAGCGTCGGACATACATAAATATAGGTCAAACACATAACCCTCCTTTAGGATTCACCGCAGTCGGATAGTAAAAAAGGTATTAGTTAAGATAAAATGATTGCGGATATGAACCTATTCTTTGTAGGTGTAAAAATTAAATCATTGAATTTTACACTGTCATTAACGAAACAAAAAGTTCAATCTTAAGCGGATTTGATTCGGTAAAATTCCAAAGCAGTCTAGAAACGGACATACAGTTTGTTTACCACTGTTCCTAAATACATTAAAATCTAAATATATGATGAAATTCTGAGTCGAATCCGTATAGTAAATATATTTTGGTGATAGAATCTTATCGAAATGGTCATTATTATCGATAGAGAGGCCGATTCTACAGTTTTTAGAATTTTTGTCTGTCTGACTGTCTGGGAACGCATCACGAGAAAATCATAGGACAGATTTTAATGAAATTTGGTATGGTGATAGCTGGTTATCTGGGTAACATATAGGATACTTCTTACCGCGGGAAAATATCTCATTTCTGAGTAAAACCTAAGAATTCGGTTTTTGGTCATCTGAACGCGGGCGGAGCCGGGGATAGTGCTAGTTTTATTATATGAATAGATAATAGCCAAATAATAGACGTTATCAAAATAAATATTTTGACATTAAAGTAAGGAAGTCAAATCTTATAATTGCTCGTTTATTTTTTGCGTGTGAAGTTTGACTACGTGACCAGTGGCACGTCTCCAGGAACGAAATAAGGCGAAGGTTGAACTGGTGCAATACTTGGATAGGTTTCACCACATCAGGAACTGGACAAATGGCCTTAGAATAAGTCAGGCGTTGAGAGCCACGATAACTTGACGATTATTAAGATTTCAAACTGTATATTCGTATTACATTATTAAATAAAATTAATTAAAAAAAAATATATTTTGCATAATATTACGTTTGTTTAAAAAAAAATTCATTTTAAACCATTTTTAAATAAGAACTTAATGTGTCTTCTATATTTTTGACTTTACAATTTTAATTAATTCATATTCATAGAAAATCATCTATTTTTTATATTTAAACTTTTCTTACAAGCTACTAAAACTAAAATTTAAAAAGTTTATGCTGTGTATCTTTTGAATTTAAATTCAATCTGAAATTCAAACACTTTGCAAAGTAACTAAAACCACAGATCATATAATACTATACTAGCTACAACTAAGTATATTTTCTTATTTTAATTTTTGGTTCCCGACGTTACGCTTTTTTTCAGCAGTCATGGTCATCATGACAGCTATAAAACATAGGTATAAAAATTCTTTTATTTAAAATGACAAATATTCCGAAAATCTAATAAATTTTATATTTTACTAAGATTTATAAAAGAGTCATAAGAAAAAAAAAAATCTCAGACTGCTCTCTTAATAGAATGACCACGAATTCTCAAAAAGTGTAAGTACACAAGTAGATTCATTAAAAGCTATGCATTCTGCTAAAAATGGATTTTTGAAAAAGAAACTCCAAAAACATATAAGAAGTTTATTTCTAAAGTTACTATCTCCAAAATTGGAGATAATCTCACTGCTTAATGATGATAATACATGGTACCACCCTCTAGGGTAGAAAAGTAAAGGATGATGTGAAAATTAAGAATGCTACAATTTTAGATTTTTAAATAAACTCTGCAAGTGAAGCCACTACTGAATCCTATTAATTGTAACATAACAGTAAAAACTAAGTTTATAGTAACACATCTGCAAAAACAATCCTAGTAATTTTCCATACAAAAATGATTATTTAAAATAATGTGTTTCATTCAGTATTAATGTAATAATATTATTGTTCATTTGTCTCTCACAACTTCATGTTTAATGCTAAAAAAGGTAGATACCTAACCGTTAAGGTGGTTTTTAATAGGATTTTGGCTTTTAAATTATTCTTATTTTTAAATAGTTAAAATACTCAGACAAAGCCAGTAAAAATTAGTCTACGTTGTGTTCAACAAGTAATACAAACAAAAAAAAAGATTATAACTAACTATTTACTAAGTTACTATATTTTTGTTTTACTTTTATATTTTTTATTTTTATATTTTGACGATATGTTTGGCTCAGTTTGTAACGACCTTACTTGCTGTGCCGTTGTTTCGAATTCCGTTAGAGGCATGAATTTGTACTCCAGTCATGGGTGTCTATATTTAAAATATGTATGTATTTAAAGTAAAGATATATACTGCAGTGTATCAACTATCTGGTATCCATAACACAAACCCCGTAGCTTACGATGGAATTAGATGGTGCTGTTTGTAAATGCCCCAACATATTTATTATTATTGAGACATTAGTATTCCGTTTGTTTAGTCGATGAGGCTAAAAATATAGAGCTAGAATTGCGAATGAATGATGAATATGTCATATCGAGTGAAGAATATACTAAGAATTCAACTTTTTTACATCTTCTTTCAATGCATCTAGTCTCAGATTTAGTCATGTAACAAGACGTGATGATATTTCGATTGAACGTTTAGTGGCTCAAGGGTAGAGGGCACTAGAGCATGTGGCAGAACGCCCATGAGGTGGACAGACCAAGTGAGGGCTGCGATGAACGTTCCCTTACACGAATGCACAAGGAAAGCGGCTGTTAGAGAGAAGTGGCGACGAATAGTCAAGCGTGCCACAGCGCTCAAGTGACGACCACGACCACTCTGTCAAGAGTGTAACGGCTTAGAAGAAGTCACAGATATACATACACGTTCTTCGTGATTCGTCCTTCAATGTACATCGTCATCATTATCTCCGCCTATATATTATTACTGCCTGATAATATATACCGCCTACCATTTTTATATACTGATTCCTCTACCCTAAGGTTGCCTGGAAGAGATCGCTTCTAGCGATAAGGCCGCCTGCTGTGCATCTTATTATTGTTATGTATTTCACTTTTTTATTTATTTTCTTGTGTGGTGTGCAATAAAGTGTTCATTATTATTATCTCAGCCGAGAGATGTCCTGGCCTGTGCTTAGACATAAACCTGCCCCAAATATTTCCACGACTGCCGATCTTATGACATCTACACCACGTGACGTGAAAATGTTACCGTAAATGTATATGATATAAAAGCTGTAATTTTAGATTTACTAACAATAAGAAGGAATAACATTAAATTCCAATGGAATTGTCCGCTAGTTGTGATGTTACATTGTATAAAAAATGCTTCATTATATAAACCAAAACCTATGATACCTAAGATATTGTCATGTGATTAGATCATTGTTCATATTATATTTTGTAAGTTATGTTAGATTTTCACACACATTTTAGTTTTTATGATTAAAGTAGCCCGTCACAGTGAAAATCTAACTTCCAAAACATAATATGAACAATGATCTAATCACATGACAATATCTTAGGTATCATAGATTTTGGTTTATATAATGAAGCATTTTTTATACCGTGTAACAATACACTGTATTTTTGCAAATAAATTTTTGAGGGTGAAAAATTTACGCCCAAGCTTTAAAAAAAACTATTTATAAATGTGTATTTGGAATAAGCCAGTCTTCGCTAAAAGCATTTCTCGATATCCCGACACATTCATCATCCGTGTCCAGAGTTAGAGGGTATTACTGCCTGATAATATCTAAACATAAGAATTTCGCCTCCTTCGTTGCTTTTGTATATTATTATATTTTAAATTTTTTGAAGTTGTATAGCATTCATGTTTGAAGTTCTAAAGAAAGTACAGGAAAAGAGAGAATTTAAATTTTTTATTTATACGACTAGTGAAAGTGTGTATATATATATATATATATATATATATATATATATATACTTATATAAATTAAAAAAAAACTATATTAGTATACCTATTAGAAATATGACTTAAATTTATAAAGTTACCCTTTTATCTATTGTGCATCCATTAAATGCTAAGATATTGATAATAAAAAAGAGAAGGATCCTTTTTTATTGAAAGTCGAATATCTCAGGAAAAAATCGACATAAAAACATAAAGACATTTTTTTATGATTTTTTAATAAAACTATGTCTCGATTTTTTAAATATTAACTTAATTTTTAAATATATTTTAAAATAATGAATAAACAAGATAAGACGTCGAATAAATTTTATTTCTTTCTGTAATTGCCTTATTTTCTGTAATTCTGTAATATTTAAAATCATAAAACTTCAGGTTTTCAATAGTTTGTTCCCAAACCGGATTCCGATTGGAATATATATATTCGCAGTACCCGCGGATTCGCCCGCGTGCAAACTTCCCAGCTATATCGCTAAGAAAATTGACAGGATCACCCGCTGGGCTAATCTGAAGATTACGTGAAAATTTCATCAAAATCGCTACAGCTGTTTTGGAGTCCATATAAAACGTACATACATATATCGATTTTTATTTTATTTAATCAAAAATTTAAATTTATTTATTGCTCGGAAAATGGAGTCTTTTATAAAAATTTAGTGACACACCGACTGCAGCGCCACCTACCGGATACTCGAACATACACAAAAAATATCATTAAAATCATCCCTGCCGCTTATGAGATGATCAGTGGCACACAGACTGCAGCGCCACCTACAGGATTCAATTGTGTTTTAAAACCATCCAGGAGCACATTGAAATATACACACAAAATTTCATCCAAATCGGTCTAGCCCTTTAAGAGGAGTAGGTTAACAAACACACGCGGAGAAAAATTATTTATGTATTATATATATTTATACATATAATCTTGCCCTAAATATTGTTACAAAGAAAAAATAACATTTTTTCTATTGCACGTAACATTTATTACTATTACATTAATAAAAAACCATCAAAATATATAAATCTAATTCGAAGTGGTTTCCATTGGCTGCAATACAGTCCTTTAAACGTTGAGGCCAGTTTTCAATAGAAGCACGCACTCTTTCCATGAGAAAATTCTTCACTACCAATCGCATGGATTGGTTTAGGGAATCCAAATTATCTTGGCATTTAGATCAAGCCATACTTACTAAAACTGACCATAAATCATAATCCATAATCTTGGACTCTCCCACATGGTTGAACAAGCGACGAGGGTACCCGATGTAGACGGCCACTCAGCTAATGGTCTGGACCTTTTGCTGACAACTGATTCAGACAGATATAATATCCAGGTTTCATCCCCATTGGGTATCTCTGACTTTGGTCTGATAAAAACTGTATCGTCTTACTCTCCACCAGATAACGACTCTACTGGTGTTAGACGAGTATGGCAATACAAGCCAGCGGGTTGGGAAGAGATGCAACAATATTTTGCATCCTTTTCTTGGCGGCAGGTCTGCTTCTCTTCTTCCAATCCTTCGACCTGTGCGGATGCTATAACTGATGTGGTGCATCAAGCTATGGAATATTTTATCCAGTTCTCTGATGATGTATCCGTTGGTAGCAAGGCTCGCCCATGGTATAATGCCGAATGCACCTGTGCTGAAAAGGATAAGCAATCGGCTTACCTTGTCTGGGTGATGCTCGAGACCACAAAAATCGGGATGTAAGATCCAAGTAGAGAGCCTTTAACTTAGCCGCTAAGTCCTACAAAAAGACATGAAAGAAGGCTCATCTTAACTGAATCACACAATTTGGCGCAAAGCTCTCTGCCCAAAAACCTGGTACCAGAGGTTTTTGGTCCCTTGCCAAAGCGCTCTAAATTTTTTCAACGACATATATTATAAAATATATTGATAAAGGACATGAAATATCAGTAAGATATAAAAAAGCACAGTCAATTTACGACAAAATTTACTATCGTACATTTTTATTTAACCTATAGCTTTAATATGTTAACAATATCATTGTTATTTTTAGGATTTTTTGTATTAATTTTTATTTTTATTTTAATGAAATTTTAAGGTACAGATTAAAACTAGACAATGAAATCTGAACAAAAATAAACATTACAAATTATTAGGAGATGTTAAAAGAAGCATAAATAGTCGGTTATATTCATATCATCTTATCTGATCAATTCTAAAAAAGATGAAAATGAGCCATCATACTCTCACTAATGTTGGCAATACGTGAGAGACTTGAATGTTGGTATTTTGATGTTCGACTTCCGCTGCAGTGCATAGTATAATTATAAACACAACCAGTACTTCAAGTGCCGTCATTGAAAGTGGTGTATTTATTGTGGTCCGGCTTCGGCCCGTCCCTAGAAGAAGAGCACAAATGCCTAGCCGCACCAAGCTTATTACTTTCCTGCTGTCCCGTTTTATTATGTTTTTATGTTGGCGTTTTTTGGATATTTCTGATATGAGAATATGCAATGACCCGATGTTTATACCCACTGATATATACGAGTGGATCATTCCTCAATTATTTGTATTATTTCTTATTTTTATCTTTTCTCATCTTAACAAACATTAAAAAAACCTATTTATTTATTTTTTTATTTTCAGATTTTTTGTTTTTTTTTTTTCACCTAAATATTATTTATTTACCATCATATATATACTGTGGCTAAAAAGCGAATTATAATTTTTTTTTCAAAATCTATAGTTTTTTTGGCGAATAAATTTATTTTAGGTGAGTATTACCTATGTCTAAAATTACGTTATTGATTTCAATGTATTGATTCGCGTCATCTTGCACAAACATTAACGCGCAGAGTGCATCCGCCATCACGTAGAGTGTACTTATCTCAAATTTTAAAGGTCAAGCTCAAATTAATTTACAGAATTAATTGCAATAATGTCTACTTAAAAAACTTTAAAACTTATATGAAAAAATTTGATAAAATTTACTGAATTGAATTATTCGTGTACCATCGATTTATACAACAAAGATTTCCTTCATCTAATTAACCTCAATCTTATAATTATATGACTACCTAATTAAAAATAATTTACACATTTTTTACATTCCAGAGGAAGCTTTCACAGTCTTTTAGAACTTAATGAGCTTATCAAACTTTTTAATGACAAATCAAAATATGTCATTAAAAAGTACTTTCAAATAATAAATTATTATTATTAGATAATAGAGAATAAATAGGATACCTATGTTAAGTTACAGTTCATGAAATATTATATATTATATATATTCTTACACGTTCACAATTATATAACACTAGCAGAACCCGCGGCTTCGCTCGCGTTAAAATAACAAAAAAATACTCTAAGCAACAACAAACTTTCATCCCCTGTTTTATCTGCCTATGGGATGAATTTCGAAAACTGCTAAAACACGTATTTATTTTATTGTATTGTATTGCGTGTTTTCCCGTGAGCATGAGATAATCTCCCGGCAATACCTCACTCCATTTCGACGTGAATAAAAGACAAAGAAACAAACACACTTTCATATTTATAATATTAGTATGGATTTTCTTTTTAATGCTTCATGCTGTAGCGTATCAATAGCAAAACCAATTATGTTAATTGTTACTTAAAACATGAAAGCATAATTCTTATTAAAATGATTATACATTTTCATTTATTTTAGTGGATTTAGCTTAATCTGTGTACATTTATTTGTATGTAACAAGTAGATACGTAGAGGTTAATAACCAAAAATAAGGTACTTGTAGTTACTTTATAGTACACATCTTTCTCACAATCACTTTTTCAAGACATCTCTTTTATATTAAAATGATTTTACAATGCTGTAATTACTTAGATTATTACTATTATTCTTGGATATTAGTTGATTTTGCTTATAACATTCAAATAAACTCAACAGCGATCGGGAGTTATATGACATGAAAAATCAGCTTTTATTACAATTTTAATAAATTCGATTGAATGTAGTTAAATATATCCTAATTATTATTTACAGTACATAGAAAATATGTATTTTACTTAGAGCATGTCGGCTTGAGAGATGGATGCCGCTTTTGAAATACTAACGCTTGAATAGAAATTTTGATCCAACATGCATTCTGATGTTGTTGGTAAGTATAGTAGGATAAGCAATTCGATTTTGATAAATTCGATACTAATTGGTTTTAACTTACTAATATTTATTAATAATAATCGATTATATAGGTATAGTAACTAGCATTGCCCGCGGCTCCGCCCGCGTTCAGATGACCACAAACCAAACTGTTAGGTTTTACATATTAGTATACCCTTACATTGCAGTTTTTGTATTTTTTCTTAAAATGAAATGTTTTCCCACGTTAAAAAGTATCCTATATATTGACCCGGATAAACAGCTATCACCATATTAAATTTTATCAAAATCCCTCCAGTGGTTTTTCTGTGATGCGGTAACAAACAGACAGACAGATAAAAATTTCTAAAAACTATAAATTCGGCCTCTATATCGATAATAATGTTTATTTCAATAAGATTTTCCAAAAAATATTTAATGTACAGATTCGGTTTAGTTACAATTTTATTATATGTATAGACAAAAATAATTATTATACCTACTTTATAAGGAAGCAGAGGAGAACGATTTAAATATGATCATTGGTGTGTTTAGGCTAATTGATCTTATTATTTTTGAAGATACTTTTATTAAGAGTTTGCTTGCTTAATGCTGCTAACACATTACTAAAATATAGATTGCACGTAGATTTTTTGCATTAAAATAATAAAATTACCACCAAGTACCACCTACAGCACTGATACTTAATCACTGTGCAAATTTTCATTGTATTACCGGCACTGTTAAATCTTTTTCTTCAATAATAATTTAAATTAATAGTTTATTTATTTAGGAATATCTTTACCTATTTGATGGATTCAACTTTATATATTTAAGGTAGTAAATCTGTTTTTATCTAAGCCATTTGAACCATTAATTTCCAATCTATATAATTTTGAAATGTTATTGATCAAAATGTATGTAGGTTTTTATTAATTATAAATCACCCTGTGAACTTCCCTAGGAAGAAACAGGTACTAAAATTCTTACTTGATAGATTGGTGCTACTGGAAATACTTGATGCACCAGAATAAAAAGTAGCCCTTAGACCTATGTCCAATCCCCATACTTTATGCCTTGGCAAGAACATTGTTGCGTGATGAAAAGACAAACTGTTTTTTTCTAATGTAATATTATTGTTTCAGGATTATTCACGTTGGTCAGAAAGCACTTGTACGAAGCAAAGAAAGCTGGAGTTTTTTTCTTTTAAACGTAGAGTAGAATATATTTAGAAATGGATTTAAAGAGTAGATTATATATTAATAACAGAATAGATGGTATTATATTATTATTCAATAGTTTTATTGACAACTTCTTTATAGTAGAGATTGCCTGTAAATAACTTGCCTTGAAACTACCTACTTGTAAATAGGTAATTCTTATTCGAACCACATTAAATTAGTATCCTAATAAGATAAATTCTAAATTTGTCTAGGTAATTTTGTTTGTTTGTTTCTTTGTTTGTTTAAACCTATTGATTTGTGGAATTACGGGTCCGATTTGAAAAATTATTATTTTAGGGAAGCTTACATATTATATAACTTTGGAAAAACAACCTAATAAGGTTGCAATGTGAAAAAATGACAGTGTACAATCGAATTTCAAGCAGTCATATGTTTATAAAATGTTCGATTTTAAGTAACCGAAAAGTACCTTCTTATTACAGAAAAAAAAATGAAGAAGAAAAACATACTTCTTAAAATAATTTATGTCAAATCCGGAGCTGGTTGGAACAAATCAAACATTTTGAGAAAAAAATACTTTGAGATCGGATAAGTAGTTTCGGATTTCATCGCGGATCAACATCGTGACACGGTATTTTTACCCGGAAAGGAGGGTAATGTGTTTATCAGTCTATGTATGTGTGTTAATTCCTGGATGTACGTTTTATAGATCATATAAAATAGTAATAAATTAAAATGGCGTATTTCTTGGCTTTATAAAAAAAAGTCTTCGAAACCAATCGAGTGGGGTTCCAAAATAAAGGTTTTAGGAGGTGATCACAAAAATATACACAACTTATATATTTAAAATTTAGTTATAGTTTAGAATATATATAATATTCCTTTGTCAACTTGTTTTCATCTTTTTAGGTAGCTTTTATGCAGTCGGGTTTTTTGTTTTTATAATAGGTATATTTTTTATATATTAAGATGTATGATGTATTCCACGCGGACATGACTTGTACAGTAATAACTAAGTGGACATTTGTTTTGTATCTTATATATTTAAACGAGCTATTCTTGTATATATATATATCAATATATAATCTGAATCTCGGAAACGGCTTCAACGATTTTCATGAAATTTAGCATGCAGGGGGTTTCGGGGGCGATGAATCGATCTAGATTAGTCTTATATCTTGAAAAACGCGAATTTTCGAATTTTCATGCGATTTTCTTTTGCATTTTCACAATTTTTGCATTGTCACTTCTGGTGAGTAGGCAGCGCCACTGTGCAACTGTCAACATCGTGTCCGTATTTACATCAAATTTAAATATATTTAAGTGAAAATAATCTAAAGAAAAATAGTAAATTTATAAATAAAACCTATGGGCAATATGTAAACATCACCAAGTCTTGATGTGTTGAAGAACAAATGAGCTTTTAAAAATTCACCTACCAAACAAATACAAAAGTGACAAACATAAAGGTACTATCAGTGCAAAACCATCTTTTCTGTGTGTGATGACAATAAAACAAAATAATTTGTGAAGTGAAAGCGTCAAATATTAAAACATAAGTTTATAACCTCAAAAACTAATAGGTACTCGGTATAAAATTGCAATTCAACTAGGTATAATTGGTGCTCTTTTTCAATCAGCTTTTCTACTTCCAACTTCACACTTAAGATGGAGGACATAAAAAAGTTGCTAATAAACATGCAACAAGAAATAAGACAGCAGGAAACAGAAATGTTAGAAATGAAAGAAGACATTAAAAATACAATCAACAATAATATACTTAAATGAGAAATTTAAACAGTTAAAAATAAAAATTGAAGTTCTTGAGAAAAAAATCCAGGAACAAAGTACCTCAATAAATAATTTAGAAAGACATATTAGGCGCAAGAACTTGGTTATGTTCAGAGTAGAAGAAGGTGAAAAATCCTATCATGAACTAGAGGAAAAAATAGTCTTAAACTAAACGGAAATAAAAAAGAAGTCTGCCTGTATCGCCAGAAACGCCTTACCTCAATTATAAACAAAAACTAACAAATAAACAACATACAAAGAAAACCATACCTGGTAATATTAAAGACTTTATATTACAAAAACCAAAATTAACTTTCAACCACACAAATGATAACCAGGAACAACTAAAAACAACACAGCAAGATACAGTATATTAAACACCGTAGGAACCTCCTCATCTTTATCCACCAGTACGGCCGGTCACTATGGGGGAGTTCGACCGTAACCCTCCAAAGAAAAACAGACATACAATGAACAAAGGTATTCATATCTTCACCAGAAAAACTTCTAGAATTAAAAGCAGCATTTCCTACAACAAATCAAAAGAACACAAAGATAAAATTATAAACTTTATAGGCATATCAGAAACAAATTATATATTGAAAACAAAATTTGAAAAGAAACCCTTTGCAATCATACAAACATAATCTCCAACGGAGAGCTCTATGCAGGACTACTTTGGAGGAGGCTTTTAACTGAGAGGGGTCTATCCATGAAAAAGACATTTACTAAATAAATACATTTAATTATGAAATAAATACCTAATTTATAACTATTGTCAGAATTAATGTATGGAAAGAAATTTTATTTATATTTATTATTGTGAAATGTTTAGTATTTACTCAATTAAATTATTTAATTTATTGTGATTGTTTATTTATTTATTTGTCAATGATAATTTATATATATACAATATCATCTCAAATAATATGAAGATTTTTAAAATAATTTAATTCCAGATTACAAAATTATTAGTTAAAAAATTATAAGTTAATAAATAGTCACTAAATTATATAATTTTATATTTCAGCAATATGATATAGGCATTTTTTTTATTGTACAACTAAAATGGCTCCTTATATACTCTTAACCAAATAAAATTTTAATGGAATACTTTTATAAAAAGCTGTGCATACTTTTAAATTAAATTTATATACAAATGGTAAAATTATAATGTTAAATAAATGTTTTTATGTAAATTCAGTTAGTAAGCCTTTATAATAAATAAATGAATAAATAAATAGAGCTTTATTATTATTATGATTTTTTTTTGCATTATTTTAATAAATTAATAATTCCACGCAAAATATTATGTTCGATAATTTCGCACGCTCAGATATAAGCATCATGGTCAAGCAGCCAATGCGCAAGTTTGACAACCACAGGTATCTGGGTTCGTATCCCGGTCGGACACAAAGTTTTTAATTTTGTTTTTGTTTGTATTTATTCAAATTCTTAGTTTGTTTTTTTTAATGTATTTTTTTAGCCAAAAACTCCGAGCAAAGCTCGGTCGCCCAGGTACTGTATAATTAAGTAATAAAAGTAAATTTGTTATTTTCTTTACCTATTGTAAATAAAAGTATTCAATAGAACTGAAAAAAAAATATTAAAATACAGTATATCTATATACGATTAGAGAGGATAGAATAATTGTCTAGCTGGTCTTGTGTCTAGCATGTACAACTGCAGATCCTAAAGTCCTGGGAACGATTCCCGTTTGGGGCGTAGTATGTATTATTATTATTTAGTGAGTTTTTGTCAAGAAATTGTCAATGACAGTCCGGATTTCGGAAGTTGATGTTTCACCCCCGTGCCTCGAAGTCTAGATGAAGGATTGTTTAGCACACCAACACATAGATATTAAAAGGTGGGTCGATCGAATACAGTTTTGTAAAAATTAAATGAGATAATTCATGTTAAAGGAAAATCAATAATACTTCTTTCTGCTGCCCTGTAATTTATATCTAACTGGACTCTAATGATATTTGAGATAGCTATTTAATGAGTTATTTCTTTAAGTTCATTTAAGTGAGTGTCTTCAAAATCGTAGATATTTAAAAATCAAACACCATCAGAAAAATTTAAGTGAATTTCACATAAATATTATTTAAAAAATTACTCGTAATAACTAAATCAACACATTCACATTCATGTAGGTACCATAGTGAGTAATTATAGTGAATATGTTCCTCACTAAAGTTCACCGTTTTGGTGGGAGGACCGAGGGAGTACTTATTAAAACTGGGGATAGCAATCTTTAGATGTAAATAGAAAATACAAAAAAATATATGCACGTCAGTGTCAAACGATTAAGTTTGTTGTGGTTGACGATTTAGTACTATAAAATATTATTTATCCCAAACTGAAAGGAAATTTACCTTCCACCAATACATTGTACTAGTAGGTACTTACTAATGAATTCATAAGGGGCCATTCATTAATTACGTAAAGATGATTTTGAATATTTTTGATCCCCCACTACCCCCATGTAAGGATACATAAGATTTCTCGCACAACCCCTCCCCGCTCTCCCCCGATCCCCTCCTTCCCTCTTCTTACGTAGGATTCAATCATTTTTTATTTTCCAAATGAAAAAAAAATAAAATTAATACGTGGGAATAATAATATAATTATTATTTATAACATTTAAAATGGAATATATGAAATTTTAATAAACAATGAAAAATTCAAAAATAAGATAAACCGAAGTGCACATTATGGAATGAAGAAAATCTTTCAGCATCCGAAATAGAAATAGATTTTTAATTATAAATTTCACCGTGTAAAATATTACGTAAGAATAGGTTTTACCCCTTGTCCCAGAAAAGGACACGTATAGATTTTTAAGGGTGGGTGTCCAACAAGAATATATTCTTAGTCCTCATTTATTCTTACTATATGAACATATATTAAAGATTTCATAGTTCCTAACATCAAGAAAATATTTTATAATGTATCTACTCATTGCTGATGATATCGCGTTAATTTTTAAAGTCAAGCGATATAAACCAAATTGAACTGAAGTAAAAAAAGTGCTAAGTTGAAGCAAACAATTTAAAACTAAACAAAACGTGAATGCGTATGACATTAGATTCTAAACTCCTGAAGAACATACGCGAGAAAATTTAACTCCGGCGTGTTTGCAATGAGAAAACAATACGTCAATACGGCCCAATTAGTATATTTTAGTTACTTACATAGAATTTTACTTTACAGTATATTACTTTGAAGGATGTACCACGAAAAATAAACAAATATTTATTTTTCAAAAAAGGGCTATTTATGACCTGAGAGATCCCCTGGCTAGATATTAAATAATCGGTTAAAGTTTAAATAATCAGTAGGTACTCTTACGGTTGCATCACCATACACTCTGTGTACTATATTGTTTATTACAAAAAAAAATTAAGAGGCTTATTAAATTACGACCATGGTTTTTTTTAAATGCCCATCTTTGGCGTTCTTATTTAGAGAAACTGAAAATCTTTGACAATTTTGACTTATTGTATGGCGGAGAATAGTTATTAATATACATATTAAGTAGTTCGTAGCGGAATTGCTTCTTAAAGCTAAAATTCAGAGGAAGTTTTTAATGAAATGCGCGACGGCATTTTTTCAAGCTCATGGATTGAAATACTCATTATACTAAGACAACACAACTACAACTTTTTAGGCACGTCCAATAGTGGGTTATGGCAAATTGACATTATTCAGGTATGTTGTAATAAAATACATTTGGCATTTAAAAGAGCAATAGATTTGTGTTTCTCTTGTTCAGAACTGCAAATCGAGCCGATAGTACCAGGACTTACAACACACTGTTCCAAAATACAAGCATTGTCAAAAAATAACAACTTTCATATAAAAGTAAGTGTGATATTCGGGTACGCCTTCACGCAATTCACATCGCACGTCCGCACGATTGCCCTGTTCAGACGCCTTAGAGGTATTAAAAACGACGGCAGCCAGTCGCCTTAAAATGTCTGTATAAATGTCCTCTTGACCGATATCGGCCACGGCGGCCAATCTCCCTGAGACTAGTCAGATGCGCAGAATCTATACTAATATTATAAAGAGGTAAAGCTTGTGAGTTTGTGTGTTTGTGAGTTTGTGACGCTGTAGGGGGTAATCTCTGGATCTACTGAACCGATTTAGATGAAATTTGGTAAGTAGATAGTTTGAGGCCCTGGGAAGGACATGGGATACATTTTATCCCGGAAATCATCCCTTAAAGGGGTGAAATGGGAATGAAAGTTTGTATTGGGAAGCAAGCCTGGGACGAACCCGAGCGAAGCGAGGGTGAGTCGATGGTATATTATAATACACAAGTATATGCGCAGACACGAGTGCACTTACTATTCCTTTTACACTCATAGCCAGATGGAATGAAACTTCAACACAATCGGTAAGAGTAAGAGGCAGGACTTTAAGGGCTTTACGTTGAACACCGTCAACTTCCCAGCTTCGGGCTGTTACTAAGAATTTCTTGGCAAAAAAAAACTCAGTAACTTAACATGACCCGACCCGGAACTCGCGCTCGGAACGTTCGGATCTGCGGCCGTACATCCTAGCGACTAGACCACCGAGGCAGTCGTCTGTAAGGATTAGTAGAATGTGGCAGTTATTATTAAGAAATATTATGAAATATTATTTTGCCAATATGGATATTAAGTTATGTATTTAACTTCACTTAATACTTGAACCAATTGAAATGACAGGGGAACACGATTTTTAAATTTTCGAACCATTTCTAAAAATAAAATATTGAAAGTAGGTACTTTTTAGCTTGGATCAATCGTTTAGTCAGAATGAATATTAATCTCGTGATTTTTACAAACCTATTAATGTGTTTAAAGAGAAAAAAAACAATTTCATTAACATTGGTAGAAATTAGTTAAAAAATGATTGCCATAATTAAAAGAAAAAGAAAGATAGCATTGAAAGCGTTTGAAGTTTGCGAATAATATTATTGTTAATTCAAACTTAATATATAACTAATTTTAAAATCACATATAATATGTTTAGTTTACTTCCATTTATAAATACTATGCATATTATCACTTAATATGCATGATTTTTTTTATATTTTTTATGCAATAGGTAGTTTAGCATGGTATACTGAAAAAAAATATCCAGCTCCAAAAAACTAAAATTTAGCATTTTTTTTACCGTTTTCATACCGTTACGGATACTTTAAGAGCTCGTCAGTTTGCGCGTGACCTCACAGTATGATATACATAATACATTATACACACAGAGAATTGGGAAGTGACGAGTTCAATTTGTAGGCGACAAAATCGCTAATTGCTCTGTCTGTTATGACATGCTTTAAAGTTAACGTCATATTTATAACGTCTGACCAATGGCGTGCGTTTCCACTACTTTGAACTTCCACCTGTTTTTGCACTTTTTAATAATAATTCCGTTAAAAAAAATTATATAAAAATTATGAGTATAGGCTTAATACAAAAGCAATAAAGATTATAAAAAAAACTTTTATATATATATCGCACGCATGCTCCCTAATGTTTCTTATCTTTGAAGTATTCGGCTTATTTGACAATAGTCTACAATTTTTTATCTATGAATTTTGACTGCGGTGCGCGGACCGCGGTAGACATATCTCTCCATAATTCCATAAATAATCTGTGATTGCGCGAATAAAATTTTCGTAGGTACCGTACCTACCTATCTTGTTTATCTCAACAGAACAGATATTTTAAAATTAAAATGTACGTCATAATTTCAATATAATTAAAAAAATTAAACTCAAAATATACGATGTGGTGGTAAAGAAAAATATTTTGTTTAAAAATTTTGGGTAAAATAGTCAAGTGACGAATAACAGAATTGTTTAAGATGCACTTTTTCTATTGTAGACGTGGACAAATATTTTTTGGCATAATCAATTAAAACAGATAGCGTGTGGTGAAATATATCCGGCTCAGTGTACATAACTGTAAGTACAGGCAAATTAAATTCTGCTATTTTTTAATTTTTACATACCCAAAGTATAACCCTACCAAGTTATTAGGTTATTGAACTATTGATTTACATTTCACTTAAAATATATAAAAATAGTACTTTATAATTACATAACAATAATACATTTTTTAATACATATTTTATAAAACAATCATTTTTAAATATAAAATATATTATTATTTAGTTTACTAAATACTGGGCGTGTCATTAAAATTTTATCACTTAGTATAAGACTGCATTAGTTTAAATGTTTTGCATCAGAATATAACTGATAGTGTACATAAATATACCATAAAACAGTATTGATTTTATTCCAGGCTTTAGCATGGAACTATTTGCCAATTATACACAATAAATATCAAAATGCATAATCCTACACAAGATACTAAAATTGACCTTGGCACCCAGATGCCAATGGTTTCCAAAGACACTCTAGAAATATGGCAAAATTCTGAAAAACATGCAGATCAATCAATATCACATAGAAAAATCATAAGAGTGAGTTTTTTTAAATTTATTTCTATTATTTAGTTATAAGACCTTTAAAAGAGTACTAGTGCAGCACAAATCACTTTACTATGCTTACATAGAAAGTAGACATGACTCCTTCAATCCTCGATGACTGGTTTTTATTTATCGAAGTTCGCTTCTTCATCAACTCGGTGTATGTTGACAGAATATTAGTAAATGACAACTTGCACCTTAGTCTCCTTTATTTATGTTTAGGTTAATACTTATTTTTTATAATATTACTGAGTGACAATTATGATTGAGTTTTCTAATTTACTAAAAAAATAAAATAAAATACATGTTAAATATTAACAATTTTGTGAAGAAAGCCAATTAAGTTGTGACATTATCTAAAACAACAATAATTATAAAATCAGTAATAATACATAGTAATCTATAGATATAATAAAATTCTAACTGAGTCGAATCTGTAAATATTTTTTGAAAAATCTTATTGAAATAGTCATTGTTATTGATACAGAGACAGAATCTAGAGTTTTTAGAATTTTTGTCTGTATACCTGTCTGGGAATGCATCACGAGAAAACCACTGGACAGATTTTGATGAAATTTGGTATGAGGATAGATAGCTGGTTATCTGGGTCAACATATAGGATACTTTTTACTGTTGGAAAATATCTCAACTCTGAGAAATGTAAACTAACCTATTAATATATTTTATGGTGATTCATATATGTATCAAAACAACCTTGTTTCTATCACATGCTAGAATGTTCTTGAACATGAATACATGAATCACAATAAAAATCTGTGGCAAAATAAATTAGACTTAATCCCACTCATGAGCATGTAGGTTAAATTAAATCTACTTACGTTGTAACATTTGTTATAAACAGTTTAGTCTATTGAAGAGGATACTAACAATTGTGGATACTGTGCTTCATAGTTTATATTTTATTAAAAAAACGAAATAATGGTATAGTAAACATTTTATATCAGCATCCATACTAATATTATAAATTTGAGTTTGTATAGGAATAATGGATGGATGTTTGTTGTTCTTTCATGCCGGAACAACTTAACAGATCTGGATGAAATTTGGCACAGAGATAGATTATAGTCTGGAATAGCACTTAGGTTACTTTTTATTCCGGAAAAATGTATGGAACCTGTGGGGTAGATTTATTTATGCCTAGGGACGAATCCGAAGTGAGGTTGAGTCTCTAGTAATATAATAATATTTTTATTTTAAGTGGTGTAGATCAAATAAAAACAATACAAAAGATAATTTATTAACTTATAGTATAATTTATGTTTATTTTAATATTAATATTGATGTTTGAATTGTTTTAGAGGTGGAATCAGCTGTCAAGGTTGCAAAGGTCTCTAGTGTATGCTGTGGTAATTGTAGTTTTGACATTAATTGTACTCTTTTGTACTTCAAGGACATCACTCTCAGACGAAAATAAGCCAAAAGAAAATGTAGAAAATGTGAGTGTATAGTTTTATATTATATTTGTTTTATATGTGTTGCTAGGTTATTGTATGACCAGAAGGGTGATATTTTTTGAGTGTGTATGTATACTTCGTTTGCACACTCCGAAGTTTGAAGGTCAAGATTTTTTTAGATTTAAGGGATATTTGGGAGTGAGCAGCAGTAGCGGGTCTTAAAAATATATGTAATCTATATAATATAATTTTTAGGGTACTGAAATTAACAAAGAAACTATATTAGTTTTACCGGTGCCGTCTGTCCGCATCTTAGGTCAGAAACTCCTTGTACTTTAAATATATTATTAGTCACGCCGACCAAGTGGTAAAATAAAATCTTGAAAAATACATTTTTTTTCTCTACATGTAAAGTGAGGATGTTTTTATTTTCTCGTCTATCCCATGATGTGGGGTGTCGTTGGATACTTAGGTCTTTCAAAAATATCGCGGTCTTGTGAAAACAATTTTTCGATTAAGGGATCCATTAAATGTTAAGCTTTAAATTGCTGGTTTTTGTTAGAGTCAAGTATCTAAATGGTTGTTTTTTTGGATATATGATATATTCGCAGTAGTAGTATATATAATGAAGTTAAAAGGAAAACTATCACAGCTAAGTAGGCTTTACCAGTTTACGACTTATGGTCGGGTCGACCAACTTATAAAATGTATGGAGAAGTAAAAACTTCGTACAGTTATCGTAACTGTCGGTTATCATAACTGTCGGTCATCTTAACTGTCGGTCATCTTAACTATCAGTTATCCTAACTGTCGGTTATTTAAACTGTCAGTCATCTTAACTATCCGTTGTCTTAACTGTTTTAATGTTGACTCGAGTAATAAGTTATCACTTCACCAAATTTCGTTGAAATCGGTACATTACTTTTCGCGTGAAACGCTCACGCAAAAACAGACAAACAGACAATTTTTTTAATAACTATTGTTTTGGGGTCTATGTTGTGAACATAATACGTTACAAATAAACAAAAACATCTATCCCACGGGAACAGTACATTTTTCCGGGATAAAAAGTAACCTATTTGTTATTCTGATGTATGAACTAATAATAATATATAATTATATATAATTATTGTAAAGTTTTATCAAAATCCAATCAGTAGTTTTTGTGTACTAAGCTGTATAAGTTACTATAGTTTTTTGACTATCCCACGGAAACTCTTTAATTTTCCGGGATGAAAAGTAGCAGATTTGTTTTTGTTATGTATGAGCTATATTATTGTAAAGTTTCATCAAAATCCAATTAGTAGTTTTTGTGTACTAAGCTGTATAAGTTGCAATAGTTTTTTAACTATCCCACGGGAACCCTTTAATTTTCCGTAATGAAAAGTATCTAAGATGTTGCCCGGGGATATAAGGTACTACCATGTAAAATTTCGTTTAAATCGGTCCAATAGATTCGGAGATTAGCCCGTACAAACAGAAAAACAGACAAACAGCTCGCTCGGGTTCGTCCATACCTACGAATATGTTGTATTATCTCTTTAACCATTTGTCCAAATTATATGCAGTAAAAGGGAAAAGTCTGTTGTTTTAAACATTTTAGACGATAAATTTACTTATTTTGATAAGAATTCATAATTGTTGATAATATGACCAATAAACGCGAGCTACCGATTTAAATTATTTTTTTAATGTAAAAAACTACCTTTTGTGACTTAAATATAAAAGTTAGATATATGCTGTCGCTGACTTTTTTTGTAGGCATTATTAAGCTCTACAACTTTTCTCTAGAACATAATCATATATCTCTCATCGTTAAGGCAGCGTTCGTAAGAAACTTTTTCGTTCGACCGTTTTTTCTCCGACTTACTTTGCAAATCCGACTACCACGAAAAAGCCTTTTCATTTTTCAGGTTAATATAGCCTATGACACTCAGAAAGAACGTGGCTTTCTATTGGTAAAAGAATTTTGAAAATCGGTTCAGTAGATCCAGAGATTACCCCCTACAACTTCACAAACTCACAAACTCACAAGATCACAAACTTTACCTCTTTATAATATTAGTATATATATATATATATATATATATATATATATATATATATATATATATATATATATATATATATATAGCTTTTGTTTTATTGAAAGTAGCATTTTTAGGGTCTCTACACGTTCAGTTGATGTGTCTACGGAACATATCTACTAGACCTAGTCCTAGTCCTTGTATGTCTCCATCTGGCCATCACGTATCTTCAAAAGTATTGAGCCTAGTATTATCTATACATATACTAAATTCTAAGCCGAATCAGTACATTAAAATGAAATTAATTTTTTGGAAAATCTTATTAAAATAGTTATTATTCGATACAGAGGCTGAATCTATAGTATTTAGAGTTCTTGTCTGTCTGTCTGTCGGTGATCGCATTACAAAAAAACCACTGGACAGATTTTGATGATATTTGGTATGATGATAGCTGGCTATCCGGTTCAACATAAAAGATACTTGTATAGATATTTTCTCATCTAAAATATCTCATCTCTGAGAAATCTATACTAAACATTAAAACGTAACTAGGGACGAACCCGAGCGGAGCGAGGGTGAATCAATAATAGCTTTTGTCTTTATATATATTATTATTAACATTTTCAGGATATAGTTAAGAATTCATCTCTAGTCAGTGAACAGGTGGTTATTCCGGAACAGGTCAAGAAAGTGGTATATGAGAGTGAGACAAATGAAAGGCCCATTTTCACTGGTGAGTGTTTGTTTTTTTGTTTGTTGAGATATATATAACAAACCCGCTTGCTGAGTTTCTTTCTTGTCATGATTTATCTTATTTCATTTCGAACTGGTGCTACCACCAGTGAGTCTACACTCATGATGTTCAATGAAAAAATGTAATAATACATTGCCGAATAAAATTATTTGAATTTAACACAATTATCAACATAGAACGGCATAACACTAGCACGGCATCGAGGTTAAAAATCATCCATAATTCATTAAGTTTGATCAATATTTAGGTTCTTTTTTCAAAGTTAGATAGCCCATAAAATGCGAAAGAATTTTTAAACGGGCCTATACATTCAGAGATTTGCATGTACAGACAAACAAACTTTTTATGTTTTATATTATGTAAGTACTCGTATAATATTGATAAAGGTTACCTATCATCTTTTAGCAAAGTACTATATTATTATACTCGATGTTTTTTTTATTACGTAGCCCAGATATACAAACTTTTTATGTAGGTACATTGTACATTCCATAATGCGTTCGTATTTCATTATGACAGTAGCACGATATCGTGATTATATAATTAAAAAAAAAACCCGTGTTTTAGTTTTATTTTCCTTATCAATGTACAGTAGTACGATAAAGAGTTGGTTTTGAAGTTTTCGTTAAAAGTGTATAATATTGTTATCAATTGGTTGCAAAATACGGAGTATTTGTCTGCTAAAATACTTATCAAAACAAAATATGTATTAATAGTGTAGAAAAGAGGTTTTATTTTTTTTAATTTGTTATCTGTATTTTATACAATAATAATTATTCTAGAAAGTCGTGGAATTATAAAACATATAATAAATAATATTATAATTAACGTAGATTTTTTTACGGTATTTTCCTGCGCTTGTTCACTAACTAGTAATGACGGCAATATTTTGTAATTTTGATATTAAATAATTATAAATTAAAATTGAAAAAAAACCCCTACGCAAATTAATTATCATTTAACGATTACACTGGCACGCCTGAAGCACTTAATCGAGTAATCATACGCCAAAATGCCTTACATCATTTTGGAAAAGAGCTGATACTCTTACACTGCTCGACCAATATTAACCAAACATAGCTAAGAACCACCGCAAGGGAACTGGCTTTCAAATGAAAAAAAAACGCATCGAAATCAGTCCATCCGTTTGAGAGCTACGATGCCACAGACAGACAGACATCGACGTCAAACTTATAACACCCCTCTTCTTGCGTCGGGGGTTAAAAAGGCCATATTTAATCCTATTGCTTATTAGCACAAGTATAATTACATTTAATATTTTATAATTAATAATTTAAGTTAATAAATATAATAATAAAATTTTAATATTATAAGTCCTAATTCATATCATATTTAGACTAGAATCTCCAAGATATGATGATGAGGATGATGAGATGTTCTTTAAAATATTAAGTCTTATTTGACGACAATTCTCTCGCAGTGATAGTTTAAGCGAAGGTAACAGCTTTACGTTCCCTGCCTTAACACGAGAGTGTAAAGCCTCCAATTTACTAAAACAAAAAAAAGTATATTTTGTCCGACCCTGTAATCGAACCCAAGACTTCAGGATCATTCAAAATGCTAGCGTTAAAACCTAATGAGGTAGTTATTTTATATATTACTAGCGATTCACCCACTCCGCTCAGATTCGTCCCTTGGAACGTTTTAACCTTTAGTATATAGATTTCAATTAGATTTTCCAAAAAATATTTAATGTACAGATTCGACTCAGAATTTTATTAGTCCCTTGGAACGTTTTAACCTTTAGTATATAGATTTCAATTAGATTTTCCAAAAAATATTTAATGTACAGATTCGACTCAGAATTTTATTACATGTATAGATAGATTATTGTTTTATATATATGATCTATGGCAGTGGTAGCCCAGTGGTAACGTGCTCGCTTGGGAAACCGGGTGAAGCGGGTTCAAATCCCGGATCTCGCACCTCTGATATTTTCATGTGCAAATCATTTCTAACAGGATTACCACTTGCCATACGGTGAAGGAAAACATCGTGAGGAAACCTGCATGTCTGAGAGAACTTAGCAAGTTTTCGAAAGACATGTGAAGTCCGCCAACCCGCACTTGGTCAGCATGGTTGACTATGGCCTGTTTCCCCTCGTACTGAAGGGAGGCCCGTGCCCAGCAGTGGGACGATAAAAAGGGCTGAATACATACAATACAATATATGATCTTCTGAACTTCAGGTCCAGGCAACGCACGACAGTTCGCAGTGGTACAGTCATTCAAACACGCATGGAAAGGTTATAAGGAACATGCATGGGGTCATGATAATCTGAAACCAGTGTCTGGAATGCCATACGATTGGTTCTCCCTAGGACTTACCATTGTCGATAGTTTGGACACGGCATACATTATGGGGCTGCTCGAAGGTGAGTTTTTATTAATAAGATTTTCCAAAAATATTTAATGTACAGATTCAATAGTTAATATTTCCATTATAACATTTTCACTGTTCTAAGTTCTTAAGGTTCTATACAATGTACTATAAAGTACAATTACTTTACATGAAACCTATGTATATTAATTAATGAAAATGGTATGAATGGATTGTTTGTATGCCAATAATGATAGTATTAAACAACACAGTTGATAATACTTTCTTTGATTTACGCGAATATTTGACATTTTAAATAAATCAGTGCCCACTGTTCCATACTGTTACTGTCTGTAACAAGTAAATAAAGCCTTTGAAACGTCTTAAACCCTAGTCTCTCCCGTGACCATGATTGCTGTAAACCATTCGAAACGTCGGGAACCAAAAATCAAAATGAATGCACGCAATAATCCGAAAAGATAGTTTATTCATTAGTAAATCCTGCCTTTTATGTATATATTCTATTCTTATACATAGTTATTCTATTTATTTATTGGTTATGTCGAAGTTTATATATTTATATTTATTTTGTATACATGTAGTAGTATATTACTATATAAGTATGTAAGTTTGTCTTACACACATATATGTATATGATATGTGTATATATATATATATATATATATATATATATATATATATATATATATATATTATTTTGTATCCTTATTTAAATCTCGCCCCTTCTATCTTAGTGTTATTTCCTACACCTTACGCTTGCCTGGAAGAGATCGCTCTTTTAGCGATAAGGCCGCCTCTTGTTTATTTTCCAATCTTTTTATATCTTATTTTCTTTCTTCTTTACTGGGTGTACAATTCTTCTCCCTGCCCATTTCCCAATCACTTGGGGTCGGCGCAGTACATCTTCTGTGCTGCTGATAGGATTTGGCAAAAGTTTTACGACCGGCCGCCTGCCTGACGTCAACCCTCCTTGGGAATGCTATTGTCTCTCTTTGTCTTTAGTGTTGTCGCAGAAGTCTTGTAATTATTATGAACTTTCGATTTTGTTGTCTTTTAAAACATTTTTATACTATTACTTAAATTTTTAATGTTAATTTCGGATATATTTTAAAATAAATTTGGGTGTACAATAAAGAATATTATTATTATTATTATTTATAACACCGTTGATATTAACATATTTTATAATGTTATTTTCAGAGTTCGAAGAAGGGAGAGAGTGGATAAAGAATGAACTAATTTTTTCTAAGAATAAAGATGTGAATTTCTTCGAGGTCACCATAAGAGTCCTTGGCGCTTTGCTAACAAACTATCATTTCACACAAGACACTATGTTTTTGGATAAAGCGGTGAGAGTTATTGTAATAGTTTTATATTATTTTGTTTCACTGTTTGTGTTAGTAAATATGTTGTTGTTGGGACATTAACGCACAGCACCATCTAGTTCCATGGGAAGCTACGTGGCTTGTGTTATGGATAACAGATAGTTGATACACTACATATATGTAACTTTAAATACATACATTTTTTAAATATAAACACCCACGACTGGAGTACATTTTGCTCATCACACGAATGCCTCCAGCGGGACGCGAACCCGCGGCCGTTCACACGGTAGTATTGTCACCATTATGTCTTTGTTTTAATTAATGCTTGTATCTTGATATTTGAAATTTGCAATAGTTTCTACATTTATAAAACAATTGAATTCTTTTATTTTTCAACCCTTAGCTTTGTATATCATCCCTTTTTATTATTTTTATAATTTAACTACAGAATTGTCTAAGCGATTCACTTAAGATACCAACTTTAAAATATAGCTCTAAAATTTGTTCCAAGTAAATATGACCGTGGCATATGTACGTCCAGACAGACATGATGTCTACTTTAAAAGTGTATTTTTCTTCACATAATAACTCTGATTTAAAATTCTTATAATACACAGTTACAATAATGTCTTTTAATTTTAATAAGTATTAATTCAAGGCAGTGGTAGTCCTATGGGTAACGTTTGGGAAACTGAGTGAAGCGGGTTCAAATGCCGGGTGTCGCAAATCTGATATTTTCACGTGCGAATCATTTCCAACATGATTACCACTTGTTGTATGAAAACATCGTGAGGAAACCTGTATGTCTGAGAGAACCTAGCAAGTTTTCGAAAGACATGCACAATCCGCCTATATTTGGCCAGCGCGGACTATGTCCTGATCTCCTTCGTATTGAAGGGAGGCCCGTGCCCAGCAGTGAGACGTTAAAAATAAACGGCTGAATACAGATATTAATTAATGAATGATCTTTTTGCCTTAATGAATTCGTCCATGGCGGCCAATCTCACTGAGATAAGCCAGATGCGTAGGACATATTATAGCGCAGACACAAGTGCAGTCTTAGTTCCTTTCACGACCGATGATATATAAATTGTCACATAACTATTTCCAGAAAGATCTCGGGGAACGTTTAATGGCTGCGTTCTCATCGCCCTCGGGTATACCCTACTCGGATGTGAACCTGGGTACCCGGACGGCGCACGCGCCAGAGTGGTCCCACTACAGCACAACCGCAGAGGTGACGACTGTTCAGCTCGAGTTCAGGGAACTGTCTCGTGCAAGCAACAACCCGGTGTTTGAGGTGGGCATGATGTTTTTTAATAATATGCTTTTTTGAAGTGGAAACTTCTTTAGAATCGTTGTGATTTGATAGTCGATGAAACGGAAATGCGACACTAGAAAGTGAGAAACGCATAAATATATATTATTAAGCTGGAGAAAGAATGAGATAGAATACATTGCCATGTTGCCATGGTAACCGTTGCTATTGTCTGACAAATATATAATATTATATTCTTTCCGTATACATATATGATATTCTATAAAAATATATCATTGTAATATGTCTAATATGCCTTATTTAATTATTGGATTGGTTTTTATTTGATTGCGATATTTGCCAAAGATGTTTTATTTCAACCGCGCGTAAAGGTTACACGCACCCATTTTTGTTTTACCGATTTTTTAAAAAGGAAGATGTGTGTTTTGTTGTTAATTATATTGTGAACCATTAACATTTAGTAATATTTTTATTATTTTATATTTGTGTAATACTATAATAATGTATCTAAGAGTGCGAATTGCCGTTTTTGAAAGCATTATTTAGCGCCCATTTTTTTTATTATGTCGTATGTATGTATGTATGTATGTATGCCGTAGTATGTTGCGAAATATTGCCGCGTGCTTTTTGCTTAACGATAACTACTATATGAAATTGACATTAGCTTTATTCATTTGTCTAATTGTTTTAATTATTAAACAATATCTTATGTGTAAATTACTGGTTATTTTACTAAGAATAGTAACGGTGTATATAAAAAGCAATTTATACTTACACTAGCGACTCACCCACGCTTCGCTCGGGTACGTCCCTAGAGACGTTTTTATTTTTTGAGCGAAACCCGAATACTTTTACTGAAATAAAAGTAGCCTAAGTTACTCCTTATAACATCAACTACCTGCCAGTGAAAGTCTCGTCAAAATCGGCCCAGCCGTTTCGGAGATAAGCCGGACCAAACAGACTCACAGACAGACAGATATTTAAAAAAATGTATGTTTTCTTATTAATACCGCATATAATTCAATATGCACTTAGTAAAAAGCTGTTATTTTGACATTACAAACAGACACTTCAATTTTATTTATCTGTACGTATAGACAATGGCCTAAGTTAGGTCAGGTCGTAGTCTTATCTTATTACTAAATGAAATGAAATAAACTTTATTCAATTAGACTTATTACAAGTGCTTTTGAAATTTCATCAAAATCAGTCCAGTCGATTTAGCATTAAAGAATCATAAACATACACATACACACATACAAAATTTCGCATCTATAATAGTATGTAGTATGTTTTTTTACTGAAAAGTGTATAATTAGACAGTGCTTTTAATATTATTTATCCAATTTATGAAACAAATGATAATATCTTACTTGTGCGACTTCGCATTGCGATATTAAATTGAAAAATTAACTTTTAGTATTCAATTGTGTTATTTACGATACGCAATTAAAAAAATATGTTTTGTCTTTCTCACTGTGTTTTTATACGGGATTTTAAAGGTGTATGAAAATTTAGTTAAGCATTTTTCGATACACTGTAATGTACGAATA
Organism: Brenthis hecate; assembly: GCA_951806755.1. NCBI lineage: Eukaryota > Metazoa > Arthropoda > Insecta > Lepidoptera > Nymphalidae > Brenthis > Brenthis hecate. The sequence continues at coordinate 21,592,671 of OX638251.1, forward strand.
TACATATATACATAAAGAGGTCAACTCTTTATGGTCAAGCCAATATTAATAATACAGTTTATTTCAGGACTTTTAAATTAATTAAGTGTTGCGTAAGTTCTGGGTTCCAGCCATGACTGGAGTGCATATATTCGGGCTCATCACACAAATGAATGCCCCCAGCGGGACTCGAAGCCGCGACCGCTGGCACAGCAATTACACTACAAATTGAGCCAAACGTGTCGTCAAATTACACTTATGAGTGTAGAGACAACTTTGTTGTATTTTTTCTTGTTTGCGAAATTTGTGCACAGTGACCTAAAATTTTAAAATATAAAATTAGCGAAAAAATATTTAATATATACCATTTTTTATCTTGTCAGGCAGTTGTATTACAAACCGATTTTACATTAGTTGGTGATGTTCGTATTTGTTTTTAATAGGTACGAATACAGATGTATGTATAATTGATCGCGTATGAAACATACAGGAAAATCCTACATGGTTTTTGTTGTGCTGTTTGTGCTTAGATTAGTATTTAAAGGATTGTTATGTAAATATTAAATAAATAGATAAAAAAACATGACGCGGGTTCAAATTCCGGGTCTCACACCTCTGATGTTTTCATGTGTGAATCATTTTCAACGTGATTACCATTTCACGTGGTACTATCACTACACGTTGAATCTTAATGAATTAAGGTGATTTGTTTGTTATTTCAAATATTGTTATTTTGTATAACATCCTACTAATAATAAAAATTCGAATTTTTTTAAGGATGTCTGGATGTATAGATGTTTCACGCAAAAACTACTGAATGGATTTTAATGAAACTTTACAATAATATAGCTCATACATCAGAATAAAGCATAGGCTACTTTTTATCTCGGAAAGATGTACGGTTCCCGTCGAATAGACTTGTTTATGTTCTTCAAGAGGCGAACTCTAGAGGTGAAAATATCATCGACCAAAGTATTTTTTATAGTTTATACATTTTATTCATAAATTTGTGACTTTTATTTTGTCATGTTATTACTTTATTATGCGCACTGCGAACTATATTGCTATTTTGTTTGGAACGAAGTTCCTTATCGCTCGTTATAATTGGCATCGGTTATATTTCAACCGTCACGACGTGACGTCATCGTAAGTACCAGGAGGTCATAAGTGTCAAGGAAGTATTATTTATAATCTAGTTTATGTGGCAAAAACAAACGGCGAAAGCAATTTCGTTCCTACCTGGTATCCCACTATACCTGTCGACATTTCATTTTTGTTATTTCTGATCATGTTACCTGCAAAAAATACTACTTATTTTTAACTACGTTGATAATTATTTTTAATTATATGGATCACTTGCGACTTATAGTTTCGGAGATTAGCCGAAACAAACAGACAGACAAACAAAAATGTTAAAAATGTTTTTTTTTTATCAGTACCGTATATACTTTCATATGTATTTAGTAAAAAGCTGTTAATATGACATTACAAACAGACATTTCAATTTTATTTATCGTATATATATATATATATATATATAGATATATATTATATATATATATATATATATATATATATATATATATATATATAGCAAAAAATATTACTTTACCGTGTATTTGATGAAATAAATATAATTCTTTCCAGGACGCGGCAGCATCAGTGTCAGAGAAGATACACCAGTTGCCAAAGAAACATGGTCTTGTACCGATATTCATAAATCCCAATACCGGACACTTCTTACCCCACGCTACTATAACTCTAGGCGCTAGAGGCGACAGCTATTATGAATATCTTCTCAAACAATGGTTACAGACCGGCAAAACTATTAATTAGTAAGTTATTATACAGAAAATTTAGGTAAATTAATGCCGAAGCATAAAAATAGTCTACGTACTATTCTCAGATTTACTTAATATATGCATACACAAAATTTCAAATGAATCGGTCAAGCCGTTTCATAAGAGTTTTGTCACTGACACTGTGACACGAGAATTTTTATATATTAGATTAGTATAGGTTCCGCACTAGAAACGACCTTCACCCATCTGTTTAACGGATGAAAAGTATTTTATATCAAATTTAATATATATATATATATATATATATTTTCATTCAAGAGATTCCTGGGGCGAGATGAGCTGCTAAAAACTTGTTTAGGGACTATGTGTCTTAGGGACCGAAACATCCAGCTCAATTTTCTGACTCTGTTTGCCACATGATCGATTTGAGAATGCCAAGATAATCTCTGGTCAATGAAAACACCCAAATACTTAGTAGATGGGACCCTCGTTATATTTAAGCAACTGCAGGTAGTGCTTTCATCATTATTACACAGATGTATTTTTATATTGAAATCTTCTCTAGGTTGTGTACGTTTACATATGCTAAAGCATATATAATTTGTTTTAGAAATGTTCAGTGTGAGTAGGTTCTTAGACAACCACCTGGCTACTTTAGCCAACCCTATTTCAGCATTAAGCCGTACATCGTGCCAAGAATTACCTGTAAAGACTAGAGCTGTATCATCAGCATATGAGAATACCTTAGTATTTGTTAGTTGTATATTACAGAGCTGGTTTACATAGATGACAAACAGAGTAGGTCCCAGGACACTGCCTTGCGGAACACCATATGATACGTCTGTATATTCACTTGTGTAATGAGTAACCCTAACTTTCTGCTTCCTATTTGAGAGGTAGTCATTTAAGAGCTGTAGTGGAATTCCACGTACTCCAATATGTTCAAGCTTTTTTACAAGGATTTGGACAGAGACAGTATCAAAAGCTTTCTTTAGATCAAGGAATACAGTTAGACAAGGTTTACCGTTGTCTAATTGTTCTGTTACAATTTTAGTTAGTGCAGTTACTGCGTGCTCGGTGGAAATACCCTGACGAAATCCATATTGTGATTTTGAGATGATATTATAATCTTTAAGGTATGTTAAAAGCCTAATATTAATAAGTTTTTCTATTATTTTGGATATTGAGGGTAATACTGAAATAGGTCTATAATTTGTTATGTCGTCTCTGTCCCCACCTTTATGAACGGGCGTAATAATAGCTTGCTTTAGAGGACTAGGAAAAATACCTTTTCTAAAGCAGAGGTTAGCAAGGTGAGTTAATAAAGGAACGATATCCTTTCTTATATATTTAAGAAATCGTGTTGGTACATTATCCCAACCAGACGCACTATCAGATTTAAGACTCATTAAGACACGATTCACTTCATCTTCATCTGCATCTAGCAGAACGAAGGAATTAGGTTGTGAAGGTGGCAATGTATAACGGTCGTCATTGGAGGCAGAGTGACTTGGCTGTATTTTTTGTGTAAGATCTTTCCCGATGTTCGCGAAATAATTATTAATGTAGTTAACGGATTCTAGAGGTGATGATCTTATACTTAATAATTCTTCACTATAATTATTTTTTTGGTTAGAGTAAGATATTGTTTTTAGTTTATCCCAAAGTTTTTTCTTATTAGAAATATTATTAATAATTAATTCTGTCTCATACTTCCGTTTTAATTTTTTTATTAGATTGTTGCAATGGTTTCTGTATCTTATATATGCTATTTTTAATAATTCATTATAAGGGTCTTGTTTAAGTTTTTTTTGTAATTTATTGCGGTTATTTATACAACGAAGAATACCTGGACTAATCCAAGGTTTTATTATGCGTTTACTATTTGGAATTTTAAGATGGACTGTATTTTTATTAATTGATTCAGTTAGTTTGTGTATTAAAACGTTAGCAAGAGACTCCGGGTTGTCGCAGAAAAGAAGGTTAGCAAGATTATTATTTAATAGGTATTTATAAGCTTCTTCAAAATTTATAGTTGATTTAATTTTACTGGCAGTATATATATTATTTAGTTTGGATAATGATAAAAAAGTTGTGTAGTGATCGGTGATACTAGTGTGTAAAATAGCAATTGAAGCCGATATTTTTTGTTTATTAATCTTAAGCATAAAATGGTCTAAGCAATTTGTATCTCTGGTCGCCAAAGTATGTCCAGGCAATATACCGTGGAGTGACAACATGTTGAGATAATTATTTCTGTTAGTGTTCTCATATGATGATGTTGATTCCCCAGGCTTTAAGTTAATGTTTATGTCACCTGCTATGATAATATTTTTTTGTGACTTTAGGTTATCTAGGTGAGTATTAAGAGAGGTTATAAAACTGTCAGCATTTACGTTCGATGGGGATCGATAGATACATAAAATTATGTTATTTAGGATATCAATTTGTATATATATATATAATATATATATATATATATATATATATATATATATATATATATATATATAATTCACGTGCCTATGTAAGATATGCCGTGCCTATGTAACATTTTGTGGACTGGGCGTGGGAGCTAGAATTTTTTTATTTTCAATTTTTCATTTTTTAATTAATCATAGTCTGGCCAGGAATTTTGTCGACAACCCCCACTTGAGATATATTTTCTAATATATATATATATATATATATTTCAGTTTAGTGGACGACTATATGACAGCTATTGAAGGAGTGAGGGAGTACTTGGCGAAACGTTCCTCTCCCAATAATCGGTTATTCATTGGCGAATTAGCATCAGGGTCGGAGGTGAGTAGTGCTCTGCTTATATTCTGTTACATATATACAGATAAATAAAATTGAAGTGTCTGTTTGTAATGTCCAAAATAACAGTTTTTTATTAAATACATATGAAAGTATATACGATACTTATAAGAAAAACACAATTTTTTACATTTTTGTCTGTCAGTCTGTTTTTCCGTTTATTCCTGCTAATCTCTGAAACGGCTGAACTGATTTTGACGGGACTTTCACTGGTTAATAGCTAATGAATAAGGAGTAACCTGCCGACATTTGTTTTAGAAAAAGACGTATTCAGAAGTAGCGAGGGTAATTTGCTATTGTACCAATATAAATAAATAAATATGTCGGGACATTAATACACAGCACCATTTAGTTCCATGGTAAGCTACGAGGCTTGTGTTATGGATACTAGATAGTTGATACACTACACATATATAACTGTAAATACATACATGTTATAAATATAAACACCCATGACTGGAGTACAAACATTCGTGCTCATCACACAAATGAATGCCCCCAGCGGGACTCGAACCCGCGACCGCTGGCATAGCAAGTATGGTTACTCTACAAACTGAGCCAAATGTGTCGTCAAATATCAATATACTAGCTTGCTTCCACATACAAACTTTCGTTCTCATTCACACCCTCTTAAGAGATGATTTCCGGGATAAAAACTATTTCACTCACTCACTTTTCATATCATGAGATTTAAAAAAAATCTTAGTGATGTTTAGAAAATTTTTTTTTCTTATAATTTTCTCCTATACAAAGCTAGTACTGACAATAACAAACAAAAAAAAAAAAAATTATCCAACTCGGTGCAGTCGATCGGAAGTTATGTGCACATACATTTCAGTGATTCATTTTTATTTACATATATAAATTTCATTGTTTTCAGTCGTTTAATCCCAAAATGGACCATCTGACATGTTTCTTGCCGGGTACGTTAGCTTTGGGCCATGCTAATGGTTTGCCGGACTGGCACATGTCTATGGCAGAGGAACTTCTATACACTTGTTATTTGACTTATGCCGCACACCCAACTTTCTTAGCGCCTGAAATCACACATTTTAATATGGTAAGTCTTTAATATGATATAAATTATAATCCAATCTTCTTAGATGTCTCATTCCTTATTAACTCACAAACCTATCTATCTATCTCATTCACACAATATCTATTGCACAATTTACTCATCCTACATGTATGTAAATAAATTATAGTAAAAAAAAAATGTCCGCGTGTAACTTTTACGCGCGGTTGAAGTAAAACTTTCTTAGCAAATATCGCAATTAAATTATAACAAATCAATAATTATATTAGGCATATTACAATTATATATTTAACGAATATCATATACGGAAAGAATATAATATCATGCATTTGTCAGACAATAACAACGGTTACCATGGCAACATGGCAATATATCTCATTCTCTCGCCGGCTTATTCCTATATATCTATGTGTTAGTCTCTTTTTAGTGTCGCGTTTTCGTTTCATCGAGTTGAAACTTAAATCGAATCGCTATGATTTGAAATCATATCAATTCTAAACAAGTTTCACTTTAAAAAACGTTGTTTTTAAAATAGAAGAAATAATTTTCTATTGTAAAATTCAACAAATATTGATACTTTGAACAAATAAGCACTAAGGACACGATATATGTGTTATTTTATAATAGTACAATATAATGACGTTTAATGAACATATTATTAAAATGTTACAAGATTATAAAAATAATATGTAATCTAAAAAGTGTTTGTTAGAACATAAAAAAAGAGATTGTTGGATAATTGAGTATATATTTTGATTAAAAAAACTATGTATATAAGAAATTTATTTATGAAAGTATAAATGTAATAACATTTGTAAATCCTACTAATATTATAAATGTGTAAGTTGGTGAGGATGGATGTTTGTTACTCTTTCACCACGGAGCAATTGGACGGATCTGGATGAAATTTGTCACAGAGATAGATTATAGTCTGGAATAGTACATAGGTTACTTTTTATCCCGGAAAGATGTACGGTTCCCGTGGGGTAGATTTGTTTTTGTATAGCAAGAAAGCGAGGGTGAGTCGCTAGTTAAACCATAATTTTGCTACAACAAAGTAATTTTAGTTATTCTACCCTTCAATAGATGGCGTTGTTTCATTTGCCACACAAACTGAATCGCGCTATGGTTTGGTTAAGGGATATTCTGTCGTATTACACTTTGATTCAAACCAGTGCCTACTTTCAATACAAGCAGCTTCCATAGTAACTTTTATCTCCTATTAAATAACTTTCCTAAGCGACGAATTATTAAAAAATAAAATTCTTTAAAAATCACATATTTAATTGTAATACTTATTAAAAAATGTTTAGAATTAAAATCAACAAATATTGAAAGGTATACTTGGTGCCGTTTTTGATTTTTTTGAAATCATTTTGTAGAATTGTTTGTAGGCACTATTAGAAATCCTTTCTTACACAGTTCTCATTTTTCTTGTATAAAGAACTTTAGTTCAACTTTAGTCAGACTGAGGTTCATCAATACATCAATTAATGTGTGAGTTGTATTAAGTACTTAAAAGAAAACACGGGGTATAGAATAAATATCCTAATATTACTAGTAATTTATACGATATAATAGTGAAATATTTGCCAGATAATCAATTTATATTATTTTTATGATATGTTATAGTTCGTTTCACCTAACAATAAAAACATTTAAAAAAATAAAAACTGACTTCAAAAACAGTAAAAATTGAAAAATAATTGATTGATAGTTTTCATTTACTATAGATACCTAATCAGATCTTTTCGAAGTCGGTGTGCTTTAATTACGGCTGGTACCGAAAACTCACAAACTTTTACATTTATAATATTACTAGCGACTCACCCTTGCTCCGCTCGGGTCCGTCCCTGCTTAAGTTTTGAAGTTTAGTATAGATTTCTCAGAGATATATTTTCCCGCAGTAAAAAGTATCCTATATGTTGACACGGATAACCAGCTATCACCATACCAAATTTCATGAAAATCCCTCCTGTGGTTTTTCTGTGATGCGGTTACAGATAGACAGATAGACGGGCAAAAATCCTAAAAACTATAGATTCGGTCTCTGTATCGATAAAAATGACTATTTCAATATTTTCCAAAAAATGTTTAATGTACAGATACGACTCAATTAGAATTTTATTATATGTAGATATGGATGGATAGCTCATAGCACGCCTTGGGAATGATGTGATCGCCTTCAGGCTATTTTATTGTAATATATATAATAATGTTATTTATCTTATTTTAAAAATAAAGACTTAACTGCGTTTCTGTAATAATAAAAGATTTATTTAACTATAAGAATTTAAATACAAAAAAATTTTAAAATCACACTTTTAATAAAATATTATCTCACCTGTAATAATAAAAGAAACTACGTTTAAAGCCTCTATTTCAATCTAAATAACAATAAACTAATAAATAAACTCTTCTTGAGGAAAATTTATAATTACATACTATATCAATTATTTTATTAAATGCCAAAATTAAAAACTAATAAAAAATAAATTAAATTTGGAATCAATTAAAAAGTATTTATGTAATGAAAATAAACTTAAAAAAAGCACTCGCATATGAAGTGGTTTTCTTTACATATATAATATAACTACATAAAACTTTTAAAAATATATTTAGCCCCGCTGAGTTAGTTTCGCCAGTTCTTCTTAGGTCTGGATACTCCTTTCCGAACTGGTAGTAGACTCATGACGTTCAGTAAAAATTTGCAATAATTTAATGCTGAATAAAATATTTTAAAAAGAAAAACTATGTGTTATTCCAGACTATAATCTATCTCTGTGCCAAATTTCATCCAGATCCGTTCAGCCGTTATGGCGTGAAAGAGTAACAAACATACATCAATACTCACAAACTTTCACATTTATAATATTATATATATATATATATATATATATATATATATATATATATATATATATATATATATATATATATATATATTCAATATATATATTCCAATGTTTTCTATGATATTAATTATAGTACTTGTATTAATTAATCGTGAAACTGCTGGTAGACCTTGAATAATGTATATATTGGCAATAAAACACATATATACTATTTTATTTCCAGGCTAGCGCAACAGATGATATGTACACAAAATCAGCGGACGCCCACAGCTTACTGCGACCAGAGTTCGTAGAGAGTCTGTGGTACATGTACCAGATAACTGGCAACACGACCTACCAGGATTGGGGATGGCAGATCTTTCAGGTAAATACTATCAATCAATCTGTTTATACATAAAAAAATGTATGTATATGTGTGTATATATATATATATATATATATATATATATATATATATATATATATATATATATATATATATATAATATGTACGCACGTAATATATGTACGAACGAAAATAGCTAAAGATTTCATCCCATATGTGACAAGTCTCTGCTTTTAAAAGGAATGAAATTATTATTAAAATAATCAAGTAAGGCATATCACAATCATATATTATATCGTTCAAGGAAAGAATATTATGTACACACGTACTTATTTAATTTTATTGATGAGCATTAAAACCAAGTTTCAAGTAATTCTGATCATAAATATTTTTTTGTTTTGTATTATATGTTTTCCCGTGGGAAATAGATATTCTCCCGCGGTAAAAAGTAGCCATTGTCACTTTCCAGCCCTCCAACTATCTCCACACAAAAAATCACGTCAATCCGTCACTCCGTTTCGACGTGAAAGAAAGACAAACAAACGAACAAACACACACACTTTCACATTTATAATATTAATATGGGTATATCGTTGCAGGGATTCGAGAAATATGCCAAAGTGTCAAACGGATACACATCACTTGCCAACGTCAAATCTGAGAAGCCAATCACAAGAGACATGATGGAATCCTTCTTCCTATCGGAGACACTTAAGTATCTTTACTTATTATTCAGCGATGATCGATTCGTTATAGATCTAAGCAAATACGTCATAAACTCCGAAGCACATCCATTGCCAATACACAAGAATTAGGTGTCTAACTTTACAAAAGTCTCAAAAATACACAACATTTACATATACTTGATCTAATATTTATATAGAGGGGTAATTGTTTTTAATTTTACCACCCGAATAATTACCAATAACTAGGTATTTTTACCTATAAGGGTAGATCTACACAGTCAATGAAGAGTGTTTGTATAGTGTCATCAAGCAAAACGTTGAATGTTACTTGTTTCGATAATATAGTAAATCAGTGTATAGATAGTCTTAAAGGTTAGTTTTAATATGTAATCGTTTATGTATTGATATCTGTCCCTTATTATTCCAATTAGGTTAGTTAAATATTCACCTGTAGGTGGGTATCGATCAAAATAGTACTAGACACAATCAGCAATAAAAAATGTCCTCACCAAATGGGAGCTCATTTGAATTTTGAGCGCGCTTTTGATTTTTTTTTTAAGAAAACTAAGTATTGCATTTAAGGTTCAATTAACTTTGTTGTATATATATTTCAACTAGAATAATTACTTAAACACAATTGGTGACAGTTTTAAGACAACTTTTGTACGGGATTGTGTTTCTAGTTGTTTTTTGATCGATGTAGATGGGTTATGAAATGGAAAATGTTTTTATCTTTGTTTATTTAAATCATCTTTAATTATATACTAAATATAACATATTTCTCGTTTCCAGTTTAAATTTTAAGATAAACCTGTAGTATTTATTTATTTATACACTAACGTTTGTCCGCGGCAATGCTCGCGTTTATTTATGTATAATAGGGAATATGTGTGTTTTTTATTTTTTATACAATTGCTTACATCGTTCTATAATTGTAAAAAAATATCCAGCTCTAAAAAAACTAAAATTTAGTATACATTTTTTTAACCGACCGTCACATTGGCGCGTTTGGCGTGAGCAGCTTTTTTTATAGCAATTTTGTCGCTAAAAATCGTCTGACCAATGACGTTGCGTTTCAACTATTAAGGTATACAACTTTGCTCCCGCCGTTTTTTTAAAGATGGCGCTAGCGACAATTAGACGTCGAGTACATACATTATGGATGACTTAAAATACTCTATAGTATCTTGTAAACATAACCTGATAGCAACAGTAGTTGATTTGTGTTTACATCATATAGTTATTCTCGAATAAAAATGTCAACTTATGAACTGAATTGTCGTCATTTGCGGGAAGTGTTAATTTATTTTTTTAATATTAAAAAATCTGCGACTGAGGCTCACCAAATGCTCTCAGACGCTTATGGTGAAGTTTCTATATGTGAAAGAACATGTTGTGAGTGGTTTCAATGCTTCAAGAGCGGTGATTTTTCCGTAGAAAACCGGCATAGTGGTGGAAGATCACAAGTTTTTGAAGATGAAGAATTAGAGCATTTGCTCAATGAAGACTCGTGTCAAAGTCAAGAGGAGTTGGCAAGATCATTGCAAGTGAACCAAAAAACAGTTTCAAAATGCCTAAACAATTTGGGAATGACACAGAAGCAAGGATATTGGGTGCCATACGAGTTGAAACCTAGAGATGTTGGTCGGCGTTTCTGTATTTGTGAACTCCTGCTTGAGAGACAAAAACGGAAAGGATTTTTGCATCGCATTGTAACTGGTGGCGAAAAATGGATTTTTTTCGATAACCCCAAGCGCCGAAAATCATGGGGATATCCTGGCCACGCTTCTGCGCTTACGGCTAAGCCAAATATTCACGGCTCCAAGGTCATGCTCTGTATTTGGTGGGACCAGCTCGGTGTAATATATTACGAGCTGTTAAACCCGTCTCAAACAATCACAGGAGATATTTATCGAACGCAATTAATGCGCTTGAGCCGAGCATTGAAAGAAAAACGGCCGCAATCCTTTGAAAGACATGATAAAGTAATTTTGCAACGTGACAATGCTCGGCCTCGGGTTGTAAAAGTTGTCAAAACATACTTAGAAAAGTTGAAATAGGAAGTCTTACCCCACCCGCCGTATTCTCCAGACGTTGCTCCCTCTGACAATCACCTATTCCGATCCATGGCACACGGCCTGACGGACTAGTACTTTCAGTCTTATGAAGAAGTCCAAAATTGGATCGATTCATAGATCGCTTCAAAAGATGACCAGTTTTCTTCAACACGGGATCCGATTGGAACCAGAAAGGTGGACAAAAGTAGTAGAAAACAATGGACGATACTTTGAAACATAAATATATAATCAGTTTTTTTACAATAAAGCTTTGAATTTTAAAAAAAAACGGCGGAAGCAAAGTTGTATACCTAATACTACGAATTTCCTACCTATATTTGGACTTTTTAATAATTATTTTCTTAATCAAAATGAAATTACATTTAAAAATATTAATATAGACTTAATTCAAAAGCAATAAAGATTATAAAAAAAATATTTTACCTTTATTTAAATCACACGTATTGTTGGGTATAAAATGCGGTAAAGGGCTGGTTCTAAGTTAGAGAAAATTTTAGTGAACTGTATATAAGAGAGAGAATGACCAGAAATGCCTTTTTATAACGGACTGCGGGACGTTCCTATAGGCAACAGATTGCGGGATGCGGAAAACGGACAGCGGGAATAAAAAGCACGCCTACCTTGCTGGAGCTTCAGCGCCAATGATGATAACGGCATCGGTTTGATGGCGATGGCGGTGATGGTACGCATGAGGGCACACGTCACAAAGCACTCGAACATTCCATGCAAATTATAGCAGGTGCGCGCGGGTTTACGTCTCGAGACTCAAACGGTGAATTGCGAACTATCTGCGTATGATGACCCTTCAAATTGCAGGCGTGCGTATTAAAAGGAAACACGCATATTCCCTATTGTACCCCTCGTAAGGGCGGTACCGTGATGTTAGATAGCCTACTTTCCTCAATAAATAGGCTATGAAATGCAAAAAGAATTTTCTAAATTGGATTGATGGTTCAATATGATATTATCTGTACGTGTTCAAACAAACAAAAAAAACTTCAGCTTTATATTAGTATATATAGATTAATTTTACATATCTCATTTAATATATATTTATTTTCTTATTAAAATGTCTATGAATATTTATATATATTTTGTTATTGATGGTAAGTATCGTGTACTACGAGCATTACGCACGTGCTTCATGTATACATATATATATCACCGTAAAATTGTACATACCGTTAGATTATAATCTATCTAGCGAGATTGTAAATTGTCGAAAGATTGTGAATCGTATTATACTGCTTACAATTTAAGGCATTATTTTTCGGTAGACTATAAATCTATCGAAGTGAAACTCTCAAATTGTGAAATGGAAGAATTTGCCGTAGTGTTACAAAACTATTAGAGTAGGCATAATTATGGCGTTGTGGTCACTGTTCTAACCTAACCAACTTAGAAAGAAAGAAAGGATTCTTCTGAGTATGCCTACTGTAATAGATGTGTAACTCTATGGTAAATTCTTCCATCTCACAATTTGACGGTTTCATTTCGATAGTTTATAATATACCTAAAAATAATGCGTTAAATTGTAAGCAGTATGTTACGGTTCACAATCTTTCGAAACTTTACAATCTCGCTAGATAGATTATAATTTAACGGTATTTGCAATTTTTCTGTTGACATATACAATATACATGAAGCATACTTTAAAGTATGTACTAGTAATAGCGGATGATAAAAAATGGCGTACTATTCTAATCGTAACGTAAGCAATATTTTTAACTATAAGTAACTTTATCCATATATATTCTTCTATTTACTTGTTGTTTTTTACCATTTATACATATATATTTTTTTAATTTAAAGTAATTTGAGCATTCTGCTGACTCTTCAACGTCTATACATTATGTACAATTTAAGAAAATAACGTTTAATTACAAATCCTCAAACGTTAGTCTCGTCTAGTTTTTAATTTTTCGCATCTGTATACAAATGCGTATATTATTTTGTTAGGTTGTTCCATTTATTGAAAACTTTTGAAATTGATTACAGTTGTTATTGCAGAATTTTTTGAATATAAAAATCATTATATTTTAGAATAATTAAAAAAAAATCTGTGTATCTTTTTTTATATTAAAATATTACTAATGTAGGATTATTAAAAATATAATGAAGCCAGTAATATTATTAGGGAAATTATTTAGTATAATTTTTGGCATTTTGCAAAAAGTCTGAATTGTAGTGTAGACACGAATATTTGACTAAATATTTAAATTGTATTGATAACCAAAAATCGTCTTGTAAAGTTAAACTCATTGTATGTAATATGAATGTCCATTCATCGTAATTAGGTTAATTTATAATATGTTTGAAATATTAATAGTTTTGTGAGAATAATTTGCTTAGTTACCCTTATAGTCTGGAATCCCGATCTATGTGGTGTGACCCCTTATTATTTTTCCAGACGAAATATATGTTTTAAACCATAAAACATACTAACAAACACGATCTCTGGGAGTTGTCACCAAAAATTTGCTCCAGGCTATTTTTTTACTAAAAAACCTCTAGTCTGATGATGTTTTGGTATGACAACCCTTTATCATTAAATTTGTTAGAAAATTATCTACATTTTGATACTTGTTTCGTTCCGGAAACCGATACGAGCAATTGACTACTTCAATAAATTTTTTTAATTAAAATTAGACTGGATTGTTGGAAATTACTAATGAGGTCTTTACAAAATTTTGGTTTCTAAATATTTTAAAAGTTACTTATAGAAGAAAATTATTTTCAAGTAAACTTGAATTACTGCGAAAGAAAACATCGTGAGGAAACCTGTATGTCTGAGAGAACCTAGCAAGTTTTCGAAAGACATATGAAGTCCGCCAACCTGCACTTGGCCAGCGTGGTGGACTATGGCCTGATCCCCCTCGTACTGAAGGGAGGCCCGTGCCCAGCAGTGGGACGATAAAAAAAGGGCTGAATACATGATTAATCACAAACGTGATTTAATTATGGTAAATACCTACGATTAACACATTATTATTTAAATTATATTAATCAAATAATCTTGTCTTGTGTGATGTGTATGTTCTGTGTATTTTGTGCTTACACAGACCTATTAGTATTTTGAAGGAATATATTTTAGTATAGTTACCTACATATTCGATTCGGTTAACCAAGTTTTATATATATTGAATCGAAAATGTGACACTTTAACGTTTATAGCACTTTCAGGATTATAGTGACCTGAGTGAAAATATGAAAGAATTATTAAAATATCTCAGCAAATGAAAATGTATAGTTGCGCTATAACCATGTTATGAAACTTTAAAGTAGCGCTTGTAAGAATAATTTCGTGATATCACACGACCTGAACGACCGAAATTTATATTAATATCTTAGTCATTTATTGATAGATAGTCATTTATTGATACATTTCGAAAAAAAATCCCTGATTTATTAGTTTTTATCTTTATTATAATTCCACTAGCGAGCGAGGGTGAGTATCCTCGTTTCGCGCGGGTTCGTCCCTAGATTGCTTCCCCATACAAACTTTCATTTTTACTTTCACCCCCTTAAGGGATGCTTTCCGGGATAGAAACTAATCTATGTGTTTCCCAGGGTCTCAAACTATCTTCTTACCAAATTTCATCTAAATCGGTTCAGTAGTTTCGGAGCCTATCCGGTACAAACAAACAAACAAAAAATAAATCTTTCCACTTTATAATATTAGTATAGATTGCGTTAAACAACATCATGAAGCTTCTCCATTATGTAAGATTTATATATTTATTTTATGTATCACTCAAAATATCGAAGTTTCGACTTAGGTCACTATAATTAAAAAAACATCAGCGCGAAATTGATCTAACATATATTTTTTGTTAAACTTTAATAAATAAATTCTAAAAATATATATTATTTATAATGTACATCCATTTTAGTTGTTTTAACTTCTAGTATAATACTCCCGTCATAACAATGAGGGCCCTAACTAACAATTTGGTCAAAAATTACTTATATACAGATTCGGAATCAGCAAAAAAGAATGCTATTCGGTAGTCTTACTCATAAAGCTCTCTTATGAATCCGAAGATACCATTTTCATCGTAACTACAACAAAACTACTACTAAGTACTAAGACAAAACTTCAAATATCTCTAAATCAACTTTGACGATGTTGCGGCCTTCTTTTTTATGACGGCAGCAGTATACATATGGACATGTACTGGTATGGCATTGTTTTATAGTAATTGTTTTGAAGTTAGGCCGCTTTTGCGCTAACATCTAAGATATATGAAATATGTAATAAATATATGTATATTATGTAATTCGGGATACGATCTCGTCATCTAATATGCCACGTACTAATGAGCTTAGCTTGTATATAATTAGATGTGTTTTATTGTTAGTATGTATGTACTGTGTTGTCAGGTTTTCTAACTTTTTCGTATGTCTCGACCCTTCTTTGTCCTAACATATTCTCAAAATATTACTCTAATATATATGTTTATATGAATATAGGTATACTCCTCCTTTTTTAAAGTCGGTAGAAAAAAAATTTCCTCTAACCTTTATTTTATAAAAGTTTT
The DNA here is from genome assembly GCA_951806755.1 of Brenthis hecate. Taxonomy (NCBI): domain Eukaryota; kingdom Metazoa; phylum Arthropoda; class Insecta; order Lepidoptera; family Nymphalidae; genus Brenthis; species Brenthis hecate. Next base: position 21,608,793 of record OX638251.1, read on the forward strand.
AATTTTTTTAAGTTTATAATTTAAGTTACTTAATGCAAATATTTACGTTTTCAAACATCTAATATCCTCATTGGTTATATTTTATATGTTCTATTATATAAATGCGAAAGTTTGGATGGGTGGATGTTTGTTACTCAATCAGTCAGAACGGCAGAAAGGATCTGGATGAAATTTTTCACGGAGATAGGTTAGTCTGGAATAGCACATTGGCTATTTATTCCGGAAAATTGTACGGTTCCCGTGGGATAGATTTGTTATTGTTTTTCACTAGGGACGAACCCGAACGAAGCAAGGGTGAGCCGCTAGTTTATATGTTATGAATATCATAAAAATATAAGAACGAATGTTCGTAACATTTGATCGAATTTTATTCCTTAAATTCCTGGATTGAGGCTTATCTCTTAATATATCCTAATATAAAACCTGGTAACATTGAGGATAATATTGTGGGAGAATGTAATGGTCTACTTTACTAAGTAGTCAAAAATGATTGTTATATTTTATTCGGTTCTATTTAAGTGTTGTATAAAATGGAAGTATTTCGTTATACTCAAGCGAAGTTGTGTTTTTTTCAATACTTTGATGAGACTTGCTGAGTTTAAAAATCTATATTTTAAAATTAATACGAATACTAGTGATTGTATTGTGATTGTTTTTGTGCTTAGACAATGGAAGTCTGGTTTATAGTGGATATTATAAATATATGTAAAATTATATTACATTCTTTGAAATAATTTATCCATATATTAATTAAAACTGAGTATCCTACCAATTTAATAAACTGTGTTCGGAACTACAGGCATTTATGGTTATATAAATAATTTAATACTTCTCTCGTACGTACGATTGCCAAATCATAGTGATTCATTTTGATTTATTCCATTTTGGGATCAATAGTAACATGTTATATATGTATGCTTTTATAGCTTGGTCGTTTTTAACACGCTTTTATTAGTTATACCTGCATGTTTGTAACGGAATCTTAGAACGCAATTTTTACTTACTTCATAACTTCAGATTGAACTGAAACTTTGCACATTTAACAAGGACCGATGACAATACAATAAATATTAAAAAATATAATCATAAAAAAAAAAACAAAAAAAAAACAGCTTTTATAGCAGATCAAACTAAAAAAATGGGAAATAAATTAAACTTTAAAAAACTAAAAACAGGCTTTATTGAGAGCCGATCTAAGAAGTAAAAAATATTTTTTAGTATAAAATTAAAGTGATTAACGAGAAAATTAATGTTATTGTGAAAAAAGCGTGGGGTGCTTTGTATAATATTTATATACTAACTCTACTTTCAGAAATCGAATATGGAATACCAATGGAATATTTATAACAACAGATATCGAGCACCCCACGCTTTTTTCGCGTTTTTTTTCATGTTTTTTTTGTTTAAGCCATTCATATTAAAAAGATGTAAAATTTAGGAATGTACTATATCTTCAAATTTTACATTAACTTCAAAGAACTTACAAACTAAATCTTTACTAACAAATATTATTCGCACATTTCCATCACATTTTTTTTTCTCCCTAGCACTATCTATGTGTTACGGAACACAGATTTATATCTCTTGATTTGCCCTCACTGAGTGAGTGAGTGAGTTCGACCGCGTGAAAAAGTGTCCTAGATGAAATGAGTAATGTGAATCCTGCATCAATCGCTTATGCCGGCTGTACACACCCGTCGAGAGCCACTCGCTTCGACTCTTCGAGCTTTTGGCATTTTGTGAGAGCCTCGAGCTCTCGGCCAGACCTACCATGTACACACGCGTTGTGTCAGTATTGAACTACGGACACAGTTCATCGTACCAGCCATAATGGACCTGTATGCTGCTGCTTTCTCACGTAAACACAGCAGGCAACTAAATAAACGAATGTGTGTATGTTCGTTCTTGTTTTCTTCGCGAGATCGAAGGAGAACCTTTGATTCGGGCGCAAAAAAGTGACACGTGACCGAGAGGTAGCGAGACAAGAGGAATGTTTCATATACACACTCGTTCTCGGTCGGTATCGTGATGTCTCGGCGACTGTGCTCAGCCAGTATTATATTATGATAGACGACATTATACAGTGTCTGATATACACTGATGATACTAATTTAATTTTATCATATTGACAACTTATAGGTATAGCTAGTACTAAGGATCGATATAATCCTTAAATCCTTTTGTGTACCTCATGACTTATTCTAAATATCCGAAAAATATATCAAACAATAATATATATTATTTAATAAAATATATTAAACTGGAAGTAGAATAAAAAAAAATGGTTTTGTGTTTTTAAACACTTGTCTACACTATTTACCATACATTATGCAATGACAGTGATGATTGTTCTCTAGTTATCTAGAGAACAATCATAAGTTCTTATATCGACATAATACTGGACGTATTTTGTGCATTACGTTCGTGCAATATTACTTTTGAGTTTTTGGTATTTTACAATTTGGATCCTCTACTCAGGGCCAGATTTAGAAGTGTCTTTATGAAATGCTATGTATTTTTTTTTGTAATTGAGAAATTATTAAAGCTATAAAAACATGAGAACCAAGTTAGGGCCTCCATTTCTTCATAGCTCTGTGGTCCCCCGACTTTTAAATCCGGCTCTGCATCTACTCGTGTTACAATTCCGCAAAGTACGATATGTTACTAACACAAGAATAGATTCAATGCACGAATTACTCTTGAAGTATTCCTACTTTGTACTTCCTAAGCGGCACAGTTATAATACGAGCATAGTAAGTTATTTAAGTTATTTTAAGTTTTTTCTTATGTAGGTAGTAGAAGTGTTCGAAAATTAGTGAAATTGTTCATAAATAAGCACTGAGTCGATTCTCTCTATACAGACGCGAATAAGATAAATTGTCTTAAATTATGTTAGAATAAAACTTAGATATTAATATTATATTATGGTATCTAACTCGTCTAATAAGTGAGAATCGATACTCTAAACGTTATACCAAAAATAAAATGAGTGAATAAAATTGTATGTTTGTTCTCTATATTTTTTTTATAAATATGTCATACGTTGTATGTATTAGTCATTTTTTATATATTATATGCATAAAGTAAATATTAAGTTACCAAAATATCTAGTTTGGTTGTTATCGAGTTACTTTTAATTAAACAAAATCGATATTGATTCGGAACGTATTTTTTGATTAGATATTGGTTTTCTTTCATATTTTTTTGATATTGTATATTTTGTACTTATTTTTAGGCAAGATCGAAGTAAAAAGCTTGTAAAGTATAAAGCTTGTAAAGTTTATATATATTTTTTGTTTACTATAAGATTTCAAATCCAAAAGGATATTCGTGATTTTGCTACTAATTAATATTGTATACAATGATTGTACGTAATTTACTCGGAGCAAAGCTTTGTAAATCAATAAAAAAAATCTTTATAAAACTTTACATGTAGGTAAATAATATTTAGAAATATCAGTCTCGTTTTGTGAAAAGGAGGGTTTATTATAAATTTGTTACACATTCTGGTTCTTTCTTGTATCTATATTTGAAATACCTAGTATATTATTTTAAAGAATATCTATACAGCTATCACTCTATGAAACGTTTGGCCTAATTATGTACATATGTGATTGCACATGGGTTGTAACAAACAATATGATATTAATAAATGTATTCCAAATAAAATTGTCTTTTTATTAATTGCTAGCGACTTTCTCTCGTACATTTTTTGCTCGGAAACCCAATTATCTTTCTAAAATAAAAGTAGCCTAAGTTAATCCTTAAAACATGTGTTGCAATCTGTCAGTGAAAGTCCCGTCAAAACAGTCCAGCCGTTTCGGAGATTAGTCTGAACAAACAGACATAAAAAAATGATTCTTTTCTTATAAGTACCGTATATACTTTCGCATTTAGTAAAAAGCTGTTATTTTGACATTACAAAGAGACATCAATTTTATTTATCTGCATAGATGAGGTGTGAGCTTTAGCGATTTCTACCAAGCCTCATTTAACTTTGTCGTTAAAAATATAAGTCATAATATTTTGCTACAACTATACAAATACTAGATAGAATATATTATATAAAGAAAATATGTCACTAATTTTTTCATCCAACAGCCGTGAGCCTCGAAATACTGGACCCCATAATTGGTTTTTAACTATTCCTATAATGACATCAGTAACCATTGAGGGTGGTTTTTTGAAATTCCTTCTTAAATCATTCAAAATAAATAGAAAATTACATGATGTTATAAAATTAAAAAAAATCTAAGAATTTGTTATTCACAATTCATTCTTCAGTAAAATTTCAACTGTTGCATTGGTGTTGGTGGCAGTTGCTAGAAAATATGTAAGGGATATTTCCCTTATTATATTTATTTATTAATAAGCATATGTAAATAAAAAGCAAATTTATTTTTTTATATATTATTAATTGGTACAAAATGTGTACATTTCTAAAAATATGTAATACTATATTTTTACTAAGCAGACTCCTAATGTGGACGGAGACTGGCGAGATTCTACCATAGAAAAGTTTATAAAGTATAGTCTATATATGTAAATTGAGTAATAAAAATGTAACAGCACCTTACATATTACATATATTGTGGAGCTTTTGATGTTTTAATATACAAATGTCTTGAACAAATATGATCAAAAAATGGGACTTTCTAAAATAACAATCTTTGTAACTATTTAAGAAATAATTTTTGTATGTTGGAATCTTTAATTATTATGCAGATTTAGAAATGCAATAAAATTACTAGTTTACAATTTTGGAAAAATAAATTACAGGTAAAAAAAGAAAATCTGTAATAAATTACAGTATATTAAGGTAGTATGCATTCAGCCTTTTTTAAAGTCCCCCTGCTGGGTAGGGGCTTTTTTCAATATGAGGGGATCAGGCCCTTACGGTGAAGAAAAACCTCGAGAGGAAACCTGCCTATCTGAAAGAACCTATATTAGGGTATTAATTGTTAATCTAATACAATATGTATACTGTCTGAGCATTGTACCAAACAACTATTAATTTTAAAATTAACAATCAATAAACAAATATTTCATATATTTCACTGGATTAGTACTACTAATAATAGTTTAAGCCAGATCTAGTGAGTTATAGCTATATTACAAAAGTTTATACAAGATTACTTTATATTGAAATCTAAATAGCTATAAATAATTGATTTTTGGGAAGAAGTTTATCTTTACATATTATATATCAGTACTTAAACACATATAATTTAGAAATAATTTTTAAGTATTGGAACATATTCTATGCTATTTTTAAATTCAGTTTAAGGAACTACAGTTTTAACATAAAAATTAAAAAATTGCTTCAACCTGTTTCAATTTTACAAACAAATTTTTACATTGTACAAAATTCTTCATACAACTGAATATAAATTCAGTTTTCAATGAAGTGTTTATATAGGCATTTTGTATACCAAAATTATATATGGTCACTTTTAACACTATATGCAACAGGACAGGTATTTTTTCTTGGATACCCAAATTTAACACTAAACGCTATTTAATATATAAAATATTAAAAAATATAATTTTCTTATCACAAACATGAGGTTATAGTTGGAATGTCATCAATTATTGAAGAGTCAATTGGAAATGTGTACATTTTGGCACATATAATTATTATATCCTAAAAAACCCACAGACACAAGTAGGCAAAGCATTGTTTTTTTTTTTAATTATTTTACAGAAATTCTATTAAATAATTGTCACATCTGGAACTAGTTTTACAAGACCTTACTAAAACACAGTATATGGGTCAGTAGCATAGCTAGCTTTTTTGGCCAATGCAGAAAAAAAAGGAACTGGGGCACTTTGACTATTTTGAAAACAAATGTGGTCCACAGACAGACAGATTTCAAATTTTTGACTTTTATCAAATCGCTCTCACAAAAGCACAGGTTGAGTAAAATTTGGCAAAAAAACTGAGCTTAGAGGACCATTGATCGTTTTATAGAACATGGGAATATTCATATTCCTCAAGATCCTTGTAAAAAATTATATGTGGAAATTTTGGACACTTTTACTTGAGATTTTTTTTTAAACTTCTATGTGGGCATTCCCAGAAAAAAATAAAATAATCTTTTGTGGTCATTGGGGCCCCCTTGAATTAGGGCCCCCACGCAACCACATTGGTTGCATAGGCATAGCTACACCATTGATATAGGAACTGTATTTAGAGTATTGAATATTAGTGATGATTCTATTTATTAGCTTGTGTTAATATACAGTGTAACAATCAGAATTGAACCTGCAACCGTTATCATCTAACAACCTACATTTTAACTAAGAAAGATAATCATTTGTTAATGCTACAATTGTAAATATCCAATATATAATCTAAATCTTAATCTATATACCATGAGATAAGTAGCTATCAAAAATATTATCCTGATGTTTTGAATGAAATCTAGAAGTAAATAATATATTATTTAAATATAAATATTTTGAGCATGAGAATAGAAATTATTTCTATTGAGTGAAACTTTATGCTCATCGATTTAAAAATAAAAGGTCAATGACCTTAGATCTATCAACATGAGTCACTTTCCAATCTTCATGCAATAGCAGAAACAATAAAAATTATTTCCAAATATTTTTCCATACATTCTACAAACTGCGGAGGATTATAAGTATAATAAAATTTAGTTTTCAAACATTCTTACAAGTACTAATATCATATTAAAATAACACAATATTTAACTAATAGTTACAAAAAACAAGTGTAAACCCAAAAATGTTAAATATTAGCTACCTTACATAACTGCGCAGTCGCAGCACTGTAGAGTATAATACAAACATTTAATACCACAGTCTTCTTCATTATTGTTAGTTGTGGAAGCATTCGACCTGGTTTTATGTGGTGGAGGTGATCTTAAGAAAACACTATCCACATTGTCACTTAACTTTCCTTTCTCTGATTTAATTAATACATCTATTTTATTATTCTCTAAATAATCCTTATCTGGTTTGTTTTCGTTATCATTCGTATCGCCAGCATGTTCCTGAAATATAATTATTAACTAATAAGTAAAAAAAAATTTTTATTTCTATAAGGATGAAATAAAACAAAATTAAATGGTTAAAATGTTTACCAATTAATTGGTTATTAAAACTAATAATTAATAATTACTATTAATTAGTATATTATTAGTTAAAACTAGTGACTCACCTCTATTAGCTCGGGTTCATCCCTAGGTATGTTTTGACGCTTAGTATGGACTACATAGACTATATAAATATATGATAGATTTTATATTCCTTACTTGAGTAAAGATTGATTGCCCATACAAATTTCCGGGATCAAAATCATCCTTAAATACAGGATTCTGTGCCTCTCCCAGGGTCTCAAGCTATCTCCATACCACATTTAAATCGGTTCAGTAGATTAAGCGTGAAAAGGTAAGAGGCAGACAGTTACCTTTAAAATTCATAATATTACTAAAGATTATTTATTAAAAGTTCAAATAATTTTCTACGTTTATTATAAAATAATATAGAAGTGTTCCTCTAAAATTACCTTATTCTCATCTAAATCATGTTTGATAAAGGTTTGTTTTTCTTCTGGATCTTTGTTCTCTATATCTGGTGAAATTTCTGAACTGGTAACTGCTCCTGCCCCAACCCCAGCCCCTGTTATAACAGGAAGAGTTCCACTGCGTTCAGGTATTATTAAATTCGATTCATCTTCTTTCTTTTTTAAAAATGTCTCCTGGTTAGAGGAATCTCCCGACATACTTTAAAAACAGAAAAACGAACCTGTTAATAATGCATAAAATATTGTAACTAGTTACTGTTATTTGTCATAAATCAAATTTAAAGTGGAATATATTGACAGTACAAATCCAAAACATGTTAGCAAAAGATTAAATTTCGCCTAGTAAGTGACACATAATATGTAAACAATAGCCAGTAAACTAGGTATCGTGTTACTGCAGAGTTAATCAATTCACCTTGGTAAAGCTACTAATTCTTTCTGTTCTATTTGCTCCACAACGGATAATCGTCGCCATTTGCTAATGATTGTTTCAAAATTGTTTTCTTGCATTTTGGTTGGTAAGGCACATAAGTTGAGTAAAAAGTTTTAGTTTTTTGTTGATAAACGAAACAATGCTTAAAAAATCATAGACTACGCATTTAATATATTATTATAAATAAGCCAAAACAAGTAAATTTTAGTTTATGTAATTCGTATAATTTTAAAATTATTTTAACAACAGAACTTTTGTGTAAAAAGTAAAAACTTTTCCAACCTTAGTTGTTACCTTCTTTTATTTTTCTGTTTAGCTTTCAAGTTGCCACCAAGACGTGACCTTGATTTTGAATATTTTTAATACAATAGCAACATTATCTGTGCTCTAAATTTTTTTATAAAATCATAGTAAAAGATAAAAAGTGAAAAGAGAATTAAATATCACTGATATGGCATGTAATTTAATAAAATAAATTATATGTCAGTATTGCCAACTAGCTACATAAAAGTAAAAAAAAATACTCACATGTTAAACATAGATGGCGCTCTATCGTCCGGGAGATCATTATGGTGGGAATTATAAACTGCATCCTTATGTTTGTTACGTTTTCTCGTTGGTAGCCATATTACACCGAAAGAAGATTTATTTTTCGGATATTTGTAAGAAGATGTCATATAGCTTTTCCTTGATGAACTTGCAACATTAGGAAGTTTGCCAATAGAAGGAAAGCTAGAGCTTGCTTTTGACGTGCTTTTTCCAATTTGACTCGTTCCACTTTTGCCTGTAACTCCACTTCTACCAGTGGAGCCTGTGCCCGATTTCCTCATTATTGGTGCCAGAATTATGACTTAAGCCTAAAATATAATTATATGCTTATTTATACTTATAAATATACTCTTCGAAAGGTTCTCTGTTTTTTATTATAGGTACGTTATAAACCGGTCTTTATATATTTTTGGCGCATTGATGATCTCATAGTTAAGAAATCTTATTTTTATAAACACAACATGGAAATTATTAAACTTTATGATATGTAATTATTTTTTTTAAATAGCACAAAACATAACATATATACCTATAGCACATGCACAAATTTTTACAATCTACGTCACGTATTGTAATTCAATGTAAAAATATTTATTCATGGAATAAGGTACTGTTCGAAGAAAAAGCCACCATCGTGATCGTATGTAGAATTATTAAGTAGGTGATTTTTATTTTGCTAACTGAATTGTTACTTATACTAAATATGTGCCTACAATATCTATACATTATACATATAATAAAATTCTGAGTCGAATCTGTAGTCTGTACATTAAATATTTATTGGAAAATCTTATAGAAATAGTCATTTTTCTGATACCGAGACCGAATCTATAGTTTTTAGAATTTTTGTCTGTCTGTCTGGGAACGCATCACGAGGAAACCACTGGACAGATTTTGATGAAATTTGGTATGATGACAGCTGGTTATTCAGGTCAACATTTAGGATAGTTTTTACTGCGGGAAAATGTCTTATCTCTAAGAAATCTATAATAAACTTTAACACGTCACTAAGAACGAACCCGAACGGAGCAAGGGTGTGTTGCTAGTATTCAATAAAAAAAAACACCAAGCACGAACACAAATTAAAAAAATAATTTATTTTTCGAGGCATGAATATCCTTTAACACTAATACATGTATATGGTCGAGATGTATGTATACTATAAGCACTTAATAATATCAACTTCTTTGTTTTTAAAAATATTTACTTTGGAAAAAAATTATATACCTACCTACTTGTAATATGCATTGTATACGTAATCGTAATACATTTTTATGCCTGACATCGACTTTTACAACGTCATCTTACCTATCGATAAGATTTAATTTTCCATATTTACGAGTATGTAACATTGGAATGCAATGAATAGTTCCACTTATTATTCAAATTATAAAAAACACATAGTAGAAATATAAACAACAGAAAAAATTCAGACTTGATTGTAGCTAATCGGTGATTTTATTTTAAACTAGCGACTCACCCTCGCTTTGCTTGTGCTCGACCTGGGCGATTCTTTAAATTGTCATAGGTACATTTTTTTCTTTATAAGCCGATTGAAATAAAATAAACACAAAATAAAAACAAAATGTTAAGTGAAAAATAAATTAGAGAAACACCAAATTGGTAAGGCCGTTTCTGCGATTATCGCGCACAAACGCACAGAGAAACAGACTAAAATTCTAAAAAACATTGTTTTGGTTCTATTGCTTCAATAAAGACCCCCAATAATAGATTTTCTCAAACATCTTCCATGTACAGACAGACATCAGTTACAAATTAATTATATATATATATTAAAAAAAATATACTGATTATGTTAGAAATGTTAGAAAATTGAATGAAATATATTGTGTTAACATTCTGTACTCTATACTTTTCTAGAATTCTCTATATTGGTATAGAAAATATTTACAACAATTCTTGCAAGAAGTACATTTCTCTTGTTCAATTCGTAATTACAACTGCATTGAGTTTACGATTTGTTTGAAGTTTATTTGATTTCGCTATATTAACATTGTTGCCATAATTACTTTAGTTTTGTTATACTTATTAGCAACACGATTGCATTGGTTAACAAGTACCTACATGAGTACTAAAACTGAAACTTTATGTCAATAAGATTTTTATTAAAAGACTAAAATTAAACTAACCTTTTATATAATATTTCGCTGGCTATAACCTATAATATATATCTATCTCTAACAAACGTACCTAATATTTAAAAAAAAAATAGTAGGTATTCTTTCCATTCCGTAAGCCCTATTAATTGAAGCAACAGAAACCTATGTAATGTAAACATGACAGTCAATTGAATAAAAGTTTAATATTTCATCTGTTCTTTTTCAATTCTATTTTATTTATTCGCTTCTAAAAAATAAAAAAATGAATAACCATATATATTATATATATATATATATATATATATATATATATATATATATATATATATATATATATATATATATATATATATATATGTGTGTGTTTTATTTTGACATTTTGTCAATTATTTATTAAGTTCAATATCGTAGGTATTGTGTCCCTTAGTCAAGTGTCCTACCCATGTCTCAGCGCTTGAAATGTAATATTCAACGACAATGTCATATATAATATTCTGTCCGATTTCAAGCAATTTAGGAAAAAAGGTGATATTATATTTAATTATTCTATTTATTTGATACACAATATGTTACATAAACAATGAAATCATTTCGGATTATTGATATTGTTTTATGTGACGACCAATTTGGGAACCAGGCGAAATTGAAACGAACTACTGTATGTCTGTCTGTTACTGCATCACAGAAAGCCACTGGAGGGATTTTGATGAAATTTGGTGTGGTGATAGCTTGTTATCCGGGTCAACTTACAGGGTACATTTTACTGCGGGAAAATATCTCATTTCTGAGAAAAAAATACAAAAACTGCATAGTAAAAGTATACTAATATGTAAAACCTAAGAATTTGGTTTTTAGTCATCCGAACGCGGGCGGATCCGCGGGCAATGCTAGTAATATATAGAAAAGGCACCTAACGAGCGAAGCGATTGTAAGTCACTATATATATATTTCGTATAATTTCAATAATCCTTGTGTATTATTTTCTCTTTTGTAAAATTTATTAAGTAACATCAATATAACGGGTCCGGGTGACGGGCCACAGGTGTGCGTTTTCCCTTAGGTTTAAGTGAATACGCTGAAGGGCTTCGTCATATTTTATGGCTTCTGGAGTGAATTTAGGTTTATATATTATGTTTCAGTGTAAATTTATTTACATATTTTGATTATACTATTAGGTAGATATATTAAATAAAACAAAAATCTATTTTTTAAATTCAACTTTTTAAACAATGTACCTACTTTTTTCATTTATTTATTTGTAATTGTCTTCAGCTACATTAGATTGTTATCTTTTAGTCACGATTCACGATGTGTATACTTTGTTCTTTTTATAATAAAGTAATTATAATATATGGAAGAAATAAAATGTTATTTATTTCTTACGTATTTTTATGTTTTCACATGTAATACCTTCATCATATAAGTCCATACATACGTCTGAGATTCAAAATTTATTAGTAGGTAGCTAAGATGCATACATAAAATTTGATTTAGATGTTATTTTATATTTTCAATAATTTATCATTGCTAGAATATTCGATATGTATAGTTATTAGTTATACGTAACTAGCAGGCCATGACCACTGGGCTTACATTACTTTGATTTATGTGTTTATTAGTCAGTCTAATCAATTCCCTTATCTTTTATAATTATTGTAGACTAGCGGCTCACACTCGCTTTGCTCGGGTTCGCCTCTAGATAATCAAAAATAAATTTATCCCACGGGAACCGTACATTTTTCGGGGGTACAAAGTAGCCTATTTGTTATTCAGATGTATGAACTATATTATTGTAAAGTTTCATTAAAATCCAATCACTAGTTTTTGTGTACTAAGCTGTATAATTTACTATAGTTTTTTAACTATCCCACGGGAACTCTTTAACCTTCCGGGATGAAATATCTAAGATGTGGACCGGGGATATAAGGTACTATGCAAAATTTCATTTAAATCGGTCCAATAGTTTTGGAGATTAGTACGTACAAACAGACAAACAGACAGAGAAACCAAAGAAATTGAAAAAAAAAACTGGATTTGTTCTATTTCTCTTCTTACATCCTCCTGACTCGGTTTTTAACATTTTTTTGCTATGTACAGACATTCTTCCTCTACAATTTTATTATAGTATAGATGTGCAAGGAAATATTATACACACATTTTATAATATTTAAGCACTCAGTACAAATAAAAACGTCCAAAATACATTGGCGTAGCTAGAATTTTACTTTAGAGGAAAACTTATCACAGGGATCCCTGTTGATTTCCGCATTAGAGGGAGCTAAAGTTCTTATATGGTTTATATGGGCAAAATTAATGAATATTGATTTTATGGGGGGTTTTGGTGCTATGGTTTCCTTTAGTCCTGGTTTCAAGGTATAGAATAGCTATAGCCAGAACTGATTGGATTTATAGCACGCTGTACTACTTAATTCAAAGTTTCAAATTATAACAGAATCTTAGTAATTAATTTTTAGATATTATAGGAAAATGCAATGATATAAAGCTATAATTTGGCGAGCTTTTAGTAACATAAAACATATTCGTAATATGTAATATCTACTACAATTATTGAAATATTGTAAAAAAATAAACAATTTATTTCGCTTGCGTATTGCCAAATCAAATATTATTATAATATTCTAAATACTTTGTCAGCATAAACATATTATAATGTCGCAGATGCTCAGAATTAAGGAACTTTCATATACTATATATTATATAGCATAACATATGGTGCATTACTAACTTAGAAACTCCATATGTACGTATTCAACGGTCTACTTACGCAGATCCAATTATTAAGAAAGTTGTTTGTTCATGACGTGTAAACAAATGGTAAGCCACTCGCGCGTATATCTTCATATGCGTACGCGACTCTTGGAGGTCCAATGAAAACTGGTAAACTGGTATCACTCAAATATCTGTTAGCTTATAACACCATAAAACACACACGCAAAAATAGATTCTAGCGTGTAGTAATAAAGTCTCTAATAGAGTCACTATTTTCTGATATGTGAACCGGTGTTCACGATCAACTTTCGTATTAATGAATTTGTGCAAGTGCCCTTACGTCATCGTAAACGAGCCTTAATGACCATATAAAAGGTAGGATTAGGGGTCAACTACATATTTCACAACGTTCGAAATTGTTATGTGCGCGTCATTGGAAAATTGCGATGTAAACAATATATATTAATAATAACAAAGTATAATTTAGAGATATAAGAGTCATGTATAGACTGGAACTACTCAGTAATCATTAAATAAAACTCATAAGATTTTCAGTTAAAGCTATTTTTAAGATTTTTGGTCTGAATTTTTATTTGGCCTTATTTATAAATCAACAGAATAGATTAGAAAGGGACTTTTTTAAACGTGCTTAGTACTCAGTAAACTGTGGCATGTACTACATTTCATTCTAAGGATCGCGGTATAAAATATAGAAGTACTGGCAGAAGCCGCGGCTTCGCTGGCGCTAAAACTACAAAAAATTCTTATAAGGTAGTTTCATAAAAACTTTTATCCCCTATTTTACCCCCTTATAGGATGAATTTCGAAAAATGCTAAAACACGTATTTATTTAATTTTATTGAAGAGCATTAATACTAAGTTTCAAGTAATTCTAATCTTAATTTTTTTTTGGATTGTATTATAACGTGTTTTCTCGTGGGAATTAGATAATCTACTGCGGTAAAAAGTAGCCTATGTCACTTACCAGCCACCAACTACCTCCACACAATAAATCATCCCAATCTGTCACTCCGTTTCGACATGAAAGAAGGACAAACAAACAAAGAAACAAACACGCACACTTTTATAACATTAGTATGGATTATATAAACACCCTCAGTATGAAAAACTAGTATATATATGTTTGTGTAAAATAACATAGTTATTAATTGCTAATTTAATTTAGTATTTTACTTGCGACTTATCTTCGCTTCGCTCGGTTGCATCTCTAGATTTGTTTTAAATATATTAAAATAGTTACTATGAGTGTACCTTAGGAGATAGACGCATGCTATCAACAATTTTTCTAAAGGCATTTTAAAAGAAAAAATCTGAGTCGAATCTGCACATTAAATATTTTTTGGAAAAATTTATTGAAATAGTCATTATTATCGGTATAGAGGCCGAATCTATTGTTTTTAGAATTTTTGTCTGTCTGTCCATCTATCTGTGATCGCATCACGAGAAAACAACTGGACAGATTTTGATGAAATTTGGTATGATGATAGCTGGTTATCCGGTTCAGCATATACGATACTTTTTACTGCAGGAAAATATCTCATATCTGAGAAATCTATACTAAACGTTAAATCGTGATTAGGGACAAACCCTAGCGTAGCGAGGGTGAGTCTTTATTATTAATATATATAATGTTTAATGTTTGGCGATATTTTTTATGACAGGGTGATTTGATTGATGATGATAAAAAATAGTCTATGTCCTCCTCCATCAAGGCATGAAGAGATAACAAATAATAATATATATTTTTTCTTACCAAGAGGTAATATTTGAAAGGTTTAATATTAGGATTTTTTTATTGAAAGGTTCGTCTCTAGGTACTTTTTAACCGTTAGTATGGAATAGATAGACTATATGTATGTATCAGTGGCGAAGCGTCCATACAAGGCGTCTTATCTTAAAATTATTTTGCTATAATTTTACATACATTTAATTGTTTAAATCTATAAATGTTCTTTTGGATATATATATATATATATATATATATATATATATATATATATATATATATATATATATATATATATATATATTCTGTATTAATACGTATATAAAAATTGTATATTTTTGGAACGGCTTACTTCTGCTAAAATTTCACCCTTCGCCACTGGTATTTATATATTATTATATGATAACGTTCAAACAAACAAATGAACAAACAAACGAACAAACAAACAAACAAACAAACAAACAAATAAACTCTGCCTCTTTATAATATAAGTATAGATTAAATCTCAACTCATATTCTAGCCGTCTACATTTAAAAGTAATTACAAAGTATTTGACTTTAATCGCGGCTTATAAAGCACACTAGTGATTCATTACGGATATTTTATAAGTGATTTTTGAGTTTTGTATAATAATATTACTTGTAATTATAAAAACAAAGTGTTCTACAATTTTTACTTTATAAATGAGAGAAAAGTGTTAGCTAAAACTGAAATTACCTAAATGTTTCAAAAATAGTACATAATTATGAATTCTCATATGATTGCTGATTCCCTATCTATGATTTTGTGCAAAATACCTGTTTCTTTGTGATAGAAGGCAATAACCTATAATTAAGCGATCACGACATAGAAACGGAATTCGCTGTCATGCGTACAAATTGTCAGTTTCAGCCATCCTTGGGTAGGGGAGGACGGGGCCAAAAGGTTCAATTTATTTTTGTATGAGCATGGGATCTCATCAGGAACATATAAAAATAGTTCAAACAAACGACAACAATTGGTCTAATACGTACGGATTAGTTAATAAAAAGAACCTCCTTCTTTTTGGAAGTCGGTTAAATATATAAATATTTTGCTGCTTGACAGTAAGTTCGTTATCAAAAATTAATTCTGGTTGTGTACTTCTCTGCAATTATAACGGAACTAAAAGAGATAATCAGTTTTTGTATATTTAAGATAAGATACATAAGATTCATTTCATTAGTGGAAGATTCAATCGAATCTTCCACTAATGAAACTTTATATTCAAGTAATATATTACATATTGACGACACCTTTGACTCAGTTTGTAATAACCCTACTTGCTGTGCCAGCGGTCGCGGGTTCGAGTCCCGCTGGGAGGCATTCATTTGTGTGATGAGCACGAATGTTTGTACTCCAGTCATGGGTATATAATATAAATATATTTATATTTATAATATAAATACTTGTTTTAAAAGTTGTATATTTATAATGTATAAACTACCTTTTTTTTAACGTCGGGAAATGCATTTACGAACGAAGTCTGGGACTCACCGGTGAAGCCAGTACTACCCACTAAAACCCAACAAAGCCTTCCCCCGTCTTAATGGGGCGTCGCATGATCACTTACGCATTCAACTTCGACGCCCCGACGGCAGGTCTGCCGAAGCAGACCACAGCAACCACGGGGTTGCTCCAAGGTCCACTCTACTATCAGAGAAGTACCAGGAGGAACCCGCATGGTACACCGCCCTCCCAAGAGGGCCGCCTCCCACCGCCCACCGAAGTGGGTCAACTCCCTGTGCGTTACTTGGCTTCGCGTCCGGCTGTATTGCCGAGCACTACTGAGCCCCCCCCATCACAACAAGGTGAGTGTATCAACTATCTGGTATCCATAACACAAGTATCGTAGCTCACCATGTGATAGATGGTGCTGTGTGTTAATGTTCCAATATATTTATTTATTATTTATTTAGTATATTTATATTTATCGAAGAAGAATGATGATAGGTACTGAATGAATTTCAGTTATTCTGTATAAATAATAATTAATAGATAGTCACCTAGTCAGGATTGCAAGATATCTAGGGCAAATTCAAAGGATTCTCAAAGTTATGTAAGCTATGTTTAGTTTTGACCGATGAAGTCATTAGGTATTTAGTCTAATTTATATCTATACCTACCTTTTTATCTATACATATAATAAAATTCTAACTAAGCCGAATCCATTAATTCCATTACATTAAATACTTTTGGAAAATCTTACCGAAGTAGTCATTATTATCGAAACATAGACCAATTCTATTATTTTTAGATTTTTTGTCTGTCTGGGAACGCATCACGAGAAAACCTCTGGACGGATTTTAATGGATATCGTGATAGCTGATCTTTGAATACCCGGGTCAACATTTAGGATACTTTTTATTGCGGAACAATATCTCATCACTGAGAAATCTATACTAAACGTTAAAATGTTACTAGAGATGAACGAACCCAAGCGAAGCGAGGGTGAGTCGCAGGCAAATAGAATAATAAAAATAATACAATAAATTGTTTCAAAACTGACTATAATATGATACTCATAAACGCCTCATTTTGTATATATATATATATATATATATATATATATATATATATATATATATATATATATATATATATATATATATATATATATATATATATATATTAGTCTCCTCATATATAATCTATAGTAGTACCCACTAATATTATAAAAATTAAGAGATTGATGTTCGATCGGCTAATGTCAGGAATCACAACATCGATTTTGAATTTCTTTCACTTACAATATCTATTCAGCTTATTCAAAAATGTGATATATGAAAAAACTTTTCAGGGAAAATAGTATCTACTTATTTATTTGTAGTGAATTTTAATGGTTCAGCAGAAAAAGAGTTACTTTCTGTGTAGAAGACTTGAGTATATAGTTATATATATATATATATATATATATATATATATATATATATATATATATATATATATATATATATATATATATATATATATATATATGTACAATTACACGTAGGCTATTGTGCACATTTTACATTCAGGCAAGGCCTTCCTAGCATAGAAAAAAAAGTTATTAGATAATTTTATCTTCAGTTATATAAAACAATAACAAACGTAAGTACGAGTAGATATATCACCACTGTGAGGATAATTTAATAAAAAAATAACCTTTTATATTTTTTGTTCTGTTTTTGATATTTAAAAGCAATACGCCACAATCATTTAAACCTGGTTAAGGCCAGGGCCGGTCTCAAATATAGGTATAGTTAATTTAAATTA